>CM055121.1:238802039-240002039 GCA_029206835.1 Rana muscosa | reverse complement strand
AGATACTTACCCATCCAGTGGATCCGGTTTTGTCCGGCTGAGATTCTCTCATTCCCAGCCAGAGCTCTGTCCTGCGCCACCATGTTCTTTTGGCGCCATCAAAAGGCCCGCCAGCTCTTCCTTGTTCATCGGGCAGGCCTCCCGATCACATGCTGACAGGCCCACCCTCTCCTCCTTTCCTGAATATAAGGCTATGCCCCCTGGGATATGTGAAATGCATATCCCAGTTGGCAACAGCGGGCAGTGTGCACGTCATTCGCCTGAGGCAAATGACATGCATGGGGAGTAGGGTTGCCACCTCATCCCATTAAAACCGAACACATATTAATTACACAGGCTCTGTGGCTGATTAAGCAGGTAATTCAACACACTTGGTGCCTTATCTGCATTAAATTGGCCTCAGAACCTGTGTAATTCATATGTGTTTGAGTTTAAAGGGATGAGGTGGCAACCCTAACGGGGAGGCAGAGCAGGATATTTCTGCTTAAAAAATGTGTAGTGGTGCCCACCGTAGGAGCCGCTGAGTGTAGTGGACGACCTGTCACCCTGCCCAGCCTGGCATTTACTTCTCAGTCACCTTAAGACAATGAACAGTCCCTGTGCTTGTTTTTGTTTATTTTATTGAGGGAATTTAACTTGGATGAGGTAAGGGAAATATGGGATGCCCAGTGGATTGTTTATCAATCAATTGGTGGATTGTATATCAATCAATTGGGACAACTATGTACACTTCTCTGTACAAGTTACTACTTCAGTCTCCTCCAGCACTTTCCTTGCTTGCAGACTATTCCTCTACCTTACTTATGCACAACTCTTAACTCCCAGGAGCAGCTAGCACATTTAAAGTTAGTTTAAGGTCCCCTGTAAGTGTACACAGACTTTACTTCACGTTGCTAAACATTTTTTTATCCAGGTAACAATTGTCCCCATCTGTAAATAAAAAAGATACATACTGACTTGTCCATGGAGTCCAGCCTTGTCCTCATTGCTGCTGAAGTTCCTCTATGCTTCCCCCTCCTAGCGTTGCCATCTTGAAATTCCTGTTCCCGCATGGTGGGGACATGCGTAATGTCTGTGCTTGTGCGAAGGATCTTGTACATTCTAAGACACACCACAGATCTGCCAATTTTATCAGACCTGGCAGACCTGTGGTTTGTTTGCACATGCAAGAGATACCATAGGTCTGTCAGGTCCCACCTGTCAGGAAAGGTTTCACCCGTTGTTGGCGCTGTCGGTCCTGTGGATCGGAGTACTGGTGTCCACCAGCAGGTGTCTTCTAACAGTCAGGAACTGTAATGAAAGGTTTTACCTGCTGGTGGCACTGTTAGATCCTTGGGCCACAGTACCGGTGTCCACCAGCGGGTTTTTCCTGGCAGTATGGAGCCAACATTATCCCCTACGATCAGGCGTCACCTGAGGCTGATTACAGCTGTGTATAAATACCCGGCAAGCTTTCACATACTTGACTTGGTATCATCCTTGTGCCCTGATCTGTACCTGCTACCTGTGAACCCGATCCTGTATCCTGTATCCTGAACCTGTAACCTGTGTTTTAAAGTGGCAAAAAAACAACAAACAATCCTGCGCACGAGATGACCATCGACCATTCAGTAATCTATAACGATAGCACCGGCCTTGCTGCCCTTCGTGGATAGGGGTGTCCTAGTAGCAAATGAAAAAAAGGGAAGAACAAGGGCGCACCAGCCTGGTGTGATATCGTTTAGGATAATTTATTTAAAATAAAAGCAATAGAAAGGTACTCACAAAACTAGTACAAAAGTTTGCATTGTACAAGCAGTGCCTTGGAGGCTGCAGCATGTGAAACCCAAACCACACTTCGACCGATCAAGGAGACCGTGATGGGGCGCACTACCGGCTGGCGCGTTTCGAAGCGCTCAGCTTCTTTATCAAAGCCACCGGCTAATTTTAAAGGCCTATATGCAAATTATTGTCATAAAGAGTGTTTGGGGACTCGGGTCCTGCCCCAGGGGACATGTATCAATGCAAAAAAAAGTTTTAAAAACAGCTTTTTTTTTCGGGAGTAGTGATTTTAATAATGCTTAAAATGAAGCAATAAAAGTGAAATATTCCTTTAAATTTCGTACCTGGGGGGTGTATATAGTATGCCTGCAAAGTAGCGCTTGTTTCCCATGCTTAGAACTGTCCCTGCACAAAATGTCATTTCTGAAGGAAAAAAAGTCATTTAAAAGTACTCGCGGCTGCAATGAATTGTCGGCTCCCGGCAATACAGAGAAAAGTAATTGAAAGCCATTGATAAAAAAATAAATAAAATGCATGGGGGTCCCCCCAAATTCAATTACCAGGCCCTTCAGGTCTGGTATGGATATTAAGGGGAACCCTGCGCCAAATAAAATAAAAAAATGATGTAAAGGGGGGGGGGGGGGGGACTCCAATGTATTTGTATCTGGCCTTTGGTAAAAGAGGGGACTCTTATGGGGATCCTAATGTAAGGGTGTCTCTGATAGGAACTCTGATGTTAGGGGGGATTATGATGTAATTTTATTTGGCTCTCTGATGTAAAAGGGGACTCTGATGAAGAACCTGATGTAATGGGGTCTCTCAGGTGGACCCTGATGTAAGGGGGGACTCCAATGTATTTTTATCTGGCCACTGATATAAGAAGGGACTCTGATTGGGATCCTGATAGGGACTCTGATGTTAGGGGGGGATTTGGATGTCATTTTATCTGGCCCTCTGATGCAAGAGGGGGCTCTGATGAAGAACCTGATGTAAGGGGGTTTCTCAGGGGGACCCTGATTTAAGGGGGGACTCCAATGTATTTTTTTCTGGCCTCTGATATAAGAAGGGACTCTGATGGGGATCCCGATGTAAGGGGGGACTCTGATATATTTTATCTGGCCCTCTGATGTAAGAGGGAACTCTGATGGGGATCATGGTGTAAGGAGCAACTCTGATGTAATTTTATCTGATCCTTTGATGTAAGAGGGGACTCTGATGGGGACTGTGGTGTAGGGGGATCTCTGATAGGGACACTAATGTGAGGAGGGACTCTAGGGACCCTGATGTAAGGCTCCAACGTTAGGGAGGATTCTGATGTAATTTTATCTGGCCTTCTGATTTAAGAGGGGTCTCTCATGAAGAACCTGATGTAAGATGGTCTCTCAGGGGGACCATAATTTAAGGGGGGAATCCAATGTATTTTTTTCTGGCCTCTGATGTGAGAGGGGATGCTGATGGGGACCGTGGGGTAAGGAGGACTCTGATGGGTACCATGGTGTAAGGGTGTCTCTAATGGGGACCCTAATGTAAGTAGGTGGACCCTAAGGTAAGTAGGAGTTTGATGCATTTTTATCTGGCCCTCTGATATAAGAGGGGACTCTGATCGGGACCGTGATGTAAGGGGTGACTCTGTTGCATTTTCATCTGGTCATCTGATGTAAGAGGGGGACTCTGATGGGGACTCCAAATTAAGGAGGGATTCCGATGTTACGGTGGAATCTGAAGTAAAGAGGGCTCTGATATAAGGTGGGTCTGATGGGGACTCTGATGTAAGGAGGGACTCTGTTGAGCTCAAGTTTATTTGGAATTTTTTTTGTGTTACTTACTGAAGTTTTTCCTTTTCTGTTCTAAATCATATCATGCATGCAGATTATAAAAAAAATAAAAAAAAAAATCCAAGCAAAATGTATTTGGTAATTTATATTTGATTAATTAATTTGTAAAAATAAATTTCTTTGGCCCGTGAATATTTGTAAGATATACAATGTGTCCCTCATATGGTAAACTTTGCAGACCCCTGGTTTAGAGAGCACAACATCAGGAAACCATCTGATAGAACATTACCCATACACATACACTGAGCCCAGGCTACAATCTTCGAAAATATTGCAAAACTTTTGATGAATGTCTCCACCAGGAATAATACAGCCATGGGCTTTCATTTCTCACGCTACAATGCAAGTGCTGCTATTAGAAAGAGCTCCTTCTCTAGGGTCTTGTTGTCCATGGACTCAGAGCGTAGGGTTTATTTTCCTAGTGGTGAATATTTTTAGGCCAGACTGATTTAACGGAGCATACAGACAGATGTCCCGCTTCGACAAAGGTCACTATTTTGCCCTCTTGCCCCCCTCCCTTCCCCTTTGCTTCCTTAGCTGCACTGAGCCTTAGCTGCCCTGGTCATGAAAGTGCTGTGCTGGTGCATCTTGGGTAAACAAGGCACAGATAAAGCCGGCTTTCTTCTAGGCCAGAGATGTGGGTTTCCTGCTCCACTGCATAGCTTCTCTCATCTGTTGGCTGACTTTGCTTTAGGTAAAATAAGCATTATTATGCAATGTCTAGGTCCGCCGTCCAAAAACCACTTATGCATAAAAAGCAGACCTCTCAGACTGCCCATTGATAAAGTGCGATGGCGAATGTGTTGCGGCTGTGTTTAGAGTACACACAAGGTTTAGTCTGAAAAATAATAATAATATCGAATGAAGTGTGTGTACTTTGCTCAGCCCCGGTGAAGGAATAACAGTCATCTTCTTAGGTCAGCTTAATCAGAGGCTGTATTTTATCCCGCAGATTATTAGTGTGTCCCTGGAATTAAATCAATGGAGCTACTCTCGTAAAAATGAGTCATATATAGAAAGAGAGTTGAAGATTATACACAACGCGCAGACTTTAATTATGGGTCCAGGGCAGTTATTTGTAAAACAAATAAAGCTCTAATCAGTTACACATGAGTGGCAGGGGATCATTTGAAATAGGAACTGCATTAAAACCATTTAAGTGGAATATGAACCGTATTTAGAGTTCCATTCAATCTGGGTTTCATTTACATTAGCTGTTGCATTAAAGGACACAAAGGTGCAGGGTTTTGCAAGCTGTAGTATGAGTACCTATAGGGGGACTTAAAATGGGTTAAAGGAGTACCTTTAAAGGAGGAGTACAGACAAAGCTCATTTGGCTGTACTCCTCCTGTGAATCATAGGCGTGCAGTTCGTTCTGCACTCCCGTGACCCATTTTCAGCAGACAGTGGGCTAAAACCCGCTGTCACCTGAGCCGGTCCAGGCTTGGGCAAGATCATGACCATGGAGTGGGGATCCGCCCACAAGCCTGGACCAAGGGCCGGGACAAGGGGTGATCGAGAGGGGCGGTTGCCCTGGGTGCAATGGTTTCTTGTAGGGTTGAGGGGCCTTCCTTCTGTTACAAAGCTGACAGAAGTAGTGACAACAGCAGTGATTTTGACAAGCTAGTGCCTGTTGGGCATAGGATTCTCTAAGTCTAAGCTTGCACATCATAAACGTGGGAGGAGGGGGCACTGTTTGGCGCTGGATGACCTTATCCCGGCACTGCCTGGAGCGACACCCTGCTCAGGCTCACCTTAGCCAGCTGCTTCCGCCCCCTCCACAGCCCAGCACTGCAGTGACCATGGGGGGGGGGGGAGAGCAGAGAGCTGCTGACTTAGGCTGGGTTCACACTGCCGCACGGAGTGGCTCACAGCAAGGGTCCGGGGCGTCCCTGTTCACTGTTTTAGGTCTGAATTTTTGCCTGAATTCGGACCTGAAACGGATCAGAAGACGCACAGGGCTCCTGTGCAATGCGCTCCGGAGACGCTCCATGGATGTGTAAACCGGCTCCATAGAGAGCCGGTCACAATCTGCTGACATGAAAATTTAATGCGGAGAAACCCACATCCGATTCGCAATAGTGTGAACCCAGCCTGACAATAGGTGTTCGATCGCTCCGTTCTCAGTGTTAGAGGCGCCCGGGACAGATGCATCATCAGACAGAAGTAGGTATGAGTCTTAAAAAAATAAAAAAACATACTCTGATGGGATGGAGGGACCTTTGAGGTTATGAAAAGACATTTTGACTTCTGTTGTGATGGGGGACCTCTAGTGTGATAGGGGACCTCTGATGTGAATGGGGGCTTCTTTTGTGATTGGGGGACCTGTAGTGTGATGGGGGACCTTTGATGTGAATGATGGCTTCTGTTGTGATGGGGGGACCTGTAGTGTGATGGGGGGACCTTTGATGTGAATGATGGCTTCTGTTGTGATGGGGGGACCTTTGACGTGAATGATGGCTTCTGTTGTGATGGGGGGACCTGTAGTGTGATGGGGAGATCTCTGATGTGAATGATGGCTTCTGTTGTAATGGAGGGACTTCTAGTGTGATGGGGGACCCCTGATGTGAATGGGGGCTTCTGATGTGATAGGGGACCGGTGATGTGAATCATGGCTTCTGTTGTGATTGGGGGGGTGCCTCTTATGTGAATCGGGGCTTTGATGTGATGGGGAACCCTGATGTTATGGAAATACCTTTTATGGGAAAATCACTGATGCAAAAGGAACTTCTGATGTGATAGGGGGATCTCTAGTATGATGGGGGGACCCCTGATGTAAAATATTGCCTCTGATGTGATAGAGGGACCTCTGATGTGATTGGGGAACCTCTAGTCTGATGGGGGGGCTGATGTGAATAATGGCTTCTGTTGTGATGGGGGGACCTCTAGTGTGATGGGGACTCCTAATGTGAGTAGGGCTTCTGATGTGATGGGGGGGACCACTGTTGTGATTGGGGGCTTCTGATGTGATGAGGGGACCCCTGATGTTATGGAAAGACCTTTTATGTAAAGGGTAAATTACTGATGCAGATGGGACTTCTGATGTGATGGGGGTGGGGACCTCAGATGTGATTGGGGGCTTCTGATGTGATAGGGAGACCTCTAGTGTGTTGGGGACTCCTAATGTGAGTAGGGATTCTGATGTGATGGGGGGACCTCTGTTGTGATTGGGGGCTTTTGATGTGATGAGGGGACCCCTGATGTTATGGAAAGACCTTTTATGTAAAGGGTAAATTACTGATGCAAATGGGACTTCTGATGTGATGTGGGTGGGGACCTCAGATGTGATTGGGGGCTTCTGTTGTGATGGGGGGACCTCTAATGGGATGGGGACCCCTAATGTGAGTAGGGCTTCTGATGTAATGAGAGGGACCTCTGTTGTGATTGGGGGCTTCTGATGTGATGAGGGGACCCCTGATGTTATGGAAAGACCTTTTATGTATTGGGGAAATTACTGATGCGAAGGGGACTTCTGATGTGATGGGGGGGGCTCGGATTTGATTGGGGGCTTCTGATGTGATAGGGAGACCTCTAGTGTGGGACTTTTGATGTATAGAAGTGACTCTGATGTGATGAGGGGCTCACATGTATAAGGGGGCCTCTGATGTATAGGGTCGAGTCGGATGTGATGGGGGGGGCCTCCGATGTTATAGAAAGACATTTGATGTAATTGTGGAACCTCTGATGTAAAGGGGGCTTCTGATGTGATGGGGGACTTCTAGTATGATGGGGGACCCCTGATGTGAAGGGGGTTTCTGATGTGGAGTTATATTCATCAAGGTGGTTGTGTGCATTGTCCCAGGCTCAGGTTTCCCATTGATGAGTCACATTTACATTTTCTACATCTCAGGCCTCGTACACACGACCGATTTTCTCGTCAAGAACCAGCAGGAAACTTGCTGGCAGAGAGGTCTTGCCGAGTAAATTGGTCGTGTGTACGCGGCTATCGGGTTTCTCATCGAGAAAACCGACAAGAAACCTCGACGAGAAAATAGAGAACCTGCTCTCTATTTTCTCGTCGAGATTCTCCTCGGCATGTTTCTCGACGAGAAAAGTGAGTGTGTGTACACTTACCTGTCCTCCGGGAAGCCCGTGCATGTTCGAAATGAATTAGACGCATGCGCGGTAGCTTCCTAGGCATACGTAGGGTATACCAAGATGGCGGCGACGGCATCGAATGTGACGAGCGCATGCTCGTCGTAGTCGATGACGTCACCGTGTACGCTCCATTCAAAGAACCGCGGGTTCTTTGAATCGAGTGTCTGTACACTCGGCCGGGACAAGTTTCTTGTCCAAGAATCTCGTAGAAAAAAACGACATGTTTTTTTCGACGAGAATCTCGGCCGTGTGTACGAGGCTTCAGTCTGGGGTGCCTTGAGATTTAGCATACATTTAAAGGGTGCCGCGACTGAACAAAGGCTGAGAATCGCTGAGTTATAGATTTGAAAAAGACAAGATTTAACATGATCTGGAGATCAGAGGCCTGTCTCCTTTTATATGACTGCAGTTACAGAGGAGAGTAATTCACGGTGTCAGTCCAGCTCTGGGCCTTACGTGGATTTTTCCACTTGCTGGTCTGCATACCAGAACTGTGCATCACTTTACCTAAAACATATGAATTCTTAATTGTTGACAGAAACATCTCTTACTATTACACAAGAGCCGAGCTGTACTGCAACATTTATATCGCTATGAATTCTGTATACTTTTTTTTCCCAGGCTAAATAACATGTGGTCAGAAAAGCTGCATTCACCACAATTAGAAGAAAATTTTATGTTTTGAACTGTAACGAGTTATTACACAACATTCTCTTCCATTTCTTAATGGTTTAATTACCGTGTAGAGTTTGCTAAACATCAGTATAAACACTGCCACTAAGACTGGAGACGTTTAAACATGGCACCTATAAAATGCATGCACTGTTCTCAGTATGTCCAGACCAAGAAAGATGAATACGGTTAAAGCTGAACTCCGGGTTGAAAAAATAAAACGCTTGCAGTGGCCCCATACACTGGAAGGGTTAAAATGTTGATTCCAAGCACAAAAACATTCAGTTACACATATTCCTCAATAGCCATAAAGGATTTAAACCCACTTTGTGTGCCCCAAATGCCTTTGTGAACCCCCATTTTACCTTGTAAAATCATTGCTGTACTGTACATAGGCTGTTCAGACAGCACACCTGCGGCAGGAACTCAGCATACTCCACCCAGTAGAGCTGCCACGACGCGTCGACGTAGTCGACTACGAAAATACGTTGACGTGCGTGAAAGGCGTTGACGCGTCACGCTCATCTCGCAGTGTTATCATCTCGCGGAGTAATCGCGGTAATGGCTGCTGCTGCTGCTCCTACTCCTGCGAATGGAGACCGTTCCAGTGCACGAAAAGCTAGACCACGACTTTCAAAGGTATGGGAATTCTTTAACCACTTCCATACAGGGCTTTTTATACCACTTCAATACGGGGCCTATTCTGGCACTTCTCTCCTACATGTACAAATCATCATTATTTTGCTAGAAAATTACTCAGAACCCTGAAACATTATATGTATGTTTTTTTTAGCAGACACCCTAGGGAATAAAATGACGGTCGTTGCAACTTTTTATCTTGCACGGTATTTGCGCAATAATTTTTCAAACGCCTTTTTTGGGGGAAAAAAATGGTTTCATGAATTAAAAAATAATAAAACAGTAAAGTTAGCCCAATTTTTTTGTAAAATATGAAAGCTTATGTTACGACGAGTAAAAAGATACCTAACATGTCACGCTTTAAAATTGCGCACACTCATGGAATGGCGCCAAACTTCAGTACTAAAAAATCTCCATAGGCGACGCTTTGAAAATTTTTACAGGTTACCAGATTTAGAGTTACAGAGAATTGTTGAATTGTTGTTACACGCGCTCTAACGCACGCGGCGATACCTCACATGTGTGGTTTGAACGGCGTTTACATATGCGGGCGGGACTTACGTGTGTTCGCTTCTAAGCGCGAGCTATTGGGGACGGGCGTTTAAAAAAAAGAATAATAATTTTTTTTTTTAATTTTATTTATTTTTTTTACACTTTTTTTTTATCACTTTTATTCCTATTACAAGGAATAATAGGAATGTGTGTGACAGGTCCTCTTTATGGAGAGATGCAGGGTCAATAGGACCCCACATCTCTCCTCCAGGCTGGAAAGCATGAGATCAGGGACATTTTTTTCACCGATCTCATACTTACTAGCCGCAATGGCGGCTTTGTTTACATTTGAGGACCCGGGCGTGACGTCATCACGTCGCGCCCGGGTCTCCGACGATCATAGAGATGACTGGTGACCATCTGGTCACCAGTCATCTCTATGCTCATCACGTGACCCACCACCGGCGCCGACGATTCTCTCCGGGTCCCTGATCGCACGGGAGAGCCCAGAGAAGCACCGGATGGCGGTGGGAGGGGGGATGTCCCCTCCCGCCGCCTATAAGAACAATCAAGCGGCGGAACCGCCGCTATGATCATTCAATAAGAATTCAATAAGTGCGCAGGATCGCCGGCTGAAAAAAAGGATATCTGAATGATGCCTCTAGCTGCAGGCATCATTCAGATATCCCCCCTCAAACCCAGGACGTCATATGACGTCCACCCGGAGGGAGAGAGGGTTCCTGCCGGCGTCATTCTGCTATGACCCGGTATGGAAGGGGTTAAACGGAGGCCAGAAAAAATGGTCCTTTGTTCCCTTTGCAAAACCGAAATGGCGTTCCACGGCAGCACATCTGCGATGCACGAGCACCTCAGAAGAAAACATCCTGGCGCTCTCCGACCTCAAACGGACGAGCCATCTTTGTAAGTACATTTTATTTTTGGGAGTAATCATTACAATTTGGTCAAGGTAATATATGGCTTATATGCTAGTAATTTATTAGTGCATGCTCAGGGGTACCCATTTGTTGCTGTGCTTTGCTTTTGTAGCGGGGTCTCTTTTTAGGCCCAGGACTACGTTACCCAGAACCCCTTTCGGCCCCAGGGCGGAGGTTTCACCGCAGAGACTCATGGGAGGGGTTACTTAAGTGAGAGGCGAGACGGAGCTCGCTCTCTTGGGACACGGCGCTTCAAGCAACAAGTCATCCCGTGCGGATCGGCTGTGGGGCAAGGCCTGAAGCCTGAGGCCTTGCTTGAAGTCCGAAGAGCCTTCCACCATACTGCGGAGCCTGGGTGGATCCTGACCCGTCGTGATAGGACGTGAGTTGGATCGAGGACTCGATCGGAGCAGACGCTGTGTGCAACACACACGCGGTGGAAGTCCCAGGCTGGGATCGCGCCTGGAGTGGTGAGCGGGCACCTGCCCATATCAATAGACTGAGTTGTGTTCAGGCCTGTAGACT
The DNA here is from genome assembly GCA_029206835.1 of Rana muscosa. Classification (NCBI taxonomy): domain Eukaryota; kingdom Metazoa; phylum Chordata; class Amphibia; order Anura; family Ranidae; genus Rana; species Rana muscosa. The sequence continues at coordinate 239,991,082 of CM055121.1, read as the reverse complement.
GCCTAGCTCGCTGTTCGCTCACCAGTGTTTCTTGGGGGGTCCGGTAGCGGAACAGAGTTGAAGTATCTACCCCCCCCCCCCTGTTTTGCCCTGTTATTTCAAGTTACCACCCAATGTGGATTACAAATGGTTATTTCTTCAAGTGCACCAACGAGAGCTGGCCGGTGAAGAAACCTTCCTTCCTTAGGGAAAAGAGACTCAGGCCTCGTACACACGACCGATTTTCTCGTCCAAAACAGTCAAGAAAAGTGCAGCGAGAGTTTTTTTGTCTAGAAAAACGTTCGTGTGTATGGTTTTACGACGAGAAACTTGACGAGAATCTCGACGAGAAAATAGAGAACCTGCTCTCTATTTTCTCGTCAGGATTCCAGATTTCCTCGTCGTGTTTCTCGTCGGCCTGTTTTGTGACGAGAAAATGGTTCGTGTGTATGCTTTTACGACTCTTCCAAAAGCGCGCATGCTCACAAGCAACTATGAGACGGGAGCGCATCTTCTGGTAAAACAAGCCTTCATAATGGAGAGAGCACATTCGTCACGCTCATAAATATTTCATCGTTTAAATGTTCTGCATTGAATTCTTCGTTAGAATGTTACATTAATCAAAACGAGAGACCTTCTTTTGCTGCTGATATTCACACAGAGTTCTGCCTTATTTTTAACCTTTTTCATGCTGCTCTTTATAAGATTTATGTGTATTATATCGTGCAAGTTTTTAGGAATAATTTAAATGGTTAGATTTTTCAAAATGATGTTAATTATAATTTCTCAATGTTTTGATAGCGATCTCCCATTTAATTTTCTAATCTATATTTTTAAAATTTCACACCATGTTTTTGAGCTAATCAGATTTAGTTATTCTTTTGGGGGGGTGATATCTGTGCCTTTTATTGTCAGTCAAATGTATCTGCTTACTCCAAAGCTTGTTTTTTTTTATTTAAAAATACACATAGTCAAGTATGAACTTAAAGGAGCACTATACCTTTTTTTTTTTTTGCTTTAAAATAACAAACATGTTATACTTACCTCCACTGTGCAGCTCGTTTTGCACACAGTGGCCCCGATCCTGGTCTTCTGGGGTCCCTCGGCGGCTGTCTTGGCTCCTCCCCGCAAGGACTCCACACCTTAATGCGAGTGAGCTCGCATGGTGTGGAGTGATTGCGGGCGCGCTCCCGTGATACAGCGGCGGCCATAGCCACCGACTGTATCACTCGGCCCCGCCCCCCGGCGTGCCGCGTCATTGGATGTGATTGACAGCAGCGCCAGCCAATGGCTGCGCTGCTTTCAATCTATCCAGTGTAGCCAATCGGCGGCCAGGCAGAAAAACGAAGAGGATGACGGGGACGAGCATGGGACTTTCGAGGGGCCAGGTAAGAAAAACGGGGGCTCGGGGGGGGGGGCGGTATTGTCGAATGTTTTTTCACCTTAATGCATAGGATGCATTAAGGTGAAAAAACATGTAACTTTACTACTCCTTTAAACAAAAAACACATTTATTCATGTTTATAAATTAAATAAAGAGAAGGCAGCGCTGGAGAAGCTGCTGCCATTTGTGCATCCCAGGGACCCCAGAGCACACAGCAACCCTGTGTGGACACTAAAATTGGGAGCTTGAGAAGGCCCACATTTCAGAACACAATCTGATGCTGGCCTCCCAGAGGTCAGGAACAGCAGCAGGTGAGATATATGTCCCAAGTGTGTGGTACTACAACAGGCTGCCTTCTGTCCGACCAGTGCGACCACAATGAAGCAAGGCCATCACTTCCTCTTCTTCCTGGCAACCTTCCCTGCAGCCTTTCCTGAAGCCTTTCCTGAAGCCTTTCCTGCAGCCTTTCCTGCAGCCTTCCTTCTTCGTTTAGCTGGAGGCTGGCCCACTGGAGGGGTACTCCTGTCAGGAGGAGGAGGTGGAGGTGTAGCAGAAGGGGGTGGGGCAGAAGAAGAAGGTGGAGGTGTAGCAGAAGGGGGTGGGGCAGAAGGTGGAGGTGTAGCAGAAGAGGGTGGGGCAGAAGGTGGAGGTGTAGCAGAAGGGGGTGGGGCAGAAGGTGGAGGTGTAGCAGAAGGGGGTGGGGCAGAAGGTGGAGGTGTAGCAGAAGGGGGTGGGGCAGAAGGTGGAGGTGTAGCAGAAGGGGGTGGGGCAGAAGGTGGAGGTGTAGCAGAAGGGGGTGGGGCAGAAGAGGAAGGTGGAGGTGGAGGTTGAGGTTGGGTCAGTTGGGCCACCTCACATATGGCGGTATTGGGGGTAATTTGCTCCATCACCCCCTTGTTGAGCAAGGTGATGAGCAGGGGTTCGCATAGGAGGCGTTGCTCCATGCTCATCACCTTGAACTTAGCCTCCACTAGGCCGGCAATGGCCTCTTCAGGGGATGTGGGCTCCTTGAGGGTGGCATGGGCCTCTTTAATAAGGGCCATTGCTGCCTCACTGGTGGTCCTGTCCCTCCTGCCTCTTTTGTGAAGCCTGATGGGAGGCACCTGGGATCTGGTGCTTCTCCTTTGCCCTGCCACCTCCTGTCTGCCACTGGGCCCTGCCACCTCCTGGCTGCCACTGGGCCCTGCCACCTCCTGGCTGCCACTGGGCCCTGCCACCTCCTGGCTGCCACTGGGCCCTGCCACCTCCTGGCTGGTACTGGGCCCTGCCACCTCCTGGCTGCCACTGGGCCCTTCCTCCTCCTGCCTGACAGTTTCCAGACCCTCCTCCTGGCTGATTTCATCCTGTGTATGAAAAAGAAACATAGTTTAATATGTTGGTTTAATCTTTGCATCAAACTTTGTAATCCTGATGGAAGCAATTAGAATGTAAATGCATAAATCCTTGCTTTAAATTTACCACTACATCAGCTTGACTATTTACCACACAATTAAGTGCAGAATAATGTCTACAGATCATGTTTTCACTTGTGTAATACAAAATAATGTATGTTTCTCATCCTGACATATTTGGGAAACATTAATTTTATCCCACTACATTTTCAGTTAATACTATACCTGGCTCCAGATGGACAAATCAGGATCATCCAGGATGGCTGCCTCCTCTTGCTCCAGAGAAGGCTCAGGTTGGCTGCAGGGAAGTCTGGGGGGAAGAGTGGAGAGTGATGGCCTTGGCTCAATGTGGTCATCCAGGAAGGACATCCTGCTGTAGTACCACAAAATCGGGACATAAACATCATCTGCTGCTGCTCCTGACTAGGGATGAGCTTCGTGTTCGAGTCGAACATACGTTCGACTCGAACATTGGCTGTTCGATCGTTCGACGAAGATCGAACGATTTGGGCCGTTCGCGCCAAATTCGAGTGACGCGAACGGCCCACAATGCACTACGCCATCGCAGTGTCATCCAGGCGCTGTGATTGGCCAAGCATGCACTGTGACCCCGCATGCTTGGCCAATCACAGCGCCGGCAGCGAGGAGAGCAATGATTGGCCACAGGCAGGATGCCTGTGGCCAATTATTGCTGAGGGTGTTTAGTACACGCCCCACACTATAAAAGGCCGCCAGCACGGCGGCCTAGTGTAGTGTGTTCCGGAGCAGGGATAGAGTAGCATAGGCAGGGACAGTGACTGTTATTTCTTTCTTGCTTAACCTGGATTCCTTTAGTTTAGGGAAAGAGAAGGATAGGTAGGGAGAGTGTCAGTGTGTTTTGTGCTTCTGCTATAGTGTGCTTAAAAAAAACATTTATTCTAGGGACAGAAAACTCTAGGTAGGGACAGTGTCAGTTTCTTTCACTCTGCAAGTCCTTGTTTCCAGGGACCTGTAAGGACAGTGAGTTAATTGTCCTTGTGCTATATTGTGCTTAAAAAAACATTTATTCTAGGGACAGAAAACTCTAGGTAGGGACAGTGTCAGTTTCTTTCACTCTGCAAGTCCTTGTTTCCAGGGACCTGTAAGGACAGTGAGTTAATTGTCCTTGTGCTATATTGTGATTAAAAAAAACATTTATTCTAGGGACAGAAAACTCTAGGTAGGGACAGTGTCAGTTTCTTTCACTCTGCAAGTCCTTGTTTCCAGGGACCTGTAAGGACAGTGAGTTAATTTTCCTTGTGCTATATTGTGATTAAAAAAAACATTTTTTCTAGGGACAGAAAACTGTAGGTAGGGAGAGTGTTTTTTTTCTTTCACTCTGCAAGTCCTTGTTTCCAGGGACCTGTAAGGACAGTGAGTTAATTGTCCTTGTGCTATATTGTGCTTAAAAAAAACATTTATTCTAGGGACAGAAAACTCTAGGTAGGGACAGTGTCAGTTTCTTTCACTCTGCAAGTCCTTGTTTCCAGGGACCTGTAAGGACAGTGAGTTAATTTTCCTTGTGCTATATTGTGATTAAAAAAAACATTTATTCTAGGGACAGAAAACTCTAGGTAGGGACAGTGTCAGTTTCTTTCACTCTGCAAGTCCTTGTTTCCAGGGACCTGTAAGGACAGTGAGTTAATTTTCCTTGTGCTATATTGTGATTAAAAAAAACATTTATTCTAGGGACAGAAAACTCTAGGTAGGGACAGTGTCAGTTTCTTTCACTCTGCAAGTCCTTGTTTCCAGGGACCTGTAAGGACAGTGAGTTAATTTTCCTTGTGCTATATTGTGATTAAAAAAAACATTTATTCTAGGGACAGAAAACTCTAGGTAGGGACAGTGTCCGTTTCTTTCACTCTGCAAGTCCTTGTTTCCAGGGACCTGTAAGGACAGTGAGTTAATTTTCCTTGTGCTATATTGTGCTTAAAAAAAACATTTATTCTAGGGACAGAAAACTCTAGGTAGGGACAGTGTCAGTTTCTTTCACTCTGCAAGTCCTTGTTTCCAGGGACCTGTAAGGACAGTGAGTTAATTGTCCTTGTGCTATATTGTGATTAAAAAAAACATTTATTCTAGGGACAGAAAACTCTAGGTAGGGACAGTGTCAGTTTCTTTCACTCTGCAAGTCCTTGTTTCCAGGGACCTGTAAGGACAGTGAGTTAATTTTCCTTGTGCTATATTGTGATTAAAAAAAACATTTTTTCTAGGGACAGAAAACTGTAGGTAGGGAGAGTGTTTTTTTTCTTTCACTCTGCAAGTCCTTGTTTCCAGGGACCTGTAAGGACAGTGAGTTAATTGTCCTTGTGCTATATTGTGCTTAAAAAAAACATTTATTCTAGGGACAGAAAACTCTAGGTAGGGACAGTGTCAGTTTCTTTCACTCTGCAAGTCCTTGTTTCCAGGGACCTGTAAGGACAGTGAGTTAATTTTCCTTGTGCTATATTGTGATTAAAAAAAACATTTATTCTAGGGACAGAAAACTCTAGGTAGGGACAGTGTCAGTTTCTTTCACTCTGCAAGTCCTTGTTTCCAGGGACCTGTAAGGACAGTGAGTTAATTTTCCTTGTGCTATATTGTGATTAAAAAAAACATTTATTCTAGGGACAGAAAACTCTAGGTAGGGACAGTGTCAGTTTCTTTCACTCTGCAAGTCCTTGTTTCCAGGGACCTGTAAGGACAGTGAGTTAATTTTCCTTGTGCTATATTGTGATTAAAAAAAACATTTATTCTAGGGACAGAAAACTCTAGGTAGGGACAGTGTCAGTTTCTTTCACTCTGCAAGTCCTTGTTTCCAGGGACCTGTAAGGACAGTGAGTTAATTTTCCTTGTGCTATATTGTGCTTAAAAAAAACATTTATTCTAGGGACAGAAAACTCTAGGTAGGGACAGTGTCAGTTTCTTTCACTCTGCAAGTCCTTGTTTCCAGGGACCTGTAAGGACAGTGAGTTAATTTTCCTTGTGCTATATTGTGCTTAAAAAAAACATTTATTCTAGGGACAGAAAACTCTAGGTAGGGACAGTGTCAGTTTCTTTCACTCTGCAAGTCCTTGTTTCCAGGGACCTGGAGAGACATTGAGTGAATTGTCCTTGTGCTATATTGTGCTTAAAAAAAACATTTATTCTAGGGACAGAAAACTCTAGGTAGGGACAGTGTCAGTTTCTTTCACTGTGAAAGTCCTTGTTTCAAGGGACAGAGAAGGACACCTGAAGGTAGCCCTTATTGCTTTTTTCCCATCTCCCTGCAGGCCATCTATTAGAATGTCTGGAAGGCAAACAAGGAGAGGCAGACAGTCAGGAGGCAATAAAAGAGGGCAAGCAGGCTCTGTGTCTGGGGGCAACAGTGCTGGTCGTGGACGCGGTGCATTGTCATCAGCACATGGCCATGGGACACGCTTGTCCTTCTTTTCGGCAGCTGGACATGTTGAGCCACATCATGCCGAAGACTTGGTAGAGTGGATGACCAAGCCCTCCTCCTCCTCCTCATCCTCTCTCACCCAGGCTCAGGGTACTGGAAAAGCAGCTGCCAAAGCGTCGTCTTCCCTGGTATCAATGTCAGACAAATCATCAGTCACTCCTTCCCTAGACCCACCATGTCCTCCTCCTGAGGAGTCCCCCGAACTGTTTCAGCACAGTGTTGGGTACATGCTCCAGGAGGATGCCCAGCGTTTCGAAGGGTCTGATGATGAAACCCAGCTAGAGGAAGGCAGTAGCGTGAGAGCAGACAGAGGGGATGCTCAAGAAGGACACCAATCTGGCAGTCATGTTCCAGCAGCTGCAGCATACTGCCAGATTGGCTCCAGTGATGAGGAGGGAGGGGATGATGAGGTCAATGACTCCACGTGGGTGCCTAATAGGAGAGAGGAGGAGGAGGAGGATGAGGAGGAGGCACATCTCCAACGAGGCAGGATGCCCTTTGGTGGCCAGCGTAAGGGCAGTACACCGACGGAATCACACCGCAGAGCTCCGCCTGTGCAGGGCGCTGCCTCTGCCCGTCATTCAAAAAGTTCTTTGGTGTGGGCCTTTTTTGAGGCTAGTGCATCAGATCGCACAGCTGCTGTTTGCAACATATGTCTCAAGCGTATATCGCGTGGCCAAAACATCAGCCGCTTGGGTACTACATGCCTGACCAGACATATGTTGACCTGCCATGCAGCTCGTTGGCAAGCCTACCTCAAAGACCCACACCAAAGAACAAAGCGGACCTCTCCTTGCACCGCATCAGCTGGGATCTCCAACCCCACTATAACTTCAGTCCTCTCTGAAACATGCACTGAGAGGAATGAAGGTGTAGAATTAGGTGTGTCACAGCCAAGTACTTGCGCCCACTCTGCTAGCAGTACACCGACGTCCGATTCTAGCAGGCAAATTTCCCTGCCCCAGCTGCTGGACCGTCGAAAGAAGTTCACTCCCAGCCATCCACATGGCCAGCGGTTGAATGCTAGCTTGGCTAAATTGCTAGCGCTTCAACTGCTGCCTTTTCAGTTGGTAGACTCGGCCCCCTTCCGTGAGTTTGTGCAATGTGCGGTTCCTCAGTGGCAGGTTCCCAAACGCCACTTTTTCTCACGGAAGGCTATTCCGGCTCTCTACCGGCATGTGGAAGGCAATGTCTTGGCCTCGCTGGACAGGGCGGTCAGCGGTAAGGTGCATATTACCGCTGACTCATGGTCCAGCAGGCATGGACAGGGACGTTACCTTTCTTTCACGGCCCATTGGGTCACTCTTTTGGCAGCTGGGAAGGATTCAGGACAAGGTGCAGTAGTGTTGGAGGTTGTCCCACCGCCACGCCTCCAAAATGCTACTACTGGTTGTGACACACCTCTCTCCTCCACCCCCTCCTCTTCTTCTTCCTCCATGGCCTCTTCCTGTGGTTTGTCCTATGAACCAGCGGTGCTCCGTAGCCGTTCACGGGGCTACGCAAGTACGCAGGCAAAAAGATGCCATGCCGTGCTTGCGCTGGTGTGTTTGGGGGACAGAAGCCACACTGGGGCAGAGGTCCTGTCTGCTCTGCAGGGCCAGGCCGAGAGGTGGTTGACGCCACGCCAGCTTAAGCCAGGAATGGTGGTTTGCGACAATGGCACCAACCTCCTCTCCGCCCTCCGACAGGGACAACTGACCCATGTGCCCTGTGTGGCTCACGTCCTTAACCTGGTGGTGCAGCGCTTCTTGGGCAGGTACCCGGGCTTACAGGATGTCCTGAGGCAGGCCAGGAAAGTCTGTGTGCATTTCCGCAGATCTTATAATGCCAGTGCTCGCCTGGCTGAGCTGCAAAAGGAGTTGAACCTGCCCAAGAACCGCCTTATATGTGACATGCCCACCAGGTGGAACTCAACGTTGGCCATGCTGCAGCGGCTGCACACGCAGCAGAGGGCCATCAATGAGTACCTGTGCGACTACGGCACCAGGACAGGGTCAGGGGAGCTTGGTTTTTTTTCTCCACGCCAGTGGGGCATGATCAGGGATGCATGCACTGTCCTGGCACCATTTGAGGAGGCCACGAGGATGGTGAGCAGTGACAGTGCATGCATCAGTGACACTGTACCTCTTGTCCACCTGTTGGAGCACACGCTGCGTGGAATAATGGACAGGGCACTTGAGGCAGAACAGAGGCAGGAAGAGGAGGACTTCCTTGCCTCTCAAGGCCCCCTTTACCCAGACAGTGTTCCTTCTGTCCCACCCATCGCACAGGAAGAGGAGGAGGAGGAGGAGGAGGAGGAGGAGGAGGAGGATTGTGTCAGCATGGAGGTGGAGGCTGGCACTCAGCATCATCAGCAGCAGTCTTTTAGGGATGATTTACAGTCCCAAGAAACCAGTGGACTTGTACGTGGCTGGGAGGAGGTGGCTGCGGATCATGTCGTCCTTAGTGACCCAGAGGACTCCGGAGCGAATGCCTCAGCAAACCTACGCTGCATGGCCTCCCTGATCCTGCAAAGTCTGCGGAAGGATCCTCGTATTCTTCGGATCAAGGAGAGGGACCATTACTGGCTGGCCACTCTCCTTGATCCACGGTACAAGGGTAAGGTTGCGGACCTTATGTTACCGTCGCAGAGGGAGCAGAGGATGAGACAACTCCGGGAGGCCTTGCAGAAAGGTCTGTGCAACGCGTTCCCAGAGACTGGGAGGTTGCAAACTCCTGGTCCTGGACAACGAGTTGCTGAGGCTTCGGCCAGTCAAAGAAGGAGCGGTGGGGAAGGTGGCCGTCTGACCGATGCGTTCAGACAATTCTTTAGTCCGCAGCCCCAAAGTATGATCGGTTCCAGCAACCATCGCCAGCGTCTGATAAACATGGTGCAGGAATATCTAGGGGCAAGGTCAGACTTGGACACCTTCCCCACCGAAAATCCTCTGGCTTACTGGGTCTTGAGGATGGATCACTGGCCAGAGCTTGCACAGTATGCAATTGAGCTACTGGCCTGTCCTGCATCCAGCGTTCTTTCGGAACGCACATTCAGTGCTGCTGGAGGATTTGTCACGGATCACAGGGTGCGCCTGTCCACCGACTCGGTTGATCGACTGACTTTCATCAAGATGAACCAGTCTTGGATCACCACCAGCTACCACACACCTGATGCTGATATAACAGACTAATTGATTTTAAAATGTCACATCCCTTCAAGACTGATGCTGATGCTGAGTGCCTGTGCTGTTATGTTGACTGGCTATCCTCCTCCTCCGAGTCCTCAATGATACGATTGATGATGATAGCTTGGAAGATCATTTTTGTTTATGGGTGCCGCCACCAGTGCCTAACGCCCAATTTTTCAGCCCCTGTTTAACAGGGGCGTGTAATTACAATTTTTGAAGCAATACTTTGCAACAGGGCTCATTGCTGTGCTCCAAGTACAGTATCTGTGAGGAGTTGCAGTGTTGTGCCACCAGTGCCTAAGGCCCAATTTTTCAGCCCCTGTTTAACAGGGGCGTGTCATTACAATTTTTGAAGCAATACTTTGCAACAGGGCTCATTGCTGTGCTCCAAGTACAGTATCTGTGAAGGGTTGCAGTGTTGTGCCACCAGTGCCTAAGGCCCAATTTTTCAGCCCCTGTTCAACAGGGGCATGTAATTACAATTCTTGATCTAATAATTCACAGCAGGGCCCATTGCTGCACCCACCAAGAGTAACTGTCAGGGCTTACAGTGTTGTGGCACCAGCACCACCATCAAAGGCCCAATTTTTACTACCACTGTTCAACAATTATATGTAATTAAAATTCCTGATATAATAGTTGACAGCAGGGCGTTCCAGCACCAACCAAGAGTAACTGTGAGTGCTTACAGTGTTGTGCCAACACCAACAACTAAGGGGCCTATTTCTGCAGAGTATATACGGCAGGTCCCTACTTTCAAACATCCAACTTACAAACGACTCCTACTTGCAAACGCAAGAAGACAACAGGAAGTGAGAGGAAATCTACCACTAGGAAGGAAAATTCTCTCCTGTAAGAATAAATATGGGAGAAAGGTGTCTCCTCTGTACTGATGCTTTATCAGCAATCCTTGTTTCAAGAAAAACACCACATTTCAAAAACAGTTGTCATTAGGACGGAAAGTGAGGTGAAATGTTCTGAACAGGGGCACAGACAGCAAAACAAATGTTACAGGGGTGATAACCCTTACCTATGTTTTCCAAAAAGTTTAAAAATAGATTTTTGGTCTGGAGCTACACTTCAACAATGTACCTGTTCAAAATTACAAACAGATTCTACATAAGAACAAACCTACAGTCCCTGTCTTGTATGCACCGCCTGTATACGGCTGTTCAGAGTATATAGGGCCTTTTTTATTTTATGTGCGGGGTTCCCCTTAATATCCATACAAGACCCAAAGGGGCTGGTAATGGGCTGGGGTAGGGGGGGGGTCATGGGGTAGCTATGCCATTTTTCTTAAAGATTTTCATCCATATTACCGGGACCAGACATTACATTAAAGCCGCAAGCAGTTTTAAATGGCTTTTTTTTCCTTTAGAAGTGTCATTTTGTGCAGGGACAGTTCTAAACACGGGAAACACGTGGCACTTCACAGGCATACTTTAGACACCCCCCAGGTACGATATTTAAAGGAATATTTGACTTTTTTTTTTTCACTTTATGCATCATTAAAATGACTGCTCCCGGAAAACGACCGTTTTTAAAACTTATTTTTGCATTGATACATGTCCCCTGGTGCAGAACCCGGGTTCCCAAACCCTTTTTAGGACAATAACATGCATAATAGTTGTTATAATTAGCACTTTAGAATTCGAACGTTCGCATCCATTGTATTTAATAGGGTTCTAATGTTCGTTCGAACTTTCGGTCCGTTCGCGGGTTCTGGTGCGAACCGAACCCGGGGGTGTTCGGCTCATCACTACTCCTGACCTCTGAGAAGCCAGCACCTTAGAGCGTTCAGTCCTGTAGGTACCTCTCAAGCTCCCAATTTTAGTGTCCACTTGTTTTGCTGTGGCTGTGGGCACCTTGGTATGTACAAATGGGAGCAGCTTCTCCAGCGCTGCTTTTCTCACCCCTTTTTTTTATGGATGGGGTTTTTGGTCTCCCACAGAGCCGGCAGCTCCCTTACCCGGTCAATAAATTCCGCCAGGAACTCTTTGTCGCTAATAAAGACATTCATATTGTATCTGCAAGTAAAATAAATTATATTTAAATAATGTGAGGCAAACAGTCTAACCTCCTTCACATCCTAGTCACCATATATATCCTCCACCAATCTCAAGACAGTATAGGCCAACAATTTTTACAAGTCTCACAAAATCACATACCTTCGTTCGCACGTCCGTCACTTGAACTCCTCTCTCCACACACCGAACGTACTATAGTCACATGTGTGTTTGCTATATACACACCACGCATGCGTCCAAATTCGAGCACGTCGCTCCGCACACGTCGCCCGCCCATGACGTTCTAACTAACATCTTTTCCCCGCCCCTTCTCTTTCGGCGAGCAGACTGATATGGCGGAGTTACAGCAGGTGTCTGATAATTCCGCAACTAGCGAAGAGACAAGCCCGGAGACCGAGGACACGTCACGATCAAGGAGGAGATTCAAGGCATCGAATATGTATTTTGCGGAGATGGCGGAGATGGTGGACATCTTGGTCAAGGCTGATTATGATGCCAAGCATGGGCCGTATATCAAACCAAATAGAAGGAAGGCCAAAATCCTCACTAAAGTTGTGAAGAGTCTGAGGGCGAAGTTCGGGGTGAAACGCTCAAATGAGCAGCTCAGAAAGAGGTGGTCAGACCTCAAACTGAGGGAGCCAGACCAGTTGAGGATCATAAAGAGGATGCTCGCTAAAAGTAAGTAAAATGACGACCTTTCTGCTATTAATCTTTTTAGAAACTGAAATTTTTTTTTTTTTTATCATATTGTACTCCCTTCCAAAATGTAATATTTTGAACTAGGTTGGGCACAGTAATCGTTCGTTACGTTACCAACACTTCGTTCGGCCACTATCCGCGGTTTTGGCTTATTTAAGACCCCCAAAAGTAATTAGACATCTGCCATTTTTGATCAAGTATTGTGGATAATTTTTAAGTCTAGATGATGTGTTTGTAAGGAGAATGAAATGCAAACTTTAATCAGTGTAAAGGAGAGGACACTCAGCAGCTGCTTCCACATCTGTACTTTGGAGCACTATAGTGTGGGCCACCAGACCCGCCTTTTTTGGGTGTCCCACACAGGTGCATCAGAGTTTATTTGTGGTGCCTCCATGTCCAAAAAATTACATCCAAATGTGAATACTAAACATATTTGGGGTCATAAATAATGCATTTTTCTTTAAATTCCGCACAAACACACACTTGTACCCCACTTCCAAACAATTTAGCCTGTTTTAAGTTTAACAATGAGATTTTTACAGTGTGATAAATAGACCTTTGGTTTTATTCTCATAGGGGAGAGAAGCCTGGGAGGAGGACACTCCAGGGAGCACATGCACCCCACAACTTCCAAGCAACCCCAAACTCCCAAAGATCCACAACCGAAAGATGTGCAGGAAGTTGAGGTGGAGGAAGGAGAAGTGCAGGAAGGAGAGGTGGATGACGTTGTGGATCTGGTCACCACAACAGGTCAGTATCTGACACCACAGCTTAAGGTAAGCGAGGTAGGCCTGCAGAGTTTGATTATTTTTTTTTAATGCTTTTTAGGGGATGGAAATGTTGTGAAGGATAGCACACCGTTCTCTGCTGACAGTGCCCTCCGCCTCATCCAGCAAGTGATGGAATGTAGCACGGAACTGGACCTAATTAAACAAAGAATCCATGTGATGGAACAAACATTTAAAGACATTCTCGATGTTTTGGGGAGAATTCAATAAGCCATCCAAACACATTTGTTTTTACATGTTTGTTTTTATATTTTTTCTAATTTTTTGAGTAACAAAGCAGCCAAAAATTGAATATGCACACAGTGTGTGAACATGTGCTATCTGCCATCAGGGGATATCCATGTACGTCTTTTGTGGGTGCAACCCCTTCCTCGTATCAAAAGTCGGTGAACTGAGGAAGGGGATGCACCCCCAAAACACGTCCATTGATCACCCCTGATGGCAGATAGCACATGTTGACAATAGGGATCAGGATTGTAAACTTCCTATTTGCAAAAAAGTAAAAATGTGTGCATATTGAATTTTGGGCTGGGCAAGGGGTGGCAGGACCCCATATTAGGACGGGCACATAGAGACATAGTTTGTGTAACTGAATGTCTCAGATTGCTCAGAGGTATCCAATGTTGTCATTTTAGAAATGCAAGTGGTATTTTTGTATTTTCATAAGCCAAAATTTGCCGGGTTGTGGCCAGGCCAACCCCAAAGTAAAACAAAAAAAAATGTGCAGAGAGTAAAAAATTTGACCACAAACAACGTGTAGCTTCTTTTTATAATACTCTCTAAGCTTATTTGGTTCTTTTGTAAGGTAACATAGTGAAATTGGTTGTTATTTACTAAAGTAAAATACACTTGCCACTACAAATGCACAAAGACAAACTAGGAGACAGGAAAGAACAAATAATTAAAGGTTTAAACAAGATTTTTATTGGGATACTTAGACATAGGCTGGCATAGGAATTGCCCCCCTACCCGTGAAATACTCCATGTATTTGTCCCGAACCACACGGGCATTTTGGGGGGGCAAGCCAAGACGGGCAGATTCCAGGCCCGGAAGGGGATTTGCAGGGGAAAGTCCAGCCTCTGGCAAAACTGAGGCCATATAGGAATTAGATTTTTGGCTCAGAAAGTTGTGTAGCACACAGCAGCATAACACTACATAGTTTATTTTGTAGTCCGCCAAGTGGATGGAAGTCATAAAAAGGCGGAACCGGCTGGCCATTATGCCGAAGGCATTTTCAACGACTCTTCGGGCCCTGGCCAGCCGGTAATTGAACACACTCTTCTCTGGGGTCAGGGTCCTCTGTGGAAATGGCCTCATAAGATGCCGTCCGAGTCCGAAGGCTTCATCAGCCAAGAAAACAAAGGGGAGTCCTTCAATATTCCCTGCATCCGGTGGCAATGCAAGGTCGTCACTCTGGAGACGGAGGGCAAACTCCGTCTGGATGAAGGATCCCCCATCGGACATCCGGCCATTCTTCCCTACATCAACATAGAGGAATTCATACCGTGCTGACACCACCGCCATCAGCACAATGCTATGAAACCCCTTGTAATTGTAGTAGTAGGATCCAGAACGGGGTGGCGGCACGATGCGGACGTGCTTCCCGTCTATGGCCCCACCGCAGTTGGGGAAGTCCCACCGCGTGGCAAACTCCAATGCCACAGTCTGCCATTCCTGTGGCGTGGAAGGAAGCTGTGGAGTGAAACAAGATGAAATAATATTAGAAAAACAAAGGCATACATTACAAGGAAATTCTATCCCAAAAAATTAGAGACCAACATCAATCTAATTATACGTTTATTAAGGTGTGTAAAAAAAGTATAATGGAAGGCTCATTTATCATATTCATCACCCCCTCTGATGGGCCATTACTAAATTATTTGGGGGGGGGGGAGATGTGTTTGGCCACAGGATAGCATTGCAGTGGCGGTGCGTCCAGAGTGGGCGCTGGAGCACTGTCCCCTCTCTCCTGTGCCCATCACTCAGAACAATACATAGGTTCATGCGTTGCATGAACCTATGTATTGTCTATGCCGCACACTATTCAGGTGGATGGCCTCTTGTAAAGCGACCGACATATGAATAATTGCGTCATTTAGGGGGTTAAAATTGCAGAGCAGAAACAGGTATTAAAAAAGTCTTGCAAATTCCAACCTGAGGGATGTAATTGGCTTCCTCAAAGAAAAATCGGGGACGCAAGGAGGGGGCATTCCTTGTGTAAACACTGACAGGCTGCTCTGGCAATCATGTTCACCAAGTCTGTTTAATGGTAACATGATTGGCTGATGCAACATGAAGGGAAGGAGAAGACATCAAGGACAGAAGAAGGATGGCGCTGACCACAAGAAGGTAAGTGCAGGGCTGTGGGGAAACTGGCTGCATTAGAGGGGACTAAATGGCTGCATTGGAGGGGACAACTGGGGGCGTTTATTAGGCAACAGAGCAAAAAAGGAGGAAGTTTATTTCCGAAATTGGGGTTGGAACCCCCCAACATTTGGAGCAACAGGCGCCCCTGCTGGAAAAGTTAGTGAGGGGAAATATTTAGGGAGGAAAAAAAAGGGGCAATCTAAAGCTTCCAACATGCATGGGGACAAAGGGGACATTCTCAGCATATTACAATCATGGTAATTAGGGAAGGATGAAAGAAATACAATACATTAGCATACATGTAATACATAAAATGTGATGTTAAGGGAGAAAACTTACCCTAATATAGTCCTCCTGCAGGACTTGTATAATAGCAGAACAGGTGTCTGGGATTATGAGGCCCAGAGCCTGGGGGGAGATGCCTGTGGTGAACTTCAAGTCCTGAAGACTTCTCCCTGTCGCCAGGTAACGCAACGTGGCGATGAGCCTCTGCTCAGCACTGATGGCTTCCCGCATAACGGTGTCCTTCCTGGTAATATAGGGGGACACCAAAGCCAACAGTTCCTGAAAAACGGGGTCAGACATCCTCAGAAAATTCCTGTAGTCCTCAGGATTATTCTCGACGATCTCCCGCAGCAGAGGCATGTGGCAGAATTGGTCCCGCTGGAGCAACCAATTCTTGGTCCATGAACTCCTCCTCACACCATTCATGGACTGGTCTTGGTCCAAAACAAGCAGACCAACACCAAGCGCACGCACAGCACGAACTCGACGACGAGAACGTCCAGGCGACATGGCTAGGAAACGGTCGTCTAATCAGAACGTACAGAACAGAACGCACTTTAGAACAGCAAGGCCTATGAATAACGAACTGAAATTCAGAAACGAACAGGCAAGAACGCACTGTAAAACAGATACGACCTGCCTAGACGCCCTGAAAGTTAAGATACGAACCCACAAGCACAAACTGAACGGCAGAAAACGATCTGAAAAGTACGAAGACTGAAAAGCGCGAATCGTCTCTTCCCAAACTTTTACTTCACACGCGGTAACACGAGATCAGCAAAAGCAGCCCAAGGGGTGGCGCCAAGAAAAAAGATCTTCCCCTTTATAGTGCCGTCGTACGTGCTGGACGTGAGCGCAGAGAACCACGAGGAAATTGGAAAATGACAGTGTGTACGCATAGAAAGCTTGACGAGAAAATCGACAAGCTTAACAAGAATCTCGTCGAAAAAAACGACGTGTTTTTTACGACGAGAAAATCGGTCGTGTGTACGAGGCCTCAGTTCTATCCCATGTCAGGCCTGACTTAGGCGGGGAGTTAGAGAGTTTGTGTTACTACGCCATAGGAGAGCGCACGCCATAAATGCTCCGCGTGGTGGACACTGCGCGGCGCCATATTATTGTGCTGCACATAGTACATTGATTGATGCAGGGCTCTGCAGGCCCATGTATATGTTGCATGTTATACCTTGAATCCTTCGTTACCAGTAAAGCTGACATATATTTATATTCTTGCCTCAGCGTGTTGTCTGACTGTTTAGAGATTATTAAAGTGGTTGTAAACCCACTTTTTCAACTTGCACCTACAGGTAAGCCTAGATTAAGGCTTACCTGTAGGTGCAAGAAATATCTCCTAAACCTACACGGTTTAGGAGATACTTACTAAAATGACAGGCGCCGCTGTCTACGGCGCATGCGCGCCGTAGATAACGGCACATTCATGGGGTTAATCCCATTCACAAACTTGGCTACTTCCCAGCAATAGCTGGGCGTAGCCGAATGGGACGCCTCCCGCGCGCATGCGCAGAGTGACGTCTCCGCCGCTCCGGCCAATCACAGCGCCGGAGCGACGCTGTGATTGGCTGGTGCGGCGATACCCGGAGGTAACATTCCGGCTATCGCCGCAGAGATGGCTGCGCCTCAAGACAGGGACATGTACGGCTTCGGGGGCCCCGATCTAAGGTAAGTGGTACATAATGAGCTAGTATGCTAGTCATACTAGCTCATTATGCCTTTCTCTTGCAGGTGTTGTAAAAAAAAAAAAACGAGTAGTGGGTTTACAACCACTTTAAGTACAATACACCTGAGAGTGGTAGGAGTTTACCCCAAGACTGACTGTGCCAGAGTGGGTCGAGTAAGATTGCCGGGGGTTGGCAGTGCTGTGTGCAGGGCCCGAAATCAAACCAGCGGCTCTCTTAACTGGGGGTAGCGCTACACTTTTTTGTAGTGGCCATCTCTTGTTTTTTTAAATGTTTCACAAGGGAAAGTGCCTTGTGCAGCCCTCAGTGTCTTGCTGATCTGGGGATCCCTCAGGGCATGGTTGACAACTACAGGGCCGATCCTAGGGTCACAGACGCCTGGGTGCAGAAATATTTCTGGCGCCCCCACATGGGCGTGGTCACCATCTTACCAACTCCTCCCCTTTACAAATGTTTCTAGGGCAACGACTCAAACACAGAGATGCTCCCCTAAGAAGTCTTCATTACCCTAGGATCCTCCCATGATCTTTTAACAATTAAGAAAATTCTGGAAGAGAGTACACTAATGAGACCTGGAGGGGAGTCTCTCTGATGAACACAGAGAGGGCTTCTGTTAGAGAGTGCCCCAAGACATACTACAGGAGATGCTCAGAGACTGTAGACATGATACAAGAGACGGTCAGAGACTGCAATCATAGTACAGGAGATGGTCAGAGAGTGCAGACATATTACAGGATACGGTCAGAGAGTGCAGACATATTACAGGAGATGGTCAGAGACTGCAGACATACTACAGGAGATGGTCAGAGACTGGAGATATAATACAGGAGATGGTCAGAGACTGCAGTTCCTATGGACGCTAGTAGATAATGGCCGATCGGCCCTCTCACCTGACCCAGCGATACAGCCAGAGGCGTAGCGTGGGGGGGCAGGGGGGGCCGCCGCACCGGGCGCAACATTGGGGGGGGCGCGAAATCCCGCACCAGTGTGTCACTTTTCTTAACTCAGTAAGATTCCATCTACTGTGTCCCGACCGCCATGTTGCGGCAGCTGGCGCCCTGTGATTGGGCGAATGCAGTCATGTGCTGTGGCAGGGCTGGCCAGTCCTTGAACACGCGCGAAGGCTCCCCCTGGAGGAGTCCCGCCCGCGCTTCTGTTAGCCGCCGCCATCACCCTCCCTCCTTACTGCGCCGGATCTGGCAGTGGACTTCATCTGGGACTGACTGGGAACTCGGCAGTCGGCACTGCTGACTACAAATAGGTAGGTGAGTGACCGAGTCTGTGAGGGAGGCAGAGAGCCAGCTCAGATGGGACTCAGAGCAGCCGCGGCCGGGTCAGCAGCAGCAGCAGCAGTTAGTTTGGCCGGAGTGAGAGTCACGCCACCCGGTGAAGGGGGGGGGAGGGGGGATGTTACTGTCTGTACACCGCCATGCCACATGTTAGCAGCATTGCCAGCCAGCCAGTCAGCTCACACGCAGCATGCCTGCGTGCCTAAGTACAGACAGTTACATGCCTCATGCTCCCCCCCCTGCAAGAACCGCATAATTAATTTACTGAGCTCAGCTTCATGATGTATCCTATCCCCTCAGGGCATTCGACATGTAAGGGGTTAAATGATTATTCCTGCTATGTAATGTATCCCCTCAGACTTTCAGCATGTAAGGGGTTAAATGATGAGGTATTTAGCATTTCGAATGCCCTGAGGGGATGCATTACATAGCAGGAATAATCATTTAACCCCTTACACGTCGAATGCTCTGAGGGGATGCGTTACATAGCAGGAATAATCATTTAACCCCTTACATGTCGAATGCCCTGAGGGGATACATTACATACATACCTCCCAACTTTTCAACATTGAGCTGCGGGACACTTGGGGAGCAGGGCAGGTTGTTAAGCAGGGGGCTGGTTGGTGCTGCTAAAAAAAAATTGTTGCGCGGGGGGAGGTTGCAGGGTGCGATCACGGTTACGCCAGAAAATTTTGAAGTTGGAGGCAGCTCCTCTAATAGGCCCTGAATGCCTATATGAAGTGAGTGCGAGTAGAGGAAGAGGGCGCCAGCCTTCTGGAGGTAAAAGAACAGATGTGCATAGAGAAAAAAACACCACAATAAAAAAATGATGGTGGAAAAAAAAAAACTCACTGTATGATGTGAAGAAGGTGCTTATTATCGTCTGAGGAGCAGTGGGTCTTGCTCGGGCTCTGTGGCGGAGGACGGTGTGGTGGCTACACTGGCGGATATGAGTGAGACAGATGCCTGTGGTGTGATGGTATGGAGTCTGCAGGAGGGATGTCCAGCTGCTCAGGTGGATATTGGTGGCTGCCGATAAGATGCCGGCGGCTGCAGATGGAGTGTACCAGCGGTTCCATCCTTGGATACTACTGTCACCATAGTATCCAAGGATGGAGCCACTGGTTACACTCAATCTGCAGCTGTCAACATCTCAGATGTGAATATTTGATGTTAAGGGACACGCTGATTGGCATATTTTGGTGTGGCCCTTAACATAAAATGTGCCCATCAGCATGCCCCTTATTTTGTTAAGGGGGCACGCTGATGGGGACAGCTGATGTAAGGTGGCACAGTGATGGGGGCACCTAATGTAAAGGAGCACTCTGATGGGCACGCACACCTGATGTAAAGCATCACTCTGACGAGCACACCTAATGTAAAGGGGCACACTGAAAATATGCCAATCAGCGTGTCCCTTAACATAAAATGCGCCCATCAGTGTGCCCCTTAACATTAAATATGCCCATCTGAGATGCTGACAGCTGCAGATTGAGTGTAACCAGCGGCTCCATCCTTGGATACTATGGTGACAGTAGTATCCAAGGATGGAACCGCTGGTACACTCCATCTGCAGCCGCCGGCATCTTATCGGCAGCCACCAATATCCACCTGAGCAGCTGGACATCCCTCCTGCAGACTCCATACCATCACACCACAGGCATCTGTCTCACTCATATCCGCCAGTGTAGCCACCACACCGTCCTCTGCCACAGAGCCCGAGCAAGACCCACTGCTCCTCAGACGATAATAAGCACCTTCTTCACATCCTAAAGTGAGTTCCCCCCCCCCCCCCAATCATTTTTTATAGTGGTGTTTCTCTACGCATATCTGTTCTTTTACCTCCAGAAGGCTGCCACCCTCTTGCTCTACTCGCACTCACTTAATATAGGCATTCAGGGCCTATTAGAGGAGCTGCCTCCACTTGTGTTTCAACTTCAACCTGTCCTTTTGTCCCGCAGTGCAATATTTTTCCTCCTTCACTAATTTTTATGTCTTAATTTCATTCAATTGAAAATTACTTAGACTCATATGAATTTAAGAAATTGGAGACTCTGCATTAGTTTTCCTTTTCACCAATTTTTTACATTACACCTATTGACATTCATTTATTTATTCATTTAGCGCTGTACCTCATTTTACATATTTCAGTGTAGGTGTAAGGTCGGTGGGTCAGTGTATGTGTCAGGTAGGTGTCGGGGGTCAGTGTGTGTCAGTCAGTGTAATAGTCAGTGTTGGTGTCAGGTGGGTCAGTGTAATGTGAGTAGTGCATTAAGTAGGAGTGAGGTGGGTTAGTGTAGGAGTGAGGTGGGTTAGTGTAGGAGTGAGGTGGGTTAGTGTAGGTGTCAGGTGGGTTAGTGTAGGAGTGAGGTGGGTTAGTGTAGGAGTGAGGTGGGTTAGTGTAGGAGTGAGGTGGGTTAGTGTAGGAGTGAGGTGGGTTAGTGTAGGTGTCAGGTGGGTTAGTGTAGGTGTCAGGTGGGTTAGTGTAGGTGTCAGGTGGGTTAGTGTAGGAGTGAGGTGGGTTAGTGTAGGTGTCAGGTGGGTTAGTGTAGGAGTGAGGTGGGTTAGTGTAGGAGTGAGGTGGGTTAGTGTAGGAGTGAGGTGGGTTAGTGTAGGAGTGAGGTGGGTTAGTGTAGGTGTCAGGTGGGTTAGTGTAGGTGTCAGGTGGGTTAGTGTAGGAGTGAGGTGGGTTAGTGTAGGTGTCAGGTGGGTTAGTGTAGGAGTGAGGTGGGTTAGTGTAGGAGTGAGGTGGGTTAGTGTAGGAGTGAGGTGGGTTAGTGTAGGAGTGAGGTGGGTTAGTGTAGGTGTCAGGTGGGTTAGTGTAGGTGTCAGGTGGGTCAGTG
This sequence comes from Rana muscosa, assembly GCA_029206835.1. Taxonomy (NCBI): domain Eukaryota; kingdom Metazoa; phylum Chordata; class Amphibia; order Anura; family Ranidae; genus Rana; species Rana muscosa. The sequence goes on along the minus strand of CM055121.1, from coordinate 239,969,726 downwards.
TAGGTGTCAGGTAGGTCAGGTGGGTCAGTGTGCAGGGTAGTGGTCAGTGTGCAGGGTAGTGTGCAGTGTGTAGTGGTCAGTGTGCGGGTTTGTGGTCAGTGTGCGGGTTTGTGGTCAGTGTGTGGTGGAAAGTCTGCAGGTTGGGGGGCGCAAATTTCTTGCCTTGCCCCGGGCGCTGACAACCCACGCTACGCCACTGGATACAGCAACAACGGTTCCTCTGATCAGGAGTCAGCTCACTCTGAATTGCCCATAGCGACTCCGCTGGGTAGAGCCCAGGTCTGTATTCTGGCAATGACTCCATTCTTTTTTACAGGCTGTGTAGCTTTCACTCTGGTGGCGCAGGGCAGCGGGGTTCTCTCTCTGATGGTGTTCTCTCAGCACTGTCCACTCCCTCTGGAGTCCTGGGTGCACTTCCCTGAAAGCTTTCCTGGGCTCCTGGCTCTCTCTCTCTCTCCCATTCAGCTGGGCATGCTGTGTGGGCTACAGTTTCTTTGTTACAGTGGGGCTGCCAGTCCTCGAACTACATGTCCCGCAATCCTCTTCTCTGCTCCTTTTTCTATTCTATTTCTTCCCTGGCCGATATGAAGGTGGGGGGAAGAAACATAGTGGGCGGCTGTGCTGGCAAGCGCCGCTCACTAGTACAGCATTGCGTGCGAGGAGGAGAGGGAGGGGGGAAAGAAGAGCCTGCAGCTGCAGTGGCGTCACTAGGGTTGGTGTCACCCGGTGTGGTAAAACATGGTGTCACCCCCCTTCCACCACCTATAGTCGCCCCTCAGTACAGACCCCCTCCACTAAGTATAGACCCCCTCCGTCAGTGCAGACTCCCCACTAAGTATAAACCCCTCCCTCAGTACAGACCCCCAAGGACAAACCACCCCCTCCATTAGTACAGACCCCCCCAGGACAAACCAATCCATCTCCATTAGTACAGACTCCCCAGGACAAACCCCCCCATTAGCACAGACCCCCAGGACAAACTATCCCATTAGTAAAGACTCCCCCCCCCAAGACAAACCCCCCCTCCATTCGTACAGACCCCTCCAGGACAACCCCCCATAGTACAGACTCCCTTCAGGACAACCCCCCCATAGTACAGACTCCCCCCAGGACAAACCCCCCCATTAGTACAGACTCCCCCCAGGAGAAACCCACCCCTCCATTAGTACAGACTGCCCCAGGACAAACCACCCCCCAACTTTAGTACAGACCCCTCCAGGACAACCCCCCCATTAGTACAGACTCTCCCCAGGACAAACCCTGCCTCCATTAGTACAGACCCCTCCAGGACAACCCCCCCATTAGTACAGACTCCCCCCAGGCAACCCCCCTCCATTAATACAAACCCCCCAGGACAAACCCCCCCCTTAGCCCAGACCCCTCCAGGACAACCCCCCCATTAGTAAAGACTCCCCCCAGGACAAACCCCCCTCCATTAGTACAGACCCCTCCAGGACAACCCCCCCCATTAGTACAGACTCCCCCCAGGACAAACCCGCCTCTCTATTAGTACAGACCCCCCAGGACAACCCCCCATTAGTACAGACTCCCCCCATTAGTAAAGACTCCCCCCAGGACAAACCCCCCCTCCATAAGTACAGACCCCCCAGGACAATCCCCCCATTAGTACAGACTCCCCCCAGGACAAACCCAGCCTCCATTAGTACAGACCCCCCCAGGACAAACACCCCTCTCCATTAGTACAGACCCCCCAGGACAACCCCCCCATTAGTACAGACTCCCCCCAGGACAAACCCGCCTCTCTATTAGTACAGACCCCCCAGGACAACCCCCCATTAGTACAGACTCCCCCCAAGACAAACCCCGCCTCCATTAGTACAGACCCCTCCAGGACAACCCCCCCATTAGTACAGACTCCCCCCAGGACAAACCCCCCTCCATTAATACAGACCCCCCAGGAAGAACCCCCCCATTAGTCCAGACCCCTCCAAGACAACTCCCCCCAGGACAAACCCCCCTATTAGTACAGACTCCCCCCAGGACAAACCCCCCCTCCGGCCCCCTCCATTAGTCCCCCCCCCCATTACATACATAAAAACACCCGGCGGCAGCTGAAGAGGAGAGGACAATGTGCAGCCGCCCGGGTGGAGCACAGATCACAGCAGCAGCAGGCAGGAGCTAAGACACAGAGAGGAGGAGAAGGCACGGACCGCCCCCTCAGCGACGGCATTGCGCGGCTTGTCTCTCTCCACACAGAGAGAGCCGCTCTGGGCTCTGCTTCACTCTCCTCCTCTGACAGGAGGAGGGAGGAGGGAGGGGAGGGACGCCGGGCTTAGGTTTGAAAAACACATCGGCGGCGGCGACTGGCACGGACAAGGAGAGGAGGTGGAGAATAGAGGGGAGCACTCTGGCGCTTCAGCGCCCCCACCTCTGTGGCACCTGGGTGAACTGCACCCCCCGCACCATATCTAGGATCGGCCCTGGACAACTAACTGCAATCTGACCAGAACACCTGAGAGAAGAGATGCCATGTTTTTTTCCAAAATACACAGAGCAGCGACAACATTTGCACTGCAGCTACAACATTGGCCATGGATGGATATCTCAAACTTTTTCTAATAGATGAAATACAATATTATAATTATTAAACATAGTTATTAATCACATTCAGTTCATAATATTATGCAGATTGCAGATTTACTACCCTATGAATGCTCAATGCTAATAATGTACTGTATTTCAAACAGGGTACAGGTCCTGTACCCTGTTTGAAATACAGTACATTATTAGCATTGAGCATTCATAGATGTCATGTAGGTTAAACTTAGTTGGTTCCTACTTCCTAATGTTATTAATTATTGTGTGTTGTTGTTTTTTCTCAGGAAAAGGCAAAGCTGTGTACAGGAGTTCTTTCATAAAAATGATGTCACTGTTTGCACACCCCAAATGGCCGTTACACTTACCAATAGCATACTCAACATGATTGTAAAAGATATGAGACCTCTTTCTATTGTAGACGGTCAAGGATTTTGTGAGATGATCCACACGTTTTTCCCAGGATACACACTTCCCTCCAGTTCCCATTTCACTAAGCTGATGGAGAAGAAATATGAGGAGAATTTTGAAAGATTGAAAGCGTCACTCAAAGATGTGAAATCAAAAATAGCTCTCACCGCAGACGCATGGACCAGTATTGCTACAGAGGCATACTTGGGTGTCACATGCCACTTCATTAATGAAGACTGGATTCTTATGTAGCTCCACCCTCACTCCCCTCTCTTGCTCTTTCTCGTCTGTCTCTTGTCTAGGGGTATCTCAGAGGGAAGGGAGCGGGGACACCACGCCAGGCCTCCACCACATGTATCAGTGCGGTATAGGCAACGTTCTTAATTTACCTTCGGGTCAGTGTTGTGCACCTGGATCCTCCCTCCGAGAGTCACCTTGAGCCATGTCCGTCAGAAATGAGCCCCACACCATTAAAGTCCAACACTCCTTTATTCTCATGCGAATGAACACAAACTATTGAACTCCCTTGAAGAACAGCACAGGAAAGGAGGTGTGGGTGCGAATAGGCCCAGACACAATCGTTCTCCACTTTCTCCGGTTTCCGCACGAAGGGGAATTTCCTTCCAGGCGGTCTCCGACGAGAGACTCACCCGTCACCGGCAATATGCTGCACCGGGTCTTCAAGTGAGGAGCTCCCCCCGGTCCATTGCGCCTTCCGGATTCGGGTACCCAATCCCTGGGTTCCCTAGGATCTCCTTCCCTCGCGGAACTCAGTGTTGGGCACTGAGCTCCGGACCTCCATTCAAGTACCTCACCCCAGGCTAAAGGTGCCTGGGATGGAACACGATCTCCGGTGGTCCTCCAGGCCTAGGCCACCCAGAGGACCGGCACGAACCACCGTCCGCAGACTAAAGGTGTCTGGGACTACGAACCCCGTGACCAAGATGGCCGGCCCCTTTTATACCCTCTCCCAGCAAGCACGGCGGGTTCCCCGCCCCACCATACCGCTGCCGAGGGAGGACAAAAAGAGGTACGGCACACAGCAATAGTTCAACCCCCAGCCTGTGGCGACAGCGCCACCTTCAGGGCCGCAGGGAATCACACATCGCTGGTGTCACCGCCAGATTCAAATTTACACCCGGGAAAGTGCATAACCGCTACACTTACATCGTACAATCTGACCACTATGCCACTTGAAGATCGGCACACAGCTGAAAACATTGCTAACTGGGTGGAAAAAGCAGCTGAAAAGTTTGAGATATTCATGGCCAATGTAAATGTAATTGTCCATGATAATGCTGCAAATGCTGCTCTACGTATTTTGGAAGAAAAGCATGGCATCTCTTCTCTCAGGTGTGCTGGTCATACATTGCAGTTAGTTGTCAACCATGCCCTGAGGGATCCCCAGATCAGCAAGACACTGAGGGCTGCGAAGTGCCTTGTGGAACATTTTAAAAAAAGTGAGCTGGCCACTACAAAGCTTAAAGCAAAGCAGCAACAAATGGGTACCCCTGAGCATGCACTAATAAATGATGTATCCGTAAGATGGAACAGTACGTTACACATGATCAGCCACCTGCTTGAACAGAGGTGGCCTGTGACTGCAACGCTTTCCGATCCTGATGTCACACCACGAGGGAAGCGCTTCCTGGATTTAAAACATGATCAGTGGAGCTTACTTGAGGAGGTGGAACAAGTCCTGAGACTTTTTGAGTGTGCCACTGTTTTCTTGAGTGGAGAGTCCTATGTGACTGCTTCCGCTCTACCTCCTCTGGTAAAGGGCCTCCAGAAATCCACACAGAGCACAATTTTTGAGACAGCAGCAGTCAAGGCTTTCCAAAGTGTTGCTGCACAGGAGATGACATCAAGATGGGAGCGGGAAACTAAATTCAGAGATGATGGTGGAGAAAATATATGTCTTGTTGCAGCAGCCCTGGACCCCAGATTCCGTAAACTAAAATTCCTGCCAGCAGAGGACAGTTTAAAAGTTCACCTCAAGGTCCAAGCTCTTGCTCTTGAAGTGAAAGGAAGATATGAGTGTAGCGGGTACTTGAATTTAGGGAGGCATCTGGGTGGTAGTGTAACCCAGATGCACAGATTGCTAGGGTATCCGAGACCTTTTTCTGGTTCTTGGAGGACTCTGGTGGTGTGAGGTTCCTTGCGGCCCACAGGTGGCACTGTTGCCCTGGGCCGGGGCTGAACTCACACCGCAAGACTGTACCTTTTTGTCCTCCCCTGGAGCTGGTACAGCGGGGCGGGGAACCCGCTGTGACGCAAAGGGAGAGGGGATAAAAGGGGCGGATGCCCTTACCACGGGGTTCAGAGTTCAGAGTTGGAGGACGCGGCCGCACCCAGGCACCTTCAGCCTGGGTGCTGGCATTCCGGTGTTCCAGGCCTAGATGCCCTTGATCTAGCCGGAGCGAGGATGGGGTCCATCCCAGGCACCTTTAGCCTGGGGTGAGGTACTATGGCGGAGGCCTGGGGCTCAGTACCTTCGACTGAGTTCCGCGAGGGTGGAGGAATCCAAGGGGGCCCTAATTCCTTGGGTGCCCGTGTCTGAGTTTGTGAGATCTGGTGTGCGGAACTTCTCTGAAGAGTCCGGCGCAGCATCGCTGGTGACAGAGAGGCCTCCTGTTTCTCCCTTGGACGGATCTCCTTCCCCTGACAGGGGCCGTGCTAGCGAAGGTAATTCACGTTCTACCTCACATGGTCAGTGGCAGTGACTATCCGCCACTGGTGATATCACAGTGGTTAGCAGCAGAAGGGAAAGGATTGTGCCTCGATCTATTCCCCATTATAACTCAGTAGAAGAAACTGTTTGTTGTTTGGAAAGAAGAATAAAACTGAGTTGGACCTATTCACTGTGTGGAACTCTGGTTACTAGGAGCATAGGAGTCAGGAACGAAGTACTGGACTTGACTCTAGGACACCTGCACAGGGCCCAATTTTCTGGCCTTCACCTCTTAGTTATGGGAGGACATGGGCCGTGGTGTATCTCATCTCTCCCTCCCAGGGACACCTAGACAACAGCCGCATAACCGATAAAGCAAGAAGGGGAGAGAGGGTCGCTACATGAGGATGAGCAAATGCAACATCAATGTGAGGAACAACAGTCAGCCAGTGCAGACATGACATTTTCAGAGAAGAGGCAAGTGTCTCTGTTGGACACTTTGCTCGGTTCAGATTCAGATGACCACCACAGTAATGGTGAGGATGACATGACTGGTCTCCAAGATCAAGAAACCCACAGTGAAGTTGTGAGGAATGAGATACACATGTATTTTAGTAAGCAGGCTATTCCAAAGGAAGAAAATCCGCTGAAATGGTGGAAGGAAAATGAAAAGAGGTTTCCCATCTTGTCCATGCTGGCAACGATTTACTTGTCTGTCCCTGCAACATCAACCCCATCTGAAAGGCTTTTCTCAGTTGCTGGCCTCACTTCAGAGCATGTCGATATGCTAACCTTCCTCCATTGCAATCCTATATAATATAGCATTGCAATGGAGTAAGTAACACAGGCACCCAACCTTTTGCACTGTTCATGTTGGGCTCAGGGCTGTATTTATGTTGAGAATCTCAACATGATGGCTGCCTTCAGGTAATCTTTGCACTGTATTGGCCATTATTGCAATGTTGAGCAGTGCTTTTGTAGGACTTGGCTTCTTGAAAACTGTTACCTTTCAGGTATGTTTTATATTGCAATTACAAGTAACACACCACAAAAATACTGCTGAACACTCTACAATAACACTAATATGTAATAATTACATAGTGTTATTGTATGTTGACCAGCATTTTTGTGGTGTTACTTTATAAACAACACTTTAGGGCATCAGGCATAATGCCATATAAATTCTGCCTAACACTTTGCAAAAGATGCATTCTGAAGGCATTATGTGGTTTAAAGTACTAGTAAGGTTACCACATAATGCCTTCAGAAAGCACAGTGGCGTACTAAGGGGGTGGTGGGGGGGGCATGCCGCACCAGGTGCCACACACTGGGGGGTGTCAGGCCGGCGACCCCCCCCCCCGCGCCCTCCGTGACTGAAAGGAGACAGCGCCGCCGCCGCGGCTTTAACAGCATATCACGCGGTGACAGAACATGTCTGTTCTGTCACCGCGCGATGCTGCTGCTAAACCCGCGGCGCTGTCTCCTTTCAGTCACAGTGGGGGGGGCGAGCAGGTAGTGGCTTTGCAGGGCGGGTGCGAGCACATCTGGTACCGGCGCAACAATCCCCTTCTCTCACGGCTCAGTCTCAGGCAGCGGCTGTCAGCCGAGCAGTATGAAGCCGCCTCCCCCTCCTCCTTTATGTCTATACAGTGCTGTGCATGCAGGAGGAGGGGGAGGCGGCTTCATTCTTGTCGGCTGACAGCCGCTGCCGAAACTGATCAGAGCCTTGAGAGAAGGGGATTGTTGCGCCGGTCCCAGATGTGCCGACTGGCTCGGGTGTGGCTTGCACCCCCCCCCCCTGCAAAGCCACTACCTCTGGCTCTCTGTCAGTTCTGAGGTACATTATGGGTCTGTAGTGGGGTCTGTATTGTTAGGGGGTCTGTGGTCTGTAGGGGGGTCTGTAGGGGGTCTGTATTGTTAGGGGGTCTGTGGTCTGTAGGGGGGTCTGTAGGGGGTCTGTATTGTTAGGGGGTCTGTGGTCTGTAGGGGGTCTGTATTGTTAGGGGGTCTGTGCACTGTAGGGGGCCTTTAGGGGGGTCTGCACTGTAGGGGGGTCTGTAGGGGGGTCTGCACTGTAGCTGGGGTCTTAACTGTAGGGGGGTCTGCATTGTAGGGGGGCCGGTACTGTAGCAGGGGTCTGCATTGTAGGGGGATCTGCATTGTAGGGGGGCCTGTACTGTAGCGGGGGTCTGCACTGTAGTGGGGGCCTGTACTGTAGGGGGGTCTGCATTGTATGGGGGTCTGTACTATAGCGGGGGTCTGCACTGTAGGGGGATCTGCACTGTAGGGGCATCTGTGTAACATGCAGGGGGTCCAGAACTGTTGAGGGGGGTGTCTGTGTAACATACAGGCATCTAGAGGTGCAGGGTAATGTAAAGGGGTCCAGAGCTGTGGGGGGCTGTGTAATGTAAAGGGGTCTAGAGGTGCAGGGTGCCGTGTAATGTAAAGGGGTCCAGAGGTGCAAGGACTGTGTAATGTAAAGGGGTCCAGAGTTACAAGGGCTGTGTAATGTAAAGGGGTGCAGGGTGCTGTGTAATGTAAAGGAGTGCAATGGTACAAGGGCTGTGTAATGTAAAGGGGTCCAGAGGTGCAGGGTGCAGTGTAATGTAAAGGGGTCCAGAGGTGCAGGGTGAAGTGTAATGAGAAGGGGTCCAGAGTTGCAGGGTGAAGTTTAATGTAAAGGGGTACAGAGGTGCAGGGTGCTGTGTAATGTAAAGGGATCCAGAGGTACAAGGGCTGTGTAATGTAAAGGGGTCCAAAGGTGCAGGGTGCAGTGTAATGTAAAGGGGTCCAGAGTGCTGTGTAACAATGTTAATTTAGTCGACTAAAATGACTAAAACATTTTAGTCGACTTAATGAATCCTATTTTAGTCGACTAAAATACGACTAAAACAATTGAGATGACTAAAATATGACTAAAACTAAAATGGCATTTTAGTCAAAAGACTAAAATGGGACTAAAATTAAAATGCCGTTTTAGTCCTAAGACTAAGACTAAAACTAAATTGAAATTTGACTTCAAAATTAACACTGGTCTATAGTGCATGTTCATACCTCAATAAGATAAATAATAAGATATTAGATTTTCATTCCAGCAGTATATAATGAGTTTGGAAATTGTAGAGAAATGTTAACGAATGCATTACAATTTAATTACACTCATTAGATTTTAGATGACTAAAATTAGTTTTAGTCGACTAAAATGTACTGGAGATTTAGTCGACTAAATACGACTAAAACTAAAACAATTGCAGAAGACTAAAATGGGACTAAAACTAAAACGCCATTTTAGTCCCAAGACTAAGACTAAAACTAATTCAAATTTGCTGCCAAAATTAACACTGCTGTGTAATGTAAAGGGGTCCAGAGGTACAAGGGCTGTGTAATGTAAAGGGGTCCAGAGGTGCAAGGTGCTGTGTAATGTAAAGGGGTCCAAAGGTGCAGAGTGCAGTGTAATGTAAAGGGGTCCAGAGGTACAAGGGCTGTGTAACGTAAAGGGGTTCAGAGGTGCAGGGTGCAGTGTAATGTAAAGGGGTCCAGAGATGCAGGGTGCAGTGTAATGTAAAGGGGTCCAGAGGTGCAGTTGTGGAGAGGGGGTACACAGTAGTGACAAAAAGATATTGAAGGATGCAGAGGTATGCAGGGGGCACAGTGGGGTGTTTTTACATTTTAAGGTGTGGGTGCCAGATATAGGATCCGCCCCGGGTGCCAAATGATCTAGGTACACCCCTGAGAAAGCATCTTTTGCAAAGTGTTAGGCAGAATATATATGGCATTTTCATGCCTCATGCCCTAAAGTGTTACATTTTATTTTTTGGTACTTTTTATGTCTTTCATGTGTTTTGCACACACAGTGTTGAGCAGCAGAGCAGCAGTGCTTTTGTTGAATTCATATGGCATTTTTGAATGCTTCTGGTTCTGAATTAATGGCAATGCCATTATGGCATTATTCGTGCCTGATGCTAATATGTTGTTTACATTTTATTTTTGGCACTTTATTTTGTATACTGTAAAAACTTCAACCACATTTTTGAAAAAAATTTAATAAAAGTTGAAATATTTATATTAGAAGTTGTACTTATCATTTTTTGTACAGTTATCCAAAGGATTAATTAGCTAATCACAAAAAGAACACACTAGATTCATAAATATAAAATAAAAAATAGTTGTTATAGTCGTGACTAATCGAATAAATAATCGTTAGATTAGTCGACAGACAAAATAGTCGTTAGTTGCAGCTCTACCACCCACTACAGGCTGCCTGCAGGAAACGACAGGAGGGGGTGGAGACAAGACCAGTCACCCTGCACAAGAAGAGAGAGCAGCAGCGACTGGTCTTTATTACAGGAAGGTCCTGCACAGAGGCAATATTTAACACTAGATTACTGCACAGATCTGAAAGAAATACACAAAGCACACCAAGATTCAAGAAGAATACATATGATGAGTGTATTTAGACAATAAATGCTTATCCTGGAGTTCAGACTTAAAGTACAAGTTTTATAGGTTAATAAGTTTCATAGTAGGTAAGGTTGAATAAAGACAATAGTCCATCTAGTTCAACCTGTTTAGGTGTATGTGTGTCAATGACAATAATCATTTCCCATATCCCTGTATGTTGTGTTCACTAAGATGCACATCCAAGAGTCCTTTAAAGAGGAAGTAAACCCGGATGGGTTTTACTTCCTCTTTATTTCCCTGCAAAGGTAATGCATAATGGGCTACTATGCATCGCATAGTAGCCCATTATGTGTCACTTACCTGAAACCGAAGCCTGCGATGTCACCGCTGTCCCCACTAGCAGCGAGTGTCCACCTTCACCCCTCTTCCTTCCGGGGCCTAGAACTCCGGCTCTGTGACTGACCGGAGAAGCGTGACGTCACTCCAGCGCATGCGCGCGGGAGCCGCCAGTCACGGCATGACCCCCTTTAGAATCAAGAAAGTAATTTTCCGTTTTGTCTTAGTGGCTGCAAGGGCAGTTATATCTGGGCACTGGAGATCCCAACTACCACCTTCCATAACAGAATGAATAACCTTGTGAGAATGTAAGAACTACCAGCACAACTACATGATCGACATCCCCATTTTAAGAAAGCTTGGCTCCCTGGATACATTTCATGGAAAGTGCAAATTTTCCCACTTTTATGATGCAGAGATGTATCTAGGTATAGATTCTGGCCTCTGATATTGTATATCTATTGTTTATTTATTTATTGATTAAATTTTTTCTATAGTAAATAATTCCGAAGAGTCCTGGCTTAGAAGGAAGATGGGGAGGGGGAAAATACCCGCCCCCCTTTTTTGTTTTCTTTTTATATTTACATGATTACTTTTCAAATTTTGCTTGGGGCTCTGATGTGCCTTTTTGGTTTATGAAATATAACTTTATTCCCCTTCTACCCTGCCGCCTATATGACTTGTGTTTTTTTATGCACTGGTTCTTTCATTCTGTTAATGTCTTTGTAATTTTTGATATACCGTATATACTCGAGTATAAGCCGTCCCGAAAATAAGCAGAGGCACCTAATTTTACCACAAAAACTGGGAAAATGTATTGACTTGAGTATAAGCCTAGTGCATGCCTCACTGTGCCTCACTTTGCCTCACTGTGTCCATGTGCATGCCTCATTGTGTCCATGCCTCACTGTGTCCATGTGCATGCCTCATTGTGTCCATGCCTCACTGTGTCCATGCCTCATTGTGTCCATGCCTCACTGTGCCCATGCCTCACTGTGTCCATGCCTCATTGTGTCCATGCCTCACTGTGTCCATGCCTCATTGTGTCCATGCCTCATTGTGTCCATGCCTCACTGTGTCCATGCCTCACTGTGCCCATGCCTCACTGTGTCCATGCCTCACTGTGTCCATGCCTCACTGTCAGGGCCGATCCTAGGGTCACAGACGCCTGGGTGCAGAAATATTTCTGGCGCCCCCACATGGGCGTGGTCACCATCTTACCAACTCCTCCCCATTACAAATGTTTCTAGGGCAACGACTCAAACACAGAGATGCTCCCCTAAGAAGTCTTCATTACCCTAGGATCCTCCCATGATCTTTTAACAATTAAGAAAATTCTGGAAGAGAGTACACTAATGAGACCTGGAGGGGAGTCTCTCTGATGAACACAGAGAGGGCTTCTGTTAGAGAGTGCCCCAAGACATACTACAGGAGATGCTCAGAGACTGTAGACATGATACAAGAGACGGTCAGAGACTGCAATCATAGTACAGGAGATGGTCAGAGAGTGCAGACATATTACAGGATACGGTCAGAGGGTGCAGACATATTACAGGAGATGGTCAGAGACTGCAGACATACTACAGGAGATGGTCAGAGACTGGAGATATAATACAGGAGATGGTCAGAGACTGCAGTTCCTATGGACGCTAGTAGATAATGGCCGATCGGCCCTCTCACCTGACCCAGCGATACAGCAAAAACGGTTCCTCTGATCAGGAGTCAGCTCACTCTGAATTGCCCATAGCGACTCCGCTGGGTAGAGCCCAGGTCTGTATTCTGGCAATGACTCCATTCTTTTTTACACCAGGGATGGCGCCAGGCTGTGTGGCTTTCACTCTGGTGGCGCAGGGCAGCGGGGTTCTCTCTCTGATGGTGTTCTCTCAGCACTGTCCACTCCCTCTGGAGTCCTGGGTGCACTTCCCTGAAAGCTTTCCTGGGCTCCTGGCTCTCTCTCTCTCTCCCATTCAGCTGGGCATGCTGTGTGGGCTGCAGTTTCTTTGTTACAGTGGGGCTGCCAGTCCTCGAACTACATGTCCCGCAATCCTCTTCTCTGCTCCTTTTTCTATTCTATTTCTTCCCTGGCCGATATGAAGGTGGGGGGAAGAAACATAGTGGGCGGCTGTGCTGGCAAGCGCCGCTCACTAGTACAGCATTGCGTGCGAGGAGGAGAGGGAGGGGGAAAGAAGAGCCCGCAGCTGCAGTGGCGTCACTAGGGTTGGTGTCACCCGGTGTGGTAAAACATGGTGTCACCCCCCTTCCACCACCTATAGTTGCCCCTCAGTACAGACCCCCTCCACTAAGTATAGACCCCCTCCGTCAGTGCAGACTCCCCACTAAGTATAAACCCCTCCCTCAGTACAGACCCCCAAGGACAAACCACCCCCTCCATTAGTACAGACCCCCCCAGGACAAACCAATCCATCTCCATTAGTACAGACTCCCCAGGACAAACCCCTCCATTAGCACAGACCCCCAGGACAAACTCTCCCATTAGTAAAGACTCCCCCCCAAGACAAACCCCCCCTCCATTCGTACAGACCCCTCCAGGACAACCCCCCATAGTACAGACTCCCTTCAGGACAACCCCCCCATAGTACAGACTCCCCCCAGGACAAACCCCCCTATTAGTACAGACTCCCCCCAGGAGAAACCCACCCCTCCATTAGTACAGACTGCCCCAGGACAAACCACCCCCCAACTTTAGTACAGACCCCTCCAGGACAACCCCCCATTAGTACAGACTCCCCCAGGACAACCTCCCTCCATTAATACAGACCCCCCAGGACAAACCCCCCCCTTAGCCCAGACCCCTCCAGGACAACCCCCCCATTAGTAAAGACTCCCCCCAGGACAAACCCCCCTCCATTAGTACAGACCCCTCCAGGACAACCCCCCCATTAGTACAGACTCCCCCCATTAGTAAAGACTCCCCCCAGGACAAACCCCCCTCCATTAGTACAGACCCCCCAGGACAACCCCCCCATTAGTACAGACTCCCCCCAGGACAAACCCAGCCTCCATTAGTACAGACTCCCCCAGGACAAACACCCCTCTCCATTAGTACAGACCCCCCAGGACAACCCCCCCATTAGTACAGACTCCCCCCAGGACAAACCCCCCTCTCTATTAGTACAGACCCCCCAGGACAACCCCCCCATTAGTACAGACTCCCCCCAAGACAAACCCCGCCTCCATTAGTACAGACCCCTCCAGGACAACCCCCCCATTAGTACAGACTCCCCCTAGGACAAAACCCCCTCCATTAATACAGACCCCCAGGAAGAACCCCCCCATTAGTCCAGACCCCTCCAAGACAACCCCCCCCCAGGACAAACCCCCCTATTAGTACAGACTCCCCCCAGGACAAACCCCCCTCCGGCCCCCTCCATTAGTCCCCCCCATTACATACATAAAAACACCCGGCGGCAGCTGAAGAGGAGAGGACAATGTGCAGCCGCGCCGCCCGGGTGGAGCACAGATCACAGCAGCAGCAGGCAGGAGCTAAGACACAGAGAGGAGGAGAAGGCACGGACCGCCCCCTCAGCGACGGCATTGCGCGGCTTGTCTCTCTCCACACAGAGAGAGCCGCTCTGAGCTCTGCTTCACTCTCCTCCTCTGACAGGAGGAAGGAGGAGGGAGGAGGGAGGGGGGGACGCTGGGCTTAGGTTTGAAAAACACATCGGTGGCGGCGACTGGCACGGACAAGGAGAGGAGGTGGAGAATAGAGGGGAGCACTCTGGCGCTTCAGCGCCCCCACCTCTGTGGCGCCTGGGTGAACTGCACCCCCCGCACCATATCTAGGATCGGCCCTGCTCACTGTGCCCATGCCTCACTGTGTCCATGCCTCACTGTGCCTTACTGTGCCCATGCCTCACTGTGTCTATGTGCATGCCTCACTGTGCCTCACTGTGTCCAAGCCTCACTGTGCCTTACTGTGCCCATGCCTCACTGTGCCCATGCCTCACTGTGTCCATGCCTCACTGTGTCCATGCCTCACTGTGTCCATGCCTCACTGTGTCCATGCCTCATTGTGTCCATGCCTCACTGTGCCTATGCCTCACTGTGCCCATGCCTCACTAGGTCCACGCCTCACTGTGCCCATGCCTCACTGTGTCCATGCCTCACTGTGCCTTACTGTGCCCATACCTCACTGTGTCCATGTGCATGCCTCACTGTGCCTCACTGTGTCCAAGCCTCACTGTGCCTTACTGTGCCAATGCCTCACTGTGTCCATGCCTCACTGTGTCCAAGCCTCACTGTGCCAATGCCTCACTGTGTCCATGCCTCACTGTGACCAATCTCCCTACCTGATCTCCGGCGCTGTGTGACTAGACTGACGTTTAACATGGGAGTCTATGGAAGGAGTGCCCGGCTTTGAAAAATCGGTGCTCCCCGGCTGTAGGTCTCCCGGACTACAAACTTTGCACACTTATAGAGGAAGAGTGAGGCTACATGTGTGGGGTCCAGGGGACCTACGGCTGGCCGGGATCAGGCACACAAAATTGAAGATGGACACAGACTCGAGTATAAGCCGAGGGGGGCATTTTCATCACAAAAAAATGTGCTGAAAAACTCGGCTTATACTCGAGTATATACGGTAATCTAATAAAATATATATATAGATATACTTTGCTGCAGACTGATCACAGGCTGCTGTCCTCAGGATTGCCCCACCGGGGGGGGTGGCTGAAACACAAAGGGTATGGTGCAGGGATTGTTCACAGAGCTGCAGATGAGAGAATAGTGAGGTCCAGGTAGAGATTAAGGCAGGTTGCAGGTGAGGGAGCAGTCAGATATATGCAGGGGTCCAGCAAAGCAAGATGAAAGATGGTAGTCAGATAAATTAGGTAACTGGAAAGCAGGTATTATGCCTCTAGCTTTCAGCTGGAAATAAGACACGGCACCAGTCACTTCAAAGGCTGGAGCCTAAATACCATTCTGATAGAAGACACATCCAGCGTTGTTATTGGAAACTCTGGAAGTCCTGGCAGGAATTCTGAAAGCACTACTGGAAGTGATTCTGTTAGTACCTTTGAAAGACCTGACAGCAATTCTGCAAGTACCATTGGAAGTCCTTGGTGGGGTTCTCCAAGCACCACTGGAAGTTCTAGCAGGGATTCTTTGAGCACGACTGGATGTTCTGTGAGTAATGTTGGAGCAGGGATTCTGAGAATAGGAATTGTGCTAATCCTGACAAGGATCTAACTTATTTTTTCAGTTGGTCTTTTAGTTGAGTGATTCTCTTATTCAATAAGAGGAGGTTGGGTCTAATTTTGGAAAGATGTTAGGACTGAAGAAAGCAAGAAAGAGCCTATACTCTAGGGACAGGCAGGGCCGCCATCAGGGGGGTACAGGCAGTACACCTGTAAGGGGCCCGGATGCCCCCCCCCTTTTTTTTGTAAGGGGCCCAGAGGTCCCCAGGTGCCCGGAGTTCCCCAGTACCCCGAATGTCAACCCCCTTTTTCTTTTTTTTATTATAATTTTTTTTATTATTCATTTTTTTATTTAATTTGTTTTTTTATTTATTTATTTTATTTTATTTATTTTTTTGTAAGAGGCCCAGAGGTCCACAGAGGCCCGGAGGTCCCCAGGGCCCTGGATGGAAACCTCCCTTTTTTTATTAATTTTTTATAATTTTTTTTATTATACATTTTTTTTTAAATTTATTTATTTTATTAAATGTTTTTTTTTTTTTTTTTTTGTAAGGGGCCCAGAGGTCCCCAGAGGCCCGGAAGTCCCCAGGGCCCTGGATGGCAACCCCCACTTTATTTGTTTTTTTGTTCTTCTGTTTTTTTTTTGTGTTCGTGCCCCCCCCCGCTTCTCAATTTGCGGCAGCCCCCCCCACCACTTCTCAATTCGCGGCGGCAGCACCCCCCCCCCGGTTCTCCTCGGCTCCAGGGGGCCCATGCCTGAAGCTGTGTAAGGGGCCCCAAAATTCCTGATGGCTGCCCTGGGGACAGGGGAGTTACAGGAACTAAGAAAAGGTACTGAAAGGGGAAGTCATCATGCTGACCACATGGTATTTAGAGCCTATAGGAAACTTAAGAACTACATGTGAATGGTCAGGAATACTTCTCCTCACATTCAGGCTGGAGGTGGGCTGGTGTTCCCAGAAGTTCAGATTACTAACAATAAGGTCACTTTGAGCAAACGTTTGCTTTTAAGTCTTATATAAGCATCACATTATAATGGCATAGCCTCAGTAGAACATTATGTATTTTAATCATGGATTTGAAAATGTTCTAATAAATACAATGTTTTACATTATGGTAATACTATTTATCATTGCTTACATTTTACCTATGATTGCTTTTTTTGTGAACCCGAGAGGCATTTTTGATAGATTACCATAACATTGGATTTTGTATATTTTCTTGAGCATTTCCCACAACTACAAAAAGTTTGCTGAAACAGCAAGAAATTTAATGAAAATATGTGAAATATAAATAGGGCTAATGTTAAATATAAAAAAACAATGGAATTTCCCCAATAAGCAGTTTTATTTCTCTGAAATGCATTGAAGGTATGTAACATAGTCAATTTAGCTGCAAAAAAATGTAAGTATAGTGATGCTATTTATCATAGGTTATATTATAAATGTGATTGCTTTTTTTGTGAATTTTTAAGCCCTGTACACACGATCTGTTTTACCGATGAAAACAGTCCAATGGACTGTTTTCATCGGACAAACCGATCGTGTGTGGGCCCCATCAGACTTATTTCCATCTGTGAAAAAAAATAGAACATGTTTTACATTTTTCCGATGGGAAAAAAAAACGATAGGAAATTCCGATCGTCTGTGTGGAACTCCATCGGAGAAAAAACCCACGCATGCTCAGACTGAATTAGGAGACGGGAGCGCTCGTTCTGGTAAAACTAGCGTTCAGAATGGAGATAGCACATTCATCATGCTGTAACGGACTGAAAAGCACGGAGACTGAAAAGCGTGAATCGGCTCTCACCAAACTTTTACTAACACGCGGTAACACGAGATCAGCAAAAGCAGCCCAAAGGGGTCGCCATTGGATTTGAACTTCCCATTTATAGTGCCATCGTACGTGTTGTACGTCACGGCGAAATTTTGTCTGATGGTGTGTAGGCAAGACTGAAGGAAGTCAGCTTCATCGGAAGTCCGATGGAAAAATCCATCGTATTTGATTCCATCGGAAATCCGATCGTGTGTACAGGGCTTAAGAGGCATTTTTGAAAGATTACCATAACATTGGATATTGTACATTTACAAATATTGAACAGTTTAACTCATGTTTTTCTTCTTGATCATTTAGTCCTTTAACAAGCAAAACCCACAACTACAAAAATATCACTGAAAGAGTAAGCAATTAAATTAAAATATATGGAAAATCCACGGAGCCCCATACGTTGCAGGAATGGCTTACCCAAATGGGTGACACTATCCGCTTAGAAAAACTTGTCTATCAACACAGGGGTAAGAGAGGCAAATTTGATAGATTGTGGGCCCCATGGCTGGACGTTCCCAGACTAGCCCCATTGGATCTGGTTTATGACCGATTGTTTTAGTATCTGTTATTATTTTCACTTTTCCATATACATGTGTGGGGAAAAAACAGAGTGTTCAGTTATTTGCAGTGGAGAGTGGGTTGCCATTGTTCTTTCAGACTGCTTTGTATAATATGTTGCTATTATGTATGCTGAAATTGACAGATTATTTGTACTTGCTTTGCTTTGAACCATGTATGTGCGATTTACCTTTTGCGCTCAATAAACACGTTTTGTTTGATAATTTTTTTTTTTTAAATATATTAAATATAAATAGGGCTAATGTTGAATATTTTAAAAAACGTAAGTTCAAATTCCAATATATGGGAAGTACCTACATAAAAACTAAAGACTTTCTATGTGCCCACTGGTAACTAAAGAACCACCACATATGCCAATAAGACATACAAATAAAAAACAAGTGATGACCACTTAGCCACTGTAAACAAATTGATAAAAGATATATACTGATACAATGCTTACTATCTTAGAATGCAGCATCAAATCAACTTGTAGGTCTTGGGGTTCAGTTCCAGGTTGCAATAACATCAGTATGCCAAATGCAGAATAGAGCAGCAGAGATCATATATATATATTTTGTATTTTAAGTTTCACTTTAAAAAAATGTATTCTCATAAGTTCAAACTCTCCCTCCCCAATAAACAGTGTTATTCCCCTCACATCCATTGGGGGTATGTAACATAGTCAATTTAGAGGCAAAAAAGTAGCATGTTCTTTAATCCATATGCAGAGGTTCAGTTTTCTAATACCTATGAAGATTATATAATATATACACTATATTGTCAAAAGTATTGGGACACCTGCCTTTACAGTACATGCACTTTAATGGCATCCCTTTCTTAGGCCGCAGGGTTCAATATTGAGTTGGCCCACCCTTTGCAGCTATAACAGCTTTGACTCCTCTGGGAAGGCTGTCCACAAGGTTTAGGAGTGTGGCCTCGTACACACGACCGATTTTCTCGGCAAGAACCAGCAAGAAACTTGCTGGCAGAGAGGTCTTGCCGAGTAAATCGGTCGTGTGTACGCTGCTAGCGTGTTTCTCGTCGAGAAAACCGACAAGAAACCTCGACGAGAAAATAGAGAACCTGCTCTCTATTTTCTCGTCGAGATTCTCCTCGGCGTGTTTCTCGACGAGAAAAGTGAGTGTGTGTACACTTACCTGTCCGCCCGGAAGCCCGCGCATGTTCGAAATGAATTTGACGCATGCGCGGTAGCTTCCTAGGCATACGTAGGGTGTACCAAGATGGCGGCGACGGCATCGAATGTGACGAGCGCATGCTCGACGTAGTCGATGACGTCACCGCGTACACTCCTTTCAAAGAACCGCGGGTTCTTTGAAACGAGCGTGTGTACACTCGGCCGGGACAAGTTTCTTGTCCAAGAATCTCGTCGAAAAAAACGACATGTTTTTCTCAACGAGAATCTCGGCCGTGTGTACGAGGCCTTAGTCTATGGGAATGTTTGACCATTCTTCCAAAAGAGCATTTGTGAAGTCAGGCACTGATGTTGGACAAGAAGGCCTGGCTCACAGTCTCCACTCTAATTCATCCCAAAGGTGTTCTATCTAGTTAAAGTCAGGACTCTGTGCAGGCCATTTAAGTTCCTCCACCTCAAACTCGCCCATCCATGCCTTTAATGACCTTGCTTTGTGCATTGGTCCAAATCATTTGGTGGAGGGGGGATTATGGTGTGGGGTTGTTTTCCAGGGGTTGGGCTTGGCCCCGTGGTTCCAGTAAAGGGAACCCTTAAGGTGTGAGTATACCAAGATATTTTGGACAATTTCATGCTCCCAACTTTGTGGGAGCAGTTTGGGGGTGGCCTCTTCCAGTTCCAACATGACTGCACACCAGTGCACAAAGCAAGGTCCATAAAGACACGGATGAGCAAGTTTGGGGTGGAGGAACTTGACTGGCCTGCACAGAGTTCTGACTTCAACCCGATTGAACACCTTTTGGATGAATTAGAGCGGAGACTGCGATCCAGGCCTTCTCGTCCATATCAGTGCCTGACTTCACAAATGGGCTTCTGGAAGAAGAGAAGAAGAGTTGAAGCTGTTATAGCTGCAAAGGGTGGGCCAACTTAATATTGAACCCTACGGACTAAGACTGGGATGCCATTAAAGTTCATGTAAAGGCGGGTGTCCCAATACTTTTGACAATTTAGAGTATATAAAAATAGGAGTCTTCATTCTCCTCTAGTTATCAGCATTTTAAAGAGATGCAGGTATCTCAGATCAAACTCTGATTATCGCCAGTTACGCCGCAAGTCTGCGGTAAGAAACCCCTATCCTAAGCAAAGATTGTCTTCCCAGACTATTATTAGCTTGGAAAATTAAGTAAAAAATAGAACTACGATAAGCGTTGTCATTGAGAGTTTCTAAATAAACTACAAGAAGAATCTGTTCCCAGGATCACAGCAGTATGTAAACCTTTCTAAAGAAGCAGACCCCTATCCTGTTTTGTACCTGTGACAACTTTTCTATGCAGTCCTTGTTTTCTCCAAATGACTATGTCACTACTGACAAAGATAAAACTAAAAATAGCTTGTAAAAGAAGAGTCTGTCTACCTTTCCGATGGATTGTGTGTGAATTCTTTGCTGTTTTGAGAAGTTCTGGGAGCTACTGCTATCCAAGACTTCCTTTGAATGACAATTGCACAGTCATGAAACAATGTACCTATATGAAATTGTTATAATTTATTTTAAACAGATGGAGCTTTTTTGGTGGTATTTAATAATCACTGGGTTTTTATTTATTGCCAAACAAACAAAAAAAGACTGAACATTTTGGGAAAATAAATACATTTTTCTTTGTTTCTGTTATACAATTTAGCAAATAAGTAATTTTTCTTCTTCACTGATGTGCGCTGATAAAGCTGCACTGATGGGCACTGATGAGGCAGCACTCGTGGGCACTAATAAGCTGCACTGATGGGCATTGATGAAGCTGCACTGATGAGCACTGATGAGGCGGTGTTCTGCCGAAAACTCCAACTCACCAAAATCTCCAACCACGTCACTTCCGGTGACTGTACAGCAGCAATAGTTGGAGATTTTGACCACTCATTATAGCCTGTACAGTAGTTTATAGGCTGCCGGTGGTCTGTTAAAACAGCAACTCGACAAAATCTACAATTATAGCTGCTGTAGTGTAACCGGAATTGACGTGGTTGGAGATTTTGGCAAGCTGGAGTTTTTCGGGCAGAACAGTGGCACTAATGAGCACTGATAAGCTGCACTGATGGGCACTGATAGGCACGGATTGGCACTAATGGGGCTGCACTGATCATCAGGATACTGATAATCAGTGTAAACAGCGTGCTGACAGCCTTGCCAGTTATCAGCACTCCTTTCCTCACACAGACACAGTGCGTGAGGAGAGGATTGCCAATAACCGGCAGGTCTGTTTACATGTGACCAGCTGTGATTGGACACATGGTAAAGGGCCGATGTGATTGGCCCTTTACTCC
Organism: Rana muscosa; assembly: GCA_029206835.1. Taxonomy (NCBI): domain Eukaryota; kingdom Metazoa; phylum Chordata; class Amphibia; order Anura; family Ranidae; genus Rana; species Rana muscosa. Next base: position 239,948,341 of record CM055121.1, on the reverse strand, counting down.
AATCTGTGATCAGCTGTGTCCAAAGCGTCAGAGAGTGCGCCTGACTCACGCCGCAGAGGACGGGGTTCTGGGAGTACGTCTATGGATGCCTCCTAGAACTGAAGTACCGCACTGTAGCTGACTTTTGACTATAGCGTGGCTTGATTAAACACACATTACACATGACCCATACCTAGAGATGTCAAATTTCTGGAAATTTTAAAGCCATGGGAAATTTTAAAGCCATAAAGCCATGGGAAAAAACTTTTTTTATGGAAAAAATCTTAACTTTCAGAAAATTTAAAAAAAAATCAGTGTGGAGTAATTTTACAAATTGAAAGCCATTTTATTACACTGTGAAGATGAAATGCAATATATATAAAAGTATTATGCTTATTCAGCAAATAAACCAAACTTGCTTTTGATTTTTTTTTTTATTACAAATGAGATCACAAGGACAGTATACAGTGTATGTTTAGAACATTTAAACTATAGATGATACTGTTAACCACCCCCCTTTCCCTCATAATGATATAAAAGCTTCCTGTCAATATGCATTTTCAGTTCTAGACAATGCTGATCCAGCAGCATATATTGCTCTTGCAAGGGCTTGATCAATTTTCTCCTGATTGTCATTTTGGGAGGTCGTGGTTTGGAACACTTCCTGACTTGAAGATGCTGCTGGTGAAGAAACATTTTGTGATGATCCAGAATCAGTAAAAAGAGTGCTTCTTGAATGAGAACTATGGAGGGAAAGGCTACTTGCACTTTCATTCTGGTCCTCATTGTTTAATTCCATAAAGTATTTTTTGAATGTCTATAGGGCACCTCTGGCATGCCAGGATGTGTTTTGTTATTCTTGTAGCATTTGGAAAAAAATATTTCTTCTCATAATATTAGCAAATTGCAGCTTTGCTCTCAGCAGAAATTGCACTGAAGAAATGTTTCACAACTCTAAGGCTGGGTTCACACCGCAGCATGCTCTGGCTCACAACAGGAGTCCGGTGCGTCTCCATTCACCGTTTTAGGTCCGATTTTAGCCCGAATTTTGGGCTGAATTCAGAACTGAAACGGATCAAAAGACGCACAGGGCTCCTGTGCAATTCACACCGGAGCCGTTTCTGGTCACAATATCCTGCTATGCAAATTGGATGCGGGGCAACCCGCATTCCAATTCGCAATAGTGTGAACCAGGCCTGAATGTTGGTCTCACCATTTTACTGAGAGGAGGAAAAGAAAAAAACATTTTACTCACCAGACTATAGGGATGCATACTAGCTCATTATGCCTTTGTCTTGCAGGGTTTTTTTTTTTTCCGGAGGTTTACAACCTCTTTAAGGTGTTTATTTTCTGAGGTTTACAACCTCTTTAAGGTGTTTATCTTTTATTAAAGTAGAACTTTAGGCAAATCTTTTTTTAATTGTGGATAGAGCAAGGGAGATTTCCCTTCATTTCCTGTCCCACAGCCAAACAGGAAGTGAGAGGAAATTCCTGCAAATTAAGGGAATTCCTTGGGGACCTCCAGCTCACCAGAACTGTCCCCATTGGAAGATTTCCCCTCTATTACTTTTCAGGGGACAACACTTTCAATGATAATGGTAAACTTAGGACACATAGAGAGGGTGAATCTCCTCAACGGGTGCACAGACAGCAGTAAAAACTGACAGGAGTTCTAATCCCTCTCCACTCTATCCAAAACTAAAAAAAAAAAATTGCCTTTAAGTTATCTTGAGTAACCCTTTTTAAATAAAGGGATGTGTCCATACAAAGGCATTTGATGTCTATTCTTACTTTTTTAAAGGTCAATAAAATTAAAACAATAAATGGGCTGTACACTCACTTCACTATCTGGCATACCATGTATGGCCAGCTTTTTATCGAATGTTCGCGGTCTACGCCACACATTGGGGTACATTTATTAATTCTGTTGCAAAGCAAGGCATTGCTAAACAGGAGCAGTGAGTGAGACAGATCTGAGACAGATTTATGATAATTAAGCTGCTTCATTCATAAATTCCTTCCTCTGCTACAAGTAGCAAAATAAAACCTACCCCTAGAAATGTAGACAGGAGTACCAGACCAAAGGAATGAAAAAGGCCAAGATAATATTTAATTGGTGGTAAACAAGTCACATAGCCAACGTGTTTCAGGGGCAATAACACTGCCCCTTCCTCAAGAGCAAACATAAAACATATTCAAAATAATGAAAAAATATAATAATTTTCAAAAATATTTTTATAATTTCGACTATGTCCTATGTTCTTGTCCTGAAGCCAAAACAGGAAGAAGTGAGAGTAAATCCTTATAAAGAAAGGGAATCACCTATTTGTCACCCGGGTCACCAAAACAGTGTCCCCCATTAGAAGATTTACCCTTTATGCCTGTTCTGGTTTACAGCCCAAAACTTGGGGTTTTCTTTGGCGTTTCGACATAATAGTCATCAGGACAAATACAGAGGGTGAATCTCCCTAATGGGAATATAGAGAGCTCTAAGGACCTGACAGGTTTTCTACTCCTTTTACAAAAAGTTTGGCCCCTTAGTTTAAGGTGACCAGATTTTTTTAAATAAAATCCAGGGACATTTTTTTTTTACTAGTAATGGCGGCGATCAGCGACTCATAGCGGGACTGCGATATTGCGGTGGACAAATCGGACACTAATGACACTTTGTGTGAACCAGTGACACTAATACAGTGATCAGTGCTAAAAATATGCACTGTCACTGTACTAATGACACTGTCTGGGAAGGGGCATCTAGGGCAATCAAAGGGTTAAATGTGTGCCTAACAAGTGTTTTTTCACTGTGGGGAGGTACTTTTACTAAGGGAAGGCATAGATCCTGTGACAGACCTAGCCGGGACAGAGGCTTTTGGAGGGGACTGAATGCGAGCCTCTTGCCTTGCGACCATGGGCCCTGGCATTTGGGGGAACGGTGCTCTTTGTGAGCTGTATGCCTGGGGACCCTTGAGGGGGTGTTACTTTGGATTCAGGTCCATGTCCCCCCCCAAGACACACAGACTCTGGGGACCCTGTATATGCCATATTAGAGTGACTGATTCATACTGTTGGGTTTCACTCTAAGGATATGCTAATGCCATCACCTCCAGCCATCTGTCTGTCCTCTGTGCTAATTGACCCTGCTAAGTGTGTGATGTTTACACTTATGATAATGTGTATTGTATAGCAGGTGAGGGAGGAGACGGGATGTCTACCCTGAAAGGTCATATCTATGAGTCACCTTGGCTGTCTAAAGGATTTAGTTAATTAGCTCATGTTAATTTATGTTCTGGTTACCTCCTCTGTTACTGTATATAAGACTTGATTTTGATTCTAATAAAGAGTCTCCTGTTGGAACTTACATACAGCCTGCCTGGTGTTTGTTCTGACCGATCACAAATGGATTCGAATGGCACATAGCTGTAGTTTGAATCCTGGAGCACCGGATGATCCAGTAGAGCAGAGGAGTGTTGGGAGAGTGGAGCCGAGTGAGCAAAGGGGCTCGTTACATTAGTTGGCAGCGGTGGGATTTGCTCTCCAGTTCCTGGGACACGCCAAACCACCACAGTGAATGACCAGCTATGCAGCCTGCAGGAAAGTCACGCTGAAAGACCTACTTGAGAGCCGAGATGGACCAGAAGAAGGGTGATGCAGGACCCCGGTCAGTTAAAGATTTGTTTCAGCAACGAGTGCGGCAGCGGTTGGCATTATATGGGGCTAACCCATCAGAGACCGCCATACAGGAAGCCATTGAAGGCATTCAGCTGCAGGATGCCCGACAAGAGAGAGAACGAGAGCGACAAAAGAGAGAACTAGAACGGCAACATGAGCGGAGAATGGCGGAAATACGGCAATCGGAGACAACGCCTAAAGAACCAGCCGCCATGGAAGAGGAATTCGGAAGGAGGTTGCGAGAGATGCAGATACAACATAGAGGACCAGTATCAGAGGAGGTCCTGCTGGGATGGTCGGATTCGATCCGCTGCGAACTCTGGAAGAAAGTGCTAGCCCTCGAGCAGCAACACCAGGGAAAGATTCTCCCCTCCATCTATGTAAGGTACTGGTCGCAGTATGAAGTACGAATGCTGTTATTGGGGGAACAACCAAAGCAGGAGTGGACAGCTGAGTTAAGCAGGCTGATCCGGGCAGAGATGCGGTTGGACGAGAGCTACAGAGCCCTCCGGTGGTATGTAGCCCAAGAGTGCCAGTGGTCAGCGGATGACAGCCCCACGGAAGGCTTTGACTATAATGGCCTGGGATTGTTGTATTGGAGGCTGTCCAAGGACCCTGACTTTGGGAGTGATCGGGAGTGGCGTTTGGAGGAAATAATGGAGCACAGAGAACAAAGACTGAATGTCTCGGAAGGGCACTGGGCACAGGAGGATTTGGAGTTTCTGGCCGTTCAGGAATGGGAGCTGGAGATTGCCTACAAACAGCTGCTAGACTCTGCTCAGCAGCAGGGTGGGGCTCCCTTTGCCTGGGACTATCAGGAAATACCAGTTGACAACTCTGAAATCCTGGCTGAAGAATCAGCAGTGGAAAATCTGAAGATTGCCACCCTTAAAACCGAAGTGGATGATATGGAGTTCAAGGGAGCTAGGGAAGTTGGCTCATCTCCCCAGCCACAGATTACAGAAGGTATGGACTTAAGGGACTGTTCAGAGGATGTTAGGGATTATTCATCGCCGGCCCAAGTACTGGCAGCAGGACAGAGTACTACAGACCCCTGCTCTACACCCGTGGCAGTTTTGGAGGCCCGAGTTGAGAAGGCGATGGTTCCTCTTTCACAGTGGATTTCAGAGATGCAGGGAGGAGAAGCAGGCCATCCCCCCCCCCCAACAGTTAACCAGAGCAGATGGTGTGGAGTCCCCAGCAGAAGTGCTGGCAACAGGGCAGAGTGATACCCACCTCTGCCCAGCACCACTGTGGAGTTTCAGGGAGCCGGGGCAGTTGGCCCTTCTCCCCAGCAACAAGCTGAGGTAGTAAAGCTGTTACTCCCAGCTGAATCACTGGCAGCAGGGCAGAATGCTACTGGCATCGGCACACAACTGCCACATGAGCGGATATCGGTGGATGGGACTGCGGTCCCCACTCACAGCAACCCAGCGGAAGAGCTGGCAATAGAGCAGAGTGCCATGGGCCTCTGCTCTCAACTAACAGAAGAGGGAGGTCCTGTGGTATTGGATGGGACTTCAGTCCCCACTGACACAACCCCAGAAAATGGTGTGACACTGAGACAGGAGGATGTCAGCCTTGCTTTGCAAGCACTGGGGGATTTTCACTTACCACAAGTGGATGGGACTTCAGTCTCCACTTGTATACCCCAGGGATGCCGGGCAGTCGACCCAGATCCCCAACAGCATGACGGACTGAGCCCAGTCACCCTGTCTTCTCTCCAGCGGCTGAAAGGACCCCAGGGAGAAGGGCCAGTCCAGGCCTCTCCCCAGCGGCAGGTATGTTCTCTGAGAGAGGCAGAGGTTGGCTGGGTAAGCAATGCTCTGTTTGGAGCAATTTATTTGGGGTACTGTGTGGATACCGGCATTGGGGGAATAGAACTATGGACTAACTTCGGAGTCAACCCGTTTGGGGTCTCCTCCTATGTTAGTTTCCTGCCGAAAGGGGAGATGTGTGACAGACCTAGCCGGGACAGAGGCTTTTGGAGGGGACTGAATGCGAGCCTCTTGCCTTGCGACCATGGGCCCTGGCATTTGGGGGAACGGTGCTCTTTGTGAGCTGTATGCCTGGGGACCCTTGAGGGGGTGTTACTTTGGATTCAGGTCCATGTCCCCCCCCAAGACACACAGACTCTGGGGACCCTGTATATGCCATATTAGAGTGACTGATTCATACTGTTGGGTTTCACTCTAAGGATATGCTAATGCCATCACCTCCAGCCATCTGTCTGTCCTCTGTGCTAATTGACCCTGCTAAGTGTGTGATGTTTACACTTATGATAATGTGTATTGTATAGCAGGTGAGGGAGGAGACGGGATGTCTACCCTGAAAGGTCATATCTATGAGTCACCTTGGCTGTCTAAAGGATTTAGTTAATTAGCTCATGTTAATTTATGTTCTGGTTACCTCCTCTGTTACTGTATATAAGACTTGATTTTGGTTCTAATAAAGAGTCTCCTGTTGGAACTTACATACAGCCTGCCTGGTGTTTGTTCTGACCGATCACAAATAGATTTGAATGGCACATAGCTGTAGTTTGAATCCTGGAGCACCGGATGATCCAGTAGAGCAGAGGAGTGTCGGGAGAGTGGAGCCGAGCGAGCAAAGGGGCTCGTTACAGATCCCTGTTCCTGCTTTACAGGAACACAGGATCAATGTCTTCCATATTGTCAGAATGGCGATCTGCCTTGTTTACATAGGCAGACCACAGTTCTGTCTTTTAATATAACGATCAGTGAGTACCGGTGGACATTGAGTCCGCCCGAGCCACTGATTGGCTCCCATACCCAGAAATGCAGGATTACGTATATACATGATCCTGCGCAGCGCGACCATCCTGTAGTAGTAAATCTGCTATCAGGCGATCAGCAACTGGTTAGGATCATCAGCATTATGATAACTAACAGGCAGCAGACACTCTATCATGGCTCTGGTTGGCTCTGTCACATTGTGTCACATAACATGGCTGCTGGGTGCTGATACATATGACCAATAAGTTACCAAAATCAGCACCCAGCAGACATGTTATGTGACACACTGTGACAGAGCCAGCCAGAGCCATGATAGAGTGCCTGCTGTCTGTGAGATATGATACCATCCATGATGCCAGAGAGACAGACACAGTGCAATGTAGTCTATTCACAGACACCCCCAAAGCAGTCCTGTGTTGAAGCCTTGAAGGTGCTGGCAGCCCCACAATCGGATCCGCTTCCCCTCTGTTCCTGCTGCTGGACACCGTCAGCTGAGCTCAGCTGCCTCTCTCTGCACGTCACTGCCGCCGCCCCCTGCCCACCTCACAGCCTCTCAAGTCTCACTCTCCGGGCCCCGGCTACTACTGGGTGGGGAGCGTAGGAAGATCACTCCACCAGGGAAGGCAAGGAGATAAAACAGGCAGGTGGCTGGCCGGGACTTGAGCCAAGGCAGAAGAACATGCGAGCGGAGCTGAATGGGCATGCACCTAAAACTGAAAAAATGGTCCCTCCGCTCCGACCAGCACATGATCATCAGAAAGGGGCACAGATAATGGAAAAAATCCCCCCCCCCCCTAAGCTAGTAGGTGCAGTGGAGCAGGGGTGTGTAATTCTGAATATTTTTTTTTTTTTATTCTGCACTGACTGTTTTTGAATTTGCTCCAGCCCCTGTTCAAATCCAATCCGGGGACAAACCCGGGGACAGACTTAATACGGGGGACAGTGTCCTCAATCCGGGGACTGTCCCCTGAAACCGGGGATGTCTGGTCACCCTACCTTAGTTATAGTTTAACCAAATCCGAGCTTTCGTTGTAAATATTTTTTTGAACTTGGAAATGTTTTTCCCTGACATTCGAATGAAGCAGAAACAAAAATGTTCTAGTCCCCAAGACATACGCAACACCCAAATATAACATGCTTATATCCATTTTTCAGTAGCAAACCTAAAACATCTGAATGGATTCAAGTACACGCTCTGATTATTATCTCCTTCATAAAAAATATTATTGCAGGGAGCTGTTTTACACCTTGTGAAACACCTCTTCGAAAGGTAGATATTGGCTTCTCTTTTACAGGAAGTTCACACTCGGAACATTGTCACACGGTGTCCTGCCAAGCAAAATTAAGCTGTAATGTGATTTAATGGAAATTTCAAATAAACAACTGATTTCGAAAAATATTTTCTATGCAACATACAAAACAGCAAGTCATGTTACCAGGGCGTTTTTGAAGTGTATGAACACAATAGAGTCTACTTATACTTTTTTTTTATGCAACTTTGCAACTTTCACTGAAGATTCTCATGTTTTTTTTTTAATAGATTGATTTGGAAAACTGTGTGAATTCTGGGTGAAAGTTTTCTGAATCTTGGGTGAAAACATTTATAAATAGAAGAGTTTATGTACACATTATATCCATGGCCAGTTTGGTGGTATCAGACAAGGTGTACTGGTGTGAAACTGGTCAGCGTTTTCTTTGGCTCTTCAAAGAGGAAGTAAACTCTTATGCCGCGTACACACGATCATTATTCACGGCGGTTAAAAAACCGCCGTGAATATTGTCATTTAAAACGGGGGAACAGCTTGTTCCCCACACACGGTCGTTTTTCACGTAGTTTTTTCTGTTGTCGAGAAAAACGACCGTCTGTGGGCTCCGCGGCAGTGTTTCCCTATGGGAAACACTGCCGCGGAAAAAATGTAGGAAAAAACGACGAGAAAAATTAGAACATGTCGTTTTTAATGCCGTTTTTCTCGTCGAGAAAAACGACAAAATGCCCACAGACGATAATTTTTCTCGTCAAATGGGAAAAATGTCGTTTTTTCCCGACGAGAAAAACGGCCGTGTGTACGCGGCATTAAAGTCCCACCTTTTTTCTATTGTTTGTATCAGATCAAATTATCACTGACAGGGAGGGGTGACATTTATTAAAGTTTTTTTGAGATAAGTCTATGTGTGTGTATGTCTGTACTTTGAGATTTTGGGGTAGATTGCGAAACAGCCCTGCCTATGATCTACAAGGAAAGCAAACACCTACCATGTATCTTTTTTTATATATTAAACAAAAGTGCCCAACTGCCCATATATTTATTCAGGGAAGCCTATCCCACACCCACTTAACAACTATCCCCGAGCCACCCCCATCAAATCATTCTCTGCAGCTATTACCTTTTGTACCACCACCCCCTCCCTTTTGAATGTAAGCTCTACGAGCAGGGCCCTCCTGTAACTTTTGTATTGTACTGTAATTGTGTTGTTCCCCCTATACATTGTAAAGCGCTGCATAAACTGTTGGTGCTACATAAATCATGTATAATAATAATAATAATTATAATTATATATATACAGATACAGTATATGCTATATAGACTAAACATCTCTCTTTCACGCTTGTTTTACCTCCCTAAAATGCTAGACCACTGTTCTCCAACCAGTGGTGGCCCATCCATTAGGGCTGCAGGGGCGCCCCCCCCCAATCTATGCACCCTGGCCCCTAATTTACATGCAGGGCACCGGACGCATGGATTTTTATGTTTGTTTTTTAGAAGCACATGATTAGAGCGATTAGTCTCTAATTAGCTTAAAAAAAGGGTGGTTTCTGCGCCCCGAGCCAACGCAGTTGTGTGACAATAGTGAATTAATATTCGCTATTGTCTTCCTGATTCTCCACCCCGCCAATCCCAGCTTAGGTAGTGGGTCCTGAGACCCGATTGCCCGAGAGGAGAAGCGATCCTATTGGCTGGCTAGGAGGAGGAGGGAAGAGACGCAGGGTAAGGCCGGGCCTCCATCAAGCTGAGGAAGGAGGAGACCCAAGGTGAAGCCGCCGCATAGAGGAATCCCAAAACCTAGATGGGGTAAGTGCGGGGACCAATCGACCCACAGGGGGGGTGGCGTCAGGTGGATTGATGCCCCCGTCATCCCCCAAAATTATTCCACCAGCCACCACTGGCTTCAATTGTGTATGTTGTGCGCACTTGAATGGGTTGTGTTTGGTGGAGATGGTAGTCCCTGCCGAGTGAGACAGGGGATATAATTTCTGCCACAAAGGAAAGCATTGCAGCTGAGGCATATGGGCCTTCCCGGCTAAAGAGGGATCGGTTAAGGGATGGTAAACCATGGCTAAATCGCAACTGTAAACAAGTCCTTAAAGTGGTTGTAAATCCGTTACAACCACTTTTACCTACAGGTAAGCCTAGATTAAGGCTTACCTGTAGGTGCTCGAAATATCTCCCAAACCTCCACGGTTTAGGAGATATTTACAAACAAGGCGAGCGCCGATGTCTATGGAGCATGCGCTGTAGACAACAGCGCAGGCGCACTTTAGAAACCTTTAGAAACGGCGAGCGTGCCATTTCTAAAGGAGATCGTGTCGTAACTGGTGGCTCCTGCGCACATGCGTGAGAGTGACGTCACCTCAGCTCCGGCCAATCACAGCTCCGGAGACGTGATACCCGGAATGAAGATGGACGCTTCGTGGAAGACGGGACAGCGGTGACATCGCAGGCTTCGGTTTCAGGCAAGTGACACATAATGGGCTACTATGCGAAGCATAGTAGCCCATTATGCTTTACCTTTGCAGGGAAACAAAGAGGAAGTAAACCCAAATTGAAATTTAACTTCAAAATTAACACTGGTCTATAGGGATGAGCTTCGAGTTCGAGTCAAACTCATGTTCGACTCGAACATTGCCTGTTCGCCCGTTCGCCGAACAGTGAACAAATTGGGGTGTTCGCGGCAAATTCGAAAAGTCTATGGGAGAAATCTAAAGTGCTAATTATAAAGGCTTATATGCAAGTTATTGTCCTAAAAAGTGTTTGGGGACCTGGATCCTGCCCCAGGGGACATGTATCAATGCAAAAAAAAGTTTTAAAAACTGCCGTTTTTTTAGGAGCAGTGATTTTATCAATGCTTAAAATTAAACAATAAAAGTGAAATATTCCTTTAAATTTCGTACCTGGGGGGTGTGTATGATATGCATGTAAAGTGGCGCATGTTTCCCGTGCTTAGAACTGTCTCTACACAAAGTGTCATTTTTGAAGGAAAAAAGTCATTTAAAACTCACTCGCGGCTATTAATGAATTGTCGGCTTTTATCGATACATAGAAAAGTCATTGATAAAAAAAAAAAAAAAAGCGTGGGGGTTCCCCCAAATTCAATTACCAGGCCCTTTAGGTCTGGAATGGATATTAAGGGGAACCCTTCCACAAATTAAAAAAAAATGGCGTGGGGTTCCCCCTAAATATCCATACCAGGCCCTTGAGATCTGGCATGGATTTTAAGGGGAACTCCACCCCAAATTTAAAAAAAAATGGCGTGGAGTCCCCCCAAAAATCCATACCAGACCCTTATCCGAGCACGCAACCTGGCCGACCGCAGGGGAAGAGGGGGGGACGAGAGAGCGGCCCCCCCTCCCTCCTGAACCGTACCAGGCCACATGCCCTCAACATGGGGAGGATGTCCCCATGTTGATGGGGACAAGAGCCTCATCCCCACAACCCTTGCCCGGTGGTTGTGGGGGTCTGCGGGCGGGGGGCTTATCGGAATCTGGAAGACCCCTTTAACAAAGGGGACCCCCAGATCCCGGCCCCCCCTATGTGAATTGGTAAGGGGTACATTGTACCCCTACCATTTCACGAAGAAAGTGGCAAAAAATGTAAATAAAAACACACACACCTTGGAAAAGTCCTTTATTAAAAATAAAAAAAATAATAAAAATAAAAAAACATTCCAGCGATGAAATCCAGTGTCCCGCGGCGATCCCGATGTCCAGAGCTGTCCGTCATTGGTTGTGCCTGAGCGGACCTGATGGGGAACTTCCTCCGCTGTGTTTTAAATGTATAGACCCGCCCCTTCTAAAGTTCCCCATCAGGTCCGCTCAGCGGGAAGCTTCCTTCACTGTGTAAATTTAAATTACACAGTGAAGGAAGTTCCCCGCTCAGGCCAATGACGTAGGCAGGGACTGACATACCGAGGGGGCAGACCTGATGGGGAACTTTGTTCGCTGTGTAATACATGTATAGACCCGCCCCTTCTCATGTTCCGCATCTGGTCCGCTGATTGGACCTGATGGGGAACTTTAGAAGGGGCGGGTCTATACATTTAAAACACAGCGGAGGAAGTTCCCCATCGCCGCGGGACACTGGATTTCATCGCTGGAATGTTTTTTTTATTATTATTTTTTAATAAAGGACTTTATCAAGGTGTTTGTGTGTTTTTATTTACATTTTTTGACACTTTCTTCGTGAAATGGTAGGGGTACAATGTACAAGGAAAAAAGAAGGCGCACCGACCTAGTGCATTATCAATGACTAGGTTTTATTAAAAATAAGTTGAAAGATTAAAAATACTCACAAAGCAAGTATAATGATAGGCACATAATCATTCCATCAAAAGAGATTGCCTCCTACTGGAACCAGATGACCTAGAGAGTCCAGACAACAGAGTTCACAGCTACGGCTGACGCATTGCGAGGGCGCACCCTCTTCCTCAGAGCCAAAAAGTGATAGTGACTGAACCCCTCTCTGGGTCACTGTGTCACTAAGAGACTGTACTCCCGAGCGTAGGAGACTGTTTTGTGTTTAGGGGTACAATGTACCCCTTACCAATTCACATGGGGGGGCCGGGATCTGGGGGTCCCCTTTGTTAAAGGGGTCTTCCAGATTCCGATAAGCCCCCCGCCCGCAGACCCCCACAACCACCGGGCAAGGGTTGTGGGGATGAGGCCCTTGTCCCCATCAACATGGGGACATCCTCCCCATGTTGAGGGCATGTGGCCTGGTACGGTTCAGGAGGGAGGGGGGGCGCTCTCGTCCCCCCCTTTTCCCCTGCGGCCGGCCAGGTTGTGTGCTCGGATAAGGGTCTGGTATGGATTTTTGGGGGGAACCCCACGCCATTTTTTTTTTTATTTGGGGTGGAGTTCCCCTTAAAATCAATGCCAGATCTCAAGGGCCTGGTATGGATATTTAGGGGGAACCCCACGCCATTTTTTTTAAAATTTGCGGCGGGGTTCCCCTTAATATCCATTCCAGACCTAAAGGGCCTGGTAATTGAATTTGGGGGAACCCCCACGCTTTTTTTTTTTTATCAATGACTTTTCTATGTATTGATAAAAGCCGACAATTCATTAATAGCCGCGAGTGAGTTTTAAATGACTTTTTTTCCTTCAAAAATGACACTTTGTGCAGGGACAGTTCTAAGCACGGGAAACATGCGCAACTTTACATGCATATCATACACACCCCCCAGGTACGAAATTTAAAGGAATATTTCACTTTTATTTTTTCATTTTAAGCATTATTAAAATCACTGCTCCCGTAAAAACGTCTATTTTTTAAACCTTTTTTTGCATTGATACATGTCCCCTGGGGCAGGACCCGGGTCCCCAAACACTTTTTAGGACAATAAATTGCATATTAGCCTTTATAATTAGCACTTTAGATTTCGAACGTTCGAGTCCATTGTATTTAATAGGGTTCTAAAGTTCACACAAACATTCTGTCTGTTCGCAGGTTCTGGTGCGAACCGAACAGGGGGGTGTTCGGCTCATCCCTGGCTGAGATGTACCATCTTTTGGGGCTACCTTATGATGGAATCTTTTCCCTAGGAGCTATAAGGGTTTATTAATGATGAAATCTTTTCTATTTGTGTCATTTCAGATTCCCATACTTTTAAGACAGCCAATGTGTCCCCGCACTGGATGTGCATATACATTTTTACCTTTCTATTGAGTTGGTCTTCGGGAACAGGATTATGGCTGTTTGTGCTCTTTGTATAGGAGCTTATATATAAATAATCAATCTCCCCTCTTTTTATTACTGCTCTCCATTTATTTTTTTGGATTTATAGGTCTGAGGCGCCATTCTTCTTATTTAGGACTGTGTCTGTGGCTCCCTGATGTGCCTGTGGGGGTGGTGTACCCCTAGTGTTTTCATTCATCCGGTGATTACCATCTTATGCTCATTGTTTGTATGACTGTAGTGGGAGAGATTCTCTGGCTCCTCCTGGGATATATTCTATGTCATATCTATTGTACAGTAAGTCTTTATAAATCCAACAATATGCTTTGGGTGTATATTATGTATTTGTTTTCCTTTGTTTTCTAGCAGCTCTTTCTTACTGCACTCCTCTGAGCCCTTTAAGAAGCCGACAAGGCGAAATGCGTCGGATGTGGTAAGCTTCCCCAATGTGATATTTCCATGCTCATTATCTTCTGTCATTTTGATTGTATCACAATATTTTGATAATATTATATATACACAGGGGGAGGAATCACTACCTTCAGGGGTGTTGGGGTTTGAAAAATTAGTTGAGAACGACTTCTTTAGTTTTAAGGTATATTTATCCCCAACATATTTTTAATGAATTTTGTAAAAATTAAAAAAACATTTTTAACCAATATCTGTGTTCGGACAATTATTCTGAGAGGAGGTTTCAACGCCTTTTAAAGTCCCACCTTTTTTCTATTGTTTGTGTCTGCATTAATTGGGATGTGGTATTCAACTGAGCTCATGTTTAATCACATTTACGGGCTGCTATGTGTGCCGCCGCAATGTAACTTCCGTGCCCAGGATTGATGTCACCGCAGCTCGGCCATTCAAGCGGCTCGAAGATAAAGAACTTGGAACAAAGACCGGGAGAAGTGGGATGCGCCGAGGGCCAAAGGGCTCCGTTTGCAGGTAAGACTGTCAGAATGCGGTGCACACTAGTACATTATGACTTAAGCCTGTGTGGGGACCAGTTTTTTTATAAAAAAACAAAAAACGTTACTACTGCTTTAAAGAAGCGCATTAAGCAGTGTTGTGTCTCACTATGTGTGGAAGATGTGCCAGTGCCACGGGTGGCCCATGATCTATTGGTGAACAGAACAACAGCCACAGGTCAGGTCAGGGTTTAGGTCAGGGTTTAGGAACAGTCCACAGGCAGTCTATATGAGGAGAAAGTATAACCATTAAACTATCAAGAATCTGGTGCTAAGTTCTGTATTACCGGATCAATATTTCAGGACTCCAAAAAATTGTTCATAGCTGCTGAGGGTATAGCAACCTGGAGAGATGGGTAGAAGTCATAGCCAAAATATATCCAAAAAAATTTGGAACATACTGCACTTGGCTTTTTGTTTCTCACATGAGCTTGTCCTCCATAAAAAATAATTAAATTGCATTAAAATAAACCCTCTTGGAGATGTATAAGAACAAGAAGCTTTTATTGATAAAATTTGGCTATCCGTACATGCAGACAAAATCCACTTGCTGGTCCCAAGATCAATGCTAAAAATCAATGCTATGCAATGTACTTGTTGATCATAATACTCCTAATATAGTGCATGGAGCCTTGAACTTACATGTCCCCCTGTGGCAGGGGGTCTGCATGTACTGAAAGCCACATTGCTGGCCTGGTGGATTTTATCAATAAAAACTTCTTGTTCTTATACATCTCCAAGCGGGTTTAATTTAAGGCAATTTAATCATTATTTTATGGAGTACAATCTCGTGTGATAAACACTAGGCCAAGTGCAGTAAGTCCCAAGTGCTTTTGGATATATTTTGGTGCTATGGGGAGAAGGACCATCCCCTACCTGGTCCTGAACTCCTGGCCAGCTTGGCTCACCATCCGTGGGCTCTTTGGCACTGCCAGCTGCCGCTCCTGTCCGATTGAAGCTCCTACCCAATGGCCTCCTAAGTCCTAAGCATACAGGCTGCATGGCAGTGTCAGTGGAGCGCCCGTCCCCGCCACATCCCTGTTGGCATGGGAATACAGGTATAGCACAATACTGCTGCCTGCCTTCCATGTACCCGGTCCTGGTCTATCAATTACGATTTGTAGTAAAAGTATACACTCAGAGGGAGGGGAGAACGCAATGGCTTCATGACTTGGAGAACGCAATGGCTTCATGACTTGGAGAATGCAATGGCTTCATGACTTGGAGAATGCAATGGCTTCATGACTTGAAGAGCGCCATGGTGCTTTGATGGTACTGTGGCAGAAAATGGTTACAACTATGGTGGTTTGGCTGTAGAGTGTTTACCATTTGCGTCAATGACCAGAGCTGCACAGCCTTCCCAGAAAGGTATCCTGGCTGCATCCAGCACCTACTGTAGGGCGGCACAGTGGTGTAGTGGGTAGCACTCTTGCCTAGCAGTAAAAATGGTCCCTGGTTCGAATCTCAACCACGACTCTACCTGCCTGGAGTTTACATGTTCTCTCTGTCCCTGCCTGGGTTTCCTCTGGGTACTCCGATTTCCTCCCACACTCTAAAGACATGCTGGTAGGTTAATTGGCTTCTGTCTAAATTGGCCCTAGTATATGAATGTGAGTTAGGGACTTTAGATTGTAAGTTCCTTGAGGGTAGGGACCAATGTGAATGTACTGTGTAAATTGTAAAGCGTTGTGTAAATTGATGGTGCTATATACCATATATACTTGAGTATAAGCTGAGTTTTTCAGCACATTTTTTTGTGCTGAAAATGCCCCCCTCGGCTTATACCTGAGTCACCTTTTGTGCCTGATCTCCCGGATTTGCGTCCAAGTACCGGCCGGTCCTAAGTCCCCTGGACCCCAAACTTGGCACACATATAGCCTCCCTCTTCCACTACAAGTGTGCAAAGTTTGTTGTCCGGGGGACCTATGGCCGGGGAGCACCGATTTTTCAAACCGGGCACCCCTTCCATAGACTCCCATGTTAAACTGTAATTTCTCCAGTGACTTTGGGGACCCGGTACTTGGCACACATGTAGCCCCATTTCTCCTCTATAAGTGTGCAAAGTTTTTTGTCTGGGGGACCTACGGCCGGGGAGCACCAATTTTTCAAAGCCGGGCGCCCCTTCCATAGACTCCCATGTTAAACGTCAGTCTAGTCATGGACACAGTGAGGCATGGACACAGTGAGGCATGGACACAGTGAGGCAAAGTGAGGCATGCAGATGGACACCCTAGGCTTATACCGCGTACACACGATCGATTTTCTCGACGGTGAAAACACCGTCGAGAAAATCGACGGGAAAAACGAGGGAACGGCTTGGTTCCCTACACACGTCCGACATGTTTTTTTTGGTCGAGAAAAACGACCGTGTGTAGGCTCCGTGGCAGTGTTTCCCTATGGGAAAACTGCCGCGGAAAAAAACTATGGGAGTCACGACGAGAAAAATTAGAGCATGTTCTAATTTTTCTCGTTGTGATTAATGCCGTTTTTCCCGTCGGGAAAAATTACAAAAAGCCCACAGACGGTCGTTTTTCTTGTTAAAAAAGAAAATGTCATTTTTCCCGACAGGAAAAATGATCGTGTGTACGCGGCATCATACTCGAGTCAATACGTTTTCCCAGTTTTTTGTGGTAAAATTAGGTGCCTCGGCTTATATTCGGGTCGGCTTATACACGAGTATATACGGTAAGTACCTTAAATAATAATAATACTGAGCTGCTCTGGCCTATTCAGTACTTTGGCTGGTCTGTACTCATGGAGGCCAACAGCCATGTAGAAGAGTAAGGTTCCAGCCATAAAAATAAATAAATAGGACAGTAAGGCTGGATCCTACTTGGACATTTTTTTTTTTGACAAAGGCCATGCAGTACTGGGCAAGGTTGGGAGAGGGGCCAAAAGGTAAGTATTTTGGTAGATGACTTCACTAAAAGTGAAGTTGTCCTTTAATACAGTAATTTGGCTTTGGGCAATATAGCAACATATAGATGTTTGTGAGCATGGTGCAGTTTGCCAGACTCTATCTATTTTTAAAGACTGATGGAAGCACAAAAATATCTTGTTTTCATGTACGAAAAGTGTTAAGCAATGGCAAGATACCAAAAAAGCATGGAAGACCGCTTTCAAAAAATAAACAGTACCTTTATGTAGAGTAATTCGATTTGCCAAAGTCAGGTCTATCAGTGAGTGACAGGTAAACAGCCGGGAAAAAGACCAACACAAATATTTACCTGGGAAAATATGTAGCCCCAGAAACAAGCCGAAGTTTGTCTTCAATGCAAGCGGACATAGTCAGCAGAAAAGATGTTCATGAATGGTTCTAAGCAAACTGTAACTAGAGATGTGCACACATTACCTGGAAAGGAAAAGCAAAATGTGTGAAAAGAAGATTCTACTAATTATATAAAAGGCACGGGTGGTAGGAGGAAAAGTACTGCAAAAATGACATTCAGTCTAAACATTTTGTTCATTAAAGTGTTTCTAGACCCAACACCCTGCATTCACTATATCTGGTCTCCCACAGTACACAGAACATGGAAACGCAATTATTTTAGTAATATAAACTGCTAAATACCCTTTCTCATCAACACTATATAGCAGTCTTGTGACTTCTATCAGTGTCTGGTTAAAGCTAGTGCCAGGAGTTTTCATTCTACTCTGACTGACCTATGAGGCTGCAGGACCCCTGACATTCTGTCTAGACAGTGCTGATTGGCCCTGTGCTGATCACATGCACCCTCTCAAGGGAAAAAAAAAACTCTCTAGCAATACACAGCAAACTGAGCATGTGCAGAGTGCCTCCTAGGGCTCTGTTCCATGAGCAGATGGATTGGGGACTGTGGAAGAAGGGGAGGATCAGGGAAGACAGGATCAAACAGCCTTTTTACACAATGTGGAAAATTAACCCCTTAGGTTCCACAGCGAGCATAACAAGCATGCTTTACTGCATATACAGACTGATTTTAGTGTTGTGGGCGTAGTAACACTTTAAAGTTGAACTCTAGGCGCAAAAGCCTTTATTTAAATATTTTGCTCAATAACCCGTCATGATATAAACCCCCTTTGTGTGCACCAAATGTCTTAGAAAACTCAATTTGTTTTAAATTATGCATTGACCTACCTCCTTAGACCCAGTCTTTCCAGACAGTATGGTCACCTGCTGACTTGGCACCATCCACAGGCAGCCTAAAGTATAAGCAGGGCTTTTTTTCAGGGGGAACATGGTGGAACTCAGTTCTACCACCTCTGGCTCGGACCCTTGGGTGGGGGGGGGGGGGGGGTTGCCTGCTCACCACAATCACTTGTAAACACAGAAGTCCGGTTTCTGTGTTTACAAGTGACAGCTCTGCACTCTGTGTGTAACCCCCCTGAACTCTGCACTCTGTATCTAATGAAATCCTGGTATTTAATGCCCCTTTAAGACCCTCCTACTGTTTGTGAAATTTGAGTGACCACACCCACTATTTGATGTGATTTGGAGGGTGTGTGTGGGGGGAGGGGTTTTGAGGGGTCGTGGTTGAGTTCCAGCACCTATTGTTTGAGAAAAAAAGCCCTGAGTATAAGTAACATACTAAATCCTCACCTTGTAAAACAACCCATTCAATTTAAAATAGAAATTAAACTTGCGAAACAAAAAAAAAAAAACAAAAAAAAAAGAAATTAAAGGCAAACCATTTGTGTATATATATTATAAAAATTATAAATACCTTTTTCCCCTGTTCTCAGCTGCATAACCACTTCTGTGCTTTTTTTGGACACTTTTGTATACAATTTTCTTGTGAAATTTTGTAAAAAAACTGTATTTTTTGCTAGAAAATTAGTTAGAACCCCCAAACATTATATATATATATATATATATATATATATATATATATATATATATATATTTTTTTTTTTTTAAAGTCGAGGCCCTAGAGCAGTGGTTCTCAACTCCTGTCCTCAGGACCCACTAACAGGCCAGATTTTAAGTATTACCTTGGTGAGATGCAGACTGAAATCCTGCAATCCCTGAGCAGCAAATTATATCACCTGTGATGCATTTCAGTTATCTTGCAAACCTGGCCTGTTAGTGGGTCCTGAGGACTGGAGTTGAGAACCACTGCACTAGAGAATAAATTGTTGGGTGTTGCAGTTTTTTATGTCACACTGTATTTGCAAAGTATTTTTTCAAATGCAATGTTTTTGGAAAAAATACACTTTTTTTATTTTTAATGCGAAAAAAAAAACACAATCCATAGCCCTTTTTTTGTAAAATATAAAAGATGATGTTACGCCGAGTAAATCGATACCAAACATTATGAAAAGAAAAAAACTGTGCTAATAACAAGATCAAATGCACATTATTAGAAGCAGCAACTAGGTCTAAAGCTAGAATCACTGCCTATGATCTGACGTTTGCAGCGATACCTCACATAACATGTAGGACGATTGCTGTTTGCATTCATGCGGAACTGAAGCGTGCCTTCGCCTGTGCGCGTGAGCACAGGGGGGACGGGGGTGCTTTAAATTATATATATATATATATATATATATATATATATATATATATTTATACTGTTGTTTTAATTTTTTCTTTTTTTTATCACCTTTATTTCTGTCACAATGTAAATATCCTTTGTGACAGCAATAGACATGTGACAGGTACTCTTTGTGGAGAGATGTGGAGTCTATAAAACCCCAAATCCCTCCTCTGCCCTTAAAAGCATTCAAAACACCAAGATCAGTGTTTTTGAATTCTTTTGATTTTTCTAAAATGGTGCCGTTGACATCCGCATAAACCGTAGCCCAGAGCCGATCAAAGCTGAACCCGGTGGGACGGGAGAGCCCAAGAGAGCCACGGAAGGTGGCAGGAGGGCCAAGTGGGGATGTCCCCTTCCACTGCTTGTAATTAGCCGCTCTGATCGCTATTACAAAAGTGCTGACCACCGGTTCTAAAAAACAGTACTGTGATGATGACTGCAGCTGCAAAGTCCAGCGACATTGCTGGTTGTTAAGTGGATAAGGAGCTCAGAGAGCTGGGGGAGGAGAAATAACAGCACACGGGTCTTCCCAGTGAATGGCTGTGCAGTGGGCAGGTCAGCAGAAGTCTGATCTTTAGAGGAGAGCAGACTGAGTTGCCAGCATGCCAGAGAATGGTCCACGCTGTGCTTTCATGCCTAGTGTGGACAGTTTTTAATAGGAAAGCAGAGGGACTGGCAGGAACACCAGGGATTTCATACAAAGGAAGCAATACAAAGAGAACAGGATACTTTTTCACACAAGTACATGGTACAGCAGGCACATATCAGGAATAGGAAATGTTGGGTTTACATATTATTAAACTCTTCAATAAAACACAGAATTTGAATCCGACACAATTTTACCTTGGATAATTGCACACTGCAATACAGAGGATGTTTTTCCAGTCTTTTTAAGTGCAAGAAGACAATGACTTTCCCAAGCCCTGTTACTGCGAAGTATTAACACTGAATGAGGGGACAAAGAAGGAAATGGGGAGGGTCTAAGCTAGAACTGAACTAACTAGCACTAAACAGGAGGTGACTCACAGACTGGATTACTGCACAGATCTGGAAATAATACGAAAAGCACACCACTTTCCAAATAAGATGCACGTGCCTCTTGTATTTAGAGAATATTTTCTCATCACTAAGTTCAACTATAATGTGAACCTGTCACCACGGGGTCACTTACAGTACAAAAAGACCAACTCTGTAAAAGACGTGGCACAATTCATACATTTCCAGAGCCTTGTGTCTTGAAATTCCACTATGTTACTGCTCTCCAGTTGCTGCAGGTATTTGACCAGGTAGATGGATGGAGTACCTACTGGCCCTGTCACACACAATGGTTCCTCCCACCAGCACAATATGTCCTGTAGTGATGTCAGCAGTGTTAATTTTGACATCAAATTTCAATTTAGTCATAGTCCTTTGACTAAATTTTAGTTTTAGTCGTAGTTTAGTCATCTGAATTGTTTTCGTTTTAGTCGTATTTTAGTCGACTAAAATCTCCAGTACATTTTAGTCGACTAAAATCGAATGGGTTTAGTTCCATTTTAATGCATTATGTAAGCATTTCTGTAGAATTGCCAAACTCATTATATACTCCTGGAGTAAAAATCTAATAACATATTACCAACATTAAAGAAAAAAAATAAGAAAAGCCTTTTTCTTATTTTTTTTTTCTTTTATCAGCTTAGTAGATGCCCCTACATATTCTTATGCGGAAGTGCAGTGTTAATTTTGACGTCAAATTTCAATCTACTTTTAGCCATCGTTTTTTGACTAAAATGCCTTTTTAGTTTTAGCCGTATTTTAGTCATCTCAATTGTTTTAGTTTTAGTCGTATTTTAGTAGACTAAAATATTTTATCCATTAACCACTTAAGGACCGGCCCATGTAGATTTACGTCGGCAGAATGGCACGGACAGGCATAATCACGTACCTCGCGACCCTGCGGGTCCTGCGAACTCGATCGCCGCGGGGGTCCCCGCGATCATCTCACGGAGGTATAGAGCGGGGAGATGCTTGTGTAAACAAGCATCTCCCCGCTCTGCCTAGTGACAATGACACCGATCGCCGCTCCATTTACTCGTGCGAAGATCAGTATCATGTGACACACAGCCCATCCCCCCTACAGTAGGGAACACTTAACCCCTACAGCGCCACCTAGTGGTTAACCCCTTCACTGCCAGTGTAATTTTCACAGTAACCAGTGCATTTTTATAGCACTGATCGCTGTAAAAATGACAATGGTCCCAAAAATGTGCCAAAAGTGTCCGATGTGTCCGCCATAATGTCGCAGTCACAATAAAAATCGCTGATCGCCGCCATTACTAGTAAAAAAAAAATTATTAATAAAAATGCCATAAAACTATCCCCTATTTTGTAGACGCTATAACTTTTGCGCAAACCAATCAATAAACGCTTATTGCGATTTTTTTTACCAAAAAATGTAGAAGAAAATGTATCGGCCTAAACTGAGGAAAAAAAAATTTTTATATATTTTTTGGGGATATTTATTATAGCAAAAAGTAAAAAATATTGAACTTTTTTTAAAATTGTCGCTCTATTTTTGTTTATAGCGCAAAAAATAAAAACCGCAGAGGTGATCAAATACCACCAAAAGAAAACTCTATTTGTGGAAAAAAAAGGATGTCAATTTTGTTTAGGAGCTCCTAGAAGCTACTATGGGCATTTTGAAGCTATTATGAGCTGGTCCTAGAAGCTAATAGTGTTATCCTATTTGTCCATGAACACTATTTTATGCCAGAAGCATTTTTCAAGCTTCATTGTTTAGGAGCAGAAAAAAAAACGTTTTTGGGAGCGTTTTCCCAGAAAGAAAAAATGCTAAACATTCCACATGTTTTTTTTATGAGCGTTTTTTTTTTCTTCATGTACTGTAAAAACAAAATAACATGTTAATGCTCCTAAAAGCTTTTAAAGGCTACTAAAACGCTACTACAAGCCGGAACAAAAACGCTATTTACAGCGTTTCTCATTCAGCGTTTTTTTCTAGCATTATTTGTGTGCATAGAGCCTTACTGGGAAGACCAGTGTGCTGCATTTTCTCCTCCCCTAGCTCTCTGAGCTAATTATGCAGCTGAGAACAGGGGTCATGTGATCATTTATAAAAAAAAGAAAAGAAAAATGGTATTTATAATGTATGTATTTGTTTGTTTTAACTTTGTGATATGTGAGGGTTTGCATACACTTTAATGCCGCGTACACACGATCGATTTTCTTGACGGTGAAAACACCGTCGAGAAAATCGACGGGAAAAATGAGGAACGGCTTGTTTCCCTACACACGGCCGTTTTTCCTGTAATTTTTTCTCTTGGTCGAGAAAAACGTGTAGGCTCCCCGGCAGTGTTTCCATATGGGAAAAGTGCAGCGGAAAAAAATGCCGTGAATCACGACGAGAAAAATTAGAGCATGTTCTAATTTTTCTCGTCGTGATTAATGTCGTTTTTCTCTTCGGGAAAAATTACCAAAAGCCCACACACGGTCGTTTTTCTCGTCAAAGAGAAAAAATGTAATAAAATGGTCGTGTGTACGCGGCATAAGTGTTAAAAATTATTTTATTTTATTAAATGACTGAGCAAATATGGATTAAAACTTCAGTGAACTAGTCTGTGTTTTCTTTTATTTAATTTTTTTTTATATGCTGGAACAAATCTGTTTGTACATATTTTTTGCCTTTAAGTCAATAAAACGCTTAACCCGCCTTCATGCAAGGTCTCATTTTGTCACCATCACTTTCACTATTCATGTGCACAAGATCTGTCTTAATTGAACTCTCTGTAAAGTTCTTTCATGTATATGAGCAGCAATGTTTTTGTTATGTTGCAATCTTTTTTTTTTTTTAATTAAAAAGATTGCTTAAAAAAAAAAAAAACATTGCAAAGGACATGAAGATGCACAAAGTGGAGTAACTTATGGCAACTAATTTTTTTAAGCACACTAGTCAGTGTTAGGCTCCAATATCTCATGTATAGAGCACAGTTGTGACTGTTGTCTTAAGCCTTGACTATGAGCACACACAATTGGCTTCACATATGGGAACCATCTTGTGTGGTTCCCAGTCATTTCACCACAATGACAGCTTGTCAGTGCCAGTTGAGTGTAAATCTCAGAAAGAAGTTATGTTTTCCAGGTGTTTAGCTCTGCACATGACCAATGACCATGACAACCAACAAAGCCATAACAGCTGGTGGTTCCCAAGAGACCCCCGTCATGTATGGTTTTTGGTTAAGGCCGAAGCCTGTTGTGAACTTCCCATCCTAATGATTATTCCCACTTTTAAAAGTTGACATAAAACAATGTAATATATTGGGTTCGTTAGGACCAATTGGCCCCAGCTCCTTACTAAAAGCCAGTCCAAATTAAAATGAAAATCCTTTAGTTCTTGTCAACTCTAAAGCCCTGTTTGTACACACGATCGGATTTCCTATGGATTCTAATCCGATGGATTTTTCCATCGGAAATCCAATGAAGCTGACTTCCATCAGTCTTGCCTAAACACCATCAGTCAAAAATCCGACCGTCCCAAACGCCGTGACGTAAAACACTCCGACAAGCCGAGAAAAAGAAAGTTCAATGCTTCTGAGCATGCGTGGACTTGATTATGAGCATGCGTGAGCTTTTTGTCCGATGGAGTTCCACACAGACGATCGGAATTTGCTATCGTTTTTTTTCCCCATCTAATAAATTTAAAACATGTTCTATTTTTTCTCACCGATGGAAAAAAGACCGTTGGGGCCCATACACGATCGGCTTGCCCAATGAGAAAAGTCCATCGGACTGTTTTCATCGGTAAAACCGATCGTGTGTACACGGCATAAGTGCAGTAACAGATCCACCCCACAGGTTTTACCATATCTGGAAGCCATATTTACATATTTGCTGCTTCACTTGCTGGTGTAATGTGGTTGGGGGTAACTACCATGCAGATACCAGGGTTCCATGTGAAGACCGATGTGCCTAAATGACCAGACTTTATTATGCCAACCATTATGAACAACTTTGGCATTGGGTTCCGTTTATTGTGCACAAGGGGCCATTTAGCTTAAAGCATTAAGTAGGACCAGGGCTTTTTTTCAGGGGGAACTTGGTGGAACTCAGTTCCACCACTTCTGACTCAGACCCTTTGGTGCCTGCTCACCACAATCACTTGTAAACACAGAAGTCTGGTTCCTGTGTTTACAAGTGACAGCTCTGCACACTGTACGTAATGCAATCCTGGTATTTAATGCCCCTTTAAGACCCTCCTAATGTTTTCGTGAAATTCGACTGATCACAGCCACTATTTGATGTGATTTGGAGGGTGTGTGTAGGGAGAGGTGTTTTGTGGGGCCGTGGTTAAGTTCCAGCACCTATTGTTTGAGAAAAAAAGCCCTGAGTAGGATTGTACAGTTTTGAGGCAATTATAAGACGTTTTCTTCTCAGTATTTTAATTTTACAGGCCACATTATACCTAAGCAGACACAATCCAACCAAGAACAATCTATCCATTGTAGTTCTATCTAACCATTAGTAGTCCCCTGTTGGGGCTATAGTGTAAATTTCGTTTTTGGCTGAGCTGTAAACAGCTCAGATTTGATTGTATATTTGGTTCTGTTCTAAACTTGACTGAGTCGTGCATTTCTCGCTGTTGCCAGTAGGTGTCACTGGTACCACAGGACAGTGTGAGAATTTCAACTAGGTTGAGCTGTAATTAATATTATTTTTCCAGAAACAGCCCAGTAGGAGGTTCCTGGCCACTGTGCATTCTGGGAAGGGGTATTTATTGGATAGAGCCATGTGTTTTTAGTCAGTCTTCAATGTAGATATTTGCCAGCACACCATGGAACGACGTGAATAGCGTCCAAACGGATGATTTATTGCATGATCACAACACAAGGAGAGTGCAATGTTTTGGAGTCCCGCAGGACCCCTTCTTCAGGCATGTGATGATCACATGCCTGACAAAGGGGTCCTACGTGACTCCAAAACGTTGCACTCTCCTTGTGGGGTGATCATGCAATAAATCATCCATTTGGACGCTATTCATGTCATTCCATGGTGTGCTGGCAAAATATCTACATTGTGATTTGAACCAGTTTCCAGCTGGTTGTTGCTGCAGCACCCTAATTTGAGAGCTCATCCGGGAATGTGTGCGATGGCAATATGAAGTATGACTTTAGTCCTCCTTGCCTGAGGCTGTGTTGCTGCAAGTTCTGAACATAGGCCAAGAAACCTGTCTGGGGCCTACTAATACTGAGGTGGTCCTTAGGCTGTCTTGCCTGTTTGGAAGAAGCCGAGCCAACCTGAGGAGATCCAGGGGAGGACCCTTGCTAGAGAGAGAGCCAGGATGAAGGCTGGTCTCTCAGGAGGGCCTGGTGACTCGTTTGGAGGACACATCTATATCTAAACTACTCTTACAGTGTTGCCGGATGGCTTAAAGGTTTTGACACTGTAAAGCTGAATCCTATTCTACCAATCTAAATCAAGGTAACTAGCTCCTGGCTGCTGAGTCTGTGAGAGAGACTTATCCAAGAGTGCTACTGGCTGCTAAGTCTGTGAGAGAGGCTTGTCCAGAAATTCTACCGGCTGCTAGGTCTGTGTGAGAGGCCTATCCAGGTATCCAGGATCTTCTAAAAGAAAGCTGTTTTGCCTTTGGATTCAAGGAGTCTGTAAGTGATTTGCAAAAACGGTATCTGAAACCTCCCCTAACCCTCTCTCCTACTACTTCTTTCAAGTTCTCATTAAAGCACTGAAAATATGCAAAGTGACTGGCGCCCAAATTCTGTTCTAATTTCCCATTATAGCCATGGACTCAGCCTTGGAGTGATAAGCTCGCTTCCTGTCTCTGGAGCTACCTCTTTGCTCCCAGTAGACCCGGGGGGGGGGGGCAGTAAACAAAGTACTGAAAAAGTGAAGGCACCACTGCAAGTATGCAAAGTGATTCTGAGCACATGTGCACATCACAGGAGCATATCACATTATGCATGACAGAAAATTTTACGAATATTGGAGATTTATCTCATGGAGTCTACTTATACCAAGCACACCTTGCACATGTTTCTTGGTTATAGGAGGGAGGTATAGGCGGCCACTGGGGGATGCAGCTAGTTTGTTCCTTGTGCAGTGGTTTGTATGTATACCTGGACTTGTGACATTACTTGAGTAGATCATGTAAACAATTTCCTTAGAATGTTAGCCTTGCCTCCAATTCCAATTGAGCCAACGTTGGCTGTACTCCCAGATTATATATGGCTTATCAAGCCTATGTGTAAGATGGTTGCATAAAATTACAGTCCAACTATCTCACAATGTCTTTAAGACACATTTTTTCCCCTAACAGGAAGATTCTATTGACACAGGCGTTCCTGTTTAAGACAATACAGCAAGGTGGGAGTTCCACTTGAAGACAACCAAACTCACTGACATATTTTAGGGAAATAAGTGATTGGGGAAGGTTTTGTCATGCCATGTGCTGCCCCAGAGACATTAGTCCAGCCTTTCTCAACCTTTTCAACACAGAGGAACCCTTAAAATAACTTTCTGGCAGTGGTGTATCTAGGGTATGGCAGCCATGGCAAGTGCCATGGGGGGGGGCCACAAAAAAGTCACCCCCCTGCACACAAAAAAACCCACCCGTCCTTCTGCGGCCATGTCTCGCGCCCACCCCCCGCACTAACATGGCCCCCGGCGCCGCAGTTGGTTCGCAGCGCTGGGGGCATGGCACTTGCTTCTTTGTCTGTGGAGGGGAGCGACAGGCGCACGCACCATGGCGGCCGATGTGTTTACCGGGTGCAGGGAAAAGAGCAGGGTAACTGGTGGAGGTGGAGCCTGATGCTCCGCCTTCCCTCCTCTGCACGGCCCCAGCATCATCTTCTCCCCGGAGCGGGGTCTGTGATGTCATGTGACGTGAGGAGGAGAAGAGATGAGCCACGAGAAAAAGAAGGGGAACCCGCAGGCAGCAGCAGGGATTAGCTCTTCAGCTCAGCAGGTACTCTTGAAGATAATGATGATGATGATCATGTGCATGTGTGCCAGGCAAGCAGCCAGTCAAATAAAGTGCTAAATATGGGTTATTTAAATATGCATAGCAGCCATATATATCATAAATAAAGTGTAATAAAGTGATTTGTGCAACAGCAGGTACTACTTAAAAGTAGTACCTGCTGTGCCTGTTGCACAAATCACTTTATTACACTTTATTTCTGATATCTATGGCTGCTATGCATATTTATATAATCCAAATTTAGCACTATATTTGACTGGCTGCTTGCTTCTGCTTCTGCTTGGCACACACACATAATCGCACATGATGATGACGACTTAAAGTCATCATCATTGTCATCAATTGTGTGTGTGTGCCAAGCAGAAGCTGCCAATCAAATATAGTGCTAAATATGGATTATATAAATATGCATAGCAGCCATAGATATCAGAAATAAAGTGTAATACAGTGATTTGTGCAATAAGCTCATCAAAGAGTCCTCATTCAGTGCAAGTTCATGTACTGCAAACTTTGCACTACATGAACTTTCACTGAATGTGGACTGTTTAATGAACAGGGGCGGACTGACCCATCGGGCCTGGGGCCATTAGGGGGCCCCATAAGAGGCTCTGCAAGACTGCAACACATACAGTCTAGCATGAGCAGTGGCTGTAATAAGACCTCTCATGGCGCACTGCTCCCCGCCGGCCCCTCTTTTCCCCCCATCCACCCCATGTGCTTGTACTGTAC
This sequence comes from Rana muscosa, assembly GCA_029206835.1. NCBI lineage: Eukaryota > Metazoa > Chordata > Amphibia > Anura > Ranidae > Rana > Rana muscosa. Next base: position 239,919,793 of record CM055121.1, on the reverse strand, counting down.
ATTACATCACCTGGGATGGACGAGAAGAGAGGAGGGGCCAACAGGGAGCAGTGCGCAGTAAGAATTCTTATTACAGGCATCAGATGAGGCTGTGTTCTTTTTATTTTTTGGAGGTGTCTAGAGACACCAGGGGGAGGGGTGGGGGGGGGGTGCAGCCAGTATAGATGTAGGGGGTTATCTGAAAGATGGGTTTCAAATGTTTTGACAGGGGCGCAGTTTCAGTGCTTGCCATAGGCGCCATTTTGACTAGATACGCCTCTGCTTTCTGGTCTCAGGAAACCCCAGCTAAAAAAGTCTACAACTCATGATACATTAGTGCGATGGTCAGTGGGAAGAATGCTCCTTACACTTGTGGTCATTGGGAAGAATTACGCCCTTACAGATAGCTAAACAGACCAATGGTGTCAATAGGAACTTATCTGAGAGGCAGAAATTGCTCATTGCTCAAGGAACTCCCAGCAACCTCTGGAGGAACCCTAGTTGGGAAACTCTGCATTAGACTGTCTCCTGATCTGGCACCTTTACAGAAAAGCTCTGCCATTATAAACTGTAGGCACATTCATGTTTTTAAGCACAACAAAGCTTTGGCTATTTTCTTTAAGTGCTACACATTAATCTTTTTTTGGAGTTTTTGTTTTAATCGACTGCTGTCCAAATTACAACGCTACACTACGTTCTATACTAAGCGCGGCTATGAGCCAAGACTATGATAAAAGGTTTGGTAAGACTTTATTGAAAAGAAGCCAGGGTATAAACTCCAAGCAGTGATGTCTGTCAACAGCCTGAATGAGCAAATCAAAATTCATACAGTCTATAAACATTCCAGAAGCCAATTTTCACTGGGCGCATATACTGCTAAAGCTCTGCAGGCATTCATTGTTCTTCTCAATCTCAACATAAAACAGAAGGTCATAATGATAGTAGACAACAAACATATTAGGTTAGTATTAGTCATACTATCTCCAAGTTATATAACATTATTGGACTAAGTTACAGGCCTGTTTGTGAAGCATGCAGTTTTAGAAACAATTTTATATAATTTGCCTGAAAGTCTTTTTTTTCCCCCTTTTTCTACATTTTTACAATATTGCAGTTCCATAGCTTAAAGGGGTGTTCCGGGCAAAAAATAAAAATATTAAAAGCCAGCAGCTACAGCTGCTGGCTTTTAATAAATGGAGACTTACCTGTCCTGGTGTCCCTCGATGTTGGCACCGCAGCTGATGTTTCCCATCAGCTGTCGGGTGCTGCCGTCGCCATTGCGGGTAAGGGAACTCGGCAGTGTAGCCTTTCGGCTGCTGCTTATCTAACCCCAAGAACAAAAATGTAAAAAATTGCAGCTTACCAGTCTTTAGACGTGGTGTTTTTTTTTTTTTTACTTAAATTTCCACCTGGTGATCCTACCAGAAGCACTCTTTCTGTCCTAGGGTGACAATGCTCACTCATTGTACTGTATCTTTTGAGGAGCAGCGTTGTTGCTCTGGGACAGGAAGTGTGTTTGAGCTACGAACATCTCCCCACTCCTCATCTCCATTAAATAGGGGTAGGAGTTTTGTAGAGCACAGAGAAAGCTGGGAATGATACAAACTGATAAGTGTCAACAGAGGCAGAGTGTATAGGAAGTTAAGTTTACAAGAATACTGGCAGGGTCAATGGGTATGTAGCACACCCGACGTAGGAGCCACTGGTGAATTGGGATTCTCCACCCTGCACAGCCAGGCACACCAAATTTTCACAGGCACACTTGAGTCAGGAAAACAGTGCAGCAGCTTTGTTTGTTTTATTGTTTTATTGAGGGGATTATATTTGGATGGGGAGCAAGGGAATTATGGGATGCCCACTTGACTTTAGAATAACTTTTCAGGGACCATATTCCTATATACAGCTATATACACTCCTTCCTCTAGCACACTTGCTTGCAAACTTCCCACTGGCACACTGATGGTTAAATCCAACTCAGTCAGATTAGTAGCAAAGGCCCTTTACAGGCAGGGACTGTGGGCCCCTTTGGTGTGTAGCAAAATGTTAGTGTCCAGTATACATCCCCTGCCCCTTTCAGTAGCCCACCTGGCTACTTCTCCACAGTCCTCCCTGACTGTACACTCACCAGCCACCCCAGCTGACTTCACCTTGGAGATCTCCTAGATGTGCTGACTCTCTTCTGCTGTCCTCACTCCTGATCCCGTGCATCCAGGACAGGACTCCTCCATGTGTTGTAGAGGATCCCTCCAGCATCCGAGCCCCAGGCCCAAGGTCACCCCTCCAGACTAGGGTGCTCCCTCAAGGGCCACCAACAGCCTCCTCGACACTCCATCTTCAATCTTCCACCCGACACCACTGCCCCTGCTGGCCTGACCCTGAGTATAAAATATATAAAAGAGGGGTCTACCCCCTGCCAGCCCACTTGCTGGAGATTGGCTAGGGCCCTCCTCAATACTCCAGGTAGCTCCACCTAACCTCCCTCCCATTCTTCTGGAAACTTCTCCAAGTAAGGGGAGGTACCAGAGGTGCTGCCTAATGAGTCATCTAGCCTCCCTGAGTCTCTGACCCTGACGGAGATTCAACCAATCCTGGCTCTCAGCCAGGCCAAATTTACCTACACTACAAACTATGTACACTACCCTAGCACACTAGCTAGAGGGTGCTACAGGTATTTTGTATTTGTTGAACAAGTTCTACAAAATATTCAGAATAGTATATGTAACAGAGAAGAAGGGATACAAAAAAAGAAGTTCATAGAGTGTAACTAAACTTTAGCGATGCAGTGATGTTCTCTGCATAATTGTATTGTGAATGTTGGGTGCTGTGGTGATGTGCTCCCAGGAGGTGGGCCTATGACACCCTAAATTCCTGACAGGAAGTGATCTGAATGACAACGGGTGCAATTAAACCTGGAAGGCGTCCAAAGCTGGGTGATAGAGCTAGTGAGGCTGTAATAGTCAGCCTAATGTCACATACACACGATCAGATTTTCCATCGGAAACACTTTGGATGGTTTTTCCGATGGAATTCTGCTCAAGCTTAGCTTGCATACACACGGTCACACAAAAGTTCTCTGAACTTTCGACCGTCAAGAATGCGGTGACGTACAACACTACGACGAGCCGAGAAAATTACGTTCAATGCTTCCAAGCATGCGTCAAATTGTTTCTGAGCATGCGTCTGAATTTTGCGCGTCGAAATTGCTACAGACGATCAGATTTTCCAATAGGAATTTTTCCCATCGGAAAATTTGAGAACCAGCTCTCAATCTTTTGTTGGCGGAAATTCTGACAGCAGAACTCAGATGGAGCCTACACACGGTTGGAATTTCCGTTCAAAAGCTCACATCGGACTTTTCTTATCGGAATTTCCGATCGTGTGTACGGGGCATAAGAGAAGAGGGGAGTATAGCAGTAAGATCTGTTTTTTTTTATTTATATACATGCGACACAACCTTTGGAAAAAAAAAAGTACACTTACAGTAGCCTTTTTCAACTTATTGAAGAGTTCTAACAGTCATCTACAGCAAACAAGAAAAGGGTGCATTGGCGCTTGAAGGTTGAGAACAAATGTCCCACATTTCTGTCCAAATCATTATGTACTGTACGTCATGTTTATAGTACTGTACTTACCTCCCCACCAACTTTTCCCCATTCATCTTCTGCCCCCTCCTTTCACAGAAATTGTTTAATTTTGGAGGGGGATACCAAGGTGAGAATGACTTGTACAGTGCCCACAGGCTCCTGGGATACCTATGCCACGAATTCCAAGACGCCAAAGGGTATTTTATAGCACATGTGTCAGTCGCCTCCGATGATCCAGTGCATGCACATCATTATGGGGACCCAGAAGAGACAGCTGGCACCCCTTGATGACATCAGAAGAACATGACAGTGTAGGACAACTTGTTGCCGCTTTCAATAAACGATTACAAATCCACCTTCCTATTTGCCTTTCCTTTGGATATCGCTCCTTTCCACCTACCTTTACCAATACACGGGGGAACCACCTTGAGGTCGTACCCAGTGGTAGCAGCCCAAGCCCCCGAAGAAAGGGCTCATCTCTACCTTCCCGGTAAACTGGGCAGAAATCATCAGAAGGGAATTCCTCCAACCTGCTCTTCACCATTTCTTACCCATTGACCTTACCCATTGACCTACTATTAATTGAGTTAGTACAGCGCGATCTCCAACCCTAAATAGCTGTAAAGGTAAGAAGGGGATGGGAAAATGGGGGAAATACCTCTATAAGATTGTTTGCAAATATTCACCTAAAATGAGTCATAGGCAATAGGTCACTTAGTGTATAACAAGCTGCATTGTGTGATCAGGGAAATGGGTGTAATTTTTCACTAAGATGGCAGGATATTTCTGGGGACTCCAATAGAGCTTATTTGGTACGATTTGTCACCTTATGGTACCTACTATCCAGTAGTTATCTTTGCTTAACATTTATTTCCAAATGATAGCTTGACTTTAAATATGATAATATGTAACACAGTTTTTGCAACACCCGTGTAGTAGCAAAAATGTGGAAAGCCACGTCTCATAAATAATTCTTAAACAGATTATATAAGACAGTCTTTCAAATGACATCATTGGCAGTTAATACATAAATAAAATATGTATGAAGCTTGGTATGTTAGGCTCTAAGTTTAGTCTGTGCTCATTCATGCAACATACAAGTGTCTGTTTTCCTGTTGGGAGCTCTTTGTGGCACTTATGTTATATTACAAATAGGTGTCCTCAGTGTCAGACTGTAATAAACAGGATAGAACTTGAACGTGTTATTTTTTCCAACAAGTATAGAGCTGGTGTGTTTCTAGAATTGGGTTACTACCTCAGAGTCAGAAACCATGAAACCTAAATTATGTTCTTGGATATATGTCATCCACTCCTTCCATTTACCTGTGCCCTTACCATTAACCAGTTCAGCTTTTACACCTGGATGCCCCCTATTAACCAGCGCAATTTTAAAATTTCTGCTATAGGCCAGCTTATTCAGTAATAACTTGGTCATTACTTAATATAACAAAGTAATTCATATATCCTTTTATTTTTTAGACAAACAAGCCTTTCTTTTGTCTTACAAAAAATATATATATATATATTTTTTCAATCCATAGGCAAAAAGTGTAGCAAAGTTTAAAAAAAGTAACTTTTTTTTTCTACTTTGACCAGTGTTAGTTTAAAAAAATATATATTATTACTGGAGATAAATAGTATATATTTAATGTTAACTTGCTGTGTTATTTACAAATGAAATATATAAATGAAATGTTTTTTTATTAAATGAAATATAAAAAAAAAATTGACAAAGAAAAAAAGTTTGAATATTAATGATTAAACAAAAAATAGAAAAACAAATAAAAATCAGGAAATTTATAGTTTAGGGAAGAAGGTAAAGAAGGAGTTAATTAGGACTGTTTAGGATAAACCAAGAGTTAATAAAGGGGTTAAATATGAACATATTTTAATTAAATAAAAACGTTATTTGGACTTGTCAGGTTGCTTTAAAGCAGGGGTCACAAACTGGGGGCCCTCCAGCTGTTGCAGAACTACAATTCCCATGAGGCATTGCAAGGCTACAAGCATGACTCCCATCTGTAGAGGTATGATGGGACTTTTAGTTCGGCAACAGCTGAAGGGCCGTTGGTTTTAGACCTCTGCTTTAAAGTATAACTAAAGGCAAAACTCTTTTTTTACGTTTTGGATGGAGTAGAGAGAGATTAGAACACTTGTATGTTTTTATTGCTGTCTGTGTCCCCGTTAGGGGGATTCACCCTCTCTACATGTCCTGTTTACCATTTTCATTGAAAGTGAAAGTAAAAGAAAATCTCACATTTTGGCTTGTCCCCAGAAAAGTAATAGAGGGGACATTTTCAAGTAGGGAAACTAGTTCTAGTGACCTGGGGGTCCCCAAGGAATTCCCTTAATCTGGTTTGGTTGTGGGACAGGAAGTGAAGGGAAATCTCTGCAATGGGACACAAAAAAATCTGACAGGTGATACAAACCTCCGTAGCTCTATCCAAAATGAAAAAAAAAAAAGAAAGTTTTGCCTATAGTTCTGATTTAACGGCCATCATATGCAATTTAAAGCTAATCCCTCTGCAGATGAATAAAACAAAGTAGATACAAAAGTGGCAAAGTTACTTTGTATCTCTCTATCTGCATCTGAACAATGTTTATAAACACTATTTTAAACGGTTTGGTTTTTGACAGTAGCAGCTTGAACAGCTGTTGTATTTACACAGCAACTCCCAGCTGTCAATTTGACAGATGCAAATTCCTGGCAAGTGCAAGGGGGTAGCATCATCAGGGCAGAAGGACAGACCTACACACACCCTGTATATTTTTATTAGGATTTCTTTTTAGGCATGCTTAGCATGCCCAGTGTCTACAGCTGGTTAAAGAAAAATTTCATGCAACAAGTAAAATCTTTTGGTTATCTACAGTATTATGTCATAAATGCAGAAACTGTGCTAAAGTTAGAGAGTCCTCTCAATTTACCTCTGCTGAGCTCAGGCATTCATTATTGCAGTTATAAGTGTGTTTTTATGTGCGTCCACTGATTTCAATGGTCCCTTGATCTGAGAAGAAGTGGTTTCAGATGAGGATTTGAGAAGGTGGTCAGAAGTGTAAACTTAGGGGCAAAGAATAGTTTTACCTTTTTTGGCTGAACAAAGCTCCAGTGCATCCTGGTAGTGTTGGAACTTGCCCATTTTCTCCCATTGCCACACACCCCTATTGATCTATCACTATCATGGGCTGTATCCAGGGGAAGGGCTGGCGGCCTTAGGCCTGGGGGGCAAGTCTAGTCAAGTGGCCCATTGAACTGCCGAATCAGCTCACCATCCATGGCCCACCTGGTTTTTCAATGCAGCCTCACCAGTGCCCATCAGTGCAGCCAACTCCAGTGCCCATCAATGCAGCCTGATCACTGGGGCAGGTTACATGGGGTGTATGGGGGGGAGATGGGGGGTCAGCTAGGGGTGTCAGGGTCTCTCACCTCAGCGATCTCAGCTCAGCAGGTCCTTGCACGCCATGGTTTCCTGGGGGGTAACGCTCCTGATCCTGGGGTCAAGTGGCAGCCAGCGCCCAGCCCTGCAGCCATGCGTTCCGACTCCCTGGCACGCCCTGCCTCTGCCTGCTTCCAAGAATCCGGTCCCAGGGAGTTGTAGTTTCCTCTGCGCTGCTGTGTTTTCCACCCTCCAGAAGCTTGAGTGCGGACTACAACTCCCGGAATGCAACAGCTAGTGGTCGGCCGCCAAGGCCATGCCCCCGGCCCGACTTCCTAGACCAGAATAAAAAAGAAAATGTTAGCGGGCAGCGGCTGCTGGCCATTTTGAACATAAGTTAGGGCGGCCTGGGAGGCAATTGCTACCCTGCCCCCTGGCCCAGCCCTCCCCTGGCTGTATCACCAGCCAGAAGGAATGTGTGGGATAAGTCAAGTTTTGACATTAATAGGAGGTAGTTTCCAGAACCAGAAGGGACTGACATTTAGGACATTGAAAGCTACTGTAGGCATGTGCCTTCACTTTTGTACCAGTCAGCAATTTTTTTTTGTTCCTAAAGCGAAAGTCACTTTCTACCCATCCATTCACACAATTGTATGTAAAGGGTCACATTTATGAAGAACAGCTTTGTGCTTTACAAATGAGCACTATGCTTTGATTGCTTCAGGACTTCAAAGCAAGCAAAGCCCCATTGATTTTAATTAGGAGGACAGCTAGATCACATGACTTTACCATTTGTGAGGCATTAAACAGAGTTTTTGTGCAGCTACTAGAAGATCTTTTCTTGGGCCTGAAACAGCTATGTTTGGCAGCTTCCCACAGAGCAAAAATTCTTTCTAAACAGGGGGGTCATTGGCTTGAGTTGTCTATGAACAATATATTGTTAAAAGTATTGGGACACCTGCCTTTACACGCACATGAACTTTAAAGTGGTTGTAAACTGAAAAAAAAAAAACCCTGTAAGACAAAGGCATGATGAGCTAGTATGTGTCGCATACTAGCTCATTATGAAATACTTACCTTAGAATAATGCTGTTGCAGTGGTCTCCGTACACCGCTGTGATGGGTGACATGTCTCCGGAATGTTACTTCTGTGTTCGCCGTCTCAGGGGATGAAGAAACCACACGTTTGAGCAGTTTCTTCAGTGCACATGCACGTTGATGACGTTGTGTGCAAGTTTAGGAGAAATTCATGGTACCTAAAGGTAATCCTTATTATCATACCTGTAGGCAAAAGTGGTTGTAAACAGTTTGCAACCACTTTAATGGCATCCTAGCCTTAGTCCGTAGGGTTCAATATTGAGTTGGCCCACCCTTTGCAGCTATAACAGCTTCAACTTCTCTGGGAAGGCTGTCCAAAAGGTTTAGGAGTGTGTCTATGGGAATGTTTGACCATTCTTCCAGAAGCACATCTGTGAGGTCAGGCAGGCGTCCCAATACTTTTGACAATATAGTTTATATTCACACTGAAAGGAGCACCAAATACATGTGATTATAGTGGAAGTGTGTATTTTGTTGATCCACATATGGCAAAAAGCAGTGGTGGTTGGTGGTAATTTTTTTCTTGGGGGGGGGGGCGCAAACAATGCACATGCAAACCCCCCACCCCCCAGTTGGTCAGTCAGTGCACTTACCCCATCCATGGTGGGCAGTCACGGTCGGCTTTCCCTGCTCTCCTCCGTGGGCATCACGAGCAGCTTCTCCTTCCCCTGCTTGGCGGCTTCTGTCTCCTCCCTCCTCCTCAGCGGCCAATCAGAAAGCTTCTCCTTTAGGCCAATCGGGAAACGGGTCTCAAACTCACGCTTCCTGATTGGCGGAGAGGCGATTTAGTGTGAGAAAAGCAAATATTAATTTGCTATTCTCACACACCTTCTTAGCACCCCGAGCCCACCCTATTTTGAAGCCTATTAGAGCCTCTAGCTCTAATCAGTGCTTCAAAAAAAACCACACCCCTGCATTGGAATTCATGCACCCAGCATCCTGAAAAGGGCCGGACGCATGGATGAGGGGTGGCGGTGGTGAATAGGGGAGGAGGCGCCCGTGAGCCCATAATGGATGGGCTGCCCTTGGCAAAAAGTACAAACACAAGCAGGTAACGTGTTTCAAAGTCTAAACAATCCCTGTTTATCAGGGCTTTACCATCTATCACAGTATCTACTGGATTTAAACAATGACAACCTGACTATATTGATGAGAGCAAGGGAGATCTCTATTACAGTAGTGTAAGCACTTCACAGCCCTGCAGTATTGAAACTGGTCCTGCACATTAGAAGTTTTAGCCTAAATACTGGAAATAGGGGTATACTTTTTTTAGAGCTTTTTATTTTTATATTTGTGTGAAAAATATATGATAATGGCAGAATTAACAAGGAGTGATGCTGGCGCAAAGTCTGCACCACTCTTCTAATGTGAGAAAACAGAGCAGATCCTTCTCCTGATTAACAAAAGGGGGGCTGACCCCAAACCACTCCTCCCCCCCCCACCCCCACCCCATCTGAATGACAAGTTAACGACCGCCCATGGCATATAAATACGTCAGCAAAATGGCTCGTACAGGCACAATCACGTACCTGTACGTCGCCTTAAACTGCCTGCCGTGTGGTCGCGCACGGTCGTCTCACGGAGGGATGGAGCGGGGAGATGTTAGTGTAAACACAACATCTCCCCGCTCGCCTACTGACACTGTCACCGATCTCCGCTCTGTGTAATCAGAGCGGAGATCAGTGACATGTCACTCGTAGCCACGCCCCCTAACAGTGAGAATCACTCCCTTAGGCACACTTAACCCCTTCAGCGCCCCTAGTGGTTAACCCCTTCACTGCCAGTGTCATTTTTACAGTAACCAGTTCATTTTTATAGCACTGATCGCTGTAAAAATGACAATGGTCCCAAAAATGTGTCAAACGTGTCCGAAGTGTCCGCCATAATGTCGCAGTCACGAAAAAAAATTACTAGTAAAAAAAAAAATTTTTTATAAAAATGCCATAAAACTATCCCCTATTTTGTAAACGCTATAACTTTTGCGCAAACCAATCAATAAACGGCGATTGCAATTTTTTTTTACCAGGAAATTTGTAGAAGAATACGTATCGGCCTAAACTGAGGAAAAAAATGTTTTTTTATATATTTTTTGGGGATGTTTATTATAGCAAAAAGTAAGAAATATTGAATTTTTTTCAAAATTGTCGCTCTATTTTTGTTTATAGCGCAAAAAATAAAAACCGCAGAGGTGATAAAATACCACCAAAAGAAAGCTCTATTTGTGGGGAAAAAAGGACGTCAATTTTGTTTGGGAGCCACGTGGCATGACCGCGCAATTGTCAGTTAAAGCGACGCAGTGCCGAATCGCAAAAAGGGGCCTGGTCTGCATGCTGCATATTGGTCTGGGGCTTAAGTGGTTAAGAAATACTCAAGAAGAGCAGAAAGTACACTAGATCCACAAAATTAATAAAGCAGAAGCACTGAGATCCTTGCACTGCAGTTCCTCAGGTACAGCTTCCTCTCCTGTTACCAGAACCAGTGTACCCATTGGAAGATTTTCCCTCTATTACTTTTCTGGGAACAACCCAGAAAACAATCAATGATAATGGTAAGCAGGACAAATAGAGAGGATGAATCTCCTTAACAGGGGCCATGGTGTATAAAAATCAATGATTTTTTTTTAAATCAGATTTTGGGGATTTAAATCGATCTTTTTGATTTTTATCAAATTTATTTTAATAAAATGCTTTTGGAGTAAAAATCTATCTAAAGATAGTTTTCTATTCAAGATACATTCATAATTTACTTTATTCAGCATGAAATGGAGCTTAGTTATGCAGCATGAGGCTGTATACCAAAAATTTTAATATTGCAGAATAAACTCATTTAATTAATCCAAGCTCTGCAAGCTAGATAACATGCACTGCTAATGCATTCACACAATATCACAATAACCATGAGATAAACCAATGTTCCGGAATATTCCTTTATCCCATTGTTTTGCAAATCTATGTACACTACAAACTGTATGACTGAATCGGTTCTGATATCACTATTTTACTAATCTGACAGCTTATTATTCTAAATAGGAAACCTTCATTTTGTTTGCAAATATTAAAGATTCTAAATACCAGCAAGAATAATTCCCTACATTTAAAGAGCACCTGTCATTTCAGATCCATCATGGCAGCGCCTGTTAGCGGGCATCCACTCACCTGCTGCCGCCACGTCCCTCACCTTGTTGTGTCACTGCTGCATCACCAGACGTCCCATTAAAGTGAATGGGACTGTCGGTGAGTCAACAGTGGGACAAAGGAGGAGCCGCTGCAGGACAGAGAGGACAGTTGCTCTTTAAAAATTATGATTTAAATTGAATCCTTTTTTTTTTTTTACAACCTGCAAAAGAAAGAGTTGCTAGCATACTAGCTAATTATCAATCACTTACCTGAGATCGAAGCCCCCGCAGCGGTGCTCGGACACCTCCGTCGCGCCGCCATGTTGCTCCCCTCTGCCTTCCGTGTATCGCCGCTCCAGCGCTGTGATTGGCCCCGGAGTGGCGATGACGTCGCACGCATGCGCGCCCGGGCCGGCAAGCTCCATTCAGAAATCCGGCTACTATGCCGGCCCGATAGTGCGCATGCGCGTGACGTCAGCGGCGCCGGTTTCAAAAGCAAATATCTCCTTAACTTAACCGTGTAGGTTAAGGAGATATTTCATGCACCTACAGGTAAGCCTTAATCTAGGCTTACCTGTAGGTGCATGTTGTGCAAGTGGGTTTACAACCACTTTAATTCAAGCCTTTTTACTAGTGATTTAAATCCTCATTTAAATTGTGATTTAAATTGACTTGATTTAAATCAAATCCACCCTGACAGGGGCACAGACAACAATAAAAACTGACAGGTGTTCTAATCCATCTCCACTCTATCCAAAACTAAAAAAAAAAACTGTTTTGCGTTTAGTTTTACTATTTGTGAGGCTGGAGAAAGAAAAAATACAAGGAACCTATGGTAATCCAGTACTCATCTTTTTTCCACAGGAGGGTTAAACAGCGCAGCCGATGACATTTCCATTTACAGTTTCAATATTTATAATTGCATCTATTTTCTCTCCATAAGTGGGTAACATGTTTTACTAAAAGACTCCTATTATCACATTCTATAAATGGGCTAGGACAAATTGTGGAATATAGTCACCTTTAACCCCACGATCATATGTCTTTGCCAGGGGTCAAAAGATGTTTTTGCCTCTTAAAAAAAATAATGACCTGCCACTTAGTTATTTGACCTACCGTACATAGAAACACAAGTATATTTGTTGTGCGTATGTTATATTAAATGTATCTTTTATTGCAGCAATTTTTCCATCTATCTACATATTTTAAATTGATTATTTTATGGACATTTTGTATAGACCAACTTTTTTCTCCATTTATTTAAAGGAACATTTTACAAAAAAATATTTTATTTTGAAAGCTAGGGAAGAGTGAAACTGAGGGTTTTCATGTTACTGAAATTCTGGTGAAATTTTGCCATTTTGGCAAAATAAAGTGGAGTCAATAGACAAGGTGAAATGAAAGTGGTTTGTATACATTTTTATGAGTGAAATGGGCTTTAAATGGCTGTTGAGGGCTATACAGACCCATTTCAAGAATTATGGACCTATTCCTGTGCCAAAAAATGGCCCCGTGTTAGTCTCATTATTTAGCATTTATTTTTTCCCAGAATGAAAAAAATAGACATTCAAGAAAAAGTTTCATTTTTAAGCAACAGAACACAAAACAATCAGATGCAAAAAAGAAAAGAAAAAACACAAGAACACCAAGAGGTCTGTTTTATAAATGTTTTAACCACTTAAGCCCCGGACCATTTGGTAGCTAGAGGACCAGAGGTGAATTCAGAATTTTGCACTGCGCTGCTTTAACTGTAAATTGTGCGGACATGCAATGTTGTACCCAAACGAAATTTGCGTCCTTTTCTTCCCACAAATAGAGCTTTCTTTTAATGGTATTTGATTGCCTCTGCGATTTTTATTTTTTGCGATATAAACGGAAAAAGACCGAAAATTTTGAAAAAAAATGATATTTTCTACTTTTTGTTATAAGAAAAATCGAATAAACTCAATTTTAGTCATACATTTAGGCCAAAATGTATTCAGCCACATGTCTTTAGTAAAAAAAATGTCAATAAGCGTATATTTATCGGTTTGCGCAAAAGTTATAGCGTTTACAAACTAGGGTACATTTTCTGGAATTTACACAGCTTTTAATTTATGACTGCCTATCTCATTTCTTGAGGTGCTAAAATGACAGGGCAGTACAACACCCCCCAAATGACCCCATTTTAGAAAGTAGACACCCCAAGGAAATTGCTGAGAGGCATGCTGAGCCCATTGAATATTTTTTTTTTGTCCCAAGTGATTGAATAATGACAAAAAAAAAAAAAAATTACAAAAAGTTGTCACTAAATGATATATTGCTCACACATGCCATGGTTATATGTGGAATTGCACCCCAAAATACATTCTGCTGCTTCTCCTGAGTACGGGGATACCACATGTGTGGGACTTTTTAGGAGCCTAGCCGCGTACGGGACCCCGAAAACCAAGCACCGCCTTCAGGATTTCTAAGGGCGCAAATTTTTGATTTCACTCCTCACTACCTATCACAGTTTTGAAGGCCATAAAATGCCAAAATAGCACAAAACCCCCCCAAATGACCCCATTTTAGAAAGTAGACACCCCAAGGAAATTGCTGAGAGGCCTGTTGAGCCCATTGAATATTTTTTTTTGTCCCAAGTGATTGAATAATGACAAAAAAAAAAAAAATTACAAAAAGTTGTCACTAAATGATATATTGCTCACACATGCCATGGTTATATGTGGAATTGCACCCCAAAATACATTCTGCTGCTTCTCCTGAGTACGGGGATACCACATGTGTGGGACTTTTTAGGAGCCTAGCCACGTACGGGACCCCGGAAACCAAGCACCGCCTCCAGGATTTCTAAGGGCGCAAATTTTTGATTTCACTCCTCACTACCTATCACAGTTTTGAAGGCCATAAAATGCCAAAATAGCACAAAACCCCCCCAAATGACCCCATTTTGGAAAGTAGACACCCCAAGCTGTTTGCTGAGAGGCATGGTGAGTATTTTACAGCTCTCATTTGTTTTTGAAAATGAAGAAAGAACATTTTTTTTTTTCTTTTTTTTTTCAATTTTCAAAACTTTGTGACAAAAAGCGAGATCTGCAAAATACTCACAATACCTCTCAGCAAATAGCTTGGGGTGTCTACTTTCCAAAATGGGGTCATTTGGGGGGGTTTTGTGCCATCTGGGCATTCCATGGCCTCCGAAACTGTGATAGGCAGTGAGAAGTGAAATCAAAAATTGACACCCTTAGAAAGCCTGAAGGCGGTGCTTGGTTTTTGGGGTCCCGTACGCGGCTAGGCTCCCAAAAAGTCTCACACATGTGGTATCCCCGTACTCAGGAGAAGCAACAGAATGTATTTTGGGGTGTAATTCCACATATGCCCATGGCATGTTTGAGCAATATATCATTTAGTGACAACTTTGTGCAAAAAAAAAAAAAAAAAATTTTTTATTTTTTCCGCAACTTGTGTCAACATATAAAATATTCCATGGACTCGACATGCCTCTCAGTATATAGCTTGGGGTGTGTACTTTCCAAAATGGGGTCATTTGGGGGGGTTTTGAACTGTTCTGGCATTTTATACACAACATTAGGAAGCTTACATCCACTCTTCTAACCACTTGAAGACAAAGCCCTTTTTGACACTTTTTGTTTACATGAAAACATATTTTTTTTTGCAAGAAAATTATGTTGAACCCCCAAACATTATATATATTTTTAAAGCAAAGGCCCTACAGAATAAAATTGTGGGTGTTGCATTTTTTTTTCTACACAGTATTTGCGCAGCGATTTTTCAAACGCATTTTTTGGGGAAAAAATACACTTTTTTTAATTTTAATGCACTAAAACACACTATATTGCCCAAATGTTTGATGAAATAAAAAAGATGATCTTAGGCCGAGTACATAGATACCAAACACGACATGCTTTAAAATTTCGCACAAACGCGCATTGGCGACAAACTGCATACATTTTTTAAAGCCTTTAAAAGCATTTACAGGTTTCCCCGTTAGATTTACAGAGGAGGTCTACTGCTAAAATTACTGCCCTCGATCTGACCTTCGCGGTGATACCTCACATGCATGGTGCAATTGCTGTTTACATATGACGCCAGACCGACGCTTGCGTTCGCCATTGGGCAAGAGCAGGGCAGGACAGGGGTGCTTTTTTTTTTTTTTTTTTTTTTTTATTATTAATTTTGCTTTTTTATTTTATTTTTAAACTGTTGCTTCCATATTTATTTATTTTTATCACTTTTATTGTTATCTCAGGGAATGTAAATATCCCCTATGATAGCAATAGGTAATGACAGGTACTCTTTTTTGAAAAAACTGGGGTCTATTGGACCCTAGATCTTTCCTCTGCCCTCAAAGCATCTGACCACACCAAGATCGGTGTGATAAAATGCTTTCCCAATTTCCCAATGGCGCTTTTTATATCCGGGGGGGGGGACATTCCCTCCCACTGCTTGTAAAAGCAGTCCAGAGGCTAATTAACCACTAGGATTGCTTTTACATGAAAGCCGGCCGCTGGCTGAAAAGAATGATACCAAGATGATACCTAAACCCGCAGGCATCATTCTGGTATAAACATTCAAAGTCCAGCAACATACCAGTACTTTGCTGGTCCTTGTTGGACATGTATTGTAATCTTTTTTTTCATGCAGCCTGTTGGCTGAACGAAAAAAAAAGATTGATCGGTGGGTATGCCCACCATTAGAATACCGCCCTTCATCCACCCACTTCTAATGATGGGCATACATGCACCATTTATATATGCCGAAGCATGGGGGCATCTTCTCGCAAAAGTTATGCCGCGTACACATGGTCAGACTTTTCCACGGGCAAGCCTCCGTCGGAATTTCGACCGTATGTACGCGGCATTAGGAGCAAAATCGCTCCTCCTCTCCTGCTGCCCCAATGCTTCGGCATATATGCTTTTTTTTTTTTAACTGTGGTGGTGAAATTACCTCCTACAGCACTGGAGTCGCAGGGATCAGGCCTGTCTCTGCGAACGCTGCAGTTATGTTTGTTGTGTTTTGTAAGTGACAGTGATCGATCGATACTGCACTTGGGTGGCCTGGGCTGGACGGAGGGGCAAAACGCAGGTGCTAGCAGGTATCTGGGCTCATCCCGCTAACACTGCGTTTTTGGGAACCCTAAACTGCTGGGGACGCTAGTATAGATCTGATCAGATCAGATATTGATCTGATCAGATACTATACCACTAAGGGGGGTGTATGCTTTACGCGTGGGTGTTAGCGTTACTGGCACTAACCTGACGCTGCCTGGGGTGTGACGCAGACCCTCTCTGACGCTAAAACCTAACTGATATCACCCGCCGGGCGATCAGGGGGTTAAACCTTTATTGGGTTATATACGGCGGGTGCCCTGACACTATAAAAAGCAAACTAACTAACCAGCGTCACCCGTAACACTTATATGATGATCACTGGTGAAAGGGTTAACTAGGGGCAATTAGGGGGTTAAAACCTTTATTAGGGTAATATATGGGGGTACCTGACGCTATATAAAAACCTGACGGCGAACCTAAAAAAAATTTACTGGCTACCTATCGGCATCACCGACACTAAGACAACGATCATAAAAACGATTGCTTAGCGACAGTGGTGATAGGGGGTGAAAGGGTTACCTGGGGGGCGATCAGGGGGTTAAACCTTTATTAGATAATATATGGGGGTACCTGACGCTATAAAAACCTGCGGCGAACCTAAAAAAAATTACTGGCTACCGATCAGCATCACCGATGCTAAGACATCGATCAGAAAAATGATCGCATAGTGACGGCGGTGCTAGGGGGTGAAAGGGTTACCTGGGGGGTGATCAAGGGGGTTACACCTTTATTAGGTAATATATGGGGGTACCCGACGCTATAAAAACCTGCGGCGAACCTAAAAAAAATTACTGGCTACCGATCTGCATCACTGACGCTAAGACATCGATCAGAAAAATTATTGCTTAGTGACAGTGGTGATAGGGGGTGAAAGGGTTACCTGGGGGGGCGATCAAGGGGGTTAAACCTTTATTAGGTAATATATGGGGGTACCCGACGCTATAAAAACCTGCGGCGAACCTAAAAAAAATTACTGGCTACCGATCAGCATCACCGACGCTAAGACATCGATCAGAAAAATGATCGCATAGCCACGGCGGTGCTAGGGGGTGAAAGGGTTACCTGGGGGGTGATCAAGGGGGTTAAACCTTTATTAGGTAATATATGGGGGTACCCGACGCTATAAAAACCTGCGGCGAACCTAAAAAAAATTACTGGCTACCGATCAGCATCGCCGACGCTAAGACATCGATCAGAAAAATTATAACTTAGTGACAGTGGTGATAGGGGGTGAAAGGGTTACCTGGGGGGCGATCAAGGGGGTTAAACCTTTATTAGGTAATATATGGGGGTACCCGACGCTATAAAAACCTGCGGCGAACCTAAAAAAAATTACTGGCTACCGATCAGCATCACCGACGCTAAGACATCGATCAGAAAAATGATTGCTTAGTGACAGTGGTGATAGGGGGTGAAAGGGTTATCTGGGGGGTGATCAGGGGGTTAAACCTTTATTAGGGGGGGTTAGGGGGCTACACTGGACCTAAGACTAAACTTTGGTGACACTTTTACAGTCACAAATGTCACTGATTGCAGTGATCACTAAATAAATGGTCACTGCAATCAGTGACACTGTGACTGGGGGCTGGGGGGGCTGGGGGTGATCTGGGGGTGTCTTGGGGGGGCCGGGGGGGGCGATTTATGTCCCTATGTGTCCTGGTGTCAGTGTAGTGTTGTGTGTACTAACCTGGCATCTTCTCCTGTACGGCGCTCGGTATATGTGAGCGCCCCAGGAGAGATGACATCACTTCCTCCTTCCTGGCAGGCAGGGGAAGCTCTCTCATTCGCCGGGAGCGATCGAGAGGGGGTGGCCGGAATCGAACGACCGTCCCCTCATGCCGGATCGCTCCCGAAGGTAAAACGACCGCTCACTGTAAAGAAGGGGGGTCCGATCGGACCCCCCAACTATACAAAGGCAATCACGTATATATACGTGATTGTGCCTGTCGGTGCCATTCTGCCGACGTATATTTACAGTGGGCGGTCGTTAAGTGGTTAAACAAGATTCACATAGCTTTCACCCAATGTTCACACATTTTTATAAATGGATTTTAATTGTAAAAATGTGTGAATTTTGGGTGAAGGTTGCGTATGTCTTGTGTAAAAACATGCTCCCAAAAAACTTAAAGTGTTACTAAACCCAGGACCCTGTATTTACTATATCTGGTGTCGTGGAAATTTTATGAAGATGTATTTTAATATGTATTGTCATAGTGTCACCCAGTGTTAGTACTCCCGCAACCCGCTCTAAAGAGCTGACTGGGGCAGTCTGAGGCTGGTTGAATCCCGTCTGGTAGTGGAAAACGTCTTGAGGTTGGAGATGATGTTTGCAGGGTGGGGATATGTCCACCGACGAAGGGCCCTCTGTGCATTAGCGCAGACGATCGTTGAGGGGGGGATATGTTCGCTCTACAAGGACATTATTGGTTATAGGTAGATGTGCACTCTTGTCTCTGCTATGTCTGATCAGCATGGTCGAGCTTCGTAGCGCACGCCTGCAGATAGCCTCCCTTCCACAAGCAATAATAGTATAATCTGGATATGCGCTGTTCTATGGAATAGCGCAGAATAAGGATTCCTATCAGCAGTAAAACGGGAGTCTTGGGTTGTTATGACCAGAGATGGCGTCCATGTTTGTTTAGCTTACATTCACCCTGTCTCTGCTCAGACACACCCATCAGAATACTTTAATTGTATTGTATTGTTTTGTATTGTATTATTCATTGGTTGTTGTATTATTCATGTTGTTGTATTATTAACTAACCCTGTTGGAAGGGATTCTGTATTGTCACATCCTGTGTTGTCAAATCCATATATGGGCATTTCCTGTGTGGAGGGGACATCCTGTGATGTCCCCTCCCATGGAGGAGGTGATTGGCTGCTGCAGCCAATCACCTCCTGTTTGTGAGATCTTTTGTGATAATAAAAGGAGCCTGTGAGGGGCTCGGCAGGCAGTGATGCTGGCCGTGCGGAGATGAACATAACAGTCTGGTGATGTCTCTTGACTTGAATGAATGGGAAAGCGAACGAATGGTGAGTTAACTTTTAGCTTGAGATGCATTATATCATTAAGACGAAGAGTGTGCTTATTAGCACAAGGAAAAATGGTTGTGTGCTCTGCAAACAACCTATTTTTCCCTGACACTGGTCTCCCACAGTACACAGAACATGGAAATGAAATTATTTTAGTAAATATAAACTGCTAAATACCTTTTCTGAACAGCAGTACTGTATATAGCAGTCTTGCGACTTCTATCAGTGTCTGGTTAAAGCTTGTAGGAGTTTTCATTCCCCCCTGACTGTTCTATGAGGCTGCAGGGCCCCTGACCCTCTGTCTGAACAGTGCTGATTGGCCCAGTGCTGATCACATGCACCCTCTCAAGAAAAAAAAACTCTCTAGTAATACACACCAAACTTAGCATGTGCAGCTTGTCCCCAATGCTCTGTACTATAATATGATGGATTGGGGACAGTGGAAGGAGGGAGGATCAGAGAAGACAGGATCAAAAAGCCTTTTTACACAATGTGCAGGATTAACCCCTTAGGTTCCACAGTGAGAATAACAAGCATGCTTTACTGCATATACAGACAGATTTTACTGTTGTGGGTTTAGTAACACTTGAATTAAACCACGGTGGGGTTGATTTACTAAAACAGGAGAATGCAAAATCTGGTGCAGCTCTGCATAGACACTAATCAGCTTCCATTCTTTTTTGTCAAAGCTTAATTGAACAAGTTGAAGTTAGAAGCGGACTGGCTACCATGCACAGCTGCACCAGATTCTGAGTGCCCCAGTTGTAGTAAGTGAAAACGTCCAGCAGGGCCGGCGCTACTAATAGGCAAGGTAGGCTGAACCCCCCAGAGCATAGATATGTTTGTGAAAAAAATACAGGAAGCTTTGCTCTCATCCCCGTCTGTTCTGTAATTTTCAATGGATGAGAACAAGGCAAGTTTCTGTGTCAAACTAGTCGCTGTCATTCACCCTCCTGTGTCAATCCACCAGCTCCCCCCTCCTCTCTCCAGGCCGCTTGGTTCGTTCCAAATCCCGGCTCGGGCGGGGGCGAGGCAGTCTGCTGACAGCTTGGGTGGGGGGTGGTGCAGTCTACGGAAGGGCTTGGCTTGGCTGGGGGGGCGGAGAGGTACACTGAAAGGCTCGGGGAGGGTCCAATGAAGGGCTCGGCTGGCTTGGCTCAGCTCGGGGGACGGGGCGGTCCACTGAAGGGCTCAGGTTGGCTCGGGGTTGGCAGGGAGGTACACTGAAGGGCTCGGCTTGGCTGGGGGGGAAGTACACTGAAGGGCTTGGGGGGGTGGTCCACTGAAGGGCTCGACTGGCTTGGCTCAGCGTGGGGGGGGGGGCAGTCCACTGAAGAGCCCTGCTCGGCTTGGCTCAGCTCGGGGGATGGGGCGGTCTGCTGACCTGATGAGCGTAAAGGCGCCTTTTCCAGAAATTTAAAACATTCTGTAAGGAGGGGGAGTGGGAAAAGAAGAGGATCCATTCCTGCCTTCAGTGCCCTGGACTCCACTAGAAACTTTAGGTCAGTGCTTCCATCTGCTGAAGAGAATCTGCAGGGGACACTGATGTAAGAGGGGAGTAGGGACCCTAAGATAAAGGTAAAACTGTTATAAAAGTTCCCCCTTATCAGTTTCCTCACTCCCCTCTTACATCAGTGTCCCCCCTTACCATAGTGTATGCTGATAGTGTATGCTGATGCTGATGCTGTTTCCAGGTTAAGGCTCGGTTCACATATTATCCCAATCCATTGTTTTTTTGTTTTTTTTAGACACAAAAGTTTATTGTGTCTCATACAAAAGGTTTATACAAGACAGCTGTACAATGCAATCTAAGAGACACAGAATGAAGAGGATTGTAACCATCTATCCCAGATTTTGTTGTACTTACCCGGGTAACCTCTATTAATGTAAATAACCTTTTTGTAAGGTAAAGTAGTATTTATTTCAGCAAGCCAGGCAGCTAGCGTGGGGGCCGCAGCCTGAATCCAATTCCGGGCTATTAACTTTCTAGCCGCAAACAACATTTAATGGACAAATTGAAACTTATATTTATCTATTTCGGTATTGGGAAATAAGCCCTAAAGGCATTGCTTGGGATCTAACGACATCGGTGAGCCCATCTGATCGTGGAGGAACTGAACGACCTGTGACCACTGACCAGTATCCTCGAATTCGAGGACATTGCCAAAAGAGATGGTCAAAGGTGCCGACAAAGATCAAACACCTAGGGCACATAGAACTGAGGGAAGAGCAAAATTTAGCCATTTGTTGCGGGGTCTAGAATGCCCTACTGTATGTGTAATATAAACTTGTGTAAGCCTGTCAGACAGTTTGTGGGACACCAGCTTGCAGGTCTCCGGCGCCTCACCCCAATCGTCATCTTCTAACTCTCCAACCCCGTCTACCCACTTCTGCTTAACAGAATATGCTAGTTTAGTCACAGCTGGAGTGATGAGCATATTATAGAAAACAGATATGAGCTGACGTGGTTCATCACTGTAAAGCACATCCAAAACATCTAGAGATGATAGAACAGGATAAGTACCCGTAAACTGAGCATGGAGTATGTGTCGCACCTGAAAGAAGCAAAAAAGCATGTAGTTCGGAGGGTTAAATCCTGCCTTCAACCGATCAAACGTCTTAATCTCTCCCATATGAAGAACATGTGACAATAGTTATACTCCCTTAGATATCCAAATTGTGGGATTGGGCACCTGGAGAAGTTCCGGAAGGAGATTATTGTACCATAGGAGGGGTATTG
Source organism: Rana muscosa (assembly GCA_029206835.1). Classification (NCBI taxonomy): domain Eukaryota; kingdom Metazoa; phylum Chordata; class Amphibia; order Anura; family Ranidae; genus Rana; species Rana muscosa. Next base: position 239,897,759 of record CM055121.1, on the reverse strand, counting down.
CTATGGAATACAGAACAGTCCATCTTGGACATCACCCGGTCCCAGATCCTCTTATGTTGAAATGAAAGGCCAGAGCGATTTGGTAACACCACAGAGCCTTTCAATCCACATAATACATCACAAAATGGGTGCGGGAATTGTGAGTCTGCTGGACTACATACTAGGGCCCGATATCTGTGTTTGTCTGACTTGTCTATGTGATATAGATGGGAGAGCTGTGCTGCCGGGTAATAAGACCCAAAGTCTGGGACTGCAAGGCCCCCTAATGAAGTTGGACTCTGAATAAAGGACTGTAGGAGTGTGCCCATGATTTTAACGTACCTATGTGGAATATATACTGGAGAATGCCAGAGGTATCATCTTGACTAGACCTAGTCGTCCCATCACTCCCACTGGCAATCTTTCCCACGTCTGGATTTTAGGTTTAATGAGCGGAAGTAGAGGCTCCACATTCAGCAAGGCATATTCAGCTATGAGATCTGAATTCCCAAATGTTTAAGGTTACTAACTCTGACTAGGGGCAAATTGGCCTGGTCCTGTGATGTAGGGAACATATCTATGGGGAGAATCTTGGATTTGTCCCAATTCATTTTAAGTCCCGAGAATCAACGGAAGTTTTTGATAATCTGTAGGGTCGTCAGGAGGGAAGGGCTAGAGTCTGTTAAATACAGTATCATATCATCGGCATATAGCCCCACCTTGTCCACTGAACCAGATGTCAGCCCGTGAATATCCGGATTGCCCTAAGAGCCACCGCCAAGGGCTCCACCGCCAGTGCGTATAGGAGGGGTGAGATGAGCCACCCCTGCCGCGTCCCCCTTGAAAGTGGGAAGGCGCCAGAGGTTAAACCATTAGCCACTACCCTGGCCTGTGGAGCATTGTAGAGGATAGAGGATAGTGAGCCATTTGATAAAATTGGGGTCGAACCCAAAGCAGCGAAGACACTGCCATAGGTACTGCCACTCAACCAAATCAAAGGCCTTAGCTGCGTCAAGGGAGACAATTACTCCAGATCCAATTTGGTGATGGGAGGCCTGAATATTCATAAAGAGACATCTAGTATTAAAGGCCGTATTTTTCGCTGGCATGAAACCCATTTGATCTGGATGAATTAGGGAGAGAATAACCTTATCAAGGTGCAAAGCTAAGATTTTGCCCAATATTTTGATGTCAGTTTGCAATAGCCAGATAGGCCTATAGGATTCAGGTAGGTGAGGGTCTTTCTTAGGCTTACGGATGAGAACTATGATGGCTTCGTGCATAGATTCCGGGAGAGGAAAGTGGTCTTGAATATCGCTTGATAAAGGGCAACGAGTCTAGGGACTAAGACATCAGAAAAATGGACATAAAATTTGATAGGTAGGCCATCAGAACCAGGGGCTTTAGCTTTTCACAAAATGCAAAAGAGCAAGCTTAACATCGTCTGCCAAGAGCAGAGCCTCCAACACCTAAATCCCTCAGTTTGGTAGGGAATCTTTGGGAGACGTCAAAGCCTCCCCCCCCCCCCCCGTCTAACACCCCTTTACCTTGACCCTATAATCCTATCCATTCATTCCCTCTACTCTTTGCAAAACTCTTTTCTCTCTCTTCTTTCTAGTTCAGTATTCTCTGTTGATGATATGTATTTGTATCTTCTGGACCAATTTGGGACTTATGAGACCATGTAAATAGACGCTGCAACCTGGAGATGGGACTAAAAGTTCTAAAGTTCTCCTTACAGGTGACTCCAGCTCTCCAATTTTAGAATACAGGAAGAACTGCATATGATTCCAAGACTATTGCCTCTGGTTCAACGTTATTAGGTCTACATTAGGGATGAGCTTCGAGTTCGAGTCGAACTCATGTTCGACTCGAACATTGCCTGTTCGCCCGTTCGCCGAACAGCGAACAAATTGGGGTGTTCGCGGCAAATTCGAAAAATCTATGGGAGAAATCTAAAGTGCTAATTATAAAGGCTTATATGCAAGTTATTGTCCTAAAAAGTGTTTGGGGACCGGGGTCCTGCCCCAGGGGACATGTATCAATGCAAAAAGAAGTTTTAAAAACGGCCGTTTTTTCGGGAGCAGTGATTTTAATAATGCTTAAAATGAAAAAATAAAAGTGAAATATTCCTTTAAATTTCGTACCTGGGGGGTGTGTATGATATGCATGTGAAGTGGCGCATGTTTCCCGTGCTTAGAACTGTCCCTGCAAAAAATGTCATTTTTGAAAGAAAAAAATGCATTTAAAACTCACTCGCGGCTATTAATGAATTGTCGGCTCCCGGCAATACATACAAAAGTCATTGATAAAAAAAAAAAAAAAAGCGTGGGGGTTCCCCAGAATTCAATTACCAGGCCCTTCAGGTCTGGAATGGATATTAAGGGGAACCCCGCCGCAAATTTAAAAAAAAATTGACGTGGGGTTCCCCCAAATATCCATTCCAGGCCCTTCAGATCTGGCATGGATTTTAAGGGGAACTCCACCCCAAATTTTTAAAAAAAATGGCGTGGAGTCCCCCTAAAAATCCATACCAGACCCCTTATCCGAGCAAGCAACCTGGCCGGCCGCAGGGGAAAAGGGGGGGACGAGAGAGCGGCCCCCCCTCCCTCCTGAACCGTACCAAGCCACATGCCCTCAACATGGGGAGGATGTCCCCATGTTGATGGGGACAAGGGCCTCATCCCCACAACCCTTGCCCGGTGGTTGTGGGGGTCTGCGGGCGGGGGGCTTATCGGAATCTGGAAGACCCCTTTAACAAAGGGGACCCCCAGATCCCGGCCCCCCCCTATGTGAATTGGTAAGGGGTACATTGTACCCCTACCATTTCACGAAGAAAGCGTAAAAAAATGTTTAAAAAAAACACACAAACACCTTGAAAAAGTCCTTTATTTAAAAAAAAAACAAAAAACATTCCAGCGGTGAAATCCAGTGTCCCGCGGCGATCCCGATGTCCAGCGCTGTCCTTCATTGGTTGTGCCTGAGCGGACCTGATGGGGAACTCCCTCTCAGTATTTTAAATGTATAGACCCGCCCCTTCTAAAGTTCCCCATCAGGTCCGCTCAGCGGACCAGATGCGGAACATGAGAAGGGGCGGGTCTATACATGTATTACCACAGTGAGAGAAGTTCCCCATCAGGTCCGCCCCCTCGGTATGTCGGACCCGCCTACGTCATTGGCTTGAGCGGGGAACTTCCTTCACTGTGTAATTTAAATTTACATAGTGAAGGAAGTTCCCCGCTCAAGCCAATGACGTAGGCGGGTCCGACATACCGAGGGGGCGGACCTGATGGGGAACTGCTCTCACTTTGGTAATACATGTATAGACCCGCCCCTTCTCATGTTCCGCATCTGGTCCGCTGAGCGGACCTGATGGGGAACTTTAGAAGGGGCGGGTCTATACATTTAAAATACTGAGAGGGAGTTCCCCATCAGGTCCGCTCAGGCACAACCAATGAAGGACAGCGCTGGACATCGGGATCGCCGCGGGACACTGGATTTCACGCTGGAATGTTTTTTTTTTTTAATAAAGGACTTTTTCAAGGTGTTTGTGTGTTTTTTTTTTTTTTAAATTTACGCTTTTTTTGTGAAATGGTAGGGGTACAATGTACCCCTTACCAATTCACATAGGGGGGGGGCAGGATCTGGCGGTCCCCTTTGTTAAAGGGGTCTTCCAGATTCCGATAAGCCCCCCGCCCGCAGACCCCCACAACCACCGGGCAAGGGTTGTGGGGATGAGGCCCTTGTCCCCATCAACATGGGGACATCCTCCCCATGTTGAGGGCATGTGGCTTGGTACGGTTCAGGAGGGAGGGGGGGCCGCTCTCTCGTCCCCCCCTTTTCCCCTGCGGCCGGCCAGGTTGCTTGCTCGGATAAGGGGTCTGGTATGGATTTTTAGGGGGACTCCACGCCATTTTTTTTTTAAATTTGGGGTGGAGTTCCCCTTAAAATCCATGCCAGATCTGAAGGGCCTGGAATGGATATTTGGGGGAACCCCACGTCAATTTTTTTTTAAATTTGCGGCGGGGTTCCCCTTAATATCCATTCCAGACCTGAAGGGCCTGGTAATTGAATTCTGGGGAACCCCCACGCTTTTTTTTTTTTTTTTTATCAATGACTTTTGTATGTATTGCCGGGAGCCGACAATTCATTAATAGCCGCGAGTCAGTTTTAAATGCATTTTTTTCTTTCAAAAATGAAATTTTTTGCAGGGACAGTTCTAAGCACGGGAAACATGCGCCACTTCACATGCATATCATACACACCCCCCAGGTACGAAATTTAAAGGAATATTTCACTTTTATTTTTTCATTTTAAGCATTATTAAAATCACTGCTCCCGAAAAAACAGCCGTTTTTAAAACTTCTTTTTGCATTGATACATGTCCCCTGGGGCAGGACCCGGGTCCCCAAACACTTTTTAGGACAATAACTTGCATATTAGCCTTTATAATTAACACTTTAGATTTCGAACGTTCGAGTCCATTGTATTTAATAGGGTTCTAAAGTTTACACGAACATTTTGTCTGTTCGCAGGTTCTGGTGCGAACCGAACAGGGGGTGTTCGGCTCATCCCTGGTCTACATGTTACCTACAGTACTTCTGCTGAAAATTCAATAACATTTGTTAGAAGGGGAAATTACTCACACAGAACTAGCCTACCTGCTGAATGGCTGTAAATTTTATGCTGGCATTTATTATGTGTAGCTGGCTGCCTCATCAGTTATGCCTGCCGGAGTAATTTTTTTTGATGACTCAATATCCAAATCTTTTCAAAATACAAGACTGACCATTTCTCACTCTAAGCTCCAACCTCTTTAGTTTCCAGGTTAAGTCTTGGTTTACATATAAGCCGCATGCAGCTCACAGCAGGGGTCCGGTGCGTGCTGGTTCACCATTTCAAGTCCGATTTCAGCTGAATTTCTGAAACTGACCAAAATACGCACAGTGGTTTTGTGCAAAACGCACCGGACCCGCTGCAGACATATGTGAACTGGCTCCATAGAGAGCCGGTCAAAATCTCCTGCTATTGCGAATTGGGTGCGAGGATCCTGCATCCAATTCGCAATGGTATGAACCCAGCCTAAAGGTTTCACAGCACAGGATCATATAAAAACCATCACCAGTCCTATTCAAATGCATTGCAAGAAGCCTGCTGAATTTGACTGAAATTAATTTTTAATACATTTCCAACTTAACGTGGTTGCATAAACAATCCACTGATTGACTTTTTGCCTGGAGCTGCATTTGTACCATGATAGAAATAGCCCTGTTCTAACGATCTTATGCAGCATAGAGTAATTATTTTTTCTACTCCCACCCCCCAGACATCAGGGAATATTATACATGGCATTTCACATGAAAGTTGAGCTTTTATTAAAGTTTTAGCAGCCAAGCATTCAAATGTTTCATATGCCACAATCTCACATCTGTTCCTGGTAGTTCAGCCCCCAGAAATGTTAGTGGTTTTCAGTACAGAAAATATCCAAAATTAGGAAAACCCCAACTAATTTTCCTAATCCAGAAAACATAGCAGCTGTGCTCAGTCAAAATATAATTTAGTTTAATCTGGATTTTCTGAAATCAACTGCAGAAATTGTTCAGAGAACATCTCCCATGGTCAATGGGTGTGTACTTCCTAAAACCTAAGCAGTCTCGTTTTCTTTCTCTCTCTGCTTCTTGTATCACCAAGAACCTTCAAACTCCCCAAATCAGGTTTGAGTCTGACTGTTGGGTCTGAGAACTTCCTAAAGTGAACTTCTAACTATTCTAACTACCAATGCCTACCCCCAACCCTCTAAAGCCTTCACTGATCTTTAAAACTCCCTTATACAGTACATAACTCTCTTATGCGGCCTTCTAATTGGAATGCTGATGTCACAGGTTTTCCTCTTCTTTCTCGGTGGCGGGTAGTACTTTAGGACTGAGATGCACTTATGTTATGATGTGTAAGCTCCGCTAATTTGTGAGTGCTAGGAGCACATACTGCATGATGAGATTCCCTCTGGGTGTGTCAATGACAAGCTGGGCACACAGGAAATGGTTACAATGATGCTGACTGTTGTTCTACCTAAAGAAAAGCAGCACAGCTGGACCGAGGAGTAAGCTGGGGAGAGCATTGGAGCATGAAGAGTGCATGTAACACTTGGCAATCTTTAAATAAAAAAGAAAAAAGGAATTGGAGTGTTTGTTATTCCTTTCCCACAGGAAAGGGTTCTTCGATCACCAGATTACTGGGAAAATGGGGTGGAGTGGGCTGGTACAAGTGGCCTGGATGAAAAACTGGAGTAATGAGTAGATAGGCTTTGTTCCTTGTATGCATTTCAAGGTTTAAAGTATATCCAAAACCCAAGAACAAAAATGTCATATACAAGTGTAGTGCCCTGCCCCCAATGATCGGGGCGCAATTGTAAATTTAGGGGGTGTTTGAGCCAATAGTTGGGCTCAGACTTATGATTATATCTAAATTGCCTCTGTTCTGGCTATGGTGGTGCCTGGTAGTGTTTTCCCTTGTTGCCTGAAGGGCTCATGTTGGAACGCAGGCAGACCATGGTGTATTGGGTGTCCTTTCTCGACAGCGGTAGAGTGGGAGTGGTCAACCCGCTGTGCTTGCTGGGAGGGGATACTTAAGGGGCAGATGCCATTTTTCAGGTCGTTCTTCGCCTTGTGGCCCTCTGGGTGCAAGGTATGCTGTGTGTGGTTCTGGTCTCGGGCCACGTTGGCCCAAGGCTGCATTGCTATCTAGTAGGCCCAGCTAGTCTGGCTAGGGCCTACATTCGGAGAGGGGGTCCCAAGCTGTCCGTCCAAATGAGAGGGAAGCTGTCTTAATGAAGGAAACCAGGGGAGGACCGGCCCTGGAGAAGACTGGCAAAGTGCTGACGTCTTGGGTGAGGCCTGGTAACTTTGTTGAGGAGGGATTCACTATACCCCTGCAGTTTGCCGGGTTAGCTTAACGGCTCTTTTACTGCACGGTTGGAAGTTTGGGACTTTTGAAATCCTGTGGCAGAGGATTCCCGGACTATCCGTTTGCTTAACTTTAAAAGGTCTGTGGCAGAGACCCACTTCGTCTTGGGCAGTCTGTGGCAGAGACTGTCCTGTTGCTGGTTCGTATGTCATCCCGGCTGCTAGACCATGTGAGAGGGGACTATCCGGGTGACCAATACCCACTTTAACATTGAGAGTGGTGAATGACTTTGAACTGATGTTTTGCAATTTTGTGCTGAGTGCCTAAACCTTCCCCTGCTTTTCTTCTTCCTTCTACTTTCTCTCAAAGTTATACATGCAGAAGAAAATAAAGCCTGACTGTTGAAGGTTTTACATCTGTGTGGACATTTCATTTACTACAGACTTTCCTACCCGGACAACGAAGCTGAAGAGGTAACGTGCAAACCCAAAAACAAACCAGCAGCTTCTACGGGGGTAGTGCTACACAAGTGCTATACCAAAAGTAATACCAAAGTGGGCATAATTTTTTATTAACTTACATAGGTTGGTCAAATTTCGCGTTTTGATAGAGTAACTCTTCCTTTATAGTAACTCTTCTTTTTTATTGCTGGTAGATAATGGATTCATTGAGTTCTTGACAAAGGAGGGGTGTAGGCTGTCCAACATTGATGTTCTCCCACTATGTGATTTGTCTTCAATGCTGGTTTTCCCTTCCTTACAGTTCTTCATCCGTCTGTGCAAATTGTCTGACTGTGGTCATTTCCATACACATTCTGTTGAATAGTCTACACCATCCACCCTTCATCAAGAACTCAGTGATGGCACGTTGTTTCTGCTTGGAATCCATTATTTACCGCAAATGAAAACAGACATGAAAACGATAACAGGTAACTAAAGGTGAAACTATGAAAATTGAAGCTATATCTGTGAATTCACTTTGACGTAGACCCACTGGTCAACGTCATGAGGCCCTGAAATACGTCTTCCTGGCTTTCATTTCCTCATGTTTGCTGTGTCTAAGTAAGGCCCAGTTGTTACTGCTCACCTCTTCCATCACAGGAGTCATTTTTTTCTCTAATTCAAACCTCTTCACGTGCTCTTTCTCCACCCTAAAGCAATAGCTCTGAGTTCAGTGTTTGAAAGCTCACTACTATGATGAGGAGGTGAGTAGCAAAGACTAGACCTCACTTAGCAATGTCCTGGGAGCATTCCAGTCAGGTTTCAGGAGGTATATAGATGGCCTGCACCGATGTAGCACCCTCTTAGGTAGGTGCTAGAAAGCATAGCTTTGGATCTCCCTGCATACCAGGGAGGCTATTAGGTAAATTTAGGTGTTCACTGCCTACCAGGGAGCAGTTATCTATTGATAAGGTATGCTCATTGTACTCAGGTGCTCATGTTGTTTGCCTGTTTTGCACTGATCCAATAAGACAGTGGGAGTAAACCTGACAAATGGGAGCCTTAAGCGCAGTTACAGCCCTTGCTATTGGCAGAAGCAAGTGCCTCAGCGAATGCTGGGCCACTGTATTTATGCCTGGGGCACATGTGCTTGGGGTCTTTGCCTGGAGAGGGGTGTCCTGGAGGGAGGGAGCTGCTGCTCCTCCCCTGTACAGGCTGCAATGCGGCCTCAGGTGGTCGACCTGAGGGCCAGAATTTAGGAACCTGCAACCCAGATGTCCTGCAGAGCTGACTAGGAGGGAGATGCATCTAGAAGGATCTGTTCCTGGATACTGTGAGTACAGATCTGTGTCTAGGGGCCTATTCCGTAAGGACCATCCCTTCAGGCTAGAGGAGTCAGTGGACGGGTGTCAGCTAAAGGGCATACTAGTGAGTGTCCTGAAGAAGAGTTGGGCATTGAGTCTCCTGCCAGAGCAAGCAAAGGACATATTTTCCCACTTGGCCATACAGTGGCGTCAAGTCCATTAGGGGCGCACGGGCGCCACACCCCATCCATGCATCCTGCCCCCGATCTACATACAGGGCACCGGACTATGGATTCCGATGGGGGAGTGTGTTTTTTTTGAAGCACGTGCCAGAGGCTCTAATAGGCTTCACAAAAGGGTGGGCTCGGGGAGCAGTGCTCCCACCCAGTTATGTGATAAAAGAGAATGAATATTCGCTACTCTCACACTAATGCTCCTCCCAGCCAATCAGGAAGCGGTTCGTGAGACCCATTTCCCGATTGGCTGTAAGGAGAGGCGATTTTATTGGCCATGGGGGAGGAGGAGGGAGGAGATGCACGGCCGAGGGAGAAGCAAGAGAAGACTGACTCCAGGGATGGCTCACCATCTGGCTCAGCCATCCAGCACTCCCCAGCTCGAGGAGGGGATGGGCAGGACAGAGGTACGGAGGCCGTTTGTATACGGTGTTCCCGATGTTCCCAATGTATGTTGGTTCAATGGTATTGCATCCTGTAGGACTACAGATGGTCACCAGTCATCTCTATGCTCCTCGTCATGTGACCACCGGCGCTGGACGATTCTTTCTCCGGGCCCCCGATGGCACGGGAGAGCCCGGAGAAGCACCGGATGGCGACGGGAGGGGGGGTTGTCCCCTCCCGCAGCCTATAAGAACGATCAAGCGGCGGAACCGCCGCTATGATCATTTTTATGGTGCGCAGAATCGCCGGCTAAAGACAAGGATATCTGAATGATGTATCTAGTTGCAGGCATCATTCAGATATCCCCCCTCAAACCCAGGATGTCATATGACGTCCACCCGGAGGGAGAGAGGGTTCCTGCCGGCGTCATTTAACAATGACCCGGTATGGAAGTGGTTAAATCCGTAAGAAAAAGTTGAAGAAGTGAGAATAGTTGGAAAAGTAGGAATGGTTTTAAAATAAACATGAATTTTATTAAAAAAGTTTAACACCACTAATGTATGAAAGATGTGGAATATTTAAAGGTTTTTTGAAAAGCTGACACTAAACTGAATTGTTGGCTTTAAAAGTTTGCAAAGAATAAGCCCAATACACACTCTGTTTAATCGATAAAATTTCCTGAAATGATCACTAAACTTAAACAGCTTTTTCACAAAAACTGTAAAAGATTTCAAACTGAAACGATATAGCCGGATAGCTGAATATTTTGTGAACATTTTAAAGTTTGTTTGGCATCTGTAGGTGAAAGTATGAAGTAGCTGAAACTTTTGGGAGCGGAAGAAGATTTTAAGGATTTGAAGCATGCTCTCATTCACTTCAATGTTAAAAAAAGTGTTAAAAAGCTTAATATTTTAAAAAGTATAAATAGTAGAAAACAAGTTAAAGAAGTCCCATCATTAGCTGAAAGAGCTGAACATTTTAAAAGTTGAATAGTTTTAATAGCTGAAAGTATACAGAAGTTACGCAAAGCCAAAAACTTACGGAAATCAAAAAACGAATAACAATAGTGGGAATGCTACTGAGCATTCCCACTAATGAATGAAAGGGACGGGCCAGGGACAGTTTGGCCAGGTAGAAAAGATCTAGATCAGGGGTCTCTAAACTTTCAAAACAAAGGGACAATTTACTGCCCTTAAACTTTAGGGGGGCGGACTGTGGCCAGTGGAAGTAAATAATGCCATAGGCTTGGTGGTCAGTGGGAATAAAAATATTACATCATTGATGTCAGTGGCAGGAATAGTGCCCCATCATTGGTGTCAGTGGGAGAATTTGTTCCGCATCTATGTCATGGAGAGGAACAGTTCCCCGTCTTAAGTGTCATTGCAAGGAATAGTGCCTTGTATTAATGGAATAAATTGTTTCCCAAGGGCCGGAAAACGGCAAGCAAAGGGCCACATCCATCCCTCTGGCCACAGTTGGGAGACCCCTGATCTAGATATCTAGATGATGGACTTGCTGCAGCTTCTAATGCAAACTGCGAGAAGTTCACAGTGTGAAAGTAAAACAGAATAAGAATTTTCAGAACAGGAGAGGAGCCTGTATAACTGTACAAGACTGAAGGGAAGGCTGGAGTGACCCTTTTAAAACTAACTTTCTTTTCTATTTCAAACATTCTTTGTTTAATACCAGCACACCGCGATGTGTGCATTACCGTATCCCTAACCTGAAGGGTTATCCTATGAATTGCAATCTCTGAACGGCCCCATTCACTGACAGTGCCATAGCTCAGGTTTCTGGGAATCAGCATAGGGTCAATAAAAAAAACGTATTTTCCTACAGGACATAGACCACGTGCAACGTAAAACCGTCAAAGAAAAAGGTTTGTGTCTAGAAAGTCTTTAAAACTTGCCTACAAAGTATGCTATCCACTACTCCTCTCCCAGATGACATGGCCTGCTTCTAATTTTAGGCTAAAAATATGCTATTAATATTAAATTAAAAAATTTGTGGAGCCTTTAGCACTTCAAAAAAAAAAGGCTCTGGACTTAGTCAGCAGCTGGAGTGGAAGAGTAAAGAGCTTCAGAACACAAGGCTGATTCATTCCATACAAGCTGTTCAAAAGTCCGCCTGACCAAATTTTACAGCCTTTTACGAAGCTTAGACACATCCTGGAGGTGTGGATAAATATAACACTTCACTTAAAAAGAAAAATTTATTGGATGCAGAAACTGAGAACCTTCTACTCATATTGTCTGAATAGAAATATCAAACAGTCTGCATATTTCTAAAAATGAGATGCAATTATAACCAGCTGTGCTCTTTAGTAGGTATGCGTAATACTTACTATTAGTGATGAGCCGAACACCCCCGGGTTCGGTTCGCACCAGAACCCGCGAACGGACCGAAAGTTCGCACGAACTTTAGAACCCTATTAAATACAATGGATGCGAACGTTCGAAATCCAAAGTGCTAATTATAACGACTATTATGCATGTTATTGTCCTAAAAAGGGTTTGGGAACCCGGGTTCTGCACCAGGGGACATGTATCAATGCAAAAAAGAAGTTTTAAAAACGGACGTTTTTCTGGAGCAGTCATTTTAATGATGCATAAAGTGAAAAAAAAATGTCAAATATTTCTTTAAATATCGTACCTGGGGGGTGTCTAAAGTATGCCTGTGAAGTGCCACGTGTTTCCCGTGTTTAGAACTGTCCCTGCACAAAATTACATTTCTAAAGGAAAAAAAGCCATTTAAAACTGCTTGCGGCTTTAATGTAATGTCTGGTCCCGGTAATATGAATGAAAATCTTTAAGAAAAATGGCATAGCTACCCCATCACACACCCCCCCCCCCCCTACCCCAGCCCATTACCAGCCCCTTTGGGTCTTGTATGGATATTAACCACTTAACGACCGCTCACTGTATATATACGTCGGCAGAATGGCACCGACAGGCACAATCACGTAGAGTGTACGTGATTGCCTTTGTACAGTTGGGGGGTCCAATCGGACCCCCCTTCTATACAGTGAGCGGTGGCTAAGTGTCCGGGAGCGTTCCGGGATGAGGGGGCAGCCATTCGTTTCTGGCCACCCCCTCGCGATCGCTCCCGGCGAATGGAAATGCCCCCTCTGTCTGTGTCAGACAGAGGGAGCAGGAGGAAGTGATGTCATCTCTGGTGCGGCGCTCACATATACCGAGCGCCGTACAAGAGAAGATATCAGGTCAGTGCACACAACACTACACTGACACCAGGACACATAGGGACATAAATCGCCCCCCCAGGCCCCCCCAGACACCCCAGATCACCCCCAGATCACCCCCCCAGCCCCCAGTCACAGTGTCACTGATTGCAGTGACCATTTATTTAGTGATCACTGCTATCAGTGACATTTGTGACTGTAAAAGTGTCACCAAAGTTTAGTCTTAGGTCCAGTGTAGCCCCCTAACCCCCCCTAATAAAGGTTTAACCCCCTGATCACCCCCCAGATAACCCTTTCACCCCCTATCACCACTGTCGCTTAGCGATCATTTTTCTGACCGCTGTCTTAGCGTCAGTGATGCCGATCGGCAGCCAGTAATTTTTTTTAGGTTCGCCGCAGGTTTTTATAGCGTCAGGTACCCCAATATATTATCTAATAAAGGTTTAACCCCCTTGATCGCCCCCCAGGTAACCCTTTCACCCCCTATCACCACTATCACTAAGCGATCGTTTTTCTAAACGCTGTCTTAGTGTCTGTGATGCAGATCGGTAGCCGGTAATTTTTTTTAGGTTCGCCGCAGGTTTTTATAGCGTCAGGTACCCCAATATATTATCTAATAAAGGTTTAACCCCCTTGATCGCCCCCCAGGTAACCCTTTCACCCCCTATCACCACTGTCGCTAAGCAATTGTTTTTCTAAACGCTGTCTTAGTGTCGGTGATGCAGATCGTAGCCAGTAATTTTTTTTAGGTTCGCCGCATGTTTTTATAGCGTCAGGTACCCCAATATATTATCTAATAAAGGTTTAACCCCCTTGATCGCCCCCCAGGTAACCCTTTCACCCCCTATCACCACTGTCACTAAGTGATCGTTTTTCTAAACGCTGTCTTAGCGTCGGTGATGCAGATCGGTAGCCGGTAATTTTTTTTAGGTTCGCCGCAGGTTTTTATAGCGTCAGGTACCCCAATATATTATCTAATAAAGGTTTAACCCCCTTGATCGCCCCCCAGGTAACCCTTTCACCCCCTATCACCACTGTCGCTAAGCAATTGTTTTTCTAAACGCTGTCTTAGTGTCGGTGATGCAGATCGTAGCCAGTATTTTTTTTTAGGTTCGCCGCAGGTTTTTATAGCGTCAGGTACCCCAATATATTATCTAATAAAGGTTTAACCCCCTTGATCGCCCCCCCAGGTAACCCTTTCACCCCCATCACCACTGTCGCTAAGCAATCGTTTTTCTAAACGTTGTCTTAGTGTCGGTGATGCAGATCGGTAGCTGGTAATTTTTTTTAGGTTCGCCGCAGGTTTTTATAGCGTCAGGTACCCCCATATATTATCTAATAAAGGTTTTAACCCCCTAATTGCCCCTAGTTAACCCTTTCACCAGTGATCACCATATAAGTGTTACGGGTGACGCTGGTTAGTTAGTTTGCTTTTTATAGTGTCAGGGCACCCGTCGTGTATATAACCCAATAAAGGTTTAACCCCCTGATCGCCCGGCGGGTGATATCAATTAGGTTTTAGCGTCAGAGAGGGTCTGAGTCACACCCCAGGCAGCGTCAGGTTAGTGCCAGTAACGCTAACACCCACGCGTGAAGCATACACCCCCCTTAGTGGTATAGTATCTGAACAGATCAATATCTGATCTGATCAGATCTATACTAGCGTCCCCAGCAGTTTAGGGTTCCCAAAAACGCAGTGTTAGCGGGATCAGCCCAGATACCTGCTAGCACCTGCGTTTTGCCCCTCCGTCCAGCCCAGGCCCCCCAAGTGCAGTATCGATCGATCACTGTCACTTACAAAACACAACACACATAACTGCAGCGTTCGCAGAGACAGGCCTGATCCCTGCGACTCCAGTGCTGTAGGAGGTGATTTCACCACCACAGTTAAAAAAAAAAAGGAAATATGCCGAAGCATTGGGGCAGCAGGGGCGGAGGAGCGATTTTGCTCCTAATGCCGCGTACATACGGTCGAAATTCCGACGGAGGCTTGCCCGTGGAAAAGTCCGACCATGTGTGTGCGGCATAACTTTTTTGCGGGAGGATGCCCCCATGCTTCGGCATATATAAATGGTGCGTGTATGCCCATCATTGGAAGTGGGTGGATGAAGGGCGGTATTCTAATGGTGGGCATACCCACCGATCAATCTCTTTTTTCGTTCAGCCAACTGGCTGCATGAAATAAAAAGATTAAAATACATGTCCAACAAGGACCAGCAACGTACTGGTATGTTGCTGGACTTTGAATGTTTATACCAGAATGATGCCTGCGGGTTTAGGTATCATCTTGGTATCATTCTTTTCAGCCTGCGGCCGGCTTTCATGTAAAAGCAATCCTAGCGGCTAATTAGCCTCTGGACTGCTTTTACAAGCAGTGGGAGGGAATGCCCCCCCCCCGGATATAAAAAGCGCCATTGGGAAATTGGGAAAGCATTTTATCACACCGATCTTGGTGTGGTCAGATGCTTTGAGGGCAGAGGAAAAATCTAGGGTCTAGAAGACCCCAGTTTTTTCAAAAAAAGAGTACCTGTCACTACCTATTGCTATCATAGGGGATATTTACATTCCCTGAGATAACAATAAAAATGATAAAAAAAAAAAAATACTTGGAAGGAACAATTTAAAAATAAAATAAAAAAGCAAAATTAATAAAAAAAAAAAAAAAAAAAAAAAAAAAAGCACCCCTGTCCTGCCCTGCTCTTGCCCAATGGCGAACGCAAGCGTCGGTCTGGCGTCATATGTAAACAGCAATTGCACCATGCATGTGAGGTATCACCGCGAAGGTCAGATCGAGGGCAATCATTTTAGCAGTAGACCTCCTCTGTAAATCTACTGGGGTAACCTGTAAAGGCTTTTAAAGGCTTTTAAAAATGTATGTAGTTTGTCGCCAATGCGCGTTTGTGCGAAATTTTAAAGCATGTCGTGTTTGGTATCTATGTACTCGGCCTAAGATCATCTTTTTTATTTCATCAAACATTTGGGCAATATAGTGTGTTTTAGTGCATTAAAATTAAAAAAAGTGTATTTTTTAACCCAAAAAATGCGTTTGAAAAATCGCTGCGCAAATACTGTGTAGAAAAAAAAATGCAACACCCACCATTTTAATCTGTAGGGCCTTTGCTTTAAAAATATATATATAATGTTTGGGGGTTCAACATAATTTTCTTGCAAAAAAAAAAATGTTTTCATGTAAACAAAAAGTGTCAAAAAGGGCTTTGTCTTCAAGTGGTTAGAAGAGTGGATGTAAGCTTCCTAATGTTGTGTATAAAATGCCAGAACAGTTCAAAACCCCCCCAAATGACCCCATTTTGGAAAGTAGACACCCCAAGCTATATACTGAGAGGCATGTCGAGTCCATGGAATATTTTATATGTTGACACAAGTTGCGGAAAAACGACAATTTTTTTTTTTTTTTTTTGCACAAAGTTGTCACTAAATGATATATTGCTCAAACATGCCATGCGCATATGTGGAATTACACCCCAAAATACATTCTGTTGCTTCTCCTGAGTACGGGGATACCACATGTGTGAGACTTTTTGGGAGCCTAGCCGCGTACGGGACCCCAAAAACCAAGCACCGCCTTCAGGCTTTCTAAGGGTGTAAATTTTTGATTTCACTTCTCACTGCCTATCACAGTTTCGGAGGCCATGGAATGCCCAGATAGCACAAAACCCCCCCAAATGACCCCATTTTGGAAAGTAGACACCCCAAGCTATTTGCTGAGAGGTATTGTGAGTATTTTGCAGATCTCGCTTTTTGTCACAAAGGTTTGAAAATTGAAAAAAAAAATATATATATATATATATTTTCTTTCTTCATTTTCAAAAACAAATGAGAGCTGTAAAATACTCGCCATTCCTCTCAGCAAATAGCTTGGGGTGTCTATATTCCAAAATGGGGTCATTTGGGGGGGTTTTGTGCGATTTTGGCATTTTATGGCCTTCGAAACTGTGATAGGTAGTGAGGAGTGAAATCAAAAATTTGTGCCTAGAAATCCTGAAGGCGGTGCTTGGTTTTCGGGGTCCCGTATGCGGCTAGGCTCCTAAAAAGTCCCACACATGTGGTATCCCCGTACTCAGGAGAAGCAGAAAAATGTATTTTGGGGTGTAATTCCACATATAACCATGGCATGTGTGAGCAATATATCATTTAGTGACAACTTTTTGTAATTTTTTTTTTTTTTTTGTCATTATTCAATCACTTGGGACAAAAAAAATTATATTCAATGGGCTCAACAGGCCTCTCAGCAATTTCCTTGGGGTGTCTACTTTCTAAAATGGGGTCATTTGGGGGGGTTTTGTGCTATTTTGGCATTTTATGGCCTTCGAAACTGTGATAGGTAGTGAGGAGTGAAATCAAAAATTTGCGCCCTTAGAAATCCTGAAGGCGGTGCTTGGTTTCCGGGGTCCCGTACGCGGCTAGGCTCCCAAAAAGTCCCACACATGTGGTATCCCCGTACTCAGGAGAAGCAGCAAAATGTATTTTGGGGTGCAATTCCACATATAACCATGGCATGTGTGAGCAATATATCATTTAGTGACAACTTTTTGTAATTTTTTTATTTTTTTTTGTCATTATTCAATCACTTGAGACAAAAAAATAAAAAATTCAATGGGCTCAACATGCCTCTCAGCAATTTCCTTGGGGTGTCTACTTTCCAAAATGGGGTCATTTGGGGGGGTTTTGTACTGCCCTGTCATTTTAGCACCTCAAGAAATGAGATAGGCAGTCATAAATTTAAAGCTGTGTAAATTTCAGAAAATGTACCCTAGTTTGTAAACTCTATAACTTTTGCGCAAACCAATAAATATACGCTTATTGACATTTTTTTTTACTAAAAACATGTGGCTGAATACATTTTGGCCTAAATGTATGACTACAATTGAGTTTATTCGATTTTTCTTATAACAAAAAGTAGAAAATATCATTTTTTTTCAAAATTTTCGGTCTTTTTCCGTTTATATCGCAAAAAATAAAAATCGCAGAGGCAATCAAATACCATTAAAAGAAATCTCTATTTGTGGGAAGAAAAGGACGCAAATTTCGTTTGGGTACAACATTGCATGTCCGCACAATTTACAGTTAAAGCAGCGTAGTGCAAAATTCTGAATTCACCTCTGGTCCTCTAGCTACCAAATGGTCCGGGGCTTAAGTGGTTAAGGGGAAACCCGCACACAAAATAAAAAAGGCCCTATATACTCTGAACAGCCGTATACAGGCGGTGCATACAAGACAGGGACTGTAGGTTTGTTCTTATGTAGAATCTGTTTGTAATTTTGAACAGGTACATTGTTTAAGTGTAGCTCCAGGCAAAAAATCTATTTTTAAGCTTTTTGGAAAACATAGGGAAGGGTTATCACCCCTGTAACATTTGTTTTGCTGTCTGTGCAGTGTGCACCTGTTCAGAACAGTTCACCTCACTTTCCGTCCTAATGACAAATGTTTTTTGAAAATTTGGGTTTTTTATTGAAACAAGAATTGGTGATAAAGCATCAGTGGAGAGGAGACACATTTTTCCCATATTAACTCTTACAGGAGAGAATTTGCCTTCCTAGGGGTAGATTTCCTCTCACTTCCTGTTGTATCCTTCCGTTTGCAAGGAGGAGTCGTTTGTAAGTTGGATGTTTGAAAGTAGGGGCCTGCCGTATATACTCAGCTGAAATTTGCCCCTTACATGTTGGTGTTGCCACAACACTGTGAGCCCTCACAGTTACTCTTGGTGGGCGCATGAATGGGCCCTGCTGTGAATTATTAGATCAAGAATTGTAATTGCATGCCCCTGTTGAACAGGGGCTGAAAAATTGGGCCTTTGGTGGTGGTGGTGGTGGTGGTGTTGACACAACACTGTAAGGCCTCACAGTTAGTCTTGGTGGGCGCAGGAATGGGCCCTGCTGTGAATTATTAGATCAAGAATTGTAATTACATGCCCCTGTTAAACAGGGGCAGAAAAATTGGGCCTTAGGCACTGGTGCCACAACACTGCAACCCCTCACAGATACTGTACTTGGAGCACAGCAATGAGCCCTGTTGCAAAGTATTGCATCAAAAATTGTAATTACACGCCCCTGTTAAACAGGGGCTGAAAAATTGGGCCTTAGCCACTGGTGCTGGTGCCACGACACTGCAACCTCTCCCAGATACTCTAGTTGGAGTGCAGGAATGAGCCCTGCTGCAAAGCATTGCATAAAAAATTGTAATTACATGCCCCTGTTAAACAGGGGCATAAAAATTGGGCCTTAGGCACTGGTGCCACAACACTGCAACCCCTCACAGATACTGTACTTGGAGCACAGCAATGAGCCCTGTTGCAAAGTATTGCATCAAAAATTTTAATTACACGCCCCTGTTAAACAGGGGCTGAAAAATTGGGCCTTAGCCACTGGTGCTGGTGCCACGACACTGCAGCCACTCCCAGATACTCTAGTTGGAGTGCAGGAATGAGCCCTGCTGCAAAGCATTGCATAAAAAATTGTAATAACACACCCCTGTTAAACAGAGGCTGAAAACTTGGGCCTTAGCCACTGGTGGTGGCACCCAGAAACAAAAATGTTCTTCCAAGCTATCATCGTCAATCGGATCATTGAGGAGGAGGAGGATAGTCAGTCAACATAACAGGACAGTCTCTCAGCATCAGCATCAGTCTTGAAGGGATGTGACATTTGAAAATAAATTAGTCTGTTATATCAGCTTCAGCTGTTTGGTAGCTGGTGGTGATCCAAGACTGGTTCATCTTTATGAAGGTCAGTCGATCAACAGAGTCGGTGGACAGGCGCACCCTGTGATCCGTGACAAATCCTCCAGCAGCACTGAATGTGCGTTCTGAAAGAACGCTGGATGCAGCACAGGCCAGTAGCTCAATTGCATACTGTGCAAGCTCTGGCCAGTGATCCATCCTCAAGACCCAGTAAGCCAGAGGATTTTCGGTGGGGAAGGTGTCCAAGTCTGACCTTGCCCCTAGGTATTCCTGCACCATGTATATCAGACGCTGGCGATGGTTGCTGGAACCGATCATACCTTGGGGCTGCGGACTAAAGAATCGTCTGAACGCTTCGGTCAGACGGCCACCTTCCCCACCGCTCCTTCTTTGACTGACCGAAGCCTCAGCAACTCGTTGTCCAGGACCAGGAGTTTGTAACCTCCCAGTCTCTGGGAACGCGTTGCACAGACCTTTCTGCAAGGCCTCCCGGAGTTGTCTCATCCTCTGCTCCCTCTGCGACGGTAAGATAAGGTCCGCAACCTTACCCTTGTACCGTGGATCAAGGAGAGTGGCCAGCCAGTAATGGTCCCTCTCATTGATCCGAAGAATACGAGGATCCTTCCGCAGACTTTGCAGGATCAGGGAGGCCATGCAGCGTAGGTTAGCTGAGGCATTCGGTCCGCAGTCCTCTGGGTCACTAAGGACGACATGATCCACAGCCACCTCCTCCCAGCCACGTACAAGTCCACTGGTTTCTTGGGACTGTAAATCATCCCTAAAAGACTGCTGCTGATGATGCTGAGTGCCAGGATCCACCTCCATGCTGACACAATCCTCCTCCTCCTCCTCCTCTTCTTCCTGTGCGATGGGTGGGACAGAAGGAACACTGTCTGGGTAAAGGGGGCCTTGAGAGGCAAGGAAGTCTTCCTCTTCCTGCCTCTGTTCTGCCTCAAGTGCCCTGTCCATTATTCCACGCAGCGTATGTTCCAACAGGTGGACAAGAGGTACAGTGTCACTGATGCATGCACTGTCACTGCTCACCATCCTCGTGGCCTCCTCAAATGGTGCCAGGACAGTGCATGCATCCCTGATCATGCCCCACTGGCGTGGTGAAAAAAAAACGAGCTCCCCTGACCCTGTCCTGGTGCCGTAGTCGCACAGGTACTCATTGATGGCCCTCTGCTGCGTGTGCAGCTGCTGCAGCATGGCCAACGTTGAGTTCCACCTGGTGGGCATGTCACATATAAGGCGGTTCTTGGGCAGGTTCAACTCCTTTTGCAGCTCAGCCAGGCGAGCACTGGCATTATAAGATCTGCGGAAATGCACACAGACTTTCTTGGCCTGCCTCAGGACATCCTGTAAGCCCGGGTACCTGCCCAAGAACCGCTGCACCACCAGGTTAAGGACATGAGCCACACAGGGCACATGGGTCAGTTGTCCCTGTCGGAGAGCGGAGAGGAGGTTGGTGCCATTGTCGCAAACCACCATTCCTGGCTTAAGCTGGCGTGGCATCAACCACCTCTCAGCCTGCCCCTGCAGAGCAGACAGAACCTCTGCCCCAGTGTGGCTCCTGTCCCCCAAACACACCAGCGCAAGCACGGCATGGCATCTTTTTGCCTGCGTACTTGCGTAGCCCCTTGAACGCCTACGGAGCACCGCTGGTTCCGAGGACAAAGCACAGGAAGAGGCCACGGAGGAAGAAGAAGAGGAGGGGGTGGAGGACAGAGGTGTGTCCCAACCAGTAGTAGCATTTTGGAGGCGTGGCGGTGGAACAACCTCCAACACTACTGCACCTTGTCCTGCATCCTTCCCAGCTGCCAAAAGAGTGACCCAATGGGCCGTGAAAGAAAGGTAACGTCCCTGTCCATGCCTGCTGGACCATGAGTCAGCGGTAATATGCACCTTAACGCTGACCGCCCTGTCCAGCGAGGCCAAGACATTGCCTTCCACATGCCGGTAGAGAGCCGGAATCGCCTTCCGTGAGAAAAAGTGGCGTTTGGGAACCTGCCACTGAGGAACCGCACATTGCACAAACTCACGGAAGGGGGCCGAGTCTACCAACTGAAAAGGCAGCAGTTGAAGCGCTAGCAATTTAGCCAAGCTAGCATTCAACCGCTGGGCATGTGGATGGCTGGGAGTGAACTTCTTTCGACGGTCCAGCAGCTGGGGCAGGGAAATTTGCCTGCTAGAATCGGACGTTGGTGTACTGCTAGCAGAGTGCCCGCAAGTACTTGGCTGTGACACACCTAATTCTACACCTTCATTCCTCTCAGAGCAGGTTTCAGAGAGGACTGAAGGTATAGTGGGGTTGGAGATCCCAGCTGATGCGGTGCAAGAAGAGGTCAGCTTTGTTCTTTGGTGTGGGTCTTTAAGGTAGGCTTGCCAACGAGCTGCATGGCAGGTCAACATATGTCTGGTCAAGCATGTGGTGCCCAAGCGGGTGATGTTTTGGCCACGCGATATACGCTTGAGACATATGTTGCAAACAGCAGCTGTACGATCTGATGCACTCGACTCAAAAAAGGCCCACACCAAAGAACTTTTTGAATAACGGGCAGAGGCAGCGCCCTGCACAGGCGGAGCTCTGCGGTGTGATTCCGTCGGTGTGCTGCCCTTACGCTGGCCCCCCGAGGGCATCCTGCCTCGTTGGAGATGTGCCTCCTCCTCATCCTCCTCCTCCTCTCTCCTATTAGGCACCCACGTGGAGTCAGTGACCTCATCATCCCCTCCCTCCTCATCACTGGAGCCAATCTGGCAGTATGCTGCAGCTGCTGGAACATGACTGCCAGATTGGTGTCCTTCTTGAGCATCCCCTCTCTCTGCTCTCACGCTACTGCCTTCCTCTAGCTGGGTATCATCATCAGACCCTACGAAACACTGGGCATCCTCCTGGAGCATGTACCCAACACTGTGCTCAAACAGTTCGGGGGACTCCTCAGGAGGACATGGTTGGTCTAGGGAAGGAGTGACTGATGATGACATTGATACCAGGGAAGAGGACGCTTTGACAGCTGCTTTGCCAGTACCCTGAGCCTGGGTGAGAGAGGATGAGGAGGATGAGGAGGGCTTGGTCATCCACTCTACCAAGTCTTCGGCATGATGAGGCTCAACACGTCCAGCTGCCGAAAAGAAGGACAAGCGTGTCCCATGGCCACGTGCTGATGGCGATGCACCGCGTCCACGACCAGCACTGTTGTCTCTAGACACAGAGCCTGATTGCCCTCTTTTATTGCCTCCTGACTGTCTGCCTCTCCTTGTTTGCCTTCCAGACATTCTAATGGCCTGCAGGGAAATGGGAAAAGCAGCAATACAGGCTAAGTTAAGGTATAATATGGTAAGGAGGCACACTCCGCCCGCTGTAAGTGCCGCAAAATCCTGTTGGTGTAACACACCAGGAAAAAGCAGCAATACAGGCTAAGTTAAGGTGTAATATGGTCAGGAGGCACACTCCGCCCGCTGTAAGTGCCGCAAAATCCTGTTGGTGTAACACACCAGGAAAAAGCAGCAATACAGGCTAAGTTAAGGTGTAATATGGTCAGGAGGTACACTCCGCCCGCTGTAAGTGCCGCAAAATCCTGTTGGTGTAACACACCAGGAAAAAGCAGCAATACAGGCTAAGTTAAGGTGTAATATGGTCAGGAGGTACACTCCGCCCGCTGTAAGTGCCGCAAAATCCTGTTGGTGTAACACACCAGGAAAAAGCAGCAATACGGGCTAACTTCAGGTGTATAATGTGCAGGAGGCTTAGCAACAATGACACTGACACTGTCCCCTGCCTATCCTTCTCTCTCCCTGCACACAAGGTTTATCAAAGTATATGACACTGACACTCTCCCTGCCTATCCTTCTCTCTCCCTGCACACAAGGTTTAGCAAAGAATATGACACTGACACTGTCCCCTGCCTATCCTTCTCTCTCCCTGTACACAAGGTTTATCAAAGTATATGACACTGACACTCTCCCTGCCTATCCTTCTCTCTCCCTACACACAAGGTTTAGCAAAGAATATGACACTGACACTCTCCCTGCCTATCCTTCTCTGTCCCTACACACAAGGTTTAGCAAAGAATAGATTTGACAAGATTTGACACTGTCCCTGCCTATCCTTCACTTTCCCTGCTCCGGAACACACTACACAAGGCCACCGCGCTGGCGGCCTTTTATAGTGTGGGGCGTGTACTAAACCCCCTCAGCTATAATTGGCCACAGGCATCCTGCCTGTGGCCAATCATTGCTCTCCTCGCTGCCGGCGCTCTGATTGGCCAAGCATGCAGGGTCACAGTGCATGCTTGGCCAATCACAGCGCCGGGATTACACTGCGATGGCGCAGTGTATTGTGGGCCGTTCGCGTCACTCGAATTTGGCGCGAACGGCCCAAATTGTTCGTTGTTCGCCGAACGCGCGAACAGCCGATGTTCGACTCGAACCTATGTTTGACTCGAACACCGAGCTCATCCCTACTTACTATACGTGTTGTAACACTTCAATCTGAAGCCGCTAACGTTGTCACTTTTCAGGGGCAGTTTGGAAGTGGAGGTTTAAGGATCAGCCCTGCCAAAGAGGTATTTCACTTATAGGGGATGTAGGGTGGGCTGAGGCATCCCCACTTTTATAGTGTCAGGGCTCATTCATACGTGCTTTGATCTCTGAATAGCGGTCCACATTCAGATTGCTCCTCAAAGAGCATTTGACAAGCAGCGAGGAGGCATTTTATCGCCTCCTCACCCCTTGCTATGACCATTTAAACATATGGGATGCAGGGGCAGCGCCCCCCTAATCCATGCGCCCAGCCCCTAATCTACATGCAGGGTGCCGAACGCATGGATTCCAATGTTTTTTTTAGAAGCACATGATTAGAGCTTGGGGCCCTAATTGGCTTCAAAAAAAGGGTGGGCTCGGGGCGCGGAGCCATTGCACCCACGATCTGCTGACTGTCAATCTACCTTGTACAAGCAGGTCGTTACACAATGACAGGAAGCATCAATGAGCTACTTACCAACCTCAACAGCACCCTGGTAGTTTATTGAGAAGTACAAGCCAAGAGCCGCAAAGGATGTCGGTACTTGTAGTTCTCCCATTCACAGAACCGGGAGAGGACCCCCAGCCCGCTTTCACAACTGCCCCTAGCTCAGGCATGCAGCTAGCAGGGTGTGCTTAGCTGAGAAAGCCCCTCCTCCTCTCCTCTTCCAAATTAGAGAAAAACATGCCCATGAAGACTCCTGAGATGTATGACATCATTTTGGCTTAGGCCAGAAACCAGGAAGCAACTGAAGGAATGTAAAAAAAGGTTAAAACAAGTAAATATAAGCTACCTTCCTATTTATTTACTAATACCATCAGCATAAGGAATAAAATAGTTCATATTGATGGAGAGAGTTTAGCTCCTCTTTAAGAAGTAAACCCTTCATTTTGGTATTTTTCATGAAGGTGAGACATGGTTGTACCTTCTGTTTTATGAAGGCTCTTTACTCCTTCCTAAGTGCTGGTTCACACTGGGGCGACAAACGCTCCGACATTAGGAGCTCATGTCGCATGACGTGTGAAAATCAATGTTTCCCTATGGGAGCCGTCTTAACTGGTCCGACACATGTCGGTCCGACATTAAAAATTCTCCCTGTACTACTTCTGTCCGACTTTGATCCGACTTCAGCCCATTGACTATCATTGAAGTCGGATCAAAGTCGGATCCTTGTCCTAACCATACGACTTTGGCATCCGACATTGTGATTACAGCAGCAGTAAAAGGAATTTATCTCACCCTGGGATTGTTTTGATTGGTCAAAGGACAAGTCAGACTAGCACAATGTCGGATCAAAGTAGTATCCTGTTCATGAATGTCGGATGGATGTCGGACCAATGTCGGACCAATGTCGGACCAATGTCGGACAGATGTCGCAGAGCAAAGTAGGATGAAAGTCGTGTCGTATAGTGTGAACCCAGCCTTAAGCCTAATTCCAATTAACGTTTTTGAAAAACAAACAAACAAACAAAAAATCTTTCTCTATAAAACTTACCCCATTTCCAACACTATCACCCATATAATAAATGAGAAAACAAATGTATGTGGCTTGCTGTCCCTGAATTATGTGAAAAACCCATAGACTAATGTAAAAGTATTCAATATGCAATTCCTTTTTTGGACACAAGATGGGAGTATGGAGATGTAGCCTTTTACCTGTAGTGCTCAGTGTTGGGACAGTTGCATCATTTCTTGCCAGCAAAGTGGGATCTCTTCTTTCAACAAGCAGAGCATTCTGGGACATGAAGTCCCGCAGCCAGGACATACTTTAATCTTTAGCACTGACTGGACTACACTTACCAGAAAGCTGGTAACTGAGGGTGAGGAGGAAATTGGGAAAGGAGATCAAATTTCAATGTGAGGGGCGGGCTCACTCTCTTGGGACACGGAAGCCTGCAGCTACAGGAGTGAGAGGCTAAGGCTCCTCTGGTTGGTGTGAGAGGGTGTCATGGCCTGGATCGCGTGGAGAGCCTTTCTGCGAATGAGCATTCTCCCTGAATGCAGATCCTCAGCTGCTGGCCTCTCATCGACAGAGTGGCTATCGGAGACCACTGTCACTTGCACCCATGTGGATGCCGCTGAATCCCTGGGTCACTCTCACTTGCACCCAATCGGATGCCGCTATATCCCTGGGTCATCGGGTTCTCAAAGATCCCAGCGTGGCCCTCAAAGATCCCAGCCGCAGTGCTCAAGGATCACACACTCTGAACCTTCCCCACGCTGGTACCCATCAACCGATGACAGCTAAACCAGGGTTAGCTGGCATCACCTGAGGGTCCCATACCTTGATGGTTCCCCACTTATGCCAAATTGGTCAAATTGTCTACTGCCTCCAAGAATCCCCAACCGCCACCGCCCACAGGTGTGAGACCTTACACCTGTGGACGACCCACACAACGCAGGGCCCTTTGGATGCCATCCTGCTACGCCAAACCCCTCCTCTGTCTCTCAGACCCCCACTGTCTCTCAGCCCCCTCATCTATCTCTCAGCTCTCCCCCTCTGTCTCTCAGCTCTCCCCCTCTGTCTCTCAGCTCTCCCCCACTGTCTCTCAGCTCTCCCCCCTGTCTCTCAGCTCTCCCCCTCTGTCTCTCAGCCCCCCCTCTGTCTCTCAGCTCTTCCTCTGTCTCTCAGCTCCCCCCTCTGTCTCTCAGACCCCTCCTCTGTTTCTCAGCTCTCCTCCTCTGTCTCTCAGCTCTCCTCATTTGTCTCTCAGCTCTCCTCCTCTGTCTCTCAGCTCTCCTCCTCTGTCTCTCAGCTCTCCCCTCTGTCTCTCAGCTCCCCCCTCTGTCTCTCAGCCCCCCCTCTGTCTCTCAGACCCCTCCACTGTCTCTCAGCCCCCTCCACTGTCTCTCAGCCCCCTCCTCTGTCTCTCAGCTCCCCCTCTGTCTCTCAGCTCCCCCCTCTGTCTCTCAGCTCCCCCCCTCTGTCTCTCATCCCCCCTCTGTCTCTCAGCTCCCCCTCTGTCTCTCAGCTCCCTCCCTCTGTCTCTCAGCCCCCCTGTCTCTCAGCCCCCTCGTCTCTCAGCCCCCCTCTGTCTCTCAGCTCCCCCACTGTCTATTAGACCCCCCTCTGTCTCTCAGTTCCTGCGTCTCTCAGTCCCCCCCTCTTTTAGCCCCTCCTCTGTCTCTCAGCTCCCCTCTGTCTCTCAGACCCCCCTCTCTCTCTCAGACCCCCCCCTCTGTCTCTCAGACCCCTCCTCTGTCTCTCAGCTCTCCTCTCTGTCTCTCAGCTCCCCCCTCTGTCTCTCAGCTCCCCCTCTGTCTCTCAGCCCCCCTGTCTCTCAGACCCCTCCTCTGTCTCTCAGACCCCTCCGCTGTCTCTCAGACCCCTCCACTGTCTCTCAGCCCCCTCTGTCTCTCACCTCCCCCCTCTGTCTCTCAGCCCCCCTCTGTCTCTCAGCTCCCCCTCTGTCTCTCAGCTTCCACCTCTGTCTCTCAGCTTCCCCCTCTGTCTCTCAGCTTCCCCCTCTGTCTCTCAGCTCCCCTCTGTCTCTCAGCTCCCCCTCTGTCTCTCAGCTCCCTCCCATTGTCTCTCAGCTCCCTCACATTGTCTCTTAGCTCCCTCCCATTGTCTCTCAGCTTCCCCCTCTGTCTCTCAGCTTCCTCCTCTGTCTCTCAGACCCCTCCTCTGTCTCTCAGCCCCCTCCTCTGTCTCTCAGCCATTCATTTCAATGGGCAGGAGCGGTGTGTACACCGCTCCTCCACCACCCCAAAGATGCTGCTTGGAGGACTTTCACACTGGGACTGCAGCGGAGGCGTTTTTCAGGCGCTTTACAGGCGCTATTTTTAGCCCAAAATCGCCTGAAAAACGCCTCAGTGTGAAAGGGATCCTACACTCACCCCCTCTCTTTTACACTCACCCCCCTCTCTCACCCACCCCCTCTCATCCCCTTTCCCTCAACCCTCCCTCTCTCTCTCTCTCTCTCTCATTCCCCTCTCGCTCACCCTCTCATGATATACAATAATGGATGTAGGGGCCTTTTGGTGGGCGTGATTTTTTGGGGGGGTGGGGGGCAGCATTTTATTGAATTAAAGTGGGCCGGTCTGGATGAAGTCCAGGGCCAAATTTTGGTCCCAGTCCAGCCCTGCTTGTGACATTTAAATGTAAGTACCATCCCTTGTGCTGATTTTTTAAAAATATATTTATAGGGGGGAGTTGCATAGGTTGACACACTTAGGAAGTGGAGCTTTATTTGTTGTTTAGTGAATGTGGTTATGCTGTAAAATGTAATGCTATGCATAGTCTTGGTAATGTTTATATTACTGGTTACTATGCTACCATCTTGTGGTTATTTTGGTTATAGCACCATCCTTTACTGTTTTATTCTCTCTGCTCCACCCATTTTGTGATGTACATCCTGTTCCTGTTTCACTGTCTTGATGGGATAAGTAAAGAGGGATGAGAATTGATCAGTGTATTTAATCTGCCAACGTCCTATTTAGCATCATGGATAAGTTATGCAGCAAAGTGCATTGGGGGATGCCCCCTTGGACTTTGTATGGCAGAGAAAAATAGTAATATGAGTCATAGAGTAAAAAATGGCATATAAATGCCTATTTTATTAATGTAGAAAAGATAAAAAAGTGCATTGTGTAGAGACACAGGGTCACTTTAAATACATAGTAGAAAAAACAATCAATGAATGATTATAACATAGAACATAATGAATTAGCCCAGAACTAATAATCCAAACTTGTTGCTCAAAAGTGAATTTGAGATCAGCTAGTTGGATTTACATACATGTACCCAACATGTTTCGGAATTTTATTACATTAATATGCGTCTTTTCCTTCATCAGGGGAAGTACTGTGGTTGAAGGGCGAATGTTCTTGTCTGAAAAGTAAATACATAATAATAATTGTAAAGAGAAAAAATCACCATATTGTAAACAGACTTGTTTTTGCGAGTATAGCCATAACTAAAGGTACTTACATATATTCGATTCATAAATAGATATAAAAACAGCACAGAATAACAGGACACGTTGGCCACATAGATCCGTATAAAGCTAGAGAGATTTAAAAGATGACCACAGATCAGGTATCATAACACGTCACCGGCGGGAGTGGGTTCTCCCGCTGATATAGCGAATTCAGCATGGGGACGAAGATTTGCTCATCCCGCCGCAGTGGCCACGGTAAAGACAGATGACATCCATCATCCATCTGCCCAGCCGGCGCCGGAAGAGCTTACCCGCCGGGTGTCAGTGTATAGACAGACCCGATTGGAAACAAGGTACAGAGCCATCTAGTGGACGGATAACATATTGGCCAAAGTGTTTACAGAAATGTCAGAAAATACAGAAACATTATAAAACATATAATCAAATAACAAACAATAAGAGTCATGATAACCAATAAGTCAAAAACAAAAGACAAATAATAAAATAAAATAAATAATATAAGGGGAAAAATACAGCAGCAGAAAAAGAGAGGAAACTAATAAATGGTATAACAATTGCATACATACATGTTCCTAATGTAGAAGAGTAGCCATCCTAATTTTTTTAGTAGATGGTTTTTAGGGTGGTAACCTATTCAAAATAAAGTGCATAAAAAGAACATATTGTTAATGCGAGATAGTTAGATTTGTAGCACAGGGGATAAGTCTCCTACAGATTCAGCTTGCAAACCCCAGAGGTGAATCCTGGGAGGAATGACCTAAAATTAAATGCCTCATTCAATCCAGGGGATGAAGTCGCCTGTAGGTTGAATATCCATTGTAATTCGCACTGGAGGAGGCGTTTATTGAAATCGCCTCCTCTTGCATGGAAATGTACCCAGTCTAGAGCTAAAAAGAATACTCTGGGGAGTGAATTGGGGTGCACCAAGGCCATATGTCGGCCAATGGGTACATCCGGATCGCGTTTACGCATTGTAAGGGTGTTGATGGGATAAGAGATGGCCACTTGTCTAGGCCTTTCATGCAATCTGCTCGCATCTGGGAACACATTACCATGTTTTGATCTTCAAATATCATCTTTCAATCATCTACCGTATCTTGTTATCTGCTATACCTCCTGCTTGCAATAAAGACCTACACTGATGAAAAAGACATGTTTGGTGAGTTCAGCTATCTGATAACGGCTGTCCGCAGTGATTATATCTGCTTATACAGGCCAGGCATAGTGGTCTCAGCAAGTGATAAGTCACTATTACAACAGTTGGAGTCACAATAGTCAAAAAATGTGGTAGAATTCCTTCCTTCACACAAGCTTACTGTACTTTACCTGTAAATGTTGAAAACTGCTTATCTGCATTGGATTGTGTTATCCCACCTGTGTAAGCTGCTGTTTGTCTTCCGAAAGAGACAGTAAATATTTTTTGCAAAACCTAAAAAAAAATGTCTAGACAAGGCTCCGAGCACTCTTTTATCACGGAATCAACACAGATACATCATGCCTCTGACTACACAGATCTACAGGGAGTGGATTATGCAGATATCGCAGAGCAATCTGTAAGACTCCAACGCACAATCATACCAACACAGAAACTTAGAGAAAACGATGA
The DNA here is from genome assembly GCA_029206835.1 of Rana muscosa. Classification (NCBI taxonomy): domain Eukaryota; kingdom Metazoa; phylum Chordata; class Amphibia; order Anura; family Ranidae; genus Rana; species Rana muscosa. The sequence goes on along the minus strand of CM055121.1, from coordinate 239,867,588 downwards.
AACCACTAGAGATGAGTTATCCGGCAATCTCTCAGATCTGTGGGACAAAACTACATACTGCATGTCAGTCTTGCCATGCTTCAATCAACCAGCTGAATTAAGAAACTCTACAGATCGCCTATCTGCAGCGTATGAGCGCTACCAGCAGCTGTCTGCTGAATACACAGCTTTCTTAAAGGACTCTAATATAGGGGGCTCTTTAGCAGAAGCGACTAAGACAGATGAACTAAACAAAGAGATCTCCTAGTGCAAGATGCTAAGGATAAGGCAGAACTCAGCATTGCTCAACTGCAGAAGATCAGATCATATAAATCCATACTTACTAAGCTCACAGCACTATACTACACTAGCCTGTCTGTATACTACACTAGCCTGTCTATATATACCCTAGCCTGTCTGTATACTACACTAGCCTGTCTGTATGTACCCTAGCCAGTTTGTATATATCCTAGCCTGTCTATATACCACACTAGCCTGTCTATATACTACACTAGCCTGTCTATATACACCCTAGCCTGTCTGTATACTACACTAGCCTGTCTGTATACTACACTAGCCTGTCTGTATATACCCTAGCTTGTCTATATAATACCCTAGCCTGTCTATATACTACACTAGCCTGTTTAAATACTACACTAGCCTGTTTATATACCCTAGTCTGTCTATATACTACACTAACCTGTCTATATACAACACTAGCCCTTAACCTAGGTTCACACTTATGTGTTTAGTACAAAATCTGACTTCCTGATAAATTAAATTTTAGTTTTATTTATTATGATGTAATATAATGGAAGTGAGGGCCTTTTGGTGGTTGTGATTCTACACTAGCCTGTCTGTATATACCCTAGCTCAGGGTTTCTCAACTCCAGTCCTCAAGGCGCCCCAACAGGTCATATTTTCAGGCTTTCCATTAATTGCACAGGTGATTTGATCAGTTTCACTGCCTTGTAATTACCACAGCTGTTTCATTTGAGGGAAATCCTGAAAACATGACCTGTTGGGGTGCCTTGAGGACTGGAGTTGAGAAACACTGCCCTAGCTTGTCTGTATATACCATAGCCTGTCTGAATACTACACTAGCCTGTCTGTATATATCCTAGCCTGTCTGTATATACCCTAGCCTATCTGTATACTACACTAACCTGTCTGTATATACCCTAGCCTGTCTGTATATACCCTAGCTTATCTGTATATACCCTAGCCTGTCTGAATACTACACTAGCCTGTCTGTATATATCCTAGCCTGTCTGTATACCACACTAGCCTGTCTGTATATACCCTTTCCTATCTGTATATACACTAGCCTGTCTGTATACTACACTAGCATGTCTGTATACTACACTAGCCTGTCTGTATATACCCTAGCCTGTCTGTATACTACACTAGCCTGTCTGTATATACCCTAGCCTTTCTCTATATACCCTAGCCTGTCTATATACTACACTAGCCTGTCTGCATATACCCTAGCCTGTCTGTATACTACACTAGCCTGTCTGTATATACCCTAGCCTGTCTGTATATACCATAGCCTGTCTATATACTACACTAACCTGTCTGTATATACCCTTGCCTGTCTATATACTACACTAGCCTGTCTATATATACCCTAGTCTGTCTGTATATACCCTAGCCTGTCAATATACTACACTAGCCTGTCTGTATATACCCTAGCCTATCTGTATACTACACTAGCCTGTCTATATATACCCTAGCCTGTCTGTATACTACACTAGCCTGTCTGTATATACCCTAGCCTTTCTCTATATACCCTAGCCTGTCTATATACTACACTAGCCTGTCTGTATATACCCTAGCCTGTCTGTATACTACACTAGCCTGTCTGTATATACCCTAGCCTGTCTGTATATACCATAGCCTGTCTATATACTACACTAACCTGTCTGTATATACCCTTGCCTGTCTATATACTACACTAGCCTGTCTATATATACCCTAGTCTGTCTGTATATACCCTAGCCTGTCAATATACTACACTAGCCTGTCTGTATATACCCTAGCCTATCTGTATACTACCCTAACCTGTCTGTATATACCCTAGCCTGTCTGTATATACCTTAGCTTGTCTATATAATACCCTAGCCTGTCTATATACCACACTAGCCTGTCTATATACTACCCTAGCCTGTCTATATACCCTAACCTGTCTATATACGACACTAGCATGTCTAAATACTACACTAGCCTGTTTATAAACCCTAGCCTGTCTATATACTACACAAGCCTGTCTATATACAAAACTAGCCCTTAACCTAGGTTCACACTTATGTGTTTAGTACAAAATCTGACTTCCTGATAAATAAAATGTTAGTTTTATTTATTATGATGTAAAATAATGGATGTGAGGGCCTTTTGGTGGGCGTGATACTACACTAGCCTGTCTGTATATACCCTAGCCTGTCTATATACTACACTAGCCTGTCTATATACAACACTAGCCCTTAACCTAGGTTCACACTTATGTGTTTAGTACAAAATCTGACTTCCTGATAAATTACATTTTAGTTTTATTTATTATGATGTAAAATAATGGATGCGAGGGCCTTTTGGTGGGTGTGATACTACACTAGCTTGTCTGTATATACCCTAGCCTGTCTGTATACTACACTAGCCTGTCTGTATATATAATAGCCTTTCTCTATATACCCTAGCCTGTCTATATGCTACACTAGCGGCACAGTTGTGTAGTGGGTAGCACTCTCTCCTAGCAGTAAAAAGGGTCGCTGGTTCAAATCCCAACCACGACACTACCTGCCTGGGGTTTGCATGTTCTCCCTGTGCCTGCGTGTGTTTCCTCTGAGTACTCTGGTTTCCTCCTACACTCCAAAGACCTGCTGGTAGGTTAATTGGCTTCTGTCTAAATTGGCCCTAGTATATGAATGTGAGTTAGGGACCTTAGATTGTAAGCTCCTTGAGAGTAGGGACCGATGTGAATGTACAATGTATATGTAAAGCGCTGCATATATTGATGGCTCTATATAAGTACCTTAAATATTAATATTAATAACTAGCCTGTCTGTATATACACTAGCCTGTCTATATACTACACTAGCCTGTCCATATACTACACTTGCCCTTAACCTAGGTTCACACTTATGTGTTTAGTACAAAATCTGACTTCCTGATAAATTGCATTTTAGTTTTATTTATTATGTTGTAAATGAATGGATGTGGGGGCCTTTTGGTGGGTGTGATTTTTTTGTTCGTGGGGGGCAACATTTCATTCTTGGACCCAGGCAGCACAATGTCTTGGGCCAGCCCTGGTAATGACAGCTTCAAGACGCCTCCTGTATGGAGAAACTAGTCGCATGCATTGCTCAGGTGTGATTTTGGCCCATTCTTCCACAGAAACAAGAAACAGTCTTCAAATCTTTTTTTTTATTTTTATTGTATTTTTATTACATTTTTCAAAAGAAAATACAAACAGAAAACAGAAATAAATGCCAATCATGTAGTACGGCGTATAAGAATGCTAAGTGAAAAGGCATATAAAAGATGTTAAAATCATAGGTATATTGCTACAATGCTACAGAATTCACAAAAGCCAAATAATTCCACTGCATAGACCAAGAAGGATGGGAAGGGGGAAAAGGGGGGGGGGGGGATCCAGGGAACGGGCGGCACTAACAAAATCAATATTTCACATTAAAGGAATTGTTGCTCTCTGGATCCAGTGTCAGCGGGGCCCCAGGGCGCCCAAACTGAGGAGCTAGGATGCCCTGAGGAGAACCCATCTAGGAGGGAGGGAGAGTGGGAGGAAAGGGAGGGAGCACCATGGAATAACAATAAGAACAAGATAACAGGACTAAAGAAACATAGCACATATGCTTAAGAGTGTACTGTACTACTGGGGGGATAGTGAAATTGCACCTGGATTAAGCTTCGACTGATCCCACAGGTGCCAAGTCTTAGAAGATTGAGGAAGTGTATCATGGACTGTCGCAGTCAGGTGTTCCATCCTGCGAATTTGTTCCAATATTTGCAGAACCTGTGCAAGGGTGGGTGGGGAGGGGGACAACCATCTCAGAGGTATAGCTCTTTTTGATGCTAGGAGGAAAAAGGCAGCTAACTTTTGGGCGTGTCTGGGGATACCAGGGAACGGCAAACCCAAAAGATACTGGATCGGGTCTAGTGGGCGAGTAGTTTCAAAGAGCTCTTGCAGATGGGTATGGATGGGGGACCAGAAGGGTTGAATCATGGGACATTCCCAGAAAATGTGGAAGTGGGAACCAACGTCATCAGTGAGGAAGTTTTAATGTAGGAATCTATAGATATCTGAAATAAGATGGGCTTGGTATGGGCCTTGAGCACATAATAGTTCAAATGAGGTAGGGTTATCTAAGGTTAAAGTAGGGGATTTAGAGGAAAAATAGTGTTTGAATTGGAGGTAAGAGTAAAATAAATGTTTAGGGATCCGATATTTACGCTGTAGTTCATTAAAAGGTAAAAGCGTGCGGGTGAGTGGATGGAAAAGGTTTCTGAGCTGGAAAATTCCTGCTTGTGTCCACGGGAGCATTCGAGTATAAGAAAGACTATCCGGGACATCGGGGTTGAATAATACATTCAATAGGGGCAGACACGTAGAAGAGAGGGAGAATTGGCGCGAGCACTTCTTCCATATGGAAAGAGTGAATAACATCGGGTTCAAGCAAAAGCCTCTAAGTTGAGTCATAGATGTCTCTAGGTTCGTCCAAATCATAGAGCAGGGGTGGACTGGTCTAGTGATACTCATTTCAATCTCCGACTAGATGCTGGATGCCATTCTAGAAGACCAAGTGATAATCAGTTTGAGGTGGGAGGCAAAGAAATATTTAATAAGGTCTGGGGCCCCCAATCCACCTCTGGACCTAGGGGCCAACACCACTGAGCTGGCTATGCGGTGGGCCTTGTAGTGCCAAATAAAGTTAAGGAATGATCTCTGAGTGGCTTTGAGCTGTGACATAGGGACAGGAATCGGCAAAGTCTCAAATAGATAGAGGAGTCTCGGTAGAATAGACATCTTCAGGACATTGATACGACCCAAGAGAGAAATGGGATAAGTGTCCCATTGTCGCAAGAGTCGGTCAATGTCGCGGAAGAGTGGGGATAAGTTGGCCTGGTAGAGTGTTGAGTATGAAGGAGTGAGATGTATCCCTAGGTATTTAAGAGAGTTTGGGCACCAGTGATAGGAATAGTTTTGCTGTAGAGTGGCAAGTTCTGAAGGTGGGATGAGTATTGGTAGGGCCTCTGATTTGCTTGTGTTGATAAATTCTTTGAGCAAGGCATGTAAATTTGGGAGAGAAGTGTGGGGTCTGGTCAGAGTCAATATAATATCGTCTGCAAACAATGATAGTTTATACTCGTTATGACGCAGGGAGACCCCACGGATGTCAGGGTGATTGCGGATGGCTGCAGCTAGGGGTTTGAGACAAAGAATAAAAAGTAAAGGGGACAACGGACATCCCTGTCTGGTACCATTACTCAAAGAAAAGGGCGGTGATATATAGGAAGACAGTTGGACTTGGGAAGAGGGATGGGAGTATGGAGCACGCAGCGCTGTCATAAAGGGGCCGCTGATACCATAATTGGAAAGTGTAGCAAACATAAAAGGCCAACTGAACCTATCAAAGGCTTTCTGTGCGTCAAGGCTCAATATCAGAGCTGGGCGAGTTGTTCTGTTCAATAAATCTTTAAGGTCTCTGGTGCGTCTCGTGTTATCGCCAGCATGTCTGGCAGTTACAAAGCCTACTTGGTCTTTGTGTACGAGTCTAGGTATGAATTGTGAGAGTTGATTCGCTAAAATTTTTGTAAATATCTTGTAATCAGAGTTAAGTAAAGCAATGGGCCTATAATTGTCAGGGAGGGAGGGGTCTTTACCAGGTTTCGGGATAACGGAAATATGTGCATGAAGGAATTGAGGGTGGGGTACAGTACCTTGAAGTAAGGAAGTAAAAAGAGAAAGCAAATGTGGGCTTAAAATTGGCAAAAAGGTTTTATAATATGAGTAAGGCAGGCCATCTGGGCCAGGGGACTTTTGAGTAGGGAGGTTTTTGACCACTTCAGCTAATTCCTCAGGGGTGATTGCAGAGTTCAGAGAAGAAAGGTGATCAGGGGAGAGTGTGGGCAATTGTAGTGAGCTAAAGAAGGAGTCAAATTTCTCCTGTGTAAAATTGTAGTTAGGGTCCGTTTGTAAACAGTTATATAATTTGTGATAGATTTCTCCAAAAACTTTGGACATGGTGAGAGGGCAATAGGTGGGAGTACCGTCAGTTTGTCTGAGAAAATCTGGGGATGAGAGAAAGGGGCGAGGTTTCAGCTTATTTACTAGCATTCTGTGGGGTTTATTTGAGTATTCATAAAATTTCTGTTTGGACCACAAAAGGGATTTGTCAATCTTTTTCATATCTAATGAGTTGATTACGCAGGAAAATAACGGTCCGGAGCCCAGCCACCGTGGGGGAAGACAGCAAAAGGTTCTCAGCTTTACAGAGTTTGGACAGGACAGAGGAGTGTTGAAATGCTGCGTCTTTTTTCAGGCGAGTACCAGTGGCAATGCAATGTCCCCGGAAGATGGCTTTATGAGCTTCCCACAGGGTGGAGGGCCCCGAGACCGTATTCTCATTAAGTTGGAAGTATTCAACTAGGCTGTTGGACAAAAGGTCTCTAGTTTCAGGAATATGGAGAAAGGTCTCATTAAGGTGCCAATGACAATTTCTGGGAGAGGCGGAAGAGAGGGAGCTATCTAGGTGTAAAGAGGAGTGGTCTGACCAGGTTATGGGGTAAATTTCAAAGGAGACCGTGGACTTCAAAAGGGGGGAAGAGATGAAGAAGTGGTCTAATCTAGAGTAAAGTTTGTGGGGGTGTGAATAGAAGGTGTATTGTCTGTGTGTGGGGTGTTTAATTCTCCAAATGTCCAGTAGGTTTTTGGCTCTAATGAGCTTACGGAAGGATTTGGAGAGGTGGTCAGACTTAGATGATGTTGCGGATGGGAATAATACGTGCCTATCTTTACTGGGTGACATGGTCATATTGAAATCTCCGCCCATTTCCAGAAAGGGTTGTGAAAATTTGTCTAGAGTATCAAACATGTTAGCGAGAAACTGGACCTGACCAGAATTAGGAGCATAGACATTAACTATAGTAAGGGATTGGGTGTGAAACAAGCAATTCAGGATAATAAATCTGCCCTGGGGGTCCAGGTGAGAGGATTTAACTCTTAAAGGGCAGGAGCGACTAATTAAAATCGCTACACCTGCTTTCCCAGATGGGTCAGAAGCCATGAAGGATATCGGGATGTGTTTACTAGCAAATTTAAGGGATCCCCCTTGGCGGAAGTGAGTCTCCTGGACCAAAATTACATCAGCCTTGGAAGCTTTAAACTCTTTCAAAGCCAACCATCACTTTTGAATAGAGTTTAAACCTTTCACATTACAAGTTAAGAATTTTAACGCCATGACAGTTCAATCTGGTGGATAAGCAGAAGATAAGCTGCCAAACATACATTAAATAAGAGATTCCATGGTGCAAAGGTCATATAATGAGTAAAAGAAAACATATCAACAGTCAGTATAACAGTAGCATTGGAGCAGAAAAATAACCGGTCTTTAAAGTGTTGCAGCCACAGGTCAGGAAAAAAAAGACCTGAGGAAAACAAAAATGAAAATTGAAGAAAAAAATACGAAAAAAAATTTATCCATGAACCTCTTCAATAAATTCTTATCTTTAGTTCTTTCTATAGATTTTCCATTGGATTCAAGTCAGGTGATTGGCTGGGCCATTCTAGCAGCTTTATCTTCTTTCTTTGAAACCAATTGAGAGTTTCCTTGGCTTTGGCTTTGGGATCATTGTCTTGCTGAAATGTCCACCCTCGTTTCATCTTCATCATCCTGGTAGATGGCAGCAGATTTTTATAAAGAACGCCCTCGTACATATTTCCATTCACCCTTCTTTTAATAATTTGAAGTCTGCCAGTACCGTATGGTGAAAAACAGCCCCACACCATGATGTTCCCACCTTCAAACTTCACTGTTGGTATGGGAGTGTTTTTGGAATGATGTGCAGTGCCACGTGGTGTATATTATGACATCCAAAGAGTTCAATTTTGGTCTCATCTGACCAGACTATATTCTCTCAGTATTTCTCAGGCTTGTCTAAATGTTGTGCAGCAAACTTTAAACGAGCTTCAACATGCTTCTTCTTCAGCAATGGAGTCTTGTATGGTGAGTGTGCGTACAGGCCGTGGCGGTTGATGCATTACTTATTGTTTTCTTTGAAACAATTGTATCTGCTAATTCCAGGTCTTGCTGAAGCTCTCAACAAGTGGTCCTTGGCTCTTGGACAACTCTTCTGATAATACTTTTCACTCCTCTGTTAGAAATATTGCAAGGAGCACCTGGTCGTGGCCAATTTATGGTAAAATTATGTTCTTTCCACTTCTGGATTTTGGCCCCAACAGTGCTCAGTGGAACATTCAGAAGTTTAGAAATCCTTCTGTAGCTAATGCCATCAGTATGTTTTGCAACAATAAGGTTGTGAAGGTCTTGAGAGAGCAATTTGTTTTTACCCATCATGAGATGTTTTGGTAATGAGACACCTTTTTATAGGCCATCAGTTGAGACTGAACCAGCTGATATTAATTTGCACTGACAAGGCGTGGGATTGCTTTCTAATTACTGATAGATTTCAGCTGGTGTTTTGGCTTTCTATGCCTTTTTGCACCTCCCTTTTTTCTTGTGTTCAATACTTTTTTCCTGTGTCATTCCATTTTAATACACATAACTTAATTTCTCAATTATTTTTTGGGGTTTCTTTGTAAGTATGGATTGAATGGGTTGTTACGGTACCGACGTGTTGAAAGTTTTATATCAATAGAACTTTTAAAAATATATTTACCTAGAAAAATGGTGACGTGTCCAATACTTATTTTACCCGCTGTATATACAGTATATATATTTTTTAAACTAAACAATTTTTCCTTTAAGGTCTTATTGTTCGTTATGTTGCCATACTAACGAGGCCTCCTGAGAGATTTTTCACGGGCCACTGCACAAGTTGATTTCCAGTTTTAAATTTGAAAATTCATACACAACTCCCCGCTGACCTGTGAACTTTCCAGGATTCATTTTCTGGATTCTACCTGCTGCAGGAACGGATAAAGGCCGGTCCTCAGAGGGCTACATCAGAAAAATGTGTGTTTCTTTTAATAGGCTTCTTTTCCGTTGATAAATATGGAAGTGTTTTCTTGCACTTGGTTTGCCCTCATCCTATTGCTTTAGTAAGTAGAACCCTGGGCTGCAAAGGCCGGCTCAGTGCTCTGCAGACATGACAGAACCTTCTGTTTATTTGACTTGCAAGGAAAATTGGTAAAACACTTTCATTTCAGAGGGATAACTACTTCTAAACCAATATTTTTCTTTACAGTGTCCTTCTTGGCAAAAGCTTTCTGCACGCATAAACAGATATCAGATCTGGTATTCAATATATTCCGCAGCTAACCTTCCTTTTCCTTCATGAAGAATACATAGCTCATGTTTTCGAAAGATAGTGCATGCTTTCTTTCAAGGCCAGGTCTTGTCATTGGGTTCTAGTGCCAGGAGCCTGGTGCTGGAAGTTTTTGGCATGTGGCTTCTGTGCCATTTTTACTTTGCTTGCTAGATCTATTGCTGATATAAACTAGGGGTCTTCACCTGCCATGGAGGGGGTCTTCCACTGTGCTTCTGTCCTTAATCCCAATTCTGTGATAAATGTATCTCTCCCCACCCTCCTCTACCTGATTGCTGGTTTAAACAAAAAAAAAAATGGTAATTTGCGTAAAATTGTAGTCACGTAATCATCCAGCATCTGGTAGGTCCTTCTTGTCTTTATTTACTGAAAGGGCCCTTCTTCTAGGAGTCCACAATACTACCTGAATGATGCAGAGAATTCCAATTGGCTGACCAGTGGAGGTTTCCTCTCATGATACAGGAGATGAGAAGACAAAGAGAAGTGAAGAAAGTTAGCACGGGGGATGCCTTTAAAGCTGTATGTAGGTGCTATTCCACAGTGGAACTGCATTTGAAGAGGAAGTCAATAGGAGCATGGTTCCTCTATGGTTTCCTGGGTCACTAGGGAAGCAATTAAATTGGATACTGCCACCGCATGTGACTCTAGCAGCCATCTTTGGTCAGGCAGAGCCTATTTAAGGCCCTGGCTCCCAGGCCTGGTGTGCATTTTGCAAGTGGGTATAGTAGGGGCAGGTATCCTACCTGGTAGGGACAGAACTAGTGGCAGGGAAAGGTTCCTGATGAGGAGGGCTCCCAACTTCTCTGGATATCTTCACGCTTGGGCACGAGATGGTCAGGCCGCATTCTGCCCCTCCTAACAGGAACTGTTAGTTCAGCTGAAACCTCTCTACATGTTGCTGGATCCGTGGGTGTTCTTGGTTGGGTTGTCTTTCTGACGGGTTTATTGTAAACTGTCTTTGCATTATTTCAATACAAGTTCTTCATCGCACTTGGAATGTGTGTGTTATTGCTGTTACACCATGCGGCACCCTACCTACTTGAATGTGGTATTATGGGACAGTAAGAAGTCCTTAAAAAAAGAAAAAAGGGGAAAAAAACAGTTCTCCTTAAAATTCTACCAAGTTCCTCATCCAGAGCAGACATGCAGCATGGATGACCAGAAAATAGAGGGCAGCGAGCTTTCCCCCTGTTCCCCTCCTTCCTGTTCTAGACCAGATCACATGTCTTTCAACATTGGGGGGGTTACCTTGCAAAGGATGAGGCAGCAAAGCTTTCTTCCTGGCAAGGCACCTTTGTCCCAATATTGAGAAACAAAGACCCCCTCCCTTATCTCCAATGCCCCAATACAAGCAATACAAAGAGAACAGGGTACTTTTTCATACAAGTACATGGTACAGCAGGCACATATCAGGAATATGAAATGTTAGGTTTACATACTCTTTAACAAGTATCTCACCAAAAAAAATCCTAAATGCAGAAGATGCCTAAAATCTGACTTGTAACTTAGTGCAGACTTCTGGGGAAATCAGTGAGCCAATCACATAAGCAGGACATTAAATTGCTGGGGGCGATATGTACACCAACTATGTACAGAGCGCCTCCAGGTTGCCATATTGTATTTGGAGTATTTCAGAAAATCACAGCGTTGCATATTGAAAAGGAAAGGATTTGTTTATTATCATTACATTACAATATGACTAGTTATTGTTTATGCTATATAATTTTATTTGCCCTATTTCGCCATGAAAGTGGAGTTACCTTTAATTATGAAAGAGACCAGTACTGATTTATGGCTGTGTGTGGGTCACACTAAGAAACTTTTACCATAATGCCATAATGACATTTCCACCCGCCTCTCCTCTGACCCGTGATTTATCTCTTGACAGCTTTCCACACAGTGAGAATAATCTAAATAATAGCCCACAAGAATTTACTAATGTGACATTTTATTTAGCAGATTACTCAATGACCCGCTTTGATCAGCCTCAGTAACAATGTGCAGCAAGTCACATCCATCAATATCAGTTAAAGAGACGCAGAAGACGAGAGTAATCTACATTAAATGAGAGGTCCAATCTAAACTTTTTTTTCTTTAGTTGGTAATGGCAAAGCTGTTCAAATTTTTAAATAATTAAAGATCTAATTAATAATCTAAGAAACATTTTGTCTCTGAAAGGGCAGCTAATATCCACTGAACCAAACACTCCAAAAATAAAGGAGCAACGGAAGCTTTTGGACTGGTTCGTAAACACGACCTACAGGTCCTTTTATGGTTAGGCCAGATTTCTGTGGATATAAAACTTTCCACACAAAGTGAATAGTGGCCATCGTGGCTTGGATCCTTCACATGCAGCTTTGGGCTTCATGCACACATTGCCTATTATGACCGCCGGCTGCAGGAAATCGCGAAACACGGCAAAATCGTACCACAATTTTGCCACGTTTTGCAGCCACAATCAAAACTTTCCTATCCTGAACGCAATTCTTCTGCGTTCAGTTAGAGGGAGGTTGAGCCTCCCCTAACTGCAGCAGCACCTTAACGATCCTAAAAGCCTATGGGGTTAATTTACTAAAACTGGAGAGTGCAAATCCAGGTGCAGCTGTGCATGGTAGAAAATCAGCTTCTAACTTCAGCTTGTTCAATTAAGTTTTGACAAAAGAAAATGGAAGTTGATTGGTTTTTATGCACTGCAGCACCAGGTATTGCCCTCTCCAGCTTTAGTAAATTAACCCCCATGTGTACATGGACACTTAGGGGTTGATTTACTAAAGGCAAATACAGGGGCATACCTAGAGCATTTGGCACCCGTGGCGGATACTATAACTGGCACCCCCCCAACTTTAAAATGTAAAAACACCCCACTGTGCTACCTGCATATCTCTGCACCCCCCAATATCTCTTTGTCACTACTGTGTACCCCCTCTCCACAAATGCACCTCTGGACCCCTTTTTCATTAAACAGCACCTCGCAGCTCTGGACCCTTTTACACTACACAGCCCCCCCCCACAGGTCTGGAACCCTGCACATTACACAGCCCCCCACACTATCTCTGGATCCCTGCACATTACACAGCCCCCCACCCCAGCTCTGAACCCCTGCACATTACACAGCCCCCCCACAGCTCTGAACCCCTGCACATTACACAGCCCCCCACCCCAGCTTTGGACCCCTGCACATTACACAGCCCCCCACAGCTCTGGACCCCTGCACATTACACAGCCCCACCACCCCAGCTTTGGACCCCTGCACATTACACAGCCCCACCCCAGCTCTGGACCACTGCATATTACACATCCCCCTCAGCTCTGGACCCCTGCGCATTACACATTGCTCCCCCCTCCAGCTCTGGACCCCTGCACATTACACGCAGCCCCCCCAGCTCTGGACCTCTGTACATTACACAGCCCCCCCAGCTCTGGACCCCTGCATATTACACATCCACCCCCTGCTCTGGACCCCTGTACATTACACAGCCTCCCCAGCTCTGGACCCCTGCACATTGCCCCTCACCCCCGGCTCTGGACCCCTGCACATTGCCCCCCACCCCAAGCTCTGGACCCCTGCGTATTACACATCAGCCCCCTGCTCTGGACCCCTGCACATTACACAGCCCCCCCAGCTCGTGACCCCTGCACATTACAAATTGCCCCCATCCCTGGACCGCTGCACATTGCCCCCCAGCAAAGGACCCCTGCACATTGCCCCCCAGCTCGGGACCCCTGCACATTGCCCCCCCAGCTCAGGACCCCTGCAAATTGCCCCCCTAGCTCAGGACCCTTGCACATTACACATTGTTCCCCACTTCCAGCTCTGGACCCCTGAACATTGCCCCCGCCCCGAGCTCTGGACCCCTGCCCATTACACATTGCCCCCCACCTCCAGCTCTGGACCCCTGTACATTGCCCCCCACCCCCAGCCCTGGACCCCTGCACATAACACATTGCCCCCCACCTCCCGCTCTGGACCCCTGCACATTGCCCCCCACCTCCCGCTCTGGACCCCTGCACATTGTCTCCCACCCCCAGCTCTAGACCACTGCACATTGTCCCTTCCTACCTTACTGAGGCATGCATGCAGAGGGGGGGACAAAGCAGCACAGAACAGAGGACCGGAACTGCTGGAGTTAACTTTTCATATTAACAATGCTAATGATTGGTTGCTAGGACCATCTAGCAACCAATCACCTGCTGGTTAACTTGAAACATTAAGTCCAGCAGTTGCCGTTCTCTCTCCAGCTCTGCTCACTGTCTTTCTCCCCTGCTGTGCGGCGCAATGTGAAAGCGGCGGCCGGCCCTGGGTGTCAGTTACCCAGGTACAGTCTGCACACTGGCACCCTGCACCCTGTCACAGCTCACCTCTCCCTGCCCTGGATGTCACAGTGGCGCCGCTGCTGCCTGTGCCTGTCGTCCGGCTTCACTCGCAGAGGGCGCCGGGTTGACACCCCCGTAATGTGTGGCACCCGGGGCAGACCGTACCCCTGCCCCCCCCATTGGTACGCCACTGGGCAAATAGACTGCAAGTGCAGTTGTTTCAGAGCTTAGTAAATGAGCAGAAGCCCTGTCGATTTCCATCATTCAATCATGTGCAAGCAAAAATGCTGTTTTTTTTTATTTTCCTTGCACATGATTGGGTATTCTTTGCAATGTAAAGCTTTACCTCATTTACTAAGCTCCGGAGCAACTGCACTTGCAGAGTGCACATTCTATTTGCCTTTAGTAATTCAACCCCATAGGCTTCTATGGAGTTGAGTTTAGGAGTCACTGACATCAATGATGGAGGGTTGTTATTGGGTCCACTGACACCAATGATGGGGGTTATTATTGAGTCCACTGACACCAATGATGGGGGTTATTATTGGGTCCACTGACACAAATGATGGGGGTTATTATTGCATCCAATGACACCAATTATGGGGGTTATTATTGCATCCACTGACATAAATGATGGGTAGTTATTATTGCATCCAATGACACCAATTATGGGGGTTAAGATTGTGTCCACTGACACCAATGCTGGGAAGTTATTATTGCACTCATTGAAACAAATGCTGAAGATTGTTATTACTGCCAATAACACCAATGCTGAGGTTATTGTACTTACTGACATATTATTCATATAGAGTTTATTTGTAGTGCTGATATATAGTCACACACATAGGTTGGACTTGATGGACTTATGTCTTTTTTCAGCCTCACCTACTAAGTAACTATGTACTCCAACTTATTCTGTCTATCTAGCTATCTATCTATCCATCCACAGTGTTTGAATGACTGGAGAAAAAATTGTTCTTTCACAGGGGTCCTTTGCTGATATGTCCACCACTGAGAGCAGGGAAGAGTAAATAAAGCCTAATACACACAATCGGATTTCTGTCAGACAAAGCGTAGGACTTTTGTCCGAAGGGCGTTGGCCGTGAACTTGTTCTGCATACAGACGGCAAAACGTTGTCAGCCAACAAATACGAAACTACGTGTTTTTTCAGCTTTTTAGCGCCACCCTTTGGGCAACTTCTGCTAATGTTGTGCTATAGTTAGCATTGCTTCTAAGCATGCGTGTTTGTACTTTGGATTTTTTTTCTGACGGACTTGTGTACACACGGTCGGATAATCCAACATCACACATTTGTTGTCGAAAATGTTTAAAGCATGCTATCCAACACATCGGAAAATCTGACAACAATTGTCTGATGGAGCATACAAACGGTCGGATTTTCAGACAAAACCCTGCCAATTCCCGTCGGAAAATCCGATCGTGTATACGGGCCTTTAGGACTTCTGCCAGGATTTAATACTGCCTGTATCCCCTCTAAAAGAACCTCACTTCCTGTCCTGGTGACATTTACACAGATAACAATATAAACCTATTAGATTCTTAAACCCTTTCCTACTTTGTCCAAAACGAAAAAAAAAAAAATATAATAAAAAATAAAGTTTTGGCTGGCGTTGGCTTTCTTTTCCAGGAATACAAATTCTGTTAACTGGT
The DNA here is from genome assembly GCA_029206835.1 of Rana muscosa. NCBI lineage: Eukaryota > Metazoa > Chordata > Amphibia > Anura > Ranidae > Rana > Rana muscosa. The sequence goes on along the minus strand of CM055121.1, from coordinate 239,852,101 downwards.
AACATGCACTAGCATGAAGTTCTTTTAGCGTAGCAGGGCTACATGCAAACCTTAAAGTGAAAGTGGAGCTGCACATTTAATGAGAACCATCTGGAAGGTATCAATCCAGGATGCTGTGTATAGTTCTCGTTACAAGCTCCTCGTTTCATAAAAAAAAAAAAGAAATCAATTTTGCCTTTGCAAAGGTTTTTTTTTTTTGCGTTCTAAAGCATGAAAACGATCCGAGTCGCTCTGCCTTGGCTTGCCAAGACGTTTCTGCTCTTTATTAAGCCTCGACTTTGACATCTCCCCGTCATCAATACTCCATCAGGCAGAAGTAAATGCATCTATTCAAACAGAGCGTGGTGTAGGTTAAAGCCTATCCATCAAATATGGTAATGCCTTTTGAAGGGATGTTTTTTGTATTAGTTTAGTATTTTAATCAGGACTTTGAGGAGTACGTGTGTTGCTTTGAATGGAAATTATGCAGACTTACAGAAAAAAAAAAAAAAACGTCCTATATTCAAAATTTACAAGCATATCAAATCTACTTAGCATTGCCAGTATAGACTTTGAGCTCTGGATTCCATCAGAGGCCTTCACTGACTAATGAATTCACATCACGGAAAGAAAGAAAAAACATCCACGATGACAGAAATTCTGCATAAACTTGTTCAAATTAAACTTGGATTTTCCATAGGGAATGGAACGGCCTATATGTAAGCAGCTGGGTGGAAATTGAACCGTTTGTGCTGAAGTTTTATTTCTTTTCTTAACTTTCCGCTGTTGATTTAAATAGGCGTCTATTTTTTTTTTGGTATTTCCTGATTAGCATAATAGCTATTAAAATAGGGTGCTTGTACATATATGCATAGGTTTGGCTTGCAACATGAGAGGGAGGGTGATCATGATGTTGAACAATAAACATGTCACAATGGGTCGTGGCACTCATCTTAACAGTCCGTTCCCATTATGCTAATGCTAACAGTCTGCTTCTATTACACAAGCTGTACCATTTCATCTGGATGTGATAAATGCATATTGGGACTGATGGTAAAGGAGAACTCCAGACAGAGCACAAAAGTCTCCAAAACAAAAAGCTGCTTATTTGTCTGCCTATAGCTTGTCAGGAAAGCCAATGTTCGACATGGGATTTAAAAATACACTGTTACCTTTTCTGTGTAGGACGAGGTGACAGTCTCTTTGGAAAAGGCATCCCCTGCCCCCTATATACAGTTGGCATAGTAAGGAATCCCCCCCCCCCCCCCATTTAAAAAAAAAAAAAAAACATTATTTGTTGCTTTGCAGCCTGAAATGAATGAAGACAGACACAGTTCTTGTTTTATCCAGCTGTATTTATCCAGTGCAACTTATAACATCCAAGTGAAAGATATAACACTAACATGCCAGAAAAAAAAATGTCAAAAACAGAATCACTGAGTTGAAAAAAGGAACACCCCCCTTATGTCAGTATTTTGTTAGACCACATTTTGCTTTAATTACAGCCTTTTGGCTGTTGGGAGATGTCTCTACTAATTTTGCACAACTAGACTTTGCAATATTTACCCACTCTTCTTTTCAGAACTGCTCAAGTTCAGTTCAATTTCATGGTAACCGTTTGTGGACTGCAGTCTTCAAGTCATTCCACAGATTTTCAATGGGGTTTAAGTCTGGGCTCTGACTAGGCCATTAAAGGACATTCACCTTTTTCTCCTTCAACCACTGTATGGTCATTTTTGCTGTGTGCTTTGAGTCATTGTCATGTTGGAAGGTAAACCTTCTTCCCATTGACAACTTTCTGGCTTAGGGCAGCAGATTTTCCTCTAGAATTCGATAGTATTTTGCCCCATGCATTTTTCTTGTATCCTGACAAGTTCTCCAGTCGCTGCTGCAGAGAAACATCCCCAGAACAGGATATTACCACCACCGTGCTTTACTGTAGGAATTGTGGTATTTGGATGGTGAGCTTTATTGGATTTCTGCCAGACGTATTGGTTGGTGTTGAGGCCAAATAATTACATTTTAGTCTCATCTGACCATAACATAATTTCCCATGTGGCCTCAGAATCTTCAAGGTGCGTTTAAGGTTGTCAGATGAGACTAAAATTATTTTCTATACCCACTGTACTTACCGTACCTGTGCTCCTTCACAGCAGCCCATGAGAGCAAAGATGTCACTCCACTGGTCTTATAACAATACAAATTGATTGGTCTGAGCACCATCACAAGGCAGTAATTCACATCCATACCCAGAAGTATTGGGTAGAGTCACCAACTGCAAAGGGTAGGGGTACAGGGATACAATTTCCAGAGACACTGTGACTTTGCCCTGCAAGGCAATGTGGCATTGTCTCTTTAAACCTAAATGCAACCAAATCTGTTTGTTTTTGATACTATGGAGAAGGGTTAGAGCTTCTTTATGTTTTTTATTGCAGTGTGGGTGATCACTGTTCTCACTTCCTGGCCTAGTGAGAGGGAGTCAGAACTCCTGTTCCCCTGGATTTTTGTCCTGGAATCCGAGAGGTGTCCCAAGACACAAAGTGAATGGAAATATCTCTGGAGGACAACACAATAATTCCCCAGTACACTCTCCAGCTAGTTAGCATCAAAAGCCCATAAAACCGTTGTCAGAGTCTTATTGCAAATTCTTTTTCACCTGTTAAGATTGATTTTTTGATTTTAGTTTTATGAACTTTTTACAGAGCAACACATGGTAAGTTTACATATAGATATTTGGATATCTGTGAATGCTGTTGTTTTTTTTTTCAAAGATTATATTACTAATTATAAGAGGTTTTTTTTTTATTAGCATTAAGCACGGTTAAATTTTCATTTGGCTAATACATCACCCTTGGCGAGGCATTAATCCAGGGACCAGCTTATGCTGGAGCAGGGCAATGTTACAGAATAAGGTATTTCTGCCATTCTGCTACCCTTCATCCATCCCAGCAAAGATGTTAACATTGCTTTAAAATAATACTGTATTGTAGACATGTGCACACTGAAATATTTTGTTTCGGAATTTCGTTTTCGTCCAAAAAATAAATTTATTTAGTTACTCCCGAAATTCGTTTTTATTTATTTAGTTTTTCGTTAAAAATAGCATTCGTCCAAAAATCTGAATTAATTAAGGTCGAATCTGTCATTGAAGGCTTATGGTGTCTGTCGAATGTTCAAAGAAGATTCGACGGAGCAGCGAAACTGTACGACTCTGCAATCATACATTTCCGGTCAAATGTTCTGCCTACAAGCAGTGATCTTTTCTTTCTATGTCGAATCTTTTCTCTCTATAATGTCGAATCTTTTCTCTCCTATGTCGAATCTGTTCTCTCTATAATGTCAAATCTTTTCTCTCCTATGTCGAATCTTTTCTCTCTATAATGTCAAATCTTTTCTCTCCTATGTCGAATCTTTCCTCTCCTATGTCGAATCTTTCCTCTCCTATGTCGAATCTTTTCTCTCCTATGTCGAATCTTTTCTCTCCTATGTCGAATCTTTTCTCTCCTATGTTGAATCTTTCCTCTCCTATGTCGAATCTTTCCTCTCCTATGTCGAATCTTTTCTCTCCTATGTCGAATCTTTCCTCTCCTATGTCGAATCTTTTCTCTCCTATGTCGAATCTTTTCTCTCCTATGTCGAATCTTTCCTCTCCTATGTCGAATCTTTCCTCTCCTATGTCGAATCTTTCTCTCCTATGTCGAATCTTTTCTCTCTATAATGTCGAATCTTTTCTCTCCTATGTAGAATAATCTTGGACTAATAGAGTTAAGGTTAGGCACATTCGACCACAGGTTCGATAGACACAGATTGTTATTGTCAGCGTCACGTCGAATCTCCTATCTATATCGAACTGTTGTAGCAACGAAAACGAAAATAAAGCATTTGTTTATGTCGAATCTTTCGGTTTTCGGATTCTGTGCTTTCGTTTTCGTTTGTTAAAACGATAACGAAAATAGCTGAAATTCGGACGAAAATGCATTCGGACGAAAACGAATGCACATGTCTACTGTATTGGAGAAGAGGTCTATTTTCATTTAAAGGAAGATAAGATCATAGCCATTACACATAGCATTTTTAAATATATGTCTATAATTTTAGAGGTATTTATATATCTAGAATAACATACAAAAGTTCCCCGGCACTCAGGTTTGTTAGCCAACAAAGAAAACCTGAATAATCCTGCTTCTACTATGCCAATAATAACTGAGGTTTCAGTTTGCATATACCGTACTCATATTTATACATATTAGTCAACATTGAGCAGCCTCTGTATATTGTGGTCCCTACAACGGAGTATGCACATCGGGACATATGCCACATACAATAAATATGTTATCCAGATGGTGACAATCTCTCTCCATGCCAGGTGGTCCCCTCAGTCCACTCCAGTCCAAACAGCACTGACAGTCCCGCTCCCAGCTTGCCTTGCTCCTGTCCTGCAGACCCGCATACAAGGCTCCAACCACTCCACTCAGCTCAGCTTTGCACCTTGATATCACACAACATGCTCAGGCACCGCCTCCACCAGACCCACCGGCGCCGCCCAAACACACTGTAGCAGGCACTCGGATGGTCTTGGTCGGATCTGGCATGTGCAGTTCTGAGCCGAGCGTCACAGCCATATTATTTACTGGCATCCTTTTCCTGTCACTGGCCTTCACTGGCAGGAGAAAAGTGGCAATTTTTTACTGGCTGCCAGTAAAAATACTGACGGTTGACAACACTGCCTGGAATTCAGCTTTATGTATATGTACTGTATCTCTATGAGCCTTCCTGTCTTAAAAGAGAAGTTCAGGTTTTAAAAAAAATTAACATTGGCTGTAGCCTGCTGGCTCTAATGCCGCGTACACACGACCGAGTTTCTCGGCGGTGAAAACACTGCCGTGAAACCCGACGGGAAAAACGAGGACCGGCTTTGTCCCCTTTTCCCAGTCTACACACGCCCGTTTTTCACGACATGTTTTCCCTTGGTCGAGAAAACTGGCCATGTGTAGGCTCCCTAGCAGTGTTTCCCTATGGGAAATCTGCAGAGGAAAAAAATGCCGCGATTCGCGACGAGAAAAATTAGTGCATGTTCTAATTTTTCTCGTCGTGATTCTCAGCGGTTTTCTCATTGGGAAAACTGCTGGAGAGCCTACACACGGCCGTTTTTCTCGTCCAAGTGAAAAAATTACAGTTTTCCCGACGAGAAAAATGGTTGTGTGTACGCTGCATAAGACTGAGAACTGAGTGAACAAACAGCTCTCGGTCTTCAGAATGCAAGGATTCAGTGATGGTCAGTTAGCGTCTCTCTGCTCTGCCCCTCCAGCACTCAATGGAGCGCTGGGCTGTGGAGAGGGCAAAGGCGGCTGGCTCAGACTCTTAGCAGCTCGCTGAGAGGCTGAACCAGCCCCTTGTCCAGGCGTCTGGGTGGATCACGATCATATGGTTTTGATCTTTCCCGAGCCTGGACCGGCTTTAGCCCACTGTCGGCTGGAAACGGGTCACAGGAGTGCAGAACTGTGATCCCCAGGAGAAGTATAGTCAAATAGCTTTGGGTATACATCTCCTTTAATATTACCTATAATTTCCTATCCTGGTGACCTAAGGTAAAGAGTAAATCTCTCTGATGGAAACCTGACATACTGTATCTTCCAACCTTTCCCCCTTTATCCAAAACCAGATTAGCTTGTTTTTGGGCTTACCGTTTTGTCTGGAGCTGACCAAGAACCAGTATGTAGTCTGTGGACTACATAGTAATGTTACCAAGAAAGACATTTAAGTCATTTTCCTTTGTAAGTCCCCTTTGAAGAGCATGCAGTCAATTCATCCTACTCCAGTTCTGCCCATCCATGATCCATAGCCACAAATATCCTACACCTTGAATCCAGACAAACTGTATATGGAAAACCGAACTCATATTCTCAGCTTTCATATTCACAACAAGCTATTCTAGGCATTAAAATGATCCAAAGGAAAACACTTGTATGTAATTATGTTCATTTTGCCCAAATAAAACACCATGATGGATTACTTGCATTTATAGTTTCCATTGGATGATAGAAATTTGATGAATTAGTAAAAAAGAAAACTGCACAAATTTTAAGTGAAAATGTGCTGGTTGTCCAGATGTGGCTGTGATAAATGGGTTCCTGAATTCGGAGACAGGTATATGTATCAAGCATAGTTGGTGGAAAATGAACAAGCCCATTCCTAAAATTTATACCTTTAAAAATACTATGAAAGGTTTTGTTGATGAATGGAAAAAATGGAGAAGCATAGGCCCTTCTATTTTATGAAAATTGCTCCATTTGTCAAACATACCTGCAGGTGCACGCTGACATTCTCATTTACACATTGCAACATTATGTATACTTGAAGATTAGCACCCATGGTTTTAATAAATGCCATAACACGTCATTCTTTTAGGGGTAAAGCATAGTGTTGTTTTATATTTTATTTATGTCCAGGCTAAAATTACAGTTTAAAAACATGCATATTTCTAAGTTAGGTAAGTATAAAATATTGTATACGTAAAATTTGTATTTACATTTCCAGCTCTAGGATCCTTTTCTCATTTACCTGCATATTCTAAGCTGCTGTGTTGAAAAAAAAAATCCTTTTTTTTTACAGAGCTTATTAAGCTAAAGCAGAACTCCACTAAGCCCTGGTTCACACTGTTGCGATTTGACAAATCGCATGTCAAATCGGCGAAATTTGCCGCAAATTGCGGGCAATAGCACCGTCCTAATCGGTGCGACGCCGCATCTGCGGCGCTGCACCGATTACAAAAAGTAGTTTCTGTACTACTTTTTGCGATTTCAGCCGCGATTTACATTGACATCTGTTTCAGATGTCTTTGAAATCGTGGCTGAAATCGGGACTGCCAGCGGGAGTGAAATCGTGCGAGTTCAGCTGAACTCGCAGGCTTCACTCCCGCAGCCCCAGTGTGAACCTGGGCTAAAGAGTGAAGTACTGTTGGTTCACTACCTGCCCCCAGCCTCTGACTGAGTTACAAGCTTTTTTTTGAGAGGGGGAGCAAGTACCAATTTTCTTTTTTTCAAATCTTTATTTTAAGCAGCTTTTCATACAAGCACACAAGAAAACAATTTCAGAGATATCAAACGATTTTGCTTCAACAAAAATAACATCTTAAACGGCACACTTGGCCCATAGATCATATTTCTTATTTTAGAATATCAATAATAGCAAGCTTTTAATTCAATGTCGTCGTGAATATACACTAATTTTAAAAGAAACAGAAAGAGAGAAAAAAATTAAAAAAGAGCAAGGGGAAAACTTAGAAGATAAAAAAAGAAGAGGGTAGGGGTAAAGCTTGGGGCCCCTAATCCCCCTCCATTAGTGTGGAGCCTTTTTCCTTGGAGCAGACATAGAGGGACCAGTACAACCATTTTTTTTTTTAATTTCTCCTCTCTGCCTTGCAAAGTGTTCTCCATAGCGTAAATATCAGCTACTTTGGTGAGCCACAACGAGATCATAGGGTGTGCTTCCTGCTTCCATAAGGCCGGAATGCAAGTCTTAGCCGCATTCAGAAGATGGACCAATAATGAATTTCTATATTTATGTTTAGAGAGATCTGAAAGATGAAGAAGATATGTGGCCAGGTCTGGACCCAGATCATACTTCGTAAGCTGTTTTATGATGTATCGCACCTTGGCCCAAAACCCTTCCAATTTACGGCATTACCAGAAAATATGCAACATGGTACTCTCAGCTTCACCGCAACGCCAACAGGTGTTCATCACATCTGGAAATGCTTTCTGCAAGAGAGATGGAACTTTATATCAACGTATATGGATCTTATAACTCAGCTCTTGATATTTACTAGCCACTGAGGAGTAATAAGCAAAAAAAAAAAAAAATGTATCCCACTGCTCATTGGAAAAAGTGAGACCCAAGTCTCTTTCCCATTTCTGGAGAAGTCTCGGAACATATCCTTCCGGAGGACCTATTAGCACTTTATAGGCCTCAGAGACCCCATGACTAGAGGGTGCCTCTACCAAACACAAATCTTCTAGCGGTATATTGAGACAAATTGACCACCCCCCACGAAGGAGGCTACTGAGGAAGTAGGTAAGTTGCTGCAACCACCAGGGGTCTAGTGGTGGATCGAACATCACCTGTTTTTTAGCCTTAGTCTTCAACCTAGAGTCAACCTAGAGAAATCAAGTTTTAACGATACCTGCTCCCACTACCGCAATCCTAACCTAAGTGAGAAAGATGTTCTTGGACCGCCACTTCCCCTCCCACAACTTCCTGGGACATGTTAGGTTCTAGTGAACTCGTGTTGAGGTATTCAACTTAAAAGGTAAAGTCCAGCCAAAGCTCATTTTGCTGTACTTCTCCTATGGATCAGAGGAGAGCAGTTCGTTTTGCACTCGTGTGACCCGTTTTCAGGACTGAAGTCCGCTCTCTGCAGACATCACAGAAGTCAGTCCAGACACTGCATCATCACGACAATAAAGTCTGGATCCGCCAGGTGCCTGGACTGACACCCTCCACAGCCCAGCACTCCAATGAGTGAGGAGGGGGCAGAGCAGAGAGCTGTGACTGACAGTCTGCAGCTTTCTGCTCAGGGAGCTGTCAGAACCAAGCTATCAGCGGTGTTCGACTGCTGGATTCTCAGTGTAGAGGTGTAGGGGAACCAACGCTGCATCCACCAAGGTAAGTTAGATTCATAAAAAAAACAAAAAACCTTTACTTCTCTTTAAAGGTCATCACAGAGGTCAAGGGGGCACTCCTTACGTCTGGAGGAAAAGAGATTTAATCTCCAAATATGGAAAGGCTTTTTCACTGCAAGAGCTGTGAAAATTTAGAATAGACTCCCTCAAGAGGTGGTTCTGGCCAGCTCAATAGATTACTTTAAAAAAGGCCTGGATCCTTTTCTAAATGTACGTAATTAAATAACTGGATACTAACATTTATAGATAATTCAAAAGATAAAAAAGCGGCGCATAATAAATGATAAGTGAAGTGACATATATATGTACCATACATCAACAAATAAATGAATAAAAAATGGAACTAGTGCACCAATATTAATAGGAGTTGATCAAATTCCCAATCAGTCGAATACAATAATAATAATAATAATAATACAATAATGAAGAATGAACTCAACTATTATCCTCAAATGGCATGTGGGTCTTGTAATAAACTCTAATATTGATAAAGAATATCACTTGATGGTTAAAACCTAATGATCAATGGAAGTCCACAATCATCCAAATTAAAAGAGTTCCACAGTCCCACAGTATTCCAGATGCCAGTTCATACAAAAAAATGCTCAGCTCACTTAATACTTGGTGACTTCAAACGTAAAAAAACACCCAAGGAATAGTGATGAGATGAGATAGAAAAAGGAATCCTCCACCTGAGAAAATACTGCCGCTTACCGACTATATTGATCTCTTTTTCAAGGAGATTAAAAATCGCATGTGGCTTATACCCCAGCCCGGGTCTCTATGCTTGTCAGCAAGGTATCCCAGTTCCTCCGCTGTAGGCATCCTTAGTACAGTCCACAATTAGCAGTTCCCCATATGATAATAAAGAAAAGCTCCCATAGCGTAATTCAATTGAAACGATTTAATAAATAAAAACGAAGTTGCACTTACAGTGTGTAAAGATAGTGTTAGCGTATCATAAAAGCATTTGAGCCGGCCGGCTCTCGATAGCAGCCCGTTCCTTCCTGGACCCTGTGTTATTCACGGTGACGTCAGCACGCCGCTCCTCCCTACGCCGTTTCATCACAAATGACGTCGTCCTGGGGCACGGGCGGCGTGCTGACCCACCGTCAATTATACTTTACACTGCAAATTCCAGTGCTATACTGTCTACCGAAGATCCACAAAAGTCTTACTTGCCCCCCGGGACGTCCGATAGTCCGGGTGGGCAAGTATATCAACCATTTTCTCCAGCCACTGGTACAGAAAATACCATCTTACCTGAAGGATACCAGACATGTAATAAATCTATTATCCCAATTGAAACCTAGTAACCATACCCTGATGGTAACAGCAGATGTCACATCGCTGTACACCATTATCCCACACAATTTGGGGCTATCTGCAGTTAAAAACTATTTGGACAGATTGTCAAAAACACCCCTACAACAAAAGACATTCATAATGGACTTACTGGAATTCGCTGCAAATCATAATTATTTTTAGTTTGACCTTAATTTTTATAGACAGCAGCGAGGTGTGGCTATGGGGGCGAAATACGCCCCCAGCTTGGCCAATCTTTTTATGGCCAAATGGGAGGAGGACATCATCTATATGGACCGTAGCCCACATCTACTTTTTTGGCGAGGTACATTGATGACGTCCTCCTCCTATGGGATGGTACCATCTCCCAGCTGAATGAGTTCTTTTCTATCATCAATGACAATAACAGAGGGATCAGATTTGTTCATGAAGCTAGTCAAGAGAAAATCAACTTCCTTGATCTCACAATAACAAAGGGTGAAGATTGCTTCAAGACAATTTCTTATTTTAAACAAACTGATCGAAATGCCTTTATACCTATAGGCAGTTGTCATAATGACTCCTGGTTGAAGTCAGTGCCGAAGAGTCAGTTTGTTAGAATGAGAAGAAACTGCACGGAGATGAACGATTATAGAATTCAAGCTGGTGTTTTGAAGAATAGACTACAAGAAAAAGATTATGATTTGAGCTCCTTGGAGGCAACTATAGAGGAGGTGGCTAAAATTGATAGATCAACTTTTTTGGATGGAGGCTCAAGAAAGGCTAAAGATAGACCTTTTATACCTCTTATTACAACCTATTCGACCCAACACTATTTGATCAAAAAAATCATCCGTAAGCATTGGCACCTGTTAGGGAAAAATAGGATTATTAAAACTTTTCCACCGGTTAACCCACAGGTAATTTGTAATTTTTAGAGGGGTGCCCTCCCTTAGGGATAGTGTTGCCCCCAATGTGGTGGATCCACCTACTAAAAAGGTCTCCTTTTTCCAGAACCTTTCAGGCTATCACCAATGTCGTAGATGTCAGGTTTGCACATTGAATAAGATTAAGACTAAAAAGTCATTTATTTCAACCAGCACATCTAAGGAACATAAAATTGAACCATTTGTCACTTGCAGTTCCACGGGCATTGTTTATCTATTACAGTGCCCGTGTGGACTTCAGTATATTGGCAGGACCAAGCGATCCATGCAGGTGATGAAACAACGTAGGGAGGAGCGGCGTGCTGACATCACTGCGAATAAGGGTCCCGGAAGGAACGGGCTGCTATCGAGAGCCGGCCGGCTCGAATGCTTTTATGATATGCTAACACTATCTTTACACACTGTAAGTGCAACTTCGTTTTTATTTATTAAATTGTTTCAATTGAATTACGCTATGGGAGCTTTTCTTTATTATCATATGGGGAACTGCTAATTGTGGACTGTACTAAGGATGCCTACAGCGGAGGAGCTGGGATACCTTGCTGACAAGCATAGAGACCCGGGCTGGGGTATAAGCCACATGCGATTTTTGATCTTCTTGAAAAAGAGATCCATATAGTCGGTAAGCGGCAGTATTTTCTCAGGTGGAGGATCCCTTTTTCTATCTCATCTCATCACTATTCCTTGGGTGTTTTTTACGTTTGAAGTCACCAAGTATTAAGTGTGCTGAGGACTTTCTTGTATGAACTGCCATCTGGAACCCTGTGGGACTGTGGAACGCTTTTAATTTAGATTATTGTGGACTTCCATTGATCATTAGGTTCATCAATAGGTTTATCAATATTAGAGTTTATTACAAGACCCACATGCCATTTGAGGATAATAGTTGAGTTCATTCTTTATTATGGTATTCGACTGATTGGGAATTTGATCAACTCCGATTAATGTTGATGCACTAGTTCCAATTTTTATTAATTTATTTGTTGATGTATGTGTAGCACACAGATCCCTTACTTGCTTACCTCAGTTAGCAAGTGGGACACACCATGCCACATGCCCAGTATCCTCCTTGATGAAGAAGGTGAGCGGTGTTATCTATTTTTGGGTCCTGCAGCGAGTTACCTCTTTCCGTTGGTTCTTCACCCTAGAGCAGTGATGGCGAACCTTGGCACCCCAGATGTTTTGGAACTACATTTCCTATGATGCTCACCTACACTGCAGAGTGCATGAGCATCATGGGAAATGTAGTTTCAAAACATCTGGGGTGCCAAGGTTCGCCATCACTGCCCTAGAGTGTAGGAAAAAGTCTATTCTCTCTCTTTATTTCAAGAAGGCCATTGTCCAGACAGTATTAAACCCAATAAAGAAAGGTTTATTTTCCTTGCCTGATAACTTGACAGGAAAGTTGGAGATAGAGAAAAAATGACAGGGAGCTAGGTTCAGGCACGCAGCACTCAACTAACAAGGCCTGAGTGGGATTTGCTCACCCGGATAGTCCCCTCTCACAGTCCTAGTAGCCCATGTGGAGCACGGAACATTCACTGGTAATTTCCTGGGGATACGATCAAGGGACAGCTTCCAAATCTTAAACATCCCAGTACTTGTAATATTTAAGTCCTTAGGTGCCAATGGGGCACATTACAAGGCATGTGGCGGATTATGGAGTCCTTCCCTCTGATAGGTAACCAGGCCTCTCCCGAGACAGTGACTTCCTTCACCGATCCCCTTGGATAGGTCCTCTCCTGGTTTCCTCTCCTTCAGAGCGGATTACCCCTTACTTGAGTACCCTGGGACTCCTCTTCTAATGTAGGCCTCAGCCAAAGGTGCTGGGCCTACCTGGAATGATGCAGTCTCGGCCTAAATGTGCCTGGGGCTGGTACACACACGCACCCCTGGCTTGGAGGGCTGGGAGGCGCGAACTGCTCCCCGAATAATGGCATCTGCCCCTTATGTTTCCTCTCCCAGCATGCACAGTGGGTAGACCACGCCCACTACACGACTGCAAGAGAGGACACCCAATAATGCTGCAATGCTACCTGTGGTTCAACCTGGGCCTGGGGCTGCAGTGCCACCCACTGGCCACAGGGAACTGTACTGCCAGGCAACATTACCTCAGAGCAGAAGCCAGTTTAAAGAATTCAACAGCCTGAGCCCAACTATTAGCTCAGGCTACCCTCTAAATTTAGGTATAGCGACCCCCATCATTGGGGGGTCCGCTACACATGGTACATATATATGTCACTTCACTTATTATTTATTATGCGCAGATTTTTTATCTTTTGAATTGTATTATTGTGTGTGTCTCACATTTAAGTTGCAGCATTAACCCTCAAGACCACACGCAAGTGAGGTATATTTATTCACCAGACAGCGCAGTAATCCATTTTTACACAATTTATAGATAATTGTCTCTTGGGGGATCAGGAGGGATTTTTTTCCCCCTGCTGGAGCAAATTGGATCGTACTTTATTGGAGTTTTTTTGCCTTCCTTGGGATCAAATGTGGGTATAAGATTGTATATGTAGCAAGGTCTCTGGCCTTGTCCAGTCTAATGAGAATTTTCCAGGCCAAAGATAGATGACATCCTTCTGTATGTGGTGGGTTGTGAGGCATAGTGGGTGTAAGTTGGACAAAGTTATTGGGCGCCAGACACTTCTTGGATGTAAGAGAAGTTTTATTTCTCTTAACAGTTCTTTTTAGTATTTTTGGGGGAAGGAGGGTTAGGGTCAGGACACCCTTAAGTAGCTTTAAATTAAATTGGCAGACTCTGAAACTTCAATAGAAGGACAGCCGTGCAGGCAAAGGCCCCAGCAAGGTGCCACATCTGCACGTGCAGGATTGCTGTCTCCTATGGCAACAGTCTTTAACAGTTTCCAACTCAAACGTAACAGTTCCTTCAGCTTCACTACAACTGTCTCTTGTAGTTCTTCAACACTGAGCTCCCAGTCTCTCCCTAGACCCTCTGATTCACTGGCTCTGAATCCCTTGAGCTCCTCCAATCTTTGCGGTGGCATCTCCCTCAAGCGTCACCCCTGCTTCCTTGCTGGGTCCCTAGCTTGACACTCCAGATACTTCTCAAGATTCACCCCTGCTGACCGGCTCAGTCCCTAGCTTGACACACAAGGCTGCTCTGCAAGCGTCACGTCCACAGGTTGGGTCCCTGACTTGATCACCGCCTGACGTTTCCAGATTCTACACCGTGCCTGTGAGAATTTTGCTCCAGTACTTGCTTCATTTACTCACTGTGGTCCCTGGTAATAAGGTGGTCCCTTTGTGGCGACAGCTTCCCCTCTACCTCCTACCACTGATAGGTTCTCCGGCCGGTTGGACTGCAAGCCGCAATCCCAACCCTGCACAGCTCTCTTACTTCTAGATAGGCCCCCACACAGCCTAGCAGCCAGACGCCCCCCAGGATAGGCCCAATCTCTGGCCTAGCAGCCCAGGGCAGACGACACATGTCCACCCAGACAGCTGTCCAGGTGGCACAGAACACAGATCACCTGACTCCACCCGAATATATAGGTTCTCCCAGCAGGCCAAGGGATTCAAGAAAACCCCTGCCCATTGGCTGAGATACTCCACATACCCATAACTTGACCTTGGGTTGCCCTTCTCATATCTACTACCATCAAGTTTTCTTCTACCTAGTGGTAGAAGAGAAAAGTGCTACAAGGCCAAACTTAGGGAGAATTCAATAGATCTCTATCAATCAACCAGGATAACTACTCCTGGCAAGTAAATTTGTGAGGAGCTCCCTGCCTAAACTACAGGGTGCTACATCTATATGGAGGTTTTTTATTTGTGTGTGTGTGTTTGTGTGTGTGTGTGTTTTCTCTGTTGGTTGAACTGGTTTTCTCTGTTGGTTGAACTGAATGGACTTGTGTCTTTTTTTTTTTAAACAAGATTGACTATGTAACTATGATAGTTTTAGCCATCAACACAATGATTTCTCTTTTCTTCTATACTTTAACAGAACTTGTTTCCACATGTGCCCTATACTGACAATCTTTAATGTAGGACAGCCATGCCTTGTACATTAAGTATGCCGTATGAAAAAAAATAGCACAAGACGCAATCAATAGGCCTTATTTAATTAGAGATGAACAAAAATAACATGTTTATCTAAGTATTGTTGTCCCAGCTTGTACAGATCCTCCAGCAATTTTCTGTCTCCCTAGCCAAATGCTTCAGCCGTTATATAGACGTCACCGATCACCATGGAAAAAAATACATGCAGATACATCAGATTAATAATTGCAGATGTACACTGGCAGCATTGAGAAACAGACTCAGCCACTCTGAAATTTTATCCTCGCTGATAACCCTGTGTTGACTGAAGATAGCCTATTAATATGGAACATGAATTTCCTGTGCTGACTGACCTTTTCTAGAAGATGCAGTGTTTTTTTTTTTCGAACAGGTTGGCTTAAAAAGGTTTTCTATTATACCTACAGATTTATCTAATCCCCTCTTAAACATCTTTAGAGTGTAAAGGGAGAATTCACTTTCACAAAAAAATAAAATGATTTAAAAAAAAAACTCTGTCAAGTTACCCATTTAGGGCAATGTTCTACAATTACAAAGCCCTTACCCACTGCACTCTATATGCTACGTTGTATGTTATATAGTCCTGACTGGTGCACTCTTTTGTGCATCGGCTTATGCAGCTCCTGCTCCCTCTATGTCAGCTTGCTTCCCCTGCTGCCAGTGCCGGCTCCATACACTCTGATGCTCTGGGTTGGTGGGTCGGCAACCCGCAATCTAGGCTTGCCGACCTGCCATCCCAGTGCATGAGGTTGTAGGAAATATCGGAGGGTATGCCACGGGTTGAGCACCCCGGGGCTACATATTCCTGATTGCTTCACTCTTTGTACTATTTTACATAGTTGGTAAGGTTGAATAAAGACAACAGTCCATCCAGGTCAACCTGTGTTGGTGTGTGTGTGTAGAAAATCATTCTCCATGTCCCTGTATATTGTTTTTGCTAAAATGCACATCCAAGAGTCTTTTAAAACTATCCATACTTCCTGCCGACACCACCGATTTCGAAAGAGAGTTCCACATCCTTACTGCCCTAACGTGAAAAACCACCTACACAGCTTAAGGTTAAATCGCTTCTCTTCCGGACTCATCGTGTGGCCCCATATCTTCTTACACTCCTTGGGATTGAAAAGTTTTATACTTACGCTGGGATCACCGTTGAGATATTTATATGTTGCTATCATATCTCCTCTCAAGCGTCTGTGCTCCAGGGATTTTTAGCGCTTGTAGTCGTTTCTTATAATTGAGGTCCTCCAGTCCCCATATTAATTTAGTTGCCCTTTTCTGGACCCTCTCCAGCTCCAGCACATCCTTCCTGAGGACTGGTGACCAGAACTGGACGGAAAACTCCAGATGCGGCTGAACCAGAGTTTTATAAAGTGGCAGCATTATCGTTTTATCTCTGGAGTAAATTCCCTTTTTAATGCAAGCTAATGTTTTGCCGGATTTGGTTGCTGCAGCTTGACACTGCATGCTATTTCTCAGTCTGTCTTCTACTAGGATCTCTAGATCCTTCTCCATCCTAGAATCCCCAAGGGGTTCACCCCCTAATGAGTAACTTGTGTTTATATGTTTACCCCCAAGTGCATTATCTTACATTTACCAATATTAAACTTCATTTGCCATCTAGTAGCCCACTCCATTAATTTATTCAGGTCTTCTTGTAAAGTTTATATATCCTGCTGTGTTGTTATTGCCCTGCATATTTTTGTGTCATCAGCAAACACTGAGATTGAGCTATTTATCCCCTCCTCTATATCATTTATAAATAAATTAAACAGGATTGGTCCCAGGACAGAGCCTTTTGAGTACATGTTATATATCCCTAGACATGTGCAATTAGTTTTAGTTCGAATACAAATTCTGACTAATTTTTGGTTATTCGGAGATTCGGATGTATCCGAATCTCTGAATGAAATAGTAACGAATAGTAATGAATTTGGTTGAAATCCATTAAAATTTGGGGGGGGGGGGTTACGCCTTTTAAAAAAAAAAAAATTCTATTGCTGAGCAATTGCTGGCATTCTTTATCTTTACATTCATCTTTCAGTGGGGAAGCCTGATGACAGATGATGACTCATGGTTGTTAAGGACACGGGCAGCCGGCTTCATGGCCCGCTGCTTAACACCCAGCTATTTCTGCCCACAGAATTAGAATCGGTTGATCGTTTTTCGACCGTTACTAATTCTAATCGTTCTAAAAAGTTGGAATTTGTTAGAAAATTAAATGAATTATAACGAAAATGAAACAAATTCCATAACGAAACAAAATTAGTAACATAACAAATCTATCCGAAACTAAACTAAACAAATTTTTCAGTTCTGCACGCCTATATAACACCACCCTTTGGGCACGCCTCCGTAAACCCATTCTGATTACTGCTAATGATACGGTTTTCATCAGCAAATTCTTGGATGTGGTCCCTTATCATCCCCTCAAATAGTTTACATACTACCGATGTTAGACTAACAGGCCTGTAGTTTCCAGCAATATATCTCTGCCCTTTTTTGAATATTGGTACCACGTGGGCTTTTCGCCAATCAGCTGGTACCAATCCTGTCAGCATGCTGTCCATAAAGATTAGGAATAGCGGTCTGGCTGTAACCTGACTGAGTTCTTTAAGGACTCTCGGGTGTTATCCATCTTGCCCTGGTTATTTATTTATGTTAATCTTCTCTAATCCTTTCCGGACTGCAGCCTCTGTTAGCCACAAGGGTATATCTGTGACGTGTTACTAACAATACGGCCGTGGTTGTTATACCCATCCATTTCCTGTGTGAAGACTGAGGAGAAGAAAGCATTTAGTACAGCTGCCTTCTCCTTGTCATCTATAACCATCTTCCCTTCATTGTCCTTTATGTAATGTTGTGCATTACATAGTACTTACTGCTGCACTCCATACACTATGTTGTATGTTACATAGTTCTGACTACTACACACACTACATAATACATAGTCCTGGCTTTTGCATCCATACATTATGTTGTCCATTACATAGTCCTGATTGTTGCAATCCATACTATGTTGTACGTCACATAGTCCTGACTGAAATCTTTACGCTACATAGTCCTAACGATTAAACTTTTAAGTTATGTTGGTCCTGACTAGGATGAGCTTAGGTTTGGTCCAAACTTGGGTTCTCCCCTTAGTGTACATACTGTACAGCGGTGGGCACAGAATGCACTGGCTGCAGTTGATTGAGCAACAGTGTACTCTATACACAACATAGCCCTTGCTGCTGCACTCCATACTCTATGTTGTATGTTACATACTTTGTAGGCTACATATTCCTGATTGCTTCGCTTGTTTTACTATATTGTACATTACATTACATTCCTAACTAGGGACGAGCTCAAGTTTGGTCCTAACTCAAGTTTGGACTGAAGCCGGAAGGATGTTGTGGCCAGGTCATTCTCTGCCCTGCAACTGCATGTACACAAAAGAAGAAGGGATGCTCATGACATTATCAACCTTATATAGCCATGTGGCCATATTAGGTCAATAATGTCACAAGATCGTCACCCCTTTGTGTACATACAGCTTTGGGATGGGGAATGCACTGGCTGCAGTTGATTAAGCGCCAGTAGATAGAAGTGACAGCTTCTTTCCAGGTTCAGTCCAAACCCAAGTTTGGACCAGACCCAAGTTCATCCCTGACCATTGTCCTTTATACATTATGTTGCATGTATTACATAAGATGGCTCCCCTGCGAATCGCCGTCATTGTACGTCGGGCGCGTACACAGCGATTTGTGGGTGCTGCGCGCGTCCATTCATGAGCGAGGGAGCCAACCAGCTTCAGAGACAGGCAGAACGGGGATCTGTGAGTGTAAACAAACAGATCCCCGTTCTGTCAGGGGAGGAGAGACAGATCATCTGTTCCTAGTGATTAGGAACAGAAATCTCTCTCCTCCTAAAGTCAGCCCAGCCCCCATACAGTTAACAACACCTCCCGGGGAACACTTAACCCCTTGATCGCCCTCTAGTGTTATCCCCTTCCCTGCCAGTGACATTTACACAGTAGTCAGTGGCTATTTTTAGCTCTGATCTCTGTATAAATGTCAGTGGTCCCAAAGAAATGTCAAAAGTGTCCGATCTGTCCACCGCAATGTCGCAGTCCCGCAAAAAATCACAGATCACTGCTATGACTTGTAAAAATAATAATAATAATAAAAATGCAATAAATCTATCCCATAATTTGTAGACGCTATAACTTTTGTGCAAACCAATCAATACACACTTATTGCGATTTTATTTTTACCAAAAATATGTAGCAGAATACATATTGGTCTAAACTGAGAAAGAAAGTAGATTTTGAAAAAAATTTGGGGGATATTTATCATAACAAAAAGTAAAGAATATTTATTTTTATTTTTTTATTTGCTTTTTTTGTTTATAGCGCAAAAAATAAAAGCCGCAGAGGTGATCAAATACATCCAAAAGAAAGCTCTATTTGTGGGGAAAATAAAGGATATGAATTTAGTTTGGGTACAACATTGCACGACCGCGCAATTGTCAGTTAAAGCGACGCAGTGCCGTATCGCAAAAAATGGCCTGGTCATTAAGGGGGCAAATACTTCCGGTCCTTAAGTGGTTAAAGCAGAACTCTGGGAAAAACTGCATAGGTCTTTTGTGGTGGACTGTTCCTGACGTCATCACACACATAGACTGACTCTGGATGTGAGGACAGCAGGTACAGTCTACCACTGGATGTAGGGAGGCATGGTTTTCCAGATATGGTGAGTATAAACTTTCTGCTCACGCCTACACAAAACAAGCAGTTAACCCATGCAGTGTGGGCACAGCCCCACTACATGGGAATTTTTTTTTCTCCGTAGCACTTCTTTAACCTCCCTGGTGGTATGATTCTGTCTGGAATTATGTACCAAAAGCGGTACAATTATTTTGCATGGAAATTTGGTGTTATGTATTGTAGGCCTGCGATTTTTAGGAATAACTCACTTAAACCTGACCAAACAAGATTCTAGTAGACATCCCGGGTATGATAAAGTTTGAAACACAAAATCATAAATTATAATATAATAAATAACTATAAATAATTATAACAAATAGTAATGTAATTATAATAAAAATTATTCAATAATGTAATCAAATCAAAAAGACTGAAATTTGCTCAGTTGCAGAATTGTCGCTGTCATTCGATTTTTTGTTTGATGATGAATTTCCCCACAAATCGCTATCGCTCAATTCTGCGAGTGATTGTAATTTATTGTCGCTGTTTTTTAGCTGGTCTAAAATCACTTTTGACATAAAGGGACACTTTTTGGTTGCTATGGACAATCTCCAGTTTCCGGGCAGAAAGAACAGTTTTTATTATATAAAACTGCATGCAGGGCACTGGGCAGACCACTAGGGACAAAGGAGATGTGTAATTATTACATACAGTACTGTAATCTGTAAGATTACAGTATACTGTATGTATACTATGTGTTTACTTTTTTGAATTTGGTGCCGAACACCGCCCCCGTGCGCCGCAACGTCGCAGGGAACGGAGCTCGGCACTCGGCAGTGAGGATCGAGCGAGACACGGCTCGCTGACACTGCGGGAGGACATCGCAGGATCCAGGGAACAAGGTAAATTACTTCCCCTGGATACTGCGATGCAGCCCGAGTCTGGCTCGGGGTTACCGCTCTTAGCATAAAAAAATCACCCCGAGCCTGACTCGGGATTACCGCTAGGGAGGTTAAAAGTCTTTATATAATTAAGGAAATCTTGGGGGGGTGCCAACAAACCACGTGCCCCCCCCCAGTTCCCTCGTTTGTTCGGTCAGTCAAACCCCCCACCCCCCATTGCTTGGTCAGTCGATTGGTTGGTCAAACCCCCCACCCCCACTCACTTGGTCGGTCAAAAACCCCACCCCCATCAGCCCTGCACTTACCCCATCCAGGCCGCGGGCAGCTTTGGTGGCTTCCCCCTGCGTCTCCTCCTCGGCGTCTCCCCCCTGCTCCCGGCCAATACTGTCGCTCCTCCTCTCAGCCAATCGAATCTTAAGACCCGCTTCCTAATTGGCCGGGACGAGAAGCAGGAAGACAATAGCGAACATTCATTTGCTAATGTCACACAAGTGGGTGGGCTCGGGCGCAGTGCTCTGTGCCCCAAGCCCACCCTTTTTTGAAGCCAATTAGAGCCTCTGGCTCTGATCACGCGCTTAAAAAACAAAACCCCATAGAAATCCATGCGCCCGGTGCCCTGCATGTAGGTTAGGGGCCGGGCGCATGGATTAGGGGGGCAGCGCCCCGTATGGAGCGGCTTCAATGCATTTAGCCATGGTTTTCAATGCTTTGTTTCTTAATGTACATTTGCAATTCTATTTTAATATTTCTTCTAGCAATCTATGTTAAGATCCATAGGTATATTACTAAATATACTTAAAGCACCTATGAGCTCGACTGTATATTTCCATGTTGTTAACTGTATTTATTTTTTTCCTTTTGTAAATTTTTACAAATTTCTATAATAAAAATTTCAGCAAAAATATATTATAAAAAGTTCATCTAAACCTGAAACCCAAAATGTAATAAATACTTCAGCTTACCAGGGCTTCTTTTGCTTTTTTTTCACCTGGTAATCCAACAAAAAACACACTTCCTGTCCTTGGATGGCTACATCGCTCCTCCATGTATCTATGAAATTTACTGAAAATGTTCTTAGCTTGAAAAAAGTAAACTAAAGCAGCCACCACATTTACAGTCCATACTCTGCGATATATAATAATTTTTTTTTTGCTCTTGGGCTTAGTTATCCTTTAATCAGAATATCTCAGGTTACAGGAAAATTCTGTGAGGGGGTTTTAAACACATATGTGTCAGTCAAGGGAAGATGTTTACTGGGAAGTATTGACACTGACCGATCCTGGCATTCAGTCCAAGCGCGGCAGAACCACTTCCGCTTCTCACTTGACTTTCACTTCTGTTCTCTGATTAGTGAGACGGTGTCACAGTAACAGATTCATAACTGTATCCTTCAACTTCATCGGAGCATGAAGTGTAGCTGGAGATCATGACTAACTGAAACAACTGAAGTTATTTATATATGTTTCTTTCAATACCCCACAAAGCAAAGCAACTCTGAAAATAAAGCAGGCAAGATTTACTTTAGCTTAACCACTTAAGGACCAGAAGGATTTGCCCCCCTTAATGACCAGGCCATTTTTTGCGAAACGGCACTGCGTCGGTTTAACTGACAATTGCGCAGTCGTGCGACGCTGTACCCAGACAAAATTTATATATTTTTTTCCCCCATAAATAGAGCTTTCTTTTGGTGGTATTTTATCACCTCTGCGTTGTTGTTTTTTTGCGTTATAAACAAAAAAAGGCCGACAATTTTGAGAATTTTTTTTTTTACTTTTTGCTATAAAAAATATCCCCAAAAAAAGTAAAAAAAAAAACGCATTTCTTCATCAGTTTAGGCCGATATGTATTCTTCTACATATTTTTGGTAAAAAATTAAATAAGTTGCAATAAGCGTATATTGATTGGTTTGCGCAAAATTTATAGCGTCTACAAAATAGGGGATAGATTTATGGCATTTTTATTAAACATTTTTTTTTTACTAGTAATGGTGGCGGTCGGCGATTTTTAGTGGGACTGCAACATTGCGGCGGACAGATCTGACACTTTTGACACTTTTTTTGGGACCAGTGACATTTATACAGCGATCAGTGCTAAAAATAGCCGCTGATTACTGTATAAATGTGACTGTCAGGGAAGAGGGCGACCAAAGGGGTTAAATGTTCCCTAGGGAGGTGTTTCTAACTGTGGGGGAAGTGTAGTGACTGGGGGAGGAGAGAGATCGCTGTTCCTAATCACTAGGGACAGCAGATCTGTCTCTCCTCCCCTGACAGAACGGAGATCTGTCTGTTTACATTGACAGATCCCCGTTCTGTCTCTCTCAGGAGCGTTCACGCGCACCGGCTCCAGCGTTGCGCCATGTGCGCTCCCCCCCTAGAGCTGTTAAAGCGGCTGACATACAATGACGGTGATTCGCCCAGGAGAGCCAACCTGCCGCAATACAACTGTGGCGGCTGGTCTTTAAGAGGTTAAAAAATGTTTTTTCTTTTTTTTATAATCATACTTACCTAGGTGGTTGCTGCATCTGTCCCCCGCCAACTCTAACACTAAGGCTGGGTTCACACTTAATACTGATGCGGCTCGCAGCAGGGGTCCAGTGCGTCCCCATTCACCGCTTCAGGTCCAATTTCAGGCTGAATTTTTGGCTGAATTTGGACCTGAAATGGACCAAAAGATGCACAGGGCTCCTGTGCAAATTCGCACCGGAGCCGCAGAAGAGATATGTGAACCGATTCCATAGAGAGCCGGTCAAAATCTCCTGCTATTGCGAATTGGATGCGGGGAACCCGCACCCAATTCGCAATGATGTGAACCCAGCCTGAGAACCTAGTGATCAAACACTGCCGATCTCTCAGTTCTCAGAGTTTCCCAAGCAGAGAGCTGGTGACTGTCAGTCGCTGCTGTTTGCTCTGCCCCCCACGCATAAGCTTCGTACAGACGATCAGATTTTCGGACGAACCTTGGTCTGTTTTTTGTTGCATGCTAGTCTCATGTCGAAAGTGAAGAGGTTACTCACCATACGAAAATTCTCGTAGGACCGAATTCAACTTCAGAAGTGACGTAATGTGCTGAATAGTTTTGCATGTATTCTTCAATTTCTGAGCACGCGTAGTCTTCCTCTTACTATTTCTTTTGGACGAAAACCGTACTAATTAAACTAAAATCAGACATTGGGGGTTATTTACTAAAGGCAAATCCATTTTGCACTACAAGTGCACTTGGAAGTGCAGTCGCTGTAGATCTGAGGGGGACATGCAAGGAAAATAAAAAACAGCATTTTAGTTTACACATGATTGGATAATCAAATCAGCAGAGCTTCCCCTCATTTCAGATCTTCCCCTCAGATCTACAGTGACTGAATTTCCAAGTGCACTTGTAGTGCAAACTGGCTTTGCCTTTCGTAAATAACTCCCATTGTGTTCAAATCCGACCAAATTTTTACCATACTATCAGCAGATCGTTCGTCAGAGGAAATTTTACTTCCGTTTTTCCTATCATGTGCACGGGCCTTTACTGGAGTGCTGGGCTGTGGAGTAGAAATGTGTGGTTTGTTTTGTTCCGAATAAATATTCGGACAAATTTTTCATTATTCAGAGATTCGGATATATCTGAATAACCAAATTACAGTATAAACAAAGTTTACTGAAATTCATCCAAATTTACAAAATTCGTCCAAATTTACTAAATTTTAATTGAAATTCAAATCTAATTTTACATCGAATTCCAGTCAAATTCGAACTGTAAGCATGTTTCTGAATTGAAAGACTGTGTGTGTTATTAGTGTACCATTTTGAAATAATGCTGTTTTTGTTACGCCAAAGGTGATTTAAAGAGTCATTGTAATTATTTGATGAAGATTTTTCTTTTGTTTGTTCACTTTGCCACATTCGTATAAAAAAATTAAAAAAAATAGGTGTCCCTCATTTTCATCTCAAAAAGTTGGGAGGTATGAGATTGTGATCAATGGGTTGCCTACCCCAGGCATGCGCTTCCCTGGTTTGAGGTTGAGGGCCACATTAGCGGACTCCGTAGGGCCACAGGTTAAGCACCCCTACTCTATAACTTTCATACAGACTAAACAATATACACCTATCTTTTTTCATTTACCAAAGAAATGTAGCAGAATAAATTTTGGCCTAAATTTATGAAGAAAGATTATTTATTTGCCAAAGTTTTTCGAAGAAACAAAGGAAAACACTATTTTTTAAAATAAGTTTCTGTCTTTTTTTCTTTATATAGTAAAAGATAATAAAAAAAAAAAAAACAGTGGTGACATGCATAGCACCAACATATATTCAGAGCATACATTTTATTGGGATTCCCCAGCTCATTCATTGTATTTATTTAATGCATACAGGTGGTCCCCTACTTACAAACATCTGACTTACAAACGACTCCTACTTACAAATGGAGAGAGACAACAGGAAGTGAGAGGAAATCTACCCCTGGGAAGGGAAATTCTCTCCTGTAAGAGTTAATATGGGAAAAAGGTGTCTCCTCTCCACCGATGCTTTATCACCAATCCTTGTTTCCCTAACAACCCAAAATTTTCAAAATCCAATTGTCATTGGGATGGAAAGTGAGGTGAAATGTTCTGAACAGGGGCACAGACAGCAAAACAAACATTACAGGGGTGATAACCCTTCCCTATGTTATCCAAAAACCTTAAAAATAGATTTTTTTTTAAATGTACCTGTTCCGACTTACAGATTTAACTTAAGGACAAGCCTACAGTCCCTGTCTTGTTTGTAACCCGGGGACTGCCTGTATTGTTGTAATAATCTTCAACTAGCTAAATGTACATCCATGCTAGGGATGAGCTTCGAGTTCGAGTCGAACTCATGTTCGACTCGAACATTGCCTGTTCGCCCGTTCGCCGAACAGCGAACAAATTGGGGTGTTCGCGGCAAATTCGAAAAATCTATGGGAGAAATCTAAAGTGCTAATTATAAAGGCTTATATGCAAGTTATTGTCCTAAAAAGTGTTTGGGGACCGGGGTCCTGCCCCAGGGGACATGTATCAATGCAAAAAGAAGTTTTAAAAACGGCAGTTTTTTCGTGAGCAGTGATTTTAATAATGCTTAAAATGAAAAAATAAAAGTGAAATATTCCTTTAAATTTCGTACCTGGGGGGTGTGTATGATATGCATGTGAAGTGGCGCATGTTTCCCGTGCTTAGAACTGTCCCTGCAAAAAATGTCATTTTTGAAAGAAAAAAAGTCTTTTAAAACTGACTCGCGGCTATTAATGAATTGTCGGCTCCCGGCAATACATACAAAAGTCATTGATAAAAAAAAAAAAAAAAGCGTGGGGGTTCCCCAGAATTCAATTACCAGGCCCTTCAGGTCTGGAATGGATATTAAGGGGAACCCCGCCGCAAATTTAAAAAAAATTGACGTGGGGTTCCCCCAAATATCCATTCCAGGCCCTTCAGATCTGGCATGGATTTTAAGGGGAACTCCACCCCAAATTTTTAAAAAATGGCGTGGAGTCCCCCTAAAAATCCATACCAGACCCCTTATCCGAGCACGCAACCTGGCCGGCCGCAGGGGAAAAGGGGGGGACGAGAGAGCGGCCCCCCCTCTCTCCTGAACCGTACCAGGCCACATGCCCTCAACATGGGGAGGATGTCCCCATGTTGATGGGGACAAGGGCCTCATCCCCACAACCCTTGCCCGGTGGTTGTGGGGGTCTGCGGGCGGGGGGCTTATCGGAATCTGGAAGACCCCTTTAACAAAGGGGACCCCCAGATCCCGGCCCCCCCCTATGTGAATTGGTAAGGGGTACATTGTACCCCTACCATTTCACGAAGAAAGCGTAAAAAAATGTTTAAAAAAAACACACAAACACCTTGAAAAAGTCCTTTATTTAAAAAAAAAAAAAAAAAAAACATTCCAGCGGTGAAATCCAGTGTCCCACGGCAATCCCGATGTCCAGCGCTGTCCTTCATTGGTTGTGCCTGAGCGGACCTGATGGGGAACTCCCTCTCAGTATTTTAAATGTATAGACCCGCCCCTTCTAAAGTTCCCCATCAGGTCCGCTCCCTCGGTATGTCGGACCCGCCTACATCATTGGCTTGAGCGGGGAACTTCCTTCACTGTGTAATTTAAATTTACATAGTGAAGGAAGTTCCCCGCTCAAGCCAATGACGTAGGCGGGTCCGACATACCGAGGGGGCGGACCTGATGGGGAACTGCTCTCACTTTGGTAATACATGTATAGACCCGCCCCTTCTCATGTTCCGCATCTGGTCCGCTGAGCGGACCTGATGGGGAACTTTAGAAGGGGCGGGTCTATACATTTAAAATACTGGGAGGGAGTTCCCCATCAGGTCCGCTCAGGCACAACCAATGAAGGACAGCGCTGGACATCGGGATCGCCGCGGGACACTGGATTTCACCGCTGGAATGGTTTTTTGGGGTTTTTTTTAAATAAAGGACTTTTTCAAGGTGTTTGTGTGTTTTTTTTAAACATTTTTTTATTTTTTTGTTAAAGGGGTCTTCCAGATTCCGATAAGCCCCCCGCCCGCAGACCCCCACAACCACCGGGCAAGGGTTGTGGGGATGAGGCCCTTGTCCCCATCAACATGGGGACATCCTCCCCATGTTGAGGGCATGTGGCTTGGTACGGTTCAGGAGGGAGGGGGGGCGCTCTCTCGTCCCCCCCTTTTCCCCTGCGGCCGGCCAGGTTGCGTGCTCGGATAAGGGGTCTGGTATGGATTTTTAGGGGGTCTCCACGCCATTTTTTTAAAATTTGGGGTGGAGTTCCCCTTAAAATCCATGCCAGATCTGAAGGGCCTGGAATGGATATTTGGGGGAACCCCACGTCAATTTTTTTTAAAATTTGCGGCGGGGTTCCCCTTAATATCCATTCCAGACCTGAAGGGCCTGGTAATTGAATTCTGGGGAACCACCACGCTTTTTTTTTTTTTTTTATCAATGACTTTTGTATGTATTGCCGGGAGCCGACAATTCATTAATAGCCGCGAGTCAGTTTTAAATGCATTTTTTTCTTTCAAAAATGACATTTTTTGCAGGGACAGTTCTAAGCACGGGAAACATGCGCCACTTTACATGCATATCATACACACCCCCCAGGTACGAAATTTAAAGGAATATTTCACTTTTATTTTTTCATTTTAAGCATTATTAAAATCACTGCTCCCGAAAAAACGGCCGTTTTTAAAACTTCTTTTTGCATTGATACATGTCCCCTGGGGCAGGACCCCGGTCCCCAAACACTTTTTAGGACAATAACTTGCATATCAGCCTTTATAATTAACACTTTAGATTTCGAACGTTCGAGTCCATTGTATTTAATAGGGTTCTAAAGTTTACACGAACATTTTGTCTGTTCGCAGGTTCTGGTGCGAACCGAACAGGGGGGTGTTCGGCTCATCCCTGATCCATGCCATATGATGGGGAATGCTGGTCATCTTTATTATCCTGCTCATACAATCACTCACTATAGAAAACACATCAAGTTCCTTCTATTTAGCTTAGGATATCTGGTTATGTTTTAGTTAGTATCTGAAAATCCCCCCCCCCCCCCCAGGACTGTTCAGCTAACTTTCTGGAATAGCGTGTCTAACACTCTGCTTCTCTCAGCATTTGCTAAAAATGAAGAATTTGTGTGTGCTTTGGCCGAACGCCAGATCCTGAGATACTCTTGATCAAGCACGTTCCGCCTAGTCATAGCCAAAGTTCACCTCCACAACAGTATGAACTGTAATTCGTCTCTACTAATAGAAGATTACCATTGTTTGGGGTAGTGGATCCTCCACTTTGAGGGACCCTTGCCTCAAGTGAGGGATTCTCGGTATGATTTGGTGAGATTTTCTTGCCTCGGTAGATGGGCAACTAAGCTGTTTTAACATAAAGTCTCTCGCACCTCCACGTGAACTAAATAAATATGTATAATGGGAAACTGCAGCTCAATCTAAAGTGTAAACAATAGCACCAAAAATTAAGTGGATAAAAAAATGATGAGCGCAACTACCTACATATGTAGCTAAAATCCAGAAAATAAATAAGTATATAAATCACAAGTGTCCAGTAAAGACCAATAAACTTGCAAAGTGCAAATGTGCTAATAAAGTGCAAATAGATTCCTGTGCAAAAATAATTCATGTGTAAATAGATTCATGTGCAAAATAATGCATGTGCAAAAATGATATGTAATCATATAAGGACACACAATCTTCTATGAGTCTTCTATTAACAAAGATCCTCCCAGGTCTCAATGCTCTCAGAGCTCTTACCGCAATTCTGATGCAATATCGCCTTGGTTGATCTCCTCACTTGTTAGTGTGTGGTCCTGGCTGTTTTCCTTTCCCAACAGCTTCACTCAGTGTTATAAATGGTCCCGGAGATGGCTGTAGATGTCCGTGGGTGAGTAACTCAGCATAGGGACATAAGTGAAAAAAGATAGCCTCCCATAGTGTATTATAGCTTAAAAAACGGGGTATTTATTTAAAGTAATGCTCTTACATGAATGTAGAGGATCATAGGCAAAACAACATGTGTATGCACGTTCGCGTTCCACGTCACTTCCTTCCTTTGGGTGTATCCGACCCTTACATGTTACGTCGCGGCACGTGACTTCATCAGAGGTCGATAGAAGACTCATAGAAGATTGTGTGTCCTTATATGATTACATATCATTTTTGCACATGCATTATTTTGCACTTTATTAGCACATTTGCACTTTGCAAGTTTATTGGACTTTACCGGACACTTGTGATTTTAATTTTTTTGTTTAATTTGTTTTTATTGAGAAAAGGCGGTACATCTTTATACAATACAGCCAATCGCCTCCAGTAACATCGTTGGGCGTTAACATACATACAAATCACAAACCTCCACATTCATGTGTAGGGATGCTCCATCGCGGAGTGGAAGAGAGTAGCTTCTTCATCATAAAAGTCAACGGTCAAAGCGTACCCCCTTAACAATATAACATTATAGGAGAAAGGAAGAACAGAGAAATAAAGAACACAGGGGGGTAAAAGATATGAAAGGTGTGGAAGGAAAAGAGGGAGGGTGGGGATTGGGGGACCTGCCCCGGTCCAAACACATCCGAACAAATATAGTATCTGATATAGTTGGTACAATGTACAAAGCACCGTTATACCGGTTGAGACATAATTTCCGTATATGCGGCGGTATATTTAAAAGCAATCCAGCAGGACCATATCTTTTTTGCAAGGTCAGATTTACCCCTGAGAGAGAGGGTCATGTCCTCCATGTGATAGATTTCGTCTACTTTCACCAGCCAAAGACGTAGTGAAGGGATGGTTTTTTTCTTCCAAAAACGTGGAATGAGAGCCTTTGCAGCGTTAAGAAGGTGTGGTGTTATTGATCTTTTATATGGTCCTACTGGCCCGCCTGTACAGTGGAACAAAACAACCCAAGGATCATTAGGGATCTCCCATCCCTGGATCTCTCCGATCCAGTGAAGTACAGCTAACCAGAATGGGCGTATGCGCGGGCATAGCCACCAGATATGAGCATGAGTCGCCCTCTCCCCGCAGTCCCTCCAACACAGTGAGGACATGTGAGAGAAGGTCTTGTGTAAAATTACGGGTGAGTAATGCCATCTCGTAAGGAGCTTGTAATTCACCTCTGCCATATGTGAAGCTCCAGAGGAGATGTGGGCTAGTGATAGGATGTCGCTCTTTTGGGAGCTGGTTAAGTCTTTTTGTAGGTCTAGCTCCCAGTTATGGATAAACGAAGGGTCTTTGGTGGAGGACAGATCCACTAGAGTACGGTAAAAGTAGGAAGTAGGTTTCTCCACCGGCTGGTCCTCGGAGAATGCTAATTCCAGAGGGGTCAACTCAGTAAATGATCTCAGGGGCTTCGGTAGAGAATGAACAAATGCTGTTAGTTGCCGATACCTCCAATGATCCATGTTGGTTACAAGTGTATTAGGGAGAAGTGTAGACAAGGGTAAGATGTTCCCGGAGAAAGTGACCTGGTGTAAAAGAGTCCCAATTCCTAGGTTCCAGGGGTAAACCCCCGGTGTAATGTTTCCAGGGAGAAAATAATTGTGTCCGCTCAAAGGGAGTAAGGGTGAGTTGTATTCCCATTTGTGAGCTTTACATATATAGTCCCAAGCCATTAGAGAAGAGTGAATCAGTGGAGATGTAGTAGCCGAGAGGCTTCTAAACTTCCTCGGGATCCACATTTGTGAGGAGATATCCAAGCTACTGAGCTCTGTCTCCAGGGCTGCCCAAAGTTTAGTAGATTTGTGGTATTTCAGATCCGAGAGCCTGGTCAGGATTATTGCACGAAAATATAATCTGAAGTCTGGTAGGGCTAAACCACCCCTTCCCTTGTGCCTAACCATAAGAGATCTAGCAAGTCTGGGCCGCCTCCTGTTCCACACATATCTACCGACAATGGAGGTGAGCTTAGCAAAGAAGCCGACCGGAATGCCAAATGGAATCATCTGAAACATGAATAGCACCCTGGGCAGTATATTCATCTTGATCACCCCTATTCTCCCCAGCCAGGAATGAGCGAGTTGTGACCATTACTGTATGTCAGTTCTAATGGCGTTTAGCAATGGGATGTAGTTTGCTCGGAATAAGGCTGTCAGATTTGGCGTTAGATAGATACCTAAATATTTCATTTTCTTTGGTTGCCAATTAAAGGGGAACACTTGTGAGAGGTGCGAGGCTGTATGTGTCGGGATGGATATATTCAGTATTTCAGACTTTGTCATGTTAATCTTGAAATTGGAGATGACACTATATTGGGAGAACTCCGACAGAAGGTACGGGAGGAAAATCAGGGGTTGCTGAATATAAAATAAGATATCATCCGCATAAGCAGCATATTTATGTTCTACGGGACCTGTGACTATTCCATGTATGTTCGGGTTATGTCTTACAATAGAGAGGAATGGCTCCAAGGAAAGGGCAAATAGAATAGGAGAAAGGGGGCAGCCCTGGCGTGTGCCATTGTGCAAGGTGAAAGGATTGCCCAATGTGCCATTAATGCGTAGTTGAGCCCTGGGGTTGTTGTACAGCGCCGAAATTTGAGACAAAAGGGGAGCGTTAATACCCAAATAGGCCAGAGTTGCCATTAGAAACTCCCAGTCCACCCTATCAAACGCCTTCTCAGCATCCGTGGACAGCAGGAGGGTGGGCTGGGAGGTTCCCCGTGCGTGCGCGATCAGAGAGAGGGTGCGAAGGGAGTTATCCCTCGCCTCTCTACCGGGGATAAAGCCCGTCTGGTCTCTGGATATCCATTTCGGGATCAGGGGGAGAAGTCTGTTCGCAATGGCTTTGGCATAAATTTTCGCGTCGATATTCAACAGGGAAATGGGGCGGTAGCTACCACATATACTAGGGTCCTTTTCAGGCTTTGGGATAACTGTAATGTGGGCATGGATAGTTTCGGGTCGGAGCTCTCCACCGGTAGAGGTCACATTGGCATAGGTGGCTAAGCGAGGCATGAGTAAACCTGCATAGGCGCGGTAATATGCTACCGTGAATCCGTCCGGTCCCGGAGCCTTGCCACCTGTCATGCTTTTTAAAGCTGAGTGCAGCTCTCCGGTGGTAAGCTCACCCTCCAAGGAAGCCAAGACCTCAGGCGCTAACTTGGGGAGGTTTGCCCGCTCTAGGTACTCCTTGATAAGGTCCCTTTTCCTATCCATGTCTGTAATAGAATGTGGTACATGATACAGTTGCTGGTAAAACTCCCGAAACTCTTTGGCAATGGAGGGGGTATCGTGTATCATAATATTTGAAGGGGTTTTGATTTTTGCAATAAAGGAAGCAGATTTCCTTTGCTGCAAGGAGCGGGCTAATAATTTACTCGGTTTGTTTCCCCATTCATAGTAACCTCGGGCAACTAAACGAGTGCGTTGTTTTTGCTCTAAGTGCATAATGGACTTCAACTCCTCTCTTTTTTCCGTTAAGGCATGGAATAAGTCTTGTGAGTGTCTGATTTTGTGGCTCTGTTCGAGGTGTTTAATTTCAGTG
Source organism: Rana muscosa (assembly GCA_029206835.1). Classification (NCBI taxonomy): domain Eukaryota; kingdom Metazoa; phylum Chordata; class Amphibia; order Anura; family Ranidae; genus Rana; species Rana muscosa. The sequence continues at coordinate 239,819,588 of CM055121.1, read as the reverse complement.
AGCAATTTAGTTTGCTGGAGTGTGCGTTCCCTTTTCTTTCTGGATCCTAACTCTATCAGCCTGCCACATATGTGAGCCTTATGGGCTTCCCACAATGTACCCGGGGAGATGTCTGGGTGAGAGTTTTCTTTAAAATATAAGGAGATAGCCTCCTCTATCGCTTTTCTATCAATCTCATCTGCAATGAGTTCCTCGTTCAACTTCCAGTTGGTGGATTTGAGGGGGAGGGATAATACCTTGATAGTGAGTGTAATGGGCATATGGTCGGAGATAGGCGAAGACTCAATGGACGACCTCACCAGTAAAGGTAGGTGTCGATGATCAATAAAACAAAGGTCAATTCTAGAATAGGTTAGGTGAACCTGTGAAAAGTGGGTAAAGTCCCGTTCTCGCGGGTGCATGGTCCTCCAGGTGTCAATAAGTTGCGCTTGGTGAAGCTTCTTGCGAACATAATGCAATTGTTTATGTGGAATACTAGAGCTCCCCCTGGAAGTGTCAATGACTGGTTCCAGGGGGGTGTTGAAATCACCCGCTAGGAGAATGCAGCCTCGCAAGAAGTCTTGTAATTTCCAGAGTGTGGAAGCGATAAAGCTCGCCTGGTTGCGATTAGGAGCATATAGGGTCGCCAGAGTGCATGGCATACTGCCCAGGGTGCCCCTCAGAAACAGAAAACGGCCCAACGGGTCACTTAACATGGAATCTAATGTAAACGCGGCTCCCCTGCGGAACCCAATGGCCACCCCCTTGGCTTTGTGTATATCCGAGAGGCTATAATACCACGTGGGGTATTGTTGTGAAAATAACTTTACCGAGGTCGTATGAGTAAGGTGGGTCTCCTGCAGGAAGATCACGTCCCCCCGCAGGCGACCCAGCTCCCTATAGAGGTCGTGTCTCTTACTGGGTGAATGTAAGCCCCGTACATTAAATGAGAGTAGGTTTACCGTAGCCATGGAGAGCTGAAGAGGGGAGCCGCGATCACATTCCTCACAGGTGTTCGGATCCGAGGCAGGAGATATCGAGTACAGGGGAGGGGTGGGGATAGATTGGTACGAGAAAAGGTGAGAAACGAAAAAGGAAGAAAAGATGAGAAGTTAGTAACACAAAACTGACATAAGAAAGACCAACCCATCAGGCTGGTTAAAGATGCACGCATGGAACTGCCGTGCTCAAGCAGGTCGCGCATGAGGCCCAACACACCCGCCCACCCGCCCCACAAGGGGACAGGCGCACGGAGGCGCAGGGCCCCACAGCTCCCGCCAAGGAGGGGGCGGAGGGGCCCGGGCATCCGGACACCGATCCCAATAGGGGTCTTAGCAGTGTCCCGAGGCCCCGGGGCCGCCCCAGCAATCATGTAAAATAACCAATATATCCTAATGAAAAATCAAAAACTCAAAGTAGTATAAAGTACAATAAGATAGAACCGAACTGTATCATCAGGCTATAGCCCGAGAAAAGAGAACCAGGTCCCCTCATTGCCTCACCCTGCATATCTACCTAGAGGCTATACGTTAGGTAGGTCTGAGCGAACTGTTCCTTTTTGTAGGTAAAACAAACAGGGATAACACATAGGGGGGTGAACAGCCAAAACGGGGCAAACCATTCCCATCCGAGAATGTGGGCACGATCGAGAGGGCACTCAGCACAGGGCTCAGCCAGTGTGTGGCGAGGAGCCCGGAACAGACGAGCGAAGCTTGCGGTCAGCTTTCTGCCACATTGGCCCCGCGTTGCCAGTTAAAGGGGGAATGACCTCCTGCCATCCAGGCAGCTCTGGGGGAGGGATGTTCATGTCCGCACAAAACTTTTCCAGATCCTCTGGGAAACGAAGCACCGCCGTTTTACCTTCCTTGTTGGCTATTAGAGCAGCAGGAAAGCCCCATCTATAGTTGATGTTTGCAGCCCTGAGGATTTCCGTGAGTGGCCGGAGGGCCCTGCGCCTCTCCAGTGTTTCCCTGGCAAGGTCTGGGTAGAGGGAGAGCATGGCGCCATCAAAGTCTATCGGGGTGGCCACTCTAGCCTTTTTCATAATCAGCTCTTTTTCCGGGTAGTGGTGGACCCTGCAGATTACGTCCTGTGGGGTGTCGGTGGATAAGTTGCGAGGCCTCAAGGCCCTGTGCACTCTATTGATTTTCAGCGGGTTATCTGGCGGTAGGCCCAGGAGACTATTAAAGATGCCGCGGACGGAGGGCAGAAGGTCATCATCCCCAGTGGCCTCGGGGAGACCTCTGATTCTAATGTTATTGCGCCTGTTGCGGTTTTCCTGGTCCTCCATCTTGTATAGAGCCAGTCTGTGGGCTATGGCGAGTTGGCGGGAGGATGCCTGTAAGGCCCTAATGGCGGTCGCGTGGCGGTCTAAGCGTTGCTCAGTCTCCTCCACCCGTTCTAGTACATGGGAGAGGTCCGCGCGTACAGCGGAGACCTCCTTTTTAATGACCTTCTCTATGCTCAGTAGCAGGGAGGCCAGGTCCGTCTTAGTGGGGAGATCGCTTACCAGAGCGGCAACTCCCGAGTGTCTGGGGGAGCTCTCTTCACCCTCCGATCCCGCCAACGAGTCAGGCCTGTTGCGGGAGGCGGAGCTTGTTCCCGAGTGCGCGCCATGCGGCGATCGGCCCAGGCCATCCATGTCTTCCATGGCGTCCGGTTCGGATGCTAAATAGCGCTTTATCGAGCCCGCCGAGGTGCCTTTTTTGGGTGTGGGCTTGCCCAGTTTCCTCCGCATCCTTGTTCCGGGTGGTAACGATGCCGCAGTGTCGGTTCAGGTGCTTTTACCTGGGTCGGCGCCGGAGCTCAGGAGAAGTGCGACCGCTCTACAGCATGCCGAAACCACGCCCCCCACTTGTGATTTATATACTTATTTATTTTCTGGATTTTAGCTACATATGTAGGTAGTTGCGCTCATCATTTTTTTATCAACTAAGCTGTTTTGATAAATTTGACACTCAGAACAACTATTGTAGGAGAAAGCCATACAACTACTAAGGGGCTCAGCAACTGGGTGGTCCAGTACCATCTGTAGGCTGCAATACAAACTCATGGAAATTATTTTGGTTACAAAATAAATGTGTAGCGGTCTCCTCAACTTCCAAGGACCTCATGGTGACCCCCAGAGCCAGGCAGAACTGACATTCCTCCTCAGGGTGCAGGTTACTAGGCATAATATCCAGTTCAGGACATTAATACAGGTCCTTCTCAAAAAATTAGCATATTGTGATAAAGTTCATTATTTTCTGTAATGTACTGATAAACATTAGACTTTCATATATTTTAGATTCATTACACACAACTGAAGTAGTTCAAGCCTTTTCTTGTTTTAATATTGATGATTTTGGCATACAGCTCATGAAAACCCAAAAATCCTATCTCAAAAAATTAGCATATCATGAAAAGGTTCTCTAAACGAGCTATTAACCTAATCATCTGAATCAACTAATTAACTCTAAACACCTGCAAAAGATTCCTGAGGCTTTTAAAAACTCCCAGCCTTGTTCATTACTCGAAACCGCAATCATGGGTAAGACTGACGACCTGACTGCTGTCCAGAAGGCCATCATTGACACCCTCAAGCAAGAGGGTAAGACACAGAAAGAAATTTCTGAACGAATAGGCTGTTCCCAGAGTGCTGTATCAAGGCACCTCAGTGGGAAGTCTGTGGGAAGGAAAAAGTGTGGCAGAAAACGCTGCACAACGAGAAGAGGTGACCGGACCCTGAAGAAGATTGTAGAGAAGGACCGATTCCAGACCTTGGAGGACCTGCGGAAGCAGTGGACTGAGTCTGGAGTAGAAACATCCAGAGCCACCGTGAACAGGCGTGTGCAGGAAATGGGCTACAGGTGCCGCATTCCCCAGGTCAAGCCACTTTTGAACCAGAAACAGCGGCAGAAGCGCCTGACCTGGGCTACAGAGAAGCAGCACTGGACTGTTGCTCAGTGGTCCAAAGTACATTCGGAAATCAAGGTGCCAGAGTCTGGAGGAAGACTGGGGAGAGGGAAATGCCAAAGTGCCTGAAGTCCAGTGTCAAGTACCCACAGTCAGTGATGGTCTGGGGTGCCATGTCAGCTGCTGGTGTTGGTCCACTGTGTTTTATCAAGGGCAGGGTCAATGCAGCTAGCTATCAGGAGATTTTGGAGCACTTCATGCTTCCATCTGCTGAAAAGCTTTATGGAGATGAAGATTTCATTTTTCAGCACGACCTGGCACCTGCTCACAGTGCCAAAACCACTGGTAAATGGTTTACTGACCATGGTATTACTGTGCTCAATTGGCCTGCCAACTCTCCTGACCTGAACCCCATAGAGAATCTGTGGGATATTGGGAAGAGAAAGTTGAAAGACCCAACACTCTGGATGAGCTTAAGGCCGCTATCGAAGCATCCTGGGCCTCCATAACACCTCAGCAGTGCCACAGGCTGGTTGCCTCCATGCCATGCCGCATTGAAGCAGTCATTTCTGCAAAAGGATTCCTGACCAAGTATTGAGTGCATAACTGAACATAATTATTTGAAGGTTGACTTTTTTTGTATTAAAAACACTTTTCTTTTATTGGTCGGATGAAATATGCTAATTTTTTGAGATAGGATTTTTGGGTTTTCATGAGCTGTATGCCAAAATCATCAATATTAAAACAAGAAAAGGCTTGAACTACTTCAGTTGTGTGTAATGAATCTAAAATATATGAAAGTCTAATGTTTATCAGTACATTACAGAAAATAATGAACTTTATCACAATATGCTAATTTTTTGAGAAGGACCTGTATATTTTTCAATGACATTTTTATTGTATCCTATTTGGTATGTGTTCTATTTATCAATAAAATTAACTTTGTTATACTTTCATACATTCTCTCTACTCTGTTGGTAGTGCCTTCAAAGTCCCACCCCCAGGGGTTCTCCCATTTCTTGAGGCATAATATCCAGAGGTAATCTTCCTTCAAGTTTCACCTTTAACTGCAACTGCTGCATTGTTTTAAATGTGCTTTATGGTAATCTGTCTTCAAATTCGTTATCTCTGTCCATATCACTGTGATGTTTATTTTGCTCTCTTATTGCCTATACCTAAATTATGAGCTGATCTTATCTTTATAATCGTGACCCTCCTGTCGGCTCCTGTTCTTTTGCTGTGTCTTGTAGTCAGGGATGAACTGGCCATTGGGACTACCGGGAGTTTCCCGGTGGGCCGATGGCTCAGTGGGCCATTTAAAACAAAAAATATATATATATATATATATATATTTTTTTGTGGGCCGTTTTTTTATGCAGTTTGGCGGCAGTGGGAGCGTGGCAGCAAACAGCAGCCTACAAAAAAAAAAGAAATATTTTTTAGGTTTTTTTTGTGGCCCGTTTTTTTATGCAGTTCGGCGGCAGCGGGAGCGTGGCAGCAAACAGCGGCGGGGATTCGGGGAAGCTGGCCAGCGAGGAGGGCAGTTGGATGTAAAAGCCGAGGAGGGAGAAGAGCTCCACCCCCTCCCTGACCACCGAAGAGGCGAACAGGAGCGAGCGCGGCCACCCCGGCGCTCCCAGAACCTCAATTCCTCCCCCTCCTCTCTGCTCCAGGAACCATGCGGCCTGGGCCGGAGGGCAGGCTGACTGGGAGCCCAGAGGAAGAGAACATGCGCCGCTGTAAGGAGCAGAGCAGCGAGAGCACAACCCAGATCAAGAGGGAGACTCTGCGCTGCCGCTGCTGGCCATCAGGTACCCGTCATCCTAGACAAACATGCCAGAACACTGAGACAGCTGGGAGGTGAGCAGAGGAGGGACTGCAGAAAGGGACAGTGCTATGTGGTCTGTCTCAGCCCTCCCCTCTGTCTCTCTGCCCCCTCTGTCTCTCAGTCCCCCCTCTGTCTCTCAGCCCCCCCTCTGTCTCTCAGTCCCCGTGTCTCTCAGTCCCCCCTCTGTCTCTCAGACCCCCCTCTGTCTCTCAGACCCCTCCTCTGTCTCTAAGACCCCTCCTCTGTCTCTCAGACCTCGTCTGTCTCTCAGACCCCTCCTCTGTCTCTCAGGTCTCCTCCTCTGTCTCTCAGCTCTCCTCTTCTATCTCTCAGCTCTCCTCCTTTGTCTCTCAGCTCCCCCTCTGTCTCTCAGACCCCTCCTCTGTCTCAGACCCCTCCTCTGTCTCTCAGACCCCTCCTCTGTCTCTCAGACCCCTCCTCTGTCTCTCAGACCCCCCACTGCCTCTCAGCCCCTCCTCTATCTCTCAGTTCCCCCTGTCTCTCAGTTCCCTGTCTCTCAGCCCCCCCTCTGTCTCTCAGCCCCCCTGTCTCTCAGACCCCCCTGTCTCTTGGACCCCCCTGTGTCTCTCAGACCCCCCTCTGTCTCTCAGTCCCTACCTCTGGCTCTCAGTTCCTGTGTCTCTCAGTCCCCCCCACTTTTAGCCCCTCTTCTGTCTCTCAGCTCCCCTCTTTCTCTCAGACCCCCCCTCTGTCTCTCAGACCCCTACTCTGTCTCTCAGCTCCCCCCTCTGTCTCTCAGCTCCCCCCTCTGTCTCTCCTGTCTCTCAGCTCCCCCTATGTCTCTCAGCTCCCCCTATGTCTCTCAGCTCCCCCTATGTCTCTCAGCTCCCCCTATGTCTCTCAGCTCCCCCTCTGTCTCTCAGCTCCCCCTCTGTCTCTCAGCTCCCTCCCTCTGTCTCTTAGCTCCCCCTCTGTCTCTCAGCTTCCCCCTCTGTGTCTCAGCTTCCCCCTCTGTCTCTCAGCTCCCCCTCTGTCTCTCAGCCCCCTCCTCTGTCTCTCAGCCCCCTCCTCTGTCTCTCAGCCCCCTCCTCTGTCTCTCAGCCCCCTCCTCTATCTCTCAGCTCTCCTCCTCTATCTCTCAGCTCCCCCCTCTGTCTCTCAGCCCCCCTCTGTCTCTCAGCTCCCCCTGTCTCTCAGCCCCCCTGTCTCTCAGCCCCCCTCTGTCTCTCAGCTCCCTCCCTCTGTCTCTCAGCTTCCTCCCTCTTTCTCTTAGCTCCCCCCTCTGTCTCTCAGATTCCCCCTCTGTCTCTCAGATTCCCCCTCTGTCTCTCAGATTCCCCCTCTGTCTCTCAGATTCCCCCTCTGTCTCTCAGCTCCCCCCTCTGTCTCTCAGCACCCCCCTCTGTCTCTCAACACCCCCCTCTGTCTCTCAGCTCCCCCCTCTGTCTCTCTGCCCCCTCCTCTGTCTCATTCACTCCCTGACTCTTAGGCTGCTTTCACACTGGGGCGGGCATTGACGGTAAAACGCTGCTAGTTTTAGCAGCACTTTACTGTCGTTTTAGCTGCGCTATTCGGCTTCTATCAGGCGCTTTTAATCCCCGCTAGCAGCCAAATTAAAGGTTAAATGCGCCCGTGTAGTGCTGCTGCCGAAGTGCTTTGCAGGCTCTTCAGCAGCATTGGCCATTCCTTTTAATGGGCACGAGCGGTGTGTACACCGCTCCTCCACCGCCTCAAAGATGCTGCTTGGAGGACATTTTTTTTAACTCGGACTTTCACACTGGGCCTGCAGCGCAGGTGTTTTTCAGGCGCTTTACAGACGTTATTTTTAGCCCAAAAGCACCTGAAAAACGCCTCAGTGTGAAAGGGGTCCTACACTCACCCCCTCTCTTTTACACTCACTCCCTCTCTCTTACACTCACCCCCCTCTCTCACCCACCCCCTCTCACCCCCTTTCCCTCAACCCTCCCTCTCTCTCTTCCTCTCTCATTCCCCTCTCTCTCACCCTCTCATGATATACAATAATGGATGTAGGGGCCTTTTGGTGGGCGTGATTTTTTGGGGGGGTGAGGGGCAACATTTTATTTAATTAAAGTGGGCCGGTCTGGATGAAGTCCAGGGCCAAATTTCTGTCCCAGTCCAGCCCTGCTTGTAGTCTGCCTTGGTGTGAGAAGTTCAATCTGTTAGCCATGTGTTCCTCCTATGCAATCCTGATTGATTAATTGTCAATGCCTCCACCCAACTTAGTATAAATGTAGGCCTTCTCTAGGAATGCACAGCCAGGGGTTTGCACAGCCAGGAATTGCATTGGCAACTATCATATTGGATTAAGTATTGCACTTGGGCTCAGCACTTCAGCGAATGCACAAAGCAAACATCCACAACTGACTACTGCAACACACTAAACAGACTACAGATGACCTGATTGCTCAAAAAACCTTTTCATCTCTCATCCAGTCTGCTTTTCAAACTCACCTCTCTGTATCATGCACTCCCTACTTTTCCGTCTCACAGTTGCATCCTCTCTCCTTAAACTCTCTCTTCTTCACCCCTCTTCTCCACCCGACAGCTTACATATAGCTCACCCTCTCTCCTGTCTTCACCATATTACTGCACTCATCAGCTCCTGCTAATTCTGAACCCACATACCAATAAAACATCCCCCCCACATAAGTCGCACTCCCATATCACCTCTCTCACCCTTCTGCGTCTGGAGATATTTCCCCAAATCCTGGACCGCCATCATTTACCTTTGGCCAACATACCCAGCACTCCCTATCGGCCTATCCTCTGACAGCAGCCGCAATCCACACAATCTAATTTCTATTCCTCTTCTGCCTAGAACCAGCCTCCCCTTCTCCTGTGCCCTTTGGAATGCCTGCTCTGTTTGCAAAAAACTTACCACCATCCAGGGCCGGTACAAGGCAGTGGTGGAAGGGACGGATGCCCTGGGCAGCACAATTTCCTGTAGGAAGGGGAGCGCAGGTGAAGTGTCCATAGTGTGCTGCTATTCTGCTAAAACCTTGCTGGTCATCTAGCACATTGTGACCTATTACCGCCGGCCACGCTACAATACCGTAGAGCCAGAGCTGTGTGCAACGATGTGCCGAGTGCGCTCCTGCACCCAGCACAAGCCTGGAACCACCCCTTCACTTCCCTGTCAGGTGGAGCCACGGAGTAATCTCCGCCCGACGGGCACTTCCTAGTCCCGGCAAGGCGTGATGTCATTGTGACGGGCCAGGAGGCGGGATGAAGAGGACCATAGAGAGCTGCTGTCACACTGAGCACGACCTAGAGGAGGAACCAACCATGCTGTATATCGAAGAAGTAAGCAGGCATATGCAGTCAGATGAATTTGTTAACTCTGAGGGGGAGGGGAGCTGAGGGGGGGGGCTAATTAACTATGAATGATATTTGTAATATGCAGCAAGAAGGGGGTTAATGTACTTTCACTGGTCACTGATGCATTAGTTACCAGTGGCAGTTAAATAACCCCTTTGTGCTGCATTAGTGGTGCCAGTGTCAGTGTTAATTAACCCTGACACTGGTACCACTAATGCAGCACAATGGGGTTAATTAACTTCCACTGGTAATTAATGCATCAGTGACCAGTGAAAGTACATTAACCCCCTTCTTGCTGCATATTACAAATACTATTCATAATTAACCACTTGCCAACCCGCCGCAGTACATATACTGTGACGGGGCGGCAGCTACAGGCACCCAGACATACCTATATATCGCTGCCTGTTTCGGGCACATGCCAGGGGGGGGCACAGTTTGCCCTGGGCACCGGATGACCTTGTCCCGGCACTGCCACCATCCATGACCTATTTATCACAAACTCCTTCAACCTACTTGCAATTATGGAGACATGGCTTCAAGAATCTGACTTTCCATTTCCTGCTGCCCTCTCCCATGGTGGCCTCCTGTGGACTCACTTTCCCAGGCCTAATGGACGGAAAGGAGGTGGTGTTGGAATCCTCCTATCCCTTCAAATCACTTTTCAGGTTCTTCACCCCCCCCCCCCCCTCTCTGTCCCTCTCCTCATTTGAAGCTCACTGTATTTGTCTATTTTCTCCAGTTTCGTTGAGAATTGCTGTGATTTATCAGCCCCCTGGACCGGTATCAAACTTCCTTGACGACTTCTCTGTCTGGCTACTCTACTTTCTCTGTTCTGAAATTCCAACAATCATTCTTGGTGACTTCAACATCCCTATTAATCTTAACACTCCTGCTACTTCTAAATTTCTGAGCCTAACCTCCTATTTTGACCTAAAACAATGGACAAACACTTCTACTAACTCTGTTGGTAACTGCCTTGACCTCATATTCTCTTACCTATGCACTCCACCCAACCTCTCCAGCATTCCCTTTCCTCTCTCTGATCACCACCTTATTAGTTCCACTCTCTCCTTATCTTCCTTCTCCTTGTCTTCCAACTACCAAAAAATTACCCGTAGAAACCTTTGCCATCTTAACCCTTCTCTTCTTTTTTCTGCTACAGATTGTCTCTATGACAAAATCTCATCCTTGTCCTGGCGCAACCTGGCCACTTCTCTCTACAACAGGTCACTGTCATCCACCCTGGATACCTTGGCCCCCTTCACTACGCACAGAATCAGGCCCCGACCGCTACAACCCTGGTAGGCAGACAATACCAAAAGCCTCAGAAAACAGAGCCATGCTCTTGAGCATCTGTGGCGTAAGACTAAGTCACAGCAAGATTTCAGCCAATATAAATATGCCTTTCAAAAACACCATTCCTGCCTCCACACTGCCAAACAGACCTACTTAATCACTCTCATTAACACCCTCTCACGCAGTCCCCGTCAACTCTTTTCTACCTTTAACGCTCTACTTCGTCCTCCATTACCTCCACCCACTAATTTGCTTACTGCTTAGGAGATTGCTAATCACTTAAAAAAAAAGATTGAGACAATTTGTCTCGAGATCTCCACTCTACAGATAACTCCCTCACTTTACACTCTTTGTCCTCCTGTACAATCAATACTTGTTTAACCCAGCTACTACACAGGAAGTCAATAAACTTTTTTCTAACGCCAACCTAACATCCTGCCCGCTGGACCCTGTTCCTTCTCAAATACTACGGTCACCCTCTGACTCTATCCTACACTCTTTAACTTATATCTTCAACCTCTTCCGCTCTACTGGCACCAACTCTATGAAACATGCACTAGTCACTCCCATACCAAAAAAGGCCTCACTAGACACCACCAATCTTAACAACTTAAGACCCATCCCCTTTCTCCCTTTTGCCTCCAAACTCCTTGAACGTTTAGTCTACAACCGACTGAGCGACCACGTCATTGAGAATAACCATGATCCTCTTCAGTCTGGATTTCATCCACAGCACTCTACAGAAACTGCTCTCCTAGAACTCACAAACTACTTACTAACAGCTAAAACCAATGATCATTATTGCGTACTTTTACTCTTGGACCTCTTTGCTGCCTTTGATATAGTTGATCACCCCTCCTACTCAAAAAACTAAATTTGCTCGATATGCATGGCTGTGCTCTCCATTGGTTAGAATCTTACCTATCTCACTGCACCTTCAGTGTCACTTACAACGCCACTTCCCCCTCTCCAACACCACTTACCGTTGGGGTCTCCCAAGGTTCCGTCCTTGGACCTCTACTATTCTCGATCTACACGTCCTCCCTGGGTCAGCTGATAGCCTCCCATGGCTTCCGCTACCATTTATATGCAGATGACACCCAAATCTATCTCTCTATCCCTCAGCTCAGCCCATCAGTCTCCTCACACATCACTGATTTACTAACAGACATATCAGCCTGAATTTCACACCACTTCCTCAAACTGATTCTATCTTAAATCGAGCTCATAATATTTCCTCCACCACGTGTCCGTTCCCCTGACTTCTCTGTCAAGATCAATGGCACAACTATCAGTCCGTCTGCTAAGGTGCTAGGAGTAACCCTAAAATCTGAACTGTCCTTTCAGGCCCACATCCAATCCTTGCCCAAATCATGCCACCTTAGCCTCCGCAACATCTCTAGAATACGCCCCTTTTTAACCAATGACACCACCAAGCTTCTAATTCAATCCCTGGTTATCTCTCGCCTCGACTACTGTAACTCACTCCTCATTGGATTACATTTACATACACTATCCCCCCTTCAGTCCATAATGAATGCTGCTGCAAGACTCATCCACCTTACCAACGGTTCAGTGTCCTCCACCCCTCTCTGCCAATCCCTGCACTGGCTTCCACTCACCCAACAAATACAATTCAAAGCACTAACAATAATTTATGTAGCATGGTCCCCTTGGGGACTGCAGAGAATTACCTGCTCATCTACACGGCCATGACCAAGTGAACCTTCAAACCCACCTGACACTCTGGGTTTAGACATCCTGTTAATACTATAGAGCAAGAATCAAGCAACTGAGTAGTATAAGGTTCTAAAATGTTTTACTTGAACCAAATAGAAAAAGTTATTTCACAAGGTGAGGAGTAAATCCACTGAGCCACGATAGATTCCAAGTGGTGAAGGCCTAAGGCATCTGAGTACAGTGCTCCAGCAATGCAGTGAAGTGTTCTTGGGTAGGGATGTGTACGCACTGTGTTCTGTAATGGTGGTAGTGAATAGATAAAGATTGAGCAACTTGCTCTCTCACTAACAACACAAATCGATATGTAGTCTTCTATACAGGAATACGGACGGCAACACTCCGGCAACGGATCCTCTGTCTCGGCATTCTGTAGTGACTTTCTCCACACTTCCGCACCGATGGGTAGGTGCTGTAAATGGTGCTAGTGCCAGGATGTCTGACAGCGGGTAGCAGGACTAGGCCCCTCAGGCCTCGCAGTGGAAGTAGCGTTCTGCATGGTAGGCACAAAGAGAGATCCGTCTTGCATCAGGCCCAGAAGGAAGAGAGCTTGCGCGGACTTCTAAGCTCCTTTTACCATCCCTCCCAGCAACCTTCAGGCCACTGCAAGGGTCCCTGGGATTTGTAGTCTTAGGGTCTTAGGGAATCATCTGAGTTTCCCTTATTTCTTATGGGGAAATTTGCTTTGATATACGTGTAGCAAGGTCCCAGTCCTTCTTCAGTCAATTGAGAACCTCCAGGGCCAGAGATAGCTGACATCCTTCTGTGGGTTGTGAGGCATAGTGGGTGTAATACAAGGTATATTCATTGGGCTACAGACATTTCTTGAATGCAAAGAGATTTTATTTCTCTTAACAGAACTTTGGGAGAGAGGGTTAGGGCCAGGACACCCTTAGGTAGTTGCAATGTTAATTGGCAGACTCCGAGACTTCAACAGAAAGACAGCCATGCAGGGATAGGCATCCAGCAAGATGCCACTTCTGCCTGTGTAGGAATGCTGTCTTCTATGGCAACAGTCTATATATATGGTATGTAGCGGGTATCAATATTTAGGGGGAGTGTTTGGGCGGTAGTATGGCCCAGATGCACTAATTACGAGGGTTTTATGGTTGTTTTTGTTCGTGGAAGATATCAATGGTGTCTAGTTCCCTGCGGCCCCTGGGTGGCACTGTCGCCTTGGGCTAGCGTTGAACCACCATTGGAGGGCCGTGCCCTTTCTGTCCTCTCGTGGCAGTAGTGCGGCGGGGCGGGGAACCCACTGTGCTTGCTGGGAGAGGGTATAAAGGGGGCAGACATCTTGCGCACGAGGAGTCCGAGCACCAGGCACCTTTAGCCTGGGGCTGCTGTCCGTTCGTCCGTGTCCAGGTGCCCTTGGCCTGGGCACGTTGAGTCGAGTTCCATCCCAGGCACCTTAAGCCTGGGGTGAGGTACTTTGCAAGAAGGCCTGGGGCCCAGTACCTTCCACTGGGTCCCGCGAGGAATGAAGGATTCCTAGGGTGCCCCCGGAATAGGGTGCCCGAATCCATGGCGTAAGGGACCAGAGAGGTGACCCTCCCAAAGAGCTGGTACATCATAATGCCGGTGATGGTGTGGGCCTCTGGAGACCGTCCGGATGGATGTCTTTCCCTGACAGGGGCCATTTATCCTAACAGAGGTATTCTCTGTTCTTGTGGTCAGTGGCGGGGATCCAACTGAACCAGGTCGGTGGCAGAGACCTATCATCAAGGTCTGTGGCAGAGGCCTATCATCAAGGTCTGTGGCAGAGGCCTCTACTTTCACCAAGGTTTGTGGCAGAGACCAAATTCACGGTCGGTGGCAGCGGCTGTGCGCCAAGGCTGTTTGCGCTATACGGAACAGGAGAGAACTTTAATTGTTTGATTGTGCCTGGACCTTCTCCTTCCCACACCTGTCTGTTCTTTAAGTTCAATCAGTCTACTCTTCTAGGACTATTTGTTGCTCTAATAGAATAAATAAGTGTTGGACTTTATTTGGTGTGGAACTCAAGTTACTGGGAGCTAAGTGCCCTGCCTGCAACAGTGGCAATCATCCTCCACAAGAGAAGCTGAAGCTCCGGACGTGAACACAGACCCGAAGGTAAAAGGTTTAGCTCACACCTCTGCATAACACACATCAGAGGGCACGAGCTGGTGGTGCGCCCCCCCCCCATTCTTCTCTCTGGTACCCCTAGACGAGTCAGCCAGCCGCAAAGAGAGAAAGAGGGAGAAGCGGGTAAAGGGGGTGCCGCTACAGGTACAACAAACACATATCAGGAATAACAGGTAACATATTCTTTAAACCAAACTTGATATCAGACAATGACCATGTCTAGTGAAGTATGTCAGTAACTAATCCTGTTATTTTTCAAGCAGATTAAACCATTATAATCTGGCCATTTCTTATATTCATACATGTAATGACACTTAAAGTGAAAACAAATAGTGTTTTTACAGCCTTGAGATTCTAAAGGGTGGAGAGCAGAATCAAAATCCCATTATAGTAATCTTCTAAATGATGGATTCCAAAAAAAAAAAGCCTTCTCTGTGTTTGTATAACTTAATCTAGCAGTAAATCCTGTATTTTCAGCATTTAAATCTATACACAGTGGACCGGCTCAATGAATGAGTTCTTTCAGTGAAGTCAGTTCAGAGGGGTTCCTTGCACCTGAACAAACAAAGGTATGTGCAGACAGAACCGAGATAACATTTAGGAGCGGGATCGGGCTTATATAAATATGGAACAGGCGTGGATGTATGGGCGCATATTGAAGGAAGTGATTCGGGAAACAAAGACTTTGGCTTGATCATGCTCTTGAATGATGATACTTAAAGAAACAGACAAGGTGGATAAGAAGCTGTGATACATGAAAACTTCCAGTACAAAGCCTGACACACATGATAGACTTGTATATGAAAACGGCATGCAAGGTTTCAACAAGTCATATTATAGAAGGGTGTACAATGTGAAACTTTCTTTTACACAACTCATTGATTGTCAAGACAAGTCAAGACCAGCATTGATGACAGATGTGTATTGATGGGAACAGAGGGTGAAAAAGTATACCAAATGATGCCAGTTTATACTTTAACTCCTTCTTGCCCAGGCCCTGCATCCCTTTAAAGAGGAGTTCCAGTCTGTATAAAAAAAAAATAAAGTCAGCAGCTGCAAATACTGTAGCTGCTGACTTTTAACCACTTCAGCCCCGGGAATGATTTACCCCCTTAACCACATCAATACTGGGCACTTTAGCCCCCAGACCAATTTTCAGCTTTCAGCGCTCTCGCATTTTCAATGACAATTGTGCGGTCATGCTACACTGTACCCAAATGAAATTTTTATCATTTTGTTCACACAAATAGAGCTTTCTTTTGGTGGTATTCATTCACGACTACGTTTTTTATTTTTTGCGATATAAGTGAAAAAAGAGCGGAAATTTGGAAAAAAATATATATTTTCGTCTTTCTATTTAAAAAAAAATCCAATAAAATCGAATTTTGTCATAAATTTAAGCCAAAATGTATTCTACTACATGTTTTTGGTAAAAAAAAAATCCGTTAAGTGTATAATAATTGGTTCGTGTGATCACGGACATATGTACGCAGATGATCATGTACAGATGTGCACAGGTGATCACGGACATATGTGTGCAAATGATCATTGGGACATATGATTTTACTGTCACATATGTGGGGGACAGGTGTTTTTACTATGTGGGGACATGTGTGTGTGGGGACATGTATTTTGGGGACATGTATGTTGGGGACATGTTTGTGTTTACACTGTGTGGGGACACTAGGCTGGTGATCAGTGAGTAAAAAGCTGAAAAAAACAGCTCATACTCACTGATCACCAGCCAGCTGCAGCGATCCGCTCTCCTCTCCTCACCGACGACTTCTGTGTGAGGAGAGGAGAGCTGATTGCCTAGCAACCCGCTCTCTGTTTACATCACATGACGGCTGTGATTGGACACGGCCGTCATGTGATCAGGAGGGCCAATCACAGAGCCCTCCTGCTGAATCGAGATGCGCCGTGTCCGGGTGACACGCGTGCATCGGGATCGCGCGTGCGCAATCCCCCTCCTTCTGAGGGACGTTCCTGAACGTCCACTCAGAAGGAGAGAGCGCCCACCCGGCCGTATATATACAGTGGCCGGGTGGGAAGTAGTTAATGAACAGGCCATTTTTTGCGATACGGCACTGCGTCGCTTTAAGTGACAATTACGCGGTCATGCGACGCTGTACACAAACAAAATTGATGTCCTTTTTTCCCACAAATAGAGCTTTCTTAAGGTGGTATTTGATCACCTCTGTGGTTTTTATTTCTTGCGCTATAAACAAAAAAAGACTAACAATTTTGAAAAAAAATTATATTTTTTTACTTTTTGCTATAATAAATATCCCCCCCCCCCAAAAAAAAAAAAATCTTCATCAATTTAGGCCAATATGTATTCTTCTACATATTTTTGGTAAAAAAAATCGCAATTATAGTATATTGATTGGTTTGCGCAAACATTGCAGCGTCTACAAAATAGGGGATAGATTTATGGCATTTTTTTTTTCTACTAGTAATGGCGGTGATCAGAGATTTTTAGCGGGACTGCGACATTACGGCGGACAGATTGGATACTTTTGACACTTTTTTTGGGACCAGTGACATTTATACAGAGATTAGTGCTACAAAAATGCACTAATTACCGTATAAATGAATATAAAATTAATTTAAACCGTGCTCCATAAATATGTGCTAAGTGCTATATCATACCATGATTGTGCTATATCAACAAAGAACACTTTGGGGGTTATTTATGAAAGGAAAATCCACTTTGCACTACAAGTGCAAAGTGCACTTGAAATTGCACTGAAAGTGCACTTGGAGGTGCAGTCGCTGTAAATCTGAGGGGTAGATCTGAAATGAGGGGAAGCTCTGCTGATTTTATCATCCAATCATGTGCAAGCTAAAATGCTGTTTTTTATTTTCCTTGCATGTCCCCCTCGGATCTACAGCGACTGCACTTCCAAGTGCAATTTCAAGAGCACTTTGCACTTGTAGTTTGCACTTGTAGTGCAATGTGGATATCCCCCTATATGTTCATACAGTTTTTCATACTATTTTAAATGTCTTTTATGATATGTGACAAATAAAATTTGTATATTTATATAACCATGTAGTTGTAATGCCTGTAAAGTCCTTATCCAAATCATGCTCTTATGTACACACGGTCGGTTTTTCCAATGAAAAAAGTCCGATGGACTTTTTTCATCTGAAAAACCGATCGTGTGTGGGCCCCATCTGACTTTTTTCCATCGGTGTTAAAAAATAAAACATGTTTTAAATTTTTCCGATGGAAAAAAAAACCGATAGGAAATTCTGTGTGGAACTCCATCGGAGAAAAATCCATGCATGCTCAGACAAAATTAGAAGACGGGAGCGCTCGTTCTGGTAAAACTAGCATTCGTAATGGAGATAGCACATTCGTCATGCTGTAATGGACTGAAAAGCACGGAGGATGAAAGCGCAAATTGTCAAAAACAAAATTTTTTATTAAAACGCGGTAGCACAAAATCAGCAAAAGCAGCACCATTGGATTTAAACTTCCCATTTATAGTGCCGTTGTACGTCACGGCGTTTTGGACGGTCGGAATTTTGTCTGATGGTGTGTAGGCAAGACTGATAAAAGTCAGTTTCATCGAAATTCCGACTGAAAATTCCATCGGATTTTATTCCATCGGAAATCCAAACGTGTGTACAGGGCATTAGTGTATATCGTTATCAGTTCACATATTGGTTTAACTTGTTTTGATTTTTTTTTTTTTTAAGTACAGGATCCTTTCCCTTAACAGATAACAAAACTAGGAAATTGTGAAATTACACTTCTGATTTATGGATGAACAAAAGGCTGAACAATGGGTATTATGACATCATATGGCTTCAGGACTTATTGATGGGAAAAGTGGTGCGGGGGGCTGCAAACAGCAAACATGAAACATGTCAAAGCCACATTAAAAATGCATTGACATTACACAATAGTTTATTATTATGTAGCGACCTCATCCCTCTCACCCCTTTTCATTCACGGCTTGTCCGTCTCGTCTAGGGGGTTAACACTGGGGGGAGGGATGAGATACACCACGGCCCATGTCCTCCAATGTGTAGAGGTGAAGGCCAGAACTATCGGGTTTTGTGTAGGTGTCCCAGAGTCAAATGCTCTCCTCGGATTGACTCCCCTTTGCTCCTAGTAACCAGAGTTCCACACACTGAAAAGGTCCAACTCGTATTTATTCTTATCAATAAATAGTCATACAGCACAGACAGGTTGAGACCCATATAACACTTCAGTATTTGTGGGGAGTAGGCCAAGGCACAATTCTTCTAGATAAAGCTAACCACTGTAGTAACACCAGTGGCGAATAGTCACTGCCACTGACTATATAGAACAGAACATGGATTACCTTCGCTATCGTAGCCCCTATCAGGGGGAAGACATCCGTCCAAGACAGTTACCGGAGGCCTCTCCGTCACCAGCAATGCTGCGCTGGACTCTCCGGAGAAGTTCCGCTCACCGGCCTCCTCGTCTCAGACACGGGCACCCAAGGAGTTAGGGCCCCCTCGGATTCCTCCACCCTCGCGGAACTCAGTCAAAGGTACTGAGCTCCAGGCTTCCGCCATAGTACCTCACCCCAGGCTAAAGGTGCCTGAGATGGACTCCATCTCCCGCTCCGGCCAGGCCAAGGGCACCTGGGCCCGGAACTCCGAAACTCCAGCACCCAGGCTGAAGGTGCCTGGGTGCGGCTGCTTCCTCCCACTCTGAACCCCAAGGTCAGGGCGTCCGCCCCTTTTATCTCCTTTCCCTTTGCGTCACAGCGGGTTCCCCGCCCCCACTGTACCAGCGCCAGGAAAGGACAAAAAGGGAAGCAGTCTTGCAGTGAGTGTTCAGCTCCGGCCCAGGGCGACAGCGCCACCTGCAGGCCACAAGGAACCTCACACCACCAGAGTCCTCCAAGAACCATAAAAGGATCCCAGATTCCCTGACAATCAATGCATCTGGGTTACACTACCACCCAGATGCCTCCCCTAAAATCAAACACCCGCTACACTTAGGTAATTGTCTATTTTATCTGTAGATTTATGCTATCCCATCATAAACATTACTAGGGGATGATTAAGGTTTGCGCTCACACTTGGATTAGAAATTTCCATACTAGCTTAGATGTCATAGTTCCCTCAAGCCAATGCAGAGCTAATACTTTCCAGATGCTGAAGGCACCATTTATTACATTGAGAAGCTACGGCATCTGGGGAGAACTTGGTATTTATTAAGGATTGTGTGCCCCTTATCCATGACTGGGTAAACCTGTCACAAGCCTGGACAATTTAAACTGAGCATGTGATGAACAAATGTATAAGCAGAGGTGACCTTCGATGAAAAAGGTAACACAAAACAGCCCAGAGAAACTATAAATACACAGTGCCTTGAAAAAGTATTCATACCCCTTTTAAATTGTGGCACATAATTGTGAAGTGGAAGGAAAATGATAAATGGTTTTCAACATTTTTTACAAATAAATATGTGAAAAGTGTGGTGTGCATTTGTATTCAGCCCCCTGAGTCAATACTTTGTAGAACCCCCTTTCACTGCAATTACAGCTGCAAGTCTTTTTGGGGATGTCTCTACCAGCTTTGCACATCTAGAGAGGGACATTTTTGCCCATTCTACTTTGCAAAATAGCTCAAGCTCTGTCAGATTGGATGGAGAGCGTCTGTGAACAGCAATTTTCAAGTCTTGCCACTGATTCTCAATTGGATTTAGGTCTGGACTTTGACTGGACCATTCTAACACATGAATATGCTTTGATCTAAACCATTCCATTGTAGCTCTGGTTGTATGTTTCGGGTCGTTGTCCTGCTGGAAGGTGAACCTCTACCCCAGTCTCAAGTCTTTTGCAGACTCTAAAGCCCTGTACACATGATCGGATTTCCTATGGTTTTTAAACCGATGGATTTTTCCATCGGAAAACCGATGAAGCTGACTTCCATCAGTCTTGCCCACACACCATCAGTCAAAAAACCGACCATTCCAAACGCGGTGACGTAAAACACTCCAATGAGCCGAGAAAAATGAAGTCCAATGCTTCTGAGCATGCGTTGACTTGATTCTGAGCATGCGTGGGTTTTTTAACCGATGGACTTGCCCATAGACGATCGGAATTTGCTATCGGTTTTTTATCCATCGGAAAAATTTAAAACATGTTCTATTTTTTGACACAGATGGAAAAAAAAAACGATAGGGCCCATACACGATCGGTTTGTCCGATGAAAAAAATCTATCGGACTGTTTTCATCTGTAAAACCAGGTTTTCTTCTAAGATTGCCCTGTATTTGGCTCCATCCATCTTCCCATCAACTCTGAACAGCTTCCCTGTCCCTGCTGAAGAATAGAATCCCCACAACATGATGCTGCCACCACCATGTTTCACAGTGGGGATGGTGTGGTCAGGGTGATGTGCAGTGTTAGTTTTCCACCACACATAGCGTTTTGCTTTTAGGCCAAAAATTTCAATTTGGATGTCATCTGACCAGAGAACCTTCTTCCACATGTTTGTTGTGCCCCCCACATGACTTCCCCGCAAACTGCAAACTGGACTTCTTATGACTTTCTTTCAACAATGGCTTTCTTCTTGCCATTCTTCCATAAAGACCAGATTTGTGGAGTGCACGACTAATAGTTGTCCTGTGGACAGATTCTCCCACCTAAGCTGTGGATCTCTGCAGCTCCTCCAGAGTTACCATGGGCCTCTTGGCTGCTTCTCTGATTAATGTTCTCCTTGCCCGGCCTGTCAGTTTAGGTGGACGGCCATGTCTTGGTAGGTTTGCAGTTGTGCCATACTCTTTCCATTTTCGGATGATGGATTGAACAGTGCTCCGTTAGATGTTCAAAGCTTGGGATATTTTTTATAACCTAACCCTGCTTTAAACTTCTCCACAACTTTATCCCTGACCTGTCTGGTGTGTTCCTTGGCCTTGGTGATGCTGTTTATTCACTAAGGTTCTCTAGCAAACCTCTGAGGGCTTCACAGAACAGATGTATTTATACTGTGAATAAATTACACACAGGTGAACTCTACTTACTATTTAAGTGACTTCTAAAGGCAATTGGTTCCACTAGATTTTAGTTAGGGGTATCAGAGTAAAGGGAGGCTGAATACAAATGCATGCCCCACTTTTCAGATATTTGTTTGTAAAAAAAAAAATGATAACAATTTATCATTTTTCTTCTACTTCACAATTATGTGCCACTTTGTGTTGGTCTATTACAAAAAAAAATCCCAATAAAATACATTCACATTTTTGGTTGTAACCTCTTCTCCTCTCCTCATGCTATCAGCATGAGGAAAGGAGTGCTGATAACCAGCTTCTATATACATCCGAGATCAGCTGTGATTGGACACAGCTGATCATGTAGTAAAGAGCCGATGATTTGCTCTTTACCTCAATCTGTGATCAGCAGTGATCCAGACACTGTGATCACAGAGCATGAAGGGGGAAAAAAAAAACTATTACCGATCTTCTGTTTACATCACATGATCAGCTGTCATTGGCTGACAGCTGATCACGGGGTAAGGGGCCCGGGATCGGCCTCTTACTCCGATCTGTGATCAGCCGAATCTCATAGACTCAGTGATCACAGAGCGCGCCATGTGCGCCCCACATATGATGGCATATCCTGGCAATTAAGGCCTATGCTGTAGCCTTCATTTGGCTATAGTGCAGGCGGGAGGTGGTTAATAAAGAATATATTGATCAACAAAGAGCAGCTTTACCACTACCTGTTACTTGGGGAACCAAGCGCTGTTGCTGGAAGCCATTGAGGACTGAAAATAAGCATCACTCTATTAATTCATGTCAACATTTGAATACAATAAAGTGATACAAAATGTTGTTACCTTTTTACAAAATTACCCAGAAAATTGTTTATCAAGGTCAGCAACCTTTGCCGTCTACCAAGACAGCTCAATTTGTTGATGTTCTCCGAGCAGCTGTGTCTATGGTGACCTTGATGACCGTAGAAGCAAAGAGTAAATCGGACCATTAAGATCACAGCATGCATGCCTTCATTTCAGGCTCTGTGGTAGGTGGCCAGGCATGGCTTTGGCTGAAGTAATCTCACTAAGTGGATTAAATCATCATATCTCAATGTTTTCTGCCTAATAGGATGTTATTTGTTCTCTGCTAAAGTTCTTTCAACACCCAAATAAATAGGCTGATTTCAAAAAGTCAGTCAGGAATTTATAAATAGGCTAAAGTGACTAAAGAATAAAACAGCTGAACATATACAGCTGATATATATTTCTAAATCAAAAACAAATAAAATAAATACTTGTACATCTTACGAAAAATTTAGGTTACAGTAACTTAAAACAGTATTGTACTCATAAGTAAACATTTATTCGTTTTAGCCGTCATATTGGCCTATACCATAATTTAGACCACTTTCACACTGAGGCGCTTTTCAGGCGCTTTCACGCTAAAAAAAGCGCCTGAAAAGCTTACGAAAACGTATTTCCATTAAAATCAATGAATGCTTTCACACTGGGGCAGTGCGCTGAAAAAACGCCCCTCTCCATTGAAATGAATTGAAAGCGCTTCAAAAGCACTCAGTGTTTTACTGGCAGTTTTTCAAGCGCCTCAGTGTGAAAGAGGCCTTATGCCGCGTACACACGACCGTTTTTAATGTCATTGAAAAAAACGACGTTTTTCTCTACGTGATTCTTCTCAAGCCTGCCTTGCCTACACACTATCGTGAAAAAAAATGCTCGAGCAAAGCGCAGTGACGTACAACAGGTACGACGGCACTATAAAGGGGAAGTTCCATTCGGATGGCTCCACCCTTTGGGCTGCTTTTGCTGATCCTTGTGTTAGTAAAGTTTGGTGAGAGACGATTCGTGCTTTTCAGCCTCGTGCTCTTCAGTCCGTTACAGCGTGACGAATGTGCTATCTCCCTTACGAACGCTAGTTTTACCAGAACGAGCGCTCCCATCTCATAACTTGCTTCTGAGCATGCGCGTTTTTTTCACGTCGTTAAAGCCTACACACGGCTGTTTTTCACGACGAGAAAAACGACGACGTGAAAAACGACGAGAAAAAATAGAGCATGTTCCAAATTTTTAATGCCCATTTTTCACGTTGTGAAAAATGCTCTGGAGCCCACACACCATCATTTTTAATGACCAAATAAAAAAATGGCATTTTTCTCGTCATGAAAAACGGTCGTGTGTACGCGGCATTAGAGTTAGACCATATAAAGTTTTCTGCTCTCGAACATGTAAAGGGCTCCCCCCAGAGGTGGGGACATTGACAAACGACTCCCGAGACCCAATTGCAGGCGACAAAATCACCAGGTTTAAACAAACAGATATGTTTCAAACCTTTTCTCTAGTAATTTTATTTTCCCTGAAGGTTTGACTAGGGTGATATTTTCCTCCTGTTTTGAGGGGATGTCGGCTGTAGGGATTTATAAATGAAAGATAAGGTTTCAAAAAAAGTTTTTGTTTATGTTCTATGATGATTTACTGACATAGGATAAAATGTACATTGAGTAATTAACAATGGGTACACATTCCTTCTGATGCAGGTGGATTTGGGGTTACCTTGTCATACGGATTGGGGTCGGTTCTATCTTGGGGGGGGCTTTATCCCCCTCCCCGCTAGGGATATTGAGAGGATCTATACCTAGTTGGGTCTATTGAATATGTGAGCTCATACTGGTTATATAATTCTTTTTGGTTTCAATATAGGAACAAAATGGTGATATTGAGTAAGCAATATATGTTATTAGATGTGGAGTCTTCTGGCTTGATTGCTGGTTACAATACCAATTAATGTATTTATTGATTAACTAAAATCCAGTGTTTAAATCCTGCTATGCACAAGATGGCAATACTGAGTAGATAATACTGGCAGCAATTGATGGGCACACTGGCAGCAATTGATGGGGCACAGTGGCAGCAATTGATGAGGCACAGTAGCGGCAATTGATGGGGCACAGTAGCGGCAATTGATGGGCACACTGGCAGCAATTGATGGGCACACTGGCAGCAATTGATGGGTCACAGTAGCAGCAATTGATGGGCACACTGGCAGCAATTGATGGGCACACTGTCAGCAATTGATGGGGCACAGTGGCAGCAATTGATGGGCACAGTAGCGGCAATTGATGGGCACAGTGGCAGCAATTGATGGGCACACTGGCAGCAATTGATGGGTACAGTAGCTGCGTTTGATGGCACAGTGGCTGTGTTTGATAGGCACAGTGGCTGTGTTTGATGGGCACAGTGGCTGCGCTTGATGGCACAGTGGCTGCGTTTGATGGCACAGTGGCTGCACTTGATGGGTACAGCGGCTGCGCTTGATGGCACAGCGGCTGCGTTTGATGGCACAGCGGCTGCGTTTGATGGGCACAGTGGCTGCGTTTCATGGCACAGTAGCTGCATTTGATGGGCAGAGTGGCTGCAATTGATGTTTTTTTTTCAGTTTGTTTGCGCCCCCCAAAAATGTTGAGCACCAGCCGCCACTGTAATACACATATGTATAGTGTCAATAAAATGCTGTGTATGGTGGCCACTAGATGGCAGCAATCAGGAACTTTGTATGCAGTTTACTGTTTGATCCCTTTATGACACACTAGATAAATTAACTAGTTCCGGTTTGTTAGCTCATGGTGGGACGGGGCGCTATTATATGCCCCGGTGCCCCGGCTGCCTTGCTCTCCGTCCATATGAATGTATGAGTGAAGGTTTTGATTTGGGCACTGTTAGGCCGGGGCTGCACGTCTAATAAATTGAACAAACTTCCCCCTCTCCATATTGAACATATTGCTGTTGAATATTCTACCGCGCATGCGCGAAGTAACAGCGCATGCGTGGTAGCATATTCAGCAACATCAAGCTCACAGCTGATTCAGCTGAGCACTGATGTCTTAGGGAGGTGGTTTTGGTGCAAATTTCCACCCTATTTAAGGGTGGAATGATTGTCTGCACATGTGTGTCAGTCTTGGAAGTACTTTCAGTGGTGGCAGTTGTATCCAGCTGGGATTAGGTGAAGAGTGAGGAGGGTTTAGCTGTGACATCCTTTCTGTGAAAAATAAGGTATATAAATTATGTTTGACTAGATGATATGGGGTGTCCAGGCTCTCTGGGATTGTAAATGAGTATTGTTTCTCCTATGCTAATCCAGATCTGATACTGTGCACTTTATCCCGGCCATTAGAATCTGCTTACCCTTCTGTTCATGGATTTGAACAGAAGGCTTCTTCTCTAGGTATGTTTTACATGATGGAGAATAAATGGCTAGATTATGCTTTGAATGGTAGGTACGTTTTAGCTGCGTGTCATCTATCGCTCCCCCTTATTTCAGTACCTTTTGGTTAAACCTAATGCCGCGTACACACGGGCGTTTTTCTCGTCGAGAAAAACAACATTTTTTCCTTTCGACGAGAAAAACGATCGTCTGTGGGCTTTCTGCCTTTTTTTTTAAACGAGAAAAACGGCATTAAAAATGACGAGAAAAATTAGAACATGTTCTAATTTTTCTCGTCGTTTTTTTCGACATGTTTTCTGGGAAACACTGCCGCGGAGCCCACACACGGTCGTTTTTTTCGACCAAAAAAAAAATGACATTTAAAACGGCCGTGTGTGGGGGGAACAAGCTGTTCCTCGTTTTTCACGTCTATTTTCTCGACGGTGTTTTCACCGTCGAAAAAAATCGATCGTGTGTACGCGGCATAAGACTGAACAGCCTAAACTGCCAATCCCTGTGTATTAGACCCTTTTTTGGCTTTTGCGATAAGCCCTTCTATTCGACCCCAGGTCCGCCTGACATAGACAGAAACCCAGTCCACCTTATAGTGCTCTGGCAGGAATGTGTAATGCCCTTAGCGGGCCTCCCAAAGTCAATACATAGATGTACGTTTTTTTTACCTATTGTATAAATAACCATTGTGATATCAATTGATTATGAACTTAGGAACTTAGGAACTTTTGTGAATGTATATTATTTGTATTTATTTGTTTCTTTTTCTTTATAAATTCTTTATTTTTTATAAGTTTGTTAACACAATTCCAGTTAATCTTACATAGTCTTAGTATAACATTTATATTACATTTTAATGATCGTATACATTCTGTTACTTCCTAAGTTACTACTACTTATTATAGACTCCTCTTTCCCTTCCCACCCCCCTCCCTAGAGAAAATATCCATCCTCCGCGATGCCTCGCTCCTCCCTCCATAACGACCGTCGTGTTCCCTTACTCATCGCCTCTTGTCTCTTCCCTGTACGCCACATATAGGGCCCATGTCTTTCGGTACCTCCCATCTTAATCTTTCATTGTCAGAGTAAGATTCTCCATTTGTTGAATTTCTGCAATTCTCGCAAACCACTGTGGTCACATTTCCACAGGACAGGGACACATGGCCTCGCTGCCACCAACAGATGTCTTAATAGGGATTTTTGTACTTTTCCGCTGAAATAGGGATATCAAATAATAGATACTGTATGTAGCCGGGTTCTCTCCTAGCAGTACTCCTGTTATTAATTCAGTGGTTTCAGCTACCATTCTCCAAAATTCTTTGATTTTCGCACATTCCCAGAAAATATGCAATATGGTACCTTCTGCTTCCTTACATCTCCAGCAAATTTCTGATATTTGGGGGTATATCCGATGTAGTACCGTCTGTGTTCTGTACCATCTAATGAGAATTTTATACCCCCCCCTCTTGGTATCTACTCGCAACTGATGCTTTTTGGTTAAATACCAGGATCCTGTTTTTCTTCTCCTGAGAAAATATTACTCC
The DNA here is from genome assembly GCA_029206835.1 of Rana muscosa. Lineage (NCBI taxonomy): Eukaryota > Metazoa > Chordata > Amphibia > Anura > Ranidae > Rana > Rana muscosa. The sequence continues at coordinate 239,792,705 of CM055121.1, read as the reverse complement.
CAGGTCTCTCTCCCACTCCCGCAGGAAAGCAAGTTCCTGTGGGGTTTCCAAACAGGTTAGTATAGCATAAAAATATGACAGCGAATGTTTTAATGGTTCCCCCTTCAAACATATCTCCTCGAACCCCGTCGGTAGCCTAACTTCCGCATACCTATTTCGCTTAGATCTGATAAAGGCCTCTAAAGCCCCGTACACACGATCAGTTTGACTGATGAAAACCGTCCGATGGATGGTTTTCATCAGACCAACCGATCGTGTGTGGTACCCATCGGTCTTTTTTCCATCGGTTGTAAAAAATAGAACTTGTTTTAAAATTTGTTAAAAAACCCACGCATGCTCAGAATCAAGTCGACGCATGCTTAGAAGCATTAAACTTCATTTTTCTCGGCTCATCGGAGTGTTTTACGTCACCGCGTTTGGAACGGTCGGTTTTTTGACTGATGGTGTGTGGCCAAGACTGATGAAAAACAGTTTCATCGGATTTCCGATGGACAAATCCATCGGACGAAAATCCATAGGTTATCCGATCGTGTGTACGGGGCTTAATTGCATCTTCCTTAGGAAGTCTAATTCTGGTGCTTTCTCTCGTTCAATCTCTTTTTTTTGTCATAAAATTATTATTTATAGAGAAATGCACAATCCTGCTAATACCTTTTCGACGTATTGCTCTGAATCTGGGGTCTTTAAGGCCTGGCTGAAATGCTGGTGTACCTAAAATCGGGGTCATCGGGCTGGGATATGTTGAGATGGTTTTTTTTTTAATACCTTTTTAGTTGCTAATAGAGTGGCACCTATTGTCGGGTATTGTCGGGTGTTTGCTTACTTCCCTTGGTATCTCTACTTCCATACCAGACCCTCTAAGGGGATATCTATCGTTGCCTGCTCCATTTGTATCCACGGTTTCTCCCGGCATATCCCACACCACTCCACTACTCTAACTAAATGGGAGGCTTCTTGATATCTTACTGGGTCCGGAACCCCAATCCCTCCTTTGCCCTTTGGAAGTGTTAGAATAGTTCTACGTATTCTTGCTGGTTTCCCCGCCCAAATAAATCTCAGGAACCTCGATCTAAGGTCTCTCAAAAAACTTGGGGGGATCTTAATTGGCAGCGTCTGTATAAGATATAGAAGCCTCGGCATCACATTCATCTTGATGATGTTTGTCCTTCCAAACCAGGTAAAAATGTATTCATCCCATCTCTGAAAATCCAGTTTAATCTGTCTCGCCATTGATATGTAATTAAGCTAAAATAACTTAGTCCGATTTTTGGGTATTTTAGTTCCTACTGTAAGTAACTTATACTTGACTCCGTCCATCTGAAATCAAATTGTGTAGTGATCAGCTGTACTAAACGCATGTTTGTTTCTATCCCCATTGCCGATCCGATTTCCCATAGTTTCCTTTAAAATTGGAAACTTCCCCTTATTCACGCAACTCTGCTATCAATGACGGTAGAGATATAATTGGGGCAGTTACAAAGAAAATTAAGTCATCAGCGTACGCCGCGAGTTTCTGTTCTTCCTCCTTTATAGGTATCCCCTTAATACTCTGATTTGCCCGTATTTTCCTCAGAAAGGGTTCTATTGTCAAAATAAAAATAATGGGTGAGAGTGGGCATCCCTGTCGTGTTCCATTATGAATGAAGAATGATCCGAAATTCTATCCTCTACCTTTACCCTAGCTCTAGGGTTCGAATATAGTCCCTTAAACCAGCTTTTCATCCCTTCTCCCAAGCCTATGTGTTGCAAAGTTGCTTTTAGAAACAGCCAGTCTACCCTATCAAGCGCTTTTTCCGCGTCCGCGGAAACTAGCACCATTGGTCTCAGCTGTTATTGAGCTAAGTAAATTGCATTCACCACCCGTTGCGTGTTCTCTCTTCCCTCCCTCCCAGGGGTAAATCCCACCTGATCTGGATGTATCAATCCCGGGATATGATCTATTAGTCTCATAGCGAGAATCTTTGTAAATATTTTAAGATCTACATTAAGCAGAGAGATCGGGCGGTAGCTAGAGCACTGGGAGGGATCTTTCCCTTCTTTAGGGATCACTGTTATATGTGCAAAAAGTGTTTCTGTTGGCATGTCTTTCCCTTCACGTAGTGAGTTGTAAGCCGCTGTGAATCTCGGAGCCAGTCTCTCAGCGAACAATCTATAATATGACAGGGTATATCCATCTGGACCTGGCGCCTTCTCCACCTTCAAGAGTTTTAGTGCCCTCATAAACTCATCTGTACTGATTGGGATATTTAGTTCTCTTGTTATTTCCTCTGACAGCCTTGGCATTTCTGTTTCCCTAATATATCCCATCGCCGCCTCCAATTTCTTTTGTGCTTTTTCTGGGGTAGGTTTCCCTTCTAGTTGGTATAAATTTGTATAATATTCCTTAAAAGCCTGTGCGATTTTCTGGAGAGTATAAACCATTCCATCTTTTAGCGTTTTAATTTGTTTAATCTGATTTCGCTTATTTGTTTCTTTGAGGGCGTTTTCTAACATTCTCCCCGGTTTGTTCCCAAATTCATAGAACGTCCGCCTTCCTCGTGTTAGTTTGGCTTTTGCTTTGTCAATAAGCAAGAGATTAAGCTTTTCACGTAGTCCCTCTAGTTCCTGTCCTGAAGTTTCTGCCTGTTTTTTTTTTGTGTATTTTTGCATTGTGTCGACCTGTTTGTTTAATTTCCATTTCCTATGGGCCCCCATAGATATGAACATACCTCTCATTACGCATTTATGCGTTTCCCATATACCAAAAGGCATTATTTCCCCTGTATCATTTATTTTGAAAAAGGAGTCCAATTCCTGTCTCAATTTTTCCTCATATTCCTCCTCCTTTAGGAGGGTTTTGTTTATCTTCCAATGCCACTCTCTAGCCTCCATTTCTCCTATTTCAACCGTACAGCTTGTAGGTGCATAAACTGAGAGTGTGAAAGGCCCTATGACAGCTCCTTTCAGGGAGGTGACCATATTTTGGGATATCAAAACATAGTCAATTCTTGTGTTTGTCTTATATTTTGTGGAAAAAACGTATAATCCCTGTCCCGTGCGTGGACAGCCCTCCAGCTATCTATCACTTGCAAATCTTGTAGGAGTTTCTTCGCTTTTCTCAGTCTAACATACGATAGATGGGAGGTACCCTTCGATGAATCCCTCAATGGGTCTAAGGCCATATTGAGATCGCCCCCTATCACCAGGACTCATTCCCTGTGTTGTTGCACCATCTGTAAGTATAACTCCAGGGAATTTACTTGGTCTATGTTTGGTAAATATATATTCATCAATGGGATCTTTTGATGGCCCAAGGTTCCTTTTACTATCAAGAGACGTCCTTCCTCATCCGTAATCACCCCATATTCTGCCCATGGTATCTGTTTTGACATTATAATAGAAACCCCACTACTTTTCGATGTCTGCAATGTACTGTGATATACTATCGGGAATCTGTGGTTTGTAACTCTTCGAATTTTGTCCCCCCTGAATTTTGTTTCTTTTACAGCAACTCTACTACATTCATTCCCCTCCAAAGGAAAATCCCTGAAGAAGCCGACAAGTCAAAACGCGTTGAGTTGTGCATTTCCTCATATATGTAAAACTCTGTTTGCCATAGTCATCCATGACTGCATAGATAACTGTCTATAGAGGAATTACTATACTTTGGAGGGGGGAAGTTTGTTCAATTTACAGTATTAGATTTATGCTGCACAACTTTTGTTTTTGTTTTTTCAATATGTATATTATGTGGAATAGACACAATTTAAATAATTTATAATAAAATGACATTTTAAATATCACGTTGTAAGATTCATCACTCTAGGAGGCGGTTTCAGCACTTATAATGTCCCAATATTTTGTTGTCTCTTGTTGTATTTTCTTATCCCGGGATGTGGTGCTGATTATCAACTGAGTACATTATTATTACATAAAGAATAAAACAGCTGATCATATATACAGTGGAACCTCGGATTGCGAGTAACGCGGTTAACGAGTGTTTCGCAACACGAGCAATTTTTTTTTTTTAAATCCTGACTCGGTTTGCGAGTATTGTCTTGCAAAACTAGCAGGATTCAAGCCTCTGTGGTGTGCAGTACCGCATTTGGCCAGAGGTGCGGGGGCGCCGGGGACACTTGGAGCCGTTCGGAAATACTCAGAAACACTCGGAAATACCCTTTCAGAGAGTTTCCGAGTGCAGCCGAGTGGTCTCCAAGTATTTCCGAGTCTCCCTGCCCCCCCCCCACTTCTGGCCACATGCGGTATTGCATGCAATAAAAGTCAACGTGGAACGAATTATCTTCATTTCCATTGACTTCTATGGAGAAACTTGCTTTGATATGAGAGTGCTTTGGATTACAAGCATTCTCCTGGAATAGATTATGCTCGTAAATCCAAGGTTCCACTGTATATATTTTTCTAAATCAAAAACAAATAAAATAAACACTTGTACATCTTACAAAAAATTTAGCTTACGGTAACTTAAAACAGTATTAAACTCATAAGCAAACATTTATTATATTGCAGCTTACCAATTCTTAGATGTAATGGCTGCATAAGTTTTAATTTTTAGGCTTTAGGTGATTCAAACAGCAGTTTTTCAGAAGCTCAAGCTCTTCAGCAGAATGTATCAGTATATGGATGAGACAATCCATTTACCACTGACAGGGGTGAGTGAAATGATCAGCTTTTTTTATTCATGTAAAATCTTTATCCCAAAAGGGGAAAAAAAGCTGTTTGGTCTAACTGATTATAAAGTGTTAGCTGGAGTTTGGCTTCAATTTGTTACTGTATTCAAATCTGCTAAAACATTTAAAGTGATTCTAAAGGTTGTACATTATTTTTTTTGTGCGGTTTTAATTCTTCATTTTAAATCTTTTTTTTAATAAAGTCTGGACGTTTTTTTGGGGGGTTTTATTTTTTAAAAACAAACGTGTCATACTTACCTGCTCTGTGTAATGGTTTTGCGCAGAGCAGCCCTGATCCTATTTTTTTTGGGTCCCTTGCCGGCGGTCCTGAGTCCTCCCTTCTGCCGAGTGCCTGGCGCAATAGCAAGCCTCTTGCTATGAAGGCAGCTCCCGAGCCGTTACACTCTGCCAAACTCAGTGAGAAGAACTCTGACAGCTGATTGGAGGGAATAGTCCAACATGACTGCGCACCAGTGCACAAAGCAAGGTCCATGAATTAGCGAGTTTGGGGTGGAGGAACTTGACTGGCCTGCACAGAGTCCTGACCTCTACCTGATAGAACACCTTTGGGATGAATTAGTGCAGAGACTGCGAGCCAAGCTTCTCGTCCAACAGCTGTTATAGCTGCAAAGGGTGGGCCAACTCAATATTGAACCCTACAGACTAAAGCCCCATACACACTATTACATTTTTTGCAGATTTTGTCTTCAGATTTACCAAAACCATGTAGTGTAAGGGCCTGCCTGATTGCATACAAATTGAAACTCTTAAGGCTTGACCTGATATTATATGGTTTTGGTAAATCTGAAGACAAAATCTGCAGAAAATCTAGTATAGCGGTTTCACACTGGGGCGCTGGGTGCGGTGGCGGTATAGCGCCGCTATTTATAGCGGCGCTATACCGTCGGGATTGCTGAGGTATTCGGTCACTAGCGGTGCGGTTTTAACCCCTGCTAGTGGCTGAAAAAGGGTTAATACCACCCGCAAACCGCGGTTACAGCCGCGGTTTGCGGGCGGTATTACCGCGGTGTCCCATTCATTTCAATGGGAAGGAGCGGTAAACACACCCCTCCTCTCACCGCTCCAAAGATGCGGCTAGCAGGACTTTTTTTACCGTCCTGCTAGCGCACCGCTCCAGTGTGAAAGCCCTCGGGGCTTTCACATTGGAGAGACAGGAGCCGCTGTTTAGGCTCAGTTTGCAGGCGCTATTTTTAGCACAATAGCGCCTGCAAACCGCCCCAGTGTGAAAGGGGCCGTAGTGTGTATGGGGCTTAAAGCCTCGTACACATGGTCTGATTGTTGGATGACCGAGCTTCTGATGATTTTTGTCAAAAGGGCGTGTGCATACTAACGGTACGCAAATTGTCGTTTGACAAACACGAACGTAGTGATGTACAATGAGAGTATAAAGAGGAAGTTAATTTCTCAAGCGCCAACCTTTGGGCCCCTTCTGCTAATTTTGTGTTAGTAGAAGTTTGGTGAGCATTGATCCGCGATTTTCAGATCATACAAAAAAAATGCCTTTTAAAATACGTTTGGCATAACTACATGCAAAGCAGCTTCATTATTATCCCATTAAAAAAGTTGAGAATTTTGACATTTCATCAATTGCCACGTCACGAATGTTAATTCTAGATTCCGAACAGTAGTTTACAGGACCAAACGCTTCCCAGTTGTTCCTTGATTCCACGCATGCGTGTTTGTACTTTCGACTTTTGTGTGACGGATTTGTGTACTGATCATCCGAAAATCAGACGTGGAGCCGTTGTCCGTCGAAAATTTACTAGCCTGTCATCCAACATTTGTTGTCCGAAAATTGGAAAACAGTTGTCTAAAGGAGCGTACTAACGGTAAGAATTTAGAACAACAGTCTGTAAAACGACAATCCCCTTCTGATTTTCGTACCATATGTACGAGACTTAAGCCCAGGTTCACACTGGGCTGCGGGACTGAAGCCGTGCGAGTTCAGCTGAGCTCGCAAGATTTCACTCTCGCTGGCAGTGCCGATTTCAGCCACGATTACAAAGACATCTGACACAGATGTCAATGTAAATCGCGGCCGAAATCGCAAAAAGTAGTACAGAAACTACTTTCTGAAATCGGTGCAGCGCCGCAGATGCAGCGTCGCACCAATTAGTACGGTGCCATTGCCGGCAATTTGCTGCAAATATCAGCCTTTTGACATGCGATTTGACATGCCAAATCGCATGTCAAAACGCACCAGTGTGAACCAGGGCTTAGACTGGGATGTCATTAAAGTTCATGTGCATGTAATGCCGCATGTAACACGATCATTTTTCCCGTCGAGAAAAATTTCATTTTTTCCTTTGGACGAAAAAAACGATCGTCTGTGGGCTTTTTGTCGTTTTTCTCGACGGGAAAAACGGCATTAATTACGACGAGAAAAATTAGAACATGCTCTAATTTTTCTCGTCGTGATTCCCGTCGTTTTTTTCCGCGGCAGTTTTCCCATAGGGAAACACTTAGGATTGCCACCTCATCCCTTTAAACCCGAACACATATTAATTACACAGGTTCTGTGGCTGATTAAGTTAATAATTAAACTAACTTGTTGCCTTATCTGCATTTAAATAGCCTCAGACCCTGTGTAATTCATATGTGTTCGGGTTTAAAGGGATGAGGTGGCAACCCTAGAAACACTGCCGGGGAGCCCACACACGGTAATTTTTTTCGACCCAAAAAAAAAATGTCATTTAAAACGGCCGTGTGTGGTGGGAACAAGCTGTTCCTCGTTTTTCACGTCGATTTTCTCGACGGTGTTTTCACCGTCGAATAAATCGATCGTGTGTACGCGGCATAAAGGCCAGTGTCCCAATACTTTTGAAGATTTTGTGTATTTCATGTCTGAGGTTTACAACCACTTTAAATTTTGCTCAAACTGGCTAATAAAAATTGCGTTGATTTTAGTACTGAGCCAGCTAGAGTAAGAATGTTTGACCTATCATCTCCCATTGTAAAAGCTTGAAGATTTACCCATCAGTGACGGCCCTAAGGCTCCGCGGACAGCAAACTGTTAACCTTCTTCCTCCGGATTATTTACGCACTTTGTTAAGCTAGGCATGGTCATTTCAAATGTAATTTATTTTAGTGAACCTTAAAATAGACAATCATTCATTTGGCTGCTCTTAATTGTGTGTGTACCTGGGTGCGTTCATCCATGTAAATTCATACATACCCGTGTTTATTATTCTAAGAGATTAGATGACCCACAGGCTCTGTTTATGTATTTCCTATAATTCCACAGAGCTATTCGACTTAACCAACACCTGTCATATTCCATATCCTTAATGATGATATATGTCACAGCCGCTTACACGTGTCAAAGATATCGTTTTTTAAAACTGACAGTGGAGCTGGTGAGGTGAGCCTACACTGACATGCACATGCCTGGAGTTCTGTTTGCAATTACTGCATAGAACGGCTACAGCTGCTCTTTCCCAGCCATTGAAATCCTATATAAAGAAAATCTGGACTGAGTGAGAGATGAAGGCTGCCATGGCTGAGCTGAAAATACTAGTTGCCTGGCCAACCCTTGTTTTAATACTCTCTAAATCATGGAGCGTGCTGCAAGATAAGTCAAAGTGAAGTCAGACCTCTGAGCCCCGACACTAATGCGGTGGGGAATTCGCAGCAAGTTCTGTGTGGATTCCGCACCGCATGCAAACCGCACCCCATTCATGCGAATTGACATGACTTTTCCATGATTTCGATGCGATTTCAGGGAATGTCTGTGTAAACTTGAGGTCTATGGACCTCAACTCGCATGAAAGTTGGACCAAAGTAGTACAGGGACTACTTTGAAGTCAGTACGACTTGAAGTCACACATATATGAATGGTTATCATTGGAAATCATGGGGAATGACGGAGCACTGTTCAATCCATCATCCAAAAATGGAAAGAGTATGGCACAACTGCAAACCTACCAAGACATGGCCGTCCACCTAAACTGACAGGCCAGGTAAGGAGAGCATTAATCAGCGAAGCAGCCAAGAGGCCCATGGTAATTCTGGAGAAGCTGCAGAGATCCACAGCTCAGGTGGGAGAAGCTGTCCACGAGCAGGCCCGTCGCTACAGGTCAGGCAAAACAAGCAATTGCTTGGGGCCCCGAGCTGGCCTGGGGCCCCCAACTTCCCCTTCCCAGGCTGTAGCGTGGCCGAGCTCCTCTTCCTTCCTCCTGTCAGTCCAGCCGAGTACCGCGCGGTACAGGAGATTCAGTTTCCTGTTCCCGGCCGGACTGACAGGAAGTGCACACTGAGTGCTCACTTCCTTTCAGTCCGGCCGGGAACAGGAAACTGAATCTCCTGTACCACGCGGGACCCGGCCGGACTGACAGGAGGAAGAGGAGCTCGGCCACGCTACAGCCTACAGGGAAGAAGGGGAGGTGAGAATAGAAAAACATAGGGGGGGGTAAAAAGAACATGGGGGGGGTAAAAAGAATGTGAGAATGACCACGGTGATAATGGATCACCAACTCATAATAAATGAATGTGACATATATATATATATATAAGCACACGTGCATGATAACACAATAGAAAGTTGTAACAAGTGATGCCATATGGTGATAGTAAGAGTCTCTCAGTGACTGTGAATAGAAAGAAGAAAGCTCACTGGCACACTGGCACAGCCGGGTGGATGGAAAGTGATCACAAAATGGTAAAATATGAATAAAAGCAATGTGGGAAGCATAAAGATGCTTTTATTCATATTTTACCATTTTGTGATCACTTTTATTGGCTATATTTTACACTGATCTGTAAGATATTTTTATAAATAAACCTCATTGGTTGGTCTACACCATATGGAGCCCTCTTTTATATTTCATGCTATGCTGGGGCACTAGTGATTCATCTTGCCCCACCATCACCCCTTCCATCCACCCGGCTGTTGGTTTTCTGCTTGCTGTGGTTCTGCGCTTTGCGTGCGTGCGGGGGGGGGCTCCATGTCCATTTTGCTTGGGGCCCCCAAATTCCTTCAAACGGCCCTGTTCACGAGACAACTATTAGTGGTGCACTCCACAAATCTGGCCTTTATGGAAGAGTGGCAAGAAGAAAGCCATTGTTGAAAGAAAGCCATAAAAAGTCCCATTTGCAGTTTTCAAGAAGCCATGCGGGGGACACAGCAAACATGTGGAAGAAGGTGGTCAGATGAGACCAAAAGTTTACTTTTTGGCCTAAAAGCAAAACGCTATCTGTGGCGGCAAACTAACACTGCACATCACCCTGAACACACCATACCCACCGTGAAACATGGTGGTGGCAGCATCATATTGTGGGGATGCTTTTCTTTAGCAGGGACAGGGAAGCTGGTCAGAGTTGATGGGGAGATGGATGGAGCCAAATACAGGGCAATCTTAGAAGAAAACCTGTAATGCCCCGTACACACGATCGGAAATTCCGACAAGAAAAGTTTGATGTGAGCTTTTGGTCGAAAATTCCGACCGTGTGTAGGCTCCATCTGACTTTTTCTGTCGGAAATTCCGACAGCAAAAATTTTAAAGCTGGTTCTCAAATTTTCCGATGGGAAAAGTTCTTGTCCAAAATTCTGATCGTCTGTATGCAATTCCGACGCACAAAAAAAACGCATGCTCTGAATCAATTTGACGCATGCTCGGAATCATTGAACTTAATTTTTCTCAGCTCGTAGTAGTGTTGTACGTCACCGCGTTTTTGACAGTCGGAATTTTAGACAAGATTTGTGTGACCGTGTGTATGCAACACAAGTTTGAGACAAAATTACGTTGGAAAAAAATCCACGGTTTTCCGATCGTGTGTACAGCATTAGAGTCTGCAAAAGACTTGACAACTTGAGACTGGGGGGGAGGTTCACCTTCCCGCAGGACAACAACCCTAAACATACAGACAGAGCTACAATGGAATGGTTTAGATCAAAGTATATTCATGTGTTAGAATGGCCCAGTCAAAGTCAAGACCTAAATCCAATTGAGAATCTGTGGCAAGACTTGAAAATTGCTGTTCACAGACGCTCTCCATCCAATCTGACAGAGCTTGAGCTATTTTGCAAAGAAGAATGGGCAAAAATGTCACTCTCTAGATGTGCAAAGCTGGTAGAGACATCCCCAAAAAGAGTCATGAAATTGAATATATCTCAGGTGTCCCCAAAGAATTTGGCACCTCATCCCAAGTAATTTTTAACAAAAAAAGGGGGAGGATAGGAAATAGGGATTATAGCGGTGCCTAAAAAATCCCCAAAAAGACTTGCAGTCGTAATTGCAGTGAAAGGAGGTTCTACAAAGTATTGAATACAAATGCCCCCCACACTTTTCACATATTTATTTGTTAAAAATTTTGAAAACCATTTATTCTTTTGCTTCCAATTCACAATGTGTCACTTTGTGTTGGTCTGTCGCATAAAATTCCAATAAAATACATTTATGTTTTTAGTTGTAACATGACAAAATGTGGAAAATTTCAAGGGGTGTGAATACTTTTTCAACGAACTGTGACTAATGACTGTCACTGGAAGGACAGAGGTGTCATTATCATGTAGACTATAGCTAAGGTTGCCACCTATTCTGGGAAAAAAATACCAGCCTTAGATATCTTTCCTATTAACATTGGCAAGAAGTCTCAATTTTCTGACCAGGCCAGTAAAATGCCAACCAGGTTGTAACACTGACTGACAGCTTAGCTTCAACATGTTTGATAGGTAAGAAAGTTGCACCCAACAGGGAAACGATTGAGTCTCAGGGGAGAGAAGGGAGTAGAGTTTTGTGTTTAATGATTTTGCACTAGAAAGTTTATTATAAGCTGAATAGTTCCTATTTGTTATTGTTTTTTTTTTTTAAAAAGAGTGGCAAAGGTAAGGGGTGCTTTAAAGCTGAACTCCAGGAAAATATCTGAATTTAATAAAATAAAGTTCCTATATGTTATTATTTTAACTGCCATAGAATTTTCATTTCTATGTTTTCGATCCTGTAAGGGACCATAAAATAAAATAAAATACGTAGCCCCAAGGGTTTGTCACCCTGCATATCACCCCATTTCTTTCTTTAACAATTTAATTTTAATTTAATTTAGAGTATATAAGAAAGTTGGAAATTTGGGAATGTCTGCTGGCATTCTTCTTATTTCTTTCAGGGTAAAGTCTTCCTGGTGGTCCTGGAGAAAAGCTAAGCGGGGATGTATTTGCTACTGAACAGAGGCAGAGCTAATCATTGGATTTGTGACTGACATTTTGACAGAAAAGTTGAAATTCTATAATGAAGCATTCCTACCTTTACACAAAGCTATCACTAACAGGTTTTAGCAGTTTTAACTATAACAGCAAGCTGTGAGATTTTCTCTTTTTAAGAAATGTTACCCAACAACACTTAAAATAAATTCTACAAGAACTGGACTTTGACAAACTAAACCTTAAAGAAGGATATAAGGTATGGCAATTTTTCCATGATTACATTGGCCCAGTTTGGATCAGTATACATATGTATGTATGTATGTACCATACCTGTGGGATCCCAGTGGAAGCTGAAAATCAATGTAGTAGGCACCGCTACTCCAGTGATCTCCAGTAGCTTCTGGGTCCCACTCCGCATGGGCGCCATTCAGGGAACATTGCACCTTCTTAGTGAATGTAAAGCGTTCTCTAATTGGGCGTAGTGAAGAGGCCAGACAGTGATGTAACAATTTCAACCTCATCCAATTAGAGAATACGTTGCGTTCATGCAAAGTGTTCTCTGAATATCTCCTGTGCCGAGCAGACCACCTCCTGTGTTCAGAAAGTAGCAGTGCAGGACCCAGAGGTTAATGATAATCAGTGATTTAGAAATTAAGGGTTTAATTTTAGGAGTTTGTTTAAAGTAGTTGTAAAGGATGAAGGTTTTTGTACATTCATGCATTCTGTGCAGCTTCCCCCTCGCAATGTGCAAGAGAGCTGAGGCTCTCCTGGGTCTCTAGCTCTTCATTGGCTGAGATGCAGCAGCAGGGGCCATTGGCTCTCGCTGCTGCAGCCAGTGAGGTGGTAGCAGGGCTGAGCCGCGCTCTCTGTGTCTTATGGACAGCAAGCATGCACGAGTGCCCTCATAGCAAGCAGCTTGCAATGGGAGCACTCAGCAAGGGGGAGGGGCCCAGAGCGCCAGCAGGGGACCCAAGAAGAGAAGGATCAAGGCTGCTCTGTGTAAACAGAGCATGTGAGTATGACATGTTTGTTTGTTTTTTTATGTTTTCCTTTACAAACGCTTTGAGTGTTAGGGCTTAGTAAGGAAGAGAGTTACCAGTTAAGTTGGTAATAGATAGACAGCATCAACAGGAGGAATTTCGATCCATGTGTTCCTGTTTGGCAGAAGTTATCCCTTAGTTTGACTTCTGTCTAATGTGAATGTTGGAGACATTTTGATGAGTTAGTACAGCTAAAAGTTCATAGAGAATAGAGAATCCCAAGCCCTACACTGTGCTTGCACAGCAGTGGGGAGACCTTCTAGAAAAGCCCCAAAACACATAAAACACTCATTAGAATCCTTACATGTCTCCACACAACAAATGTTGGTGCAGGTGACAGATCATTGCACCTGTGGGTAGAGGTGCACTGAAATTGGCATGTCCATACAGACATTGGGGGTTATTTACGAAAGGCAAATCCACTTTGCACTACAAGTGCAAACTACAAGTGTAAAGTGCACTTGAATTTGCACTGAAAGTGCATTTAGAAGTGCAGTCGCTGTAAATCTGAGGGGTAGATCTGAAATGAGGGGAAGCTGTGCTGATTTTATCATCCAATCATGTGAGTGAGTGAGTAACTTGTATAGTGCTACAAATGCGAACTAAATCGCCTCAAGGTGCTTTTTCCATTCCGTGTCGTCCTGATCCTTCAGAAGAGGTGGGTCTTAAGTTATTTTTTCCTGAAGGCCCGATGGTTTTCTTCCATGCGGATGTTTGTGGGTAGAGCGTTCCAAAGCCGTGGTCCTTGGACTGCAAATCTTCGTTCTCCCTTCGATTTGTAGCGGGACTTGGGGATGCGGAGGAGGTTTTGGTTAGTTGATCGGAGATTGGGTGAGTAGTGTTTTATTTTCTCGCATACGTATTGAGGAGCGTTTCCTTGTGTGCATTTGTGGGTGAGGCCGAGGGTCTTGAAAGTGACCCGATCCCTTACGGTTAGCCAATGAAGGGTCCTCAGGGCTGGATTGATGGATTCCCAGGGTTTTTTCCCCGTTATCGGTCTGGCTGCTGTGTTCTGGACGACTTGTAGGCGCGCCATCTGGTATTTAGGTAGTCCTATGTAGAGGGAGTTTGCGTAGTCCAGTCGGGAATTGATGATTGTTCCAACTAACACTGCTATCTCCTCTTCTGGGATGAAGGGGATGAGTCTACGCAGCAGGCGGAGAAGGTGGTGAGATCTGCTGACTACTGATCCTATTTGTGCATCAATAGACATCTCTGAGTCAAAAATGACTCCGAGACTTTTGACTTTGGTGCTTGGTGTGATGGTCTGTCCAAGGATGGTGGGTGGTGTCCATGAAGTCTTAGCTTTTGTCTTTCAGTTTGCATGGAGAAGAAGAAGTTCTGTTTTGGATCCATTGAGTTTGAGGGAGCTCTCAGTCATACAATAATCGATCAGTGTGAGGCATTTTTCTAGTCTGTGATATTGGTCTTTTTATTTGGTGATGCGAAAGTAGAGTTGAGTGTCATCAGCATATGAGTGGTAGCACAGGTCCTGTTTGCTGATGATTTTGAAGAGTGGGCGGAGGTAGATGTTGTAGAGCACGGGTGACAGGGGTGATCCTTGAGGGACTCCGCAAGAAATTGCGCGAGTATCAGAGGTGAAGGCTCCTAGTTTCACTGTCTGGGAACGATTATCTAGGAAGGATGTGAACCAGGGTAGATCTGAGTCTGTGACTCCTGCTACTTCTTTAAGGCGAATGAGTAGAGTTTTGTGATCTACTGTGTCGAACGCTGCACTGAGGTCCAGCAGCACCAGGAGACATGATTCTCCGTCATCTGCTGCTTCAAGGGCGTCATCCCATATTTTGAGAAGTGCTGTTTCTGTGCCATGGCCTGGACGGAAGCCTGATTGTAGTGGGTGCAAGAATTTGTGAGTGTCCAGATGGAGTTGTAGCTGTTGTACTACTGCTTTCTCCATAATCTTGGAGATGGTGTTGAGGCTTGTTACCGGTCTGCGGTAGTTTGGGTCTTTGGGGTGGAGGTTGGGTTTCTTTAGGAGGGGTTTGATTATGCCTTGCTAGAGGGAGATCGGAACAATACCTTCTTTGAATGATTGATTTACGAGATGAGTCATGGTAGGTGTTAAAATGTCGGTACATTCTTTCAGGAGTTTTGTAGAAATTATGTCATTTGGTGATGTGCTCTTTCAGAGGCTTCTGATGATGTTTTTGGTGGTGTCAATGGTGATCGGGACCAGCGAAAATTTTGCCGATTGTATAATGTTCGTATTGATTTCCTCTGTTTGCTTTGGCTGAGTGAGGTTGGTTGTTTTTTTCTGTTGAATTATCTCACGGATGTTTTCGATTTTGTCGATAAAAAAATCCGATAGCTCATTACAGAACTCTTGGGTTTCGTTTTCTGGAGCCTCTAGGCAGGTAGGATTCATAGTCTGAGCGACTAGCTTGAAAAGTTCACGAGGTTGGTTTAGGGCTTTTGAGATGGTGTGTGAGAAATGTTCTTTTTTTGCTTTGAAGATTGCTTTGTGATATTTCTTAGTGAGTGCTTTGTAGTTTGTGTGGTTTTCCTTTGTTGGGTTTCTTCTCCAGGCTCCTTCAGCTCTTCTGCGTTCTTGCTTCAGTAGAGTAAGCTAAAATGCTGTTTTTTATCTTCCTTGCATGTCCCCCTCGGATCTACAGTGACTGCACTTCCAAGTGCATTTTCAGTGCATTTTCAAGTGTACTTTGCACTTGTAATTTGCACTTGTAGTGCTAAGTGGATTTGCCTTTCATAAATAACCCCAATTGTGTCTTTTCCTGCAGCTGCCCAACAGCTCAACAGAAAGAAAGTTTTAATGCTGGAAGTGTTGAGCCTTATGGGGATTCACAGCCAACCAGCTATTGGCTAGAGAATCTGCCCCTGCCTACTGTCAATCAAAAGGACAGAGCAGACCTGATGGGGAACTAGTTTCTCAGCTTTCCCATCAGGTTCCGCCTACTGTAGCAGAACAGGTTGTTAGGAGGCGGTTGGTTGGCTCTAAAGTTGACCGTATCCTTAAAGGAGTTGTAAAGGCACAAGGTGTTTTTATCTTAATGCATTCTATTCTATTCTTTTGTGTAGCAGCCCCCCCCAGCACCCCCTAATACTTACCTTAGACAATCTTAGTCAAGCACTATGCACAAGAGCAGTGCTGCTGCTCTCTCTCTCCCTCTTTACTGGACTCTGTGAAAGTAGTGGTAGCCATTGGCTCTTTCTGCTGTCAATCAAATCCAGCAGCAGCAAATATGCCTCCTGCTACACAGAATATAGAGACAGGCACTCTGTCTCTGTACCTCAATTTAAGGTTGGTCTTAAAGCGGAAGTAAACCCATCGATTTGATAGTTTAAAAAAACTGTTAAAGTGTATGTATACCCCTTTCTTACATTTTTACCTACAGGTAAGACTATAATAAGGCTTACCTGTAGGTAAAATTAATATCTCCTAAACCTACACGGTTTAGGAGATATTCACCCTGCATGCAGCCGCTGACGTCAGCGACGCATGCACAGTGAAGGTCCGGCGTATCTTGCCGAAACTGAGAACTCATCACCGGGAGTGACTTAATCGCAGCTCAGACCACTCACAGCGCCGGAGCCGCGAACCTGGAAAAAACGCAGAGAGGAAAATGTAAGATCCCTCAGCGTTGACCGGGGTGCGATGCAGGAACCTCGTTCTAAGGTAAGTATTTCATATGAGCTAGTAGATTTTTTATTTATTTTTTTGGTTTGCGGGTATACAACCGCTTTAATATTCCCAGCATGCTGGAAATGCTAGCTGTCACATTGGTTGTGCTCTCAATCAAACTGTCAAACCATCCACTGGCTGGTGTCATAACGGATCACATGTGCAGCATCATGGCAGTTGTAGATTAAACCGAGGCCAAGATGGCAGCTTCCTTGGCTGAAAACGATAAGAGGGTTTACTTGCACTTTAATTACGTCCAGTTTCGTTATCTATGAGGAGTTAATTATGTTTGAATTTAGTGCATTAATAGCACCACTTTGTAAAAGTGTCACTATTAAGAACAACCTGAATCTGCCACAAGCATCAGGAAAGCTACTGAAATGGGTGGCAGGAATTTTTGGAAGGCAGAGGGGCCATAGCTCCAGAAAAAGGGGATGCATGCACCATTTTTAAATTGCAATTTCAGAATATTTGAATAATAAAAAATAAAAATAAATGAATTCTGCTTTAAATATAACTACTACTCAAGTTCTGTTTTTTTTTTCCCCATAAGGACCAAAGAAAACCAATTGCCGAAGAACAGTACAAGAGTTTTTTGTTCAGTTTCAGCAAACTCACTGTCATCTCTCTTGTGTTCCAATTAGAAGTTCTTTGTAATTCAATCCAGTGTTGTGTATCATTAAGAGTAATAGGAGATTAGGATGCAGCCTTTGCTGTGTATTTCTATGTACCTGATGAAATGCTATTTGTACTAAAAGCTAAAGCAGCCAATTCCTGGGATTAGTGCGATGCAGAGGTGGGCACCTCCAGCAGTAAAATCAAATAGCACACCCAGCTCTGGACTACAGTACAGCCATATTATGCCTAGAGAAAATTAGCTTTCAGTACAGCTAATCTTTCCATTAAGTGTTCCTTCCTTCCTGGAATCCCTGTTATTTATATCCCAGGCCTCATGCATTTATATATAATGCTTACAATATTTATTACCCTGCACCATATTGCCTCTTGCAGGCCTCAATCAAACCGCGCTTTTAATTACATTTAATTAATATAAATGCATTGAAGTATTTCGAGCAAAGCAGGGGATCGGGCAAGAGCACATACTCTGGGGGAGATGATTAATACAAATATCCCATAATATACATCACATACACACAATCCGCAATTTCCTAAATCATCTAATAGTCTCATGCATTTTATTCTATATTTAAGGGCGCTGTGAGTCAGTCATTCAGACAAATTACAGATAAATGGACCAGTGTTCCTTATGTTGGTTTAATAAAAAAATGTGTAGGAAATGCCTTTAAAATGTCTCTAAAAGTCTGAAAATAATAAAAGCTGATTTAAAATGTAACTATAGGCAAAATAAAAAATGACTGTCAGTTTTTGTTTTTCGGAGTCCTTTCCTAACATAGGTTTATTACCTGTTGATTCTGCCTGTAGATTCATTATTTCACTTCACTTCCCTAAAGTGGTATTAAACACCAAAAAAATTATAAAAAATGTAATACCTCAAAAAATGTAATAAGATGTCATATATTTCAACTTACCAGTCTTTTTTAGCTTTTTTTCCCCCTTTATTTTCACCTGGTGATCCGACCAGTAACATTCTTCCTGCCTTAAAGCAGGAGTAAAGTTGACAAAAAGGCAAATTAAAGCGAAGCTCCACCCAAAAGGGAAAGCTCCGCTTTTCTGTTTCATCCCCTCCTCAGTTGCCACATTTAGCACCTTTAGGGGAGGAGTGGGTACCTGGCTTTAACAGGTGCCTACTCCCACTTCCGGCTCAGTTAGCCCACTCCTCCTCCCTCCGCAGCTGGCCCATTCAAAAAGTGCAGCACGTTTCACGCGGTAGGTAACCAGCTATGAAGCCGCAAGGCTTCACTGCCAGTCTCCCTCAGTCAAGATGGCGGCGGCAGCACCCGATTGGAAAATCAGCTCGGGTGAGGACTCCGCTAGATCCCTGGATAGGTAAGTTTCCTATTAAAAGTCAGTTACAGTATGTGTAGCTGCTGACTTTAAAAAAACTTCTGAAGGCGGCTGGAGCTCCTCTTTAAGAGCATAATATGCTAGTATGCAACGCATGCTAGCACATTATGAAAGACTTACCTTGAAACGAAGCACTCCAGCGGAGCTGTCACTGCACACAGGCTTCCATCTTCACCCAGGTTCGTGGGCTCTGGTCCTTTAAATTGCTGAGTGTTGACCTCACTCCAGTGATGACAGTACTGTTTACGGCACAGGGCTCTGAAGGATTGTCACGGGTATGCCGTTCCTTCCGATCGTGTGTTCCGGTGATATCACTGGATGAAAGAGAGACTGAATATCTCCTAAACGGTGCCCGTTTAGGAGATATTCCTTGTACCTACAGGTAAGCTTTATTATAAAGAAATGTAAGGGTGCAATCAGGGTGGCTAAGATAAAACATGAAAGGCACATAGCGGAGGAGAGTAAAAAAAATAAAATAAAGAAATTCTTTAAGTATATAAATTGTAAGAAAGGGAGGTCAGAACATATTTGTCACATAAAGGATGATGAAGGCAATCTGGTTACAAAAGACGGGGAGATGGTGAAGGTTTTGAATTGATTCTTCTCCTCAGTCTTCACAAGGGAAACGTGGGGATTCAGCAACCAAAACTGAAATGTTTATCCTCATGACACATCACAGGTAGCGCCCCCATGGCTAACAGAAGATAGAATTAGAAATAGACTTGAAAAACGTAACACAGGACCAGATGGCTTGCACCCGAGGGTCTTTAAGGAACTCAGTCAAGTGATTGCCAGACCATTGTTCCTAATTTTTATGAACAGTCTACTGACTGGAATGGTACAAGCTGATTGGAGAAAAAAATTGTAGCAACAATATTTAAAAAAAGGCCAAGATATATCCCTGGGAACTACAGGCCAGTTAGCCTAACATCAATAGTTTGCAAGCTCTTGGAGGGGATGATAAGGGACTATATATAAGAATTTAGTAATAAAAACTGTATTATTAGCAGTAATCAGCATGGATTCATGAAGAATCGTTCTTGCCAAACCAATCTATTAACCTTCTATGAAGAGGTGAGCTGCCATCTAGATAAAGGAAGGCCCGTGGACGTAGTGTATCTGGATTTTGCAAAGGCATTCGATACAGTTCCCCATAAACGTTTACTGTACAAACTAAGGTCTGTCGGCATGGACCAAAGGGTGAGTACATGGGTTGAAAACTGGCTACGGGGCCAGTCCAGAGTGTGGTGATAAATGGGGAGTACTCCGAATAGTCTGGTGTGAAAAGTGGGGTCCCCCAGGGTTCTGTCCTGGGACCAATCCTATTTATTTATTCATTAACGATCTGGAAGATGAGATAAACAGTTGAATCTCTGTATTTGCGGACGATACTAGTTATACGACGATACGAATTTAAGCAGGGCAATAACTTCTCTGCAGACACATCCCCTGTCGATGATCTCTACTGGGAGTTTTACATCAGGCCTGTTTGACCCTTCGTAATAAAGGGTCCTGACTCTTTGATAAGAGTCCAACTTGTGGTGGTGGCATACTCACTTGGTGAAGGGATTGGATTCACTTTATCTACAGACTACAGTCAAGTCATGCTATTTTGATTACCATGGTCCATCTGAGAGACTGATATTCTATTGGACTGTTTTATACATGTTATATTCCAATATTATTACTTGTTATATTGTTATATTATTATTTTTGATTCATTAATTATTTTCAGCGCAACACATTTTTTTGTCCTTTGTTACTTTTTGAAAATACTCATATTTGTGGTGCTGCTTTTTGATTGACGCTAAATAATTCTTCACATGCGCAGTATAATATTTTTTTAGATACCTAATAAAGTGTCCGGTGAGTGTAGATGGACACCAATAGTGATGAGCCGAACACCCCCGGGTTCGGTTCGCACCAGAACCCGCGAACGGACCGAAAGTTCGTACGAACATTAGAACCCTATTAAATACAATGGATGCGAACGTTCGAATTCTAAAGTGCTAATTATAACGACTATTATGCATGTTATTGTCCTAAAAAGGGTTTGGGAACCCGGGTTCTGCACCAGGGGACATGTATCAATGCAAAAAGAAGTTTTAAAAACGGTCGTTTTTCGGGAGCAGTCATTTTAATGATGCATAAAGTGAAAAAAAAAAGTCAAATATTCCTTTAAATATCGTACCTGGGGGGTGTCTAAAGTATGCCTGTGAAGTGCCACGTGTTTCCCGTGTTTAGAACTGTCCCTGCACAAAATGACACTTCTAAAGGAAAAAAAAGCCATTTAAAACTGCTTGCGGCTTTAATGTAATGTCTGGTCCCGGTAATATGGATGAAAATCTTTAAGAAAAATGGCATAGCTACCCCATGACCCCCCCCCCTACCCCAGCCCATTACCAGCCCCTTTGGGTCTTGTATGGATATTAAGGGGAACACCGCACACAAAATAAAAAAGGCCCTATATACTCTGAACAGCCGTATACAGGCGGTGCATACAAGACAGGGACTGTAGGTTTGTTCTTATGTAGAATGTGTTTGTAATTTTGAACAGGTACATTGTTGAAGTGTAGCTCCAGCCCAAAAATCTATTTTTAAACTTTTTGGAAAACATAGGTAAGGGTTATCACCCCTGTAACATTTGTTTTGCTGTCTGTGCCCCTGTTCAGAACATTTCACCTCACTTTCCGTCCCAATGACAACTGTTTTTGAAATGTGGTGTTTTTCTTGAAACAAGGATTGGTGATAAAGCATCAGTACAGAGGAGACACCTTTCTCCCATATTAATTCTTACAGGAGAGAATTTTCCTTCCTAGGGGTAGATTTCCTCTCACTTCCTGTTGTCTTCTTGCGTTTGCAAGTAGGAGTCGTTTGTAAGTTGGATGTTTGAAAGTAGGGACCTGCCGTATATACTCTGCAGAAATAGGCCCCTTAGTTGTTGGTGTTGGCACAACACTGTAAGCACTCACAGTTACTCTTGGTTGGTGCTGGAACGCCCTGCTGTCAACTATTATATCAGGAATTGTAATTACATATAATTGTTGAACAGTGGTAGTAAAAATTGGGCCTTTGATGGTGGTGCTGGTGCCACAACACTGTAAGCCCTGACAGTTACTCTTGGTGGGTGCAGCAATGGGCCCTGCTGTGAATTATTAGATCAAGAATTGTAATTGCATGCCCCTTTTGAACAGGGGCTGAAAAATTGGGCCTTTCGTGGTGGTGGTGGTCGTGGTGGTGTTGCCACAACACTGTAAGCCCTCAGAGTTACTCTTGGTGGGTGCAGGAATGGGCCCTGCTGTGAATTATTAGATCAAGAATTGTAATTACATGCCCCTTTTGAACAGGGGCTGAAAAATTGGGCCTTTCGTGGTGGTGGTGGTGGTGGCGTTGCCACAACACTGTAAGCCCTCAGAGTTACTCTTGGTGGGTGCAGCAATGGGCCCTGCTGTGAATTATTAGATCAAGAATTGTAATTACATGCCCCTGTTGAACAGGGGCTGAAAAATTGGGCCTTAGGCACTGGTGGCACAACACTGCAACCCCTCACAGATACTGTACTTGGAGCACAGCAATGAGCCCTGTTGCAAAGTATTGCTTCAAAAATTGTAATGACACGCCCCTGTTAAACAGGGGCTGAAAAATTGGGCCTTAGGCACTGGTGGCACAACACTCCAACCCCTCACAGATACTGTACTTGGAGCACAGCAATGAGCCCTGTTGCAAAGTATTGCTTCAAAAATTGTAATTACACGCCCCTGTTAAACAGGGGCTGAAAAATTGGGCCTTAGCCACTGGTGGCGGCACCCATAAACAAAAATGATCTTCCAAGCTATCATCATCAATCGTATCATTGAGGACTCGGAGGAGGAGGATAGCCAGTCAACATAACAGCACAGGCACTCAGCATCAGCATCAGTCTTGAAGGGATGTGACATGTTAAAATCAATTAGTCTGTTATATCAGCATCAGGTGTGTGGTAGCTGGTGGTGATCCAAGACTGGTTCATCTTGATGAAAGTCAGTCGATCAACCGAGTCGGTGGACAGGCGCACCCTGTGATCCGTGACAAATCCTCCAGCAGCACTGAATGTGCGTTCCGAAAGAACGCTGGATGCAGGACAGGCCAGTAGCTCAATTGCATACTGTGCAAGCTCTGGCCAGTGATCCATCCTCAAGACCCAGTAAGCCAGAGGATTTTCGGTGGGGAAGGTGTCCAAGTCTGACCTTGCCCCTAGATATTCCTGCACCATGTTTATCAGACGCTGGCGATGGTTGCTGGAACCGATCATACTTTGGGGCTGCGGACTAAAGAATTGTCTGACCGCATCGGTCAGACGGCCACCTTCCCCACCGCTCCTTCTTTGACTGGCCGAAGCCTCAGCAACTCGTTGTGCAGGACCAGGAGTTTGTAACCTCCCAGTCTCTGGGAACGCGTTGCACAGACCTTTCTGCAAGGTCTCCCGGAGTTGTCTCATCCTCTGCTCCCTCTGCGACGGTAACATAAGGTCCGCAACCTTACCCTTGTACCGTGGATCAAGGAGAGTGGCCAGCCAGTAATGGTCCCTCTCCTTGATCTGAAGAATACGAGGATCCTTCCGCAGACTTTGCAGGATCAGGGAGGCCATGCAGCGTAGGTTAGCTGAGGCATTCGGTCCGGAGTCCTCTGGGTCACTAAGGACGACATGATCCGCAGCCACCTCCTCCCAGCCACGTACAAGTCCACTGGTTTCTTGGGACTGTAAATCATCCCTAAAAGACTGCTGCTGATGATGCTGAGTGCCAGCCTCCACCTCCATGCTGACACAATCCTCCTCCTCCTCCTCTTCCTGTGCGATGGGTGGGACAGAAGGAACACTGTCTGGGTAAAGGGGGCCTTGAGAGGCAAGGAAGTCCTCCTCTTCCTGCCTCTGTTCTGCCTCAAGTGCCCTGTCCATTATTCCACGCAGCGTGTGCTCCAACAGGTGGACAAGAGGTACAGTGTCACTGATGCATGCACTGTCACTGCTCACCATCCTCGTGGCCTCCTCAAATGGTGCCAGGACAGTGCATGCATCCCTGATCATGCCCCACTGGCGTGGAGAAAAAAAACCAAGCTCCCCTGACCCTGTCCTGGTGCCGTAGTCGCACAGGTACTCATTGATGGCCCTCTGCTGCGTGTGCAGCCGCTGCAGCATGGCCAACGTTGAGTTCCACCTGGTGGGCATGTCACATATAAGGCGGTTCTTGGGCAGGTTCAACTCCTTTTGCAGCTCAGCCAGGCGAGCACTGGCATTATAAGATCTGCGGAAATGCACACAGACTTTCCTGGCCTGCCTCAGGACATCCTGTAAGCCCGGGTACCTGCCCAAGAACCGCTGCACCACCAGGTTAAGGACGTGAGCCACACAGGGCACATGGGTCAGTTGTCCCTGTCGAGGGGGGAGAGGAGGTTGGTGCCATTGTCGCAAACCATCATTCCTGGCTTAAGCTGGCGTGGCGTCAACCACCTCTCAGCCTGGCCATGCAGAGCAGACAGGACCTCTGCCCCAGTGTGGCTTCTGTCCCCCAAACACACCAGCGCAAGCACGGCATGGCATCTTTTTGCCTGCGTACTTGCGTAGCCCCTTGAACGGCTACGGAGCACTGCTGGTTCAGAGGACAAAGCACAGGAAGAGGCCATGGAGGAAGAAGAAGAGGAGGGGGTGGAGGAGAGAGGTGTGTCACAACCAGTAGTAGCATTTTGGAGGCGTGGCGGTGGAACAACCTCCAACACTACTGCACCTTGTCCTGCATCCTTCCCAGCTGCCAAAAGAGTGACCCAATGGGCCGTGAAAGAAAGGTAACGTCCCTGTCCATGCCTGCTGGACCATGAGTCAGCGGTAATATGCACCTTACCGCTGACCGCCCTGTCCAGCGAGGCCAAGACATTGCCTTCCACATGCCGGTAGAGAGCCGGAATAGCCTTCCGTGAGAAAAAGTGGCGTTTGGGAACCTGCCACTGAGGAACCGCACATTGCACAAACTCACGGAAGGGGGCCGAGTCTACCAACTGAAAAGGCAGCAGTTGAAGCGCTAGCAATTTAGCCAAGCTAGCATTCAACCGCTGGGCATGTGGATGGCTGGGAGTGAACTTCTTTCGACGGTCCAGCAGCTGGGGCAGGGAAATTTGCCTGCTAGAATCGGACGTCGGTGTACTGCTAGCAGAGTGGGCGCAAGTACTTGGCTGTGACACACCTAATTCTACACCTTCATTCCTCTCAGTGCATGTTTCAGAGAGGACTGAAGTTATAGTGGGGTTGGAGATCCCAGCTGATGCGGTGCAAGGAGAGGTCCGCTTTGTTCTTTGGTGTGGGTCTTTGAGGTAGGCTTGCCAACGAGCTGCATGGCAGGTCAACATATGTCTGGTCAGGCATGTGGTACCCAAGCTGCTGATGTTTTGGCCACGCGATATACGCTTGAGACATATGTTGCAAACAGCAGCTGTGCGATCTGATGCACTAGCCTCAAAAAAGGCCCACACCAAAGAACTTTTTGAATGACGGGCAGAGGCAGCGCCCTGCACAGGCGGAGCTCTGCGGTGTGATTCCGTCGGTGTACTGCCCTTACGCTGGCCACCAAAGGGCATCCTGCCTCGTTGGAGATGTGCCTCCTCCTCATCCTCCTCCTCCTCCTCTCTCCTATTAGGCACCCACGTGGAGTCAGTGACCTCATCATCCCCTCCCTCCTCATCACTGGAGCCAATCTGGCAGTATGCTGCAGCTGCTGGAACATGACTGCCAGATTGGTGTCCTTCTTGAGCATCCCCTCTGTCTGCTCTCACGCTACTGCCTTCCTCTAGCTGGGTTTCATCATCAGACCCTTCAAAACGCTGGGCATCCTCCTGGAGCATGTACCCAACACTGTGCTCAAACAGTTCGGGGGACTCCTCAGGAGGAGGACATGGTGGGTCTAGGGAAGGAGTGACTGATGATGAGTCTGACATTGATACCAGGGAAGAGGACGCTTTGGCAGCTGCTTTGCCAGTACCCTGAGCCTGGGTGAGAGAGGATGAGGAGGAGGAGGAGGGCTTGGTCATCCACTCTGCCAAGTCTTCGGCATGATGTGGCTCAACATGTCCAGCTGCCGAAAAGAAGGACAAGCGTGTCCCATGGCCATGTGCTGATGACAATGCACCGCGTCCACGACCAGCACTGTTGCCCCCAGACACAGAGCCTGCTTGCCCTCTTTTATTGCCTCCTGACTGTCTGCCTCTCCTTGTTTGCCTTCCAGACATTCTAATGGATGGCCTGCAGGGAGATGGGAAAAAAGCAATAAGGGCTACCTTCAGGTGTCCTTCTCTGTCCCTTTACTTAAGGATTTCTAAATATGGTTTAGGATGATTGCTTTCGCACAGAATAGCACAATGACAATTTCCCTGACTGTCCAAAAAACAAGGATTTCAAAGATGGTTGATGAGGAATGCTTTAGCACAGTATAGCACAATGAGAATTTCCCTCACTGTCCTTCCCTGTCCCTACAAACAAGGATTAGCACAGTAAAACACACTGACACTCTCCCTACCTATAGTTTTCTGTCCCTATAAAAAATGTTTTTTTAAAGATGGTTGATGATGAATGCTTTAGCACAGTATAGCACAATGAGAATTTCCCTCACTGTCCTTCCCTGTCCCTACAAACAAGGATTAGCACAGTAAAACACACTGACACTCTCCCTACCTATAGTTTTCTGTCCCTATAAAAAATGTTTTTTTAAAGATGGTTGATGATGAATGCTTTAGCACAGTATAGCACAATGAGAATTTCCCTCACTGTCCTTCCCTGTCCCTACAAACAAGGATTAGCACAGTAAAACACACTGACACTCTCCCTACCTATAGTTTTCTGTCCCTATAAAAAATGTTTTTTTAAAGATGGTTGATGATGAATGCTTTAGCACAGTATAGCACAATGAGAATTTCCCTCACTGTCCTTCCCTGTCCCTACAAACAAGGATTAGCACAGTAAAACACACTGACACTCTCCCTACCTATAGTTTTCTGTCCCTATAAAAAATGTTTTTTTAAAGATGGTTGATGATGAATGCTTTAGCACAGTATAGCACAATGAGAGTTTCCCTCACTGTCCTTCCCTGTCCCTACAAACAAGGATTAGCACAGTAAAACACACTGACACTCTCCCTACCTATAGTTTTCTGTCCCTATAAAAAATGTTTTTTTAAAGATGGTTGATGATGAATGCTTTAGCACAGTATAGCACAATGAGAATTTCCCTCACTGTCCTTCCCTGTCCCTACAAACAAGGATTAGCACAGTAAAACACACTGACACTCTCCCTACCTATAGTTTTCTGTCCCTATAAAAAATGTTTTTTTAAAGATGGTTGATGATGAATGCTTTAGCACAGTATAGCACAATGAGAATTTCCCTCACTGTCCTTCCCTGTCCCTACAAACAAGGATTAGCACAGTAAAACACACTGACACTCTCCCTACCTATAGTTTTCTGTCCCTATAAAAAATGTTTTTTTAAAGATGGTTGATGATGAATGCTTTAGCACAGTATAGCACAATGAGAATTTCCCTCACTGTCCTTCCCTGTCCCTACAAACAAGGATTAGCACAGTAAAACACACTGACACTCTCCCTACCTATAGTTTTCTGTCCCTATAAAAAATGTTTTTTTTAAAGATGGTTGATGATGAATGCTTTAGCACAGTATAGCACAATGAGAATTTCCCTCACTGTCCTTCCCTGTCCCTACAAACAAGGATTAGCACAGTAAAACACACTGACACTCTCCCTACCTATAGTTTTCTGTCCCTATAAAAAATGTTTTTTTAAAGATGGTTGATGATGAATGCTTTAGCACAGTATAGCACAATGAGAATTTCCCTCACTGTCCTTCCCTGTCCCTACAAACAAGGATTAGCACAGTAAAACACACTGACACTCTCCCTACCTATAGTTTTCTGTCCCTATAAAAAATGTTTTTTTAAGATGGTTGATGATGAATGCTTTAGCACAGTATAGCACAATGAGAATTTCCCTCACTGTCCTTCCCTGTCCCTACAAACAAGGATTAGCACAGTAAAACACACTGACACTCTCCCTACCTATAGTTTTCTGTCCCTATAAAAAATGTTTTTTTAAAGGATGGTTGATGATGAATGCTTTAGCACAGTATAGCACAATGAGAATTTCCCTCACTGTCCTTCCCTGTCCCTACAAACAAGGATTAGCACAGTAAAACACACTGACACTCTCCCTACCTATAGTTTTCTGTCCCTATAAAAAATGTTTTTTTAAAGATGGTTGATGAAGAATGCTTTAGCACAGTATAGCACAATGAGAATTTCCCTCACTGTCCTTCCCTGTCCCTACAAACAAGGATTAGCACAGTAAAACACACTGACACTCTCCCTACCTATCCTTCTCTTTCCCTAAACTAAAGGAATCCAGGTTAAGCAAGAAAAAAAAATGTCACTGTCCCTGCCTATGCTTCTCTTTCCCTGCTCCGGAACACACTACACTAGGCCGCCGTGCTGGCGGCCTTTTATAGTGTGGGGCGTGTACTAAACACCCTCAGCAATAATTGGCCACAGGCATCCTGCCTGTGGCCAATCATTGCTCTCCTCGCTGCCGGCGCTGTGATTGGCCAAGCATGCGGGGTCACAGTGCATGCTTGGCCAATCACAGCGCCTGGATGACACTGCGATGGCGTAGTGCATTGTGGGCCGCGAATTAGGCGCGAACGGCCCAAATCGTTCGTTGTTCGGCGAACGATCGAACAGCCGATGTTCGAGTCGAACGTATGTTCGACTCGAACACCGAGCTCATCCCTAGACACCAACAAATTAAAGCTGAACTCCAACTAACACTTTTTTTTAAGCAGTTACAGAAACAGTTATTTTTTCCAACTTGAAGATTTTACATAAAATAAAATAAAAGTTGACCATTGTAAGTACCCCTGTCAGAAGTAAATGGTTTGCCTCAACCCTGTAACTACCACTTTGATCTGTTAAAGGAAGTAGAAAAACAACAGACTTACTGGTCAGATCACCAGGTGAAAATAAAGGAAAAAAGCCTAAAAAATAAAACGATTGCAGCCATCACATCTAAGAATTAGTTAGCTGCAATATAATAAATTTTTATATTTTGGTTTAATACCTCTTTAAAGAGGAAGTAACCCCACTTTTTTTTTGGGGGGGGGGAAACACCAACTTCAAGACGAAGGCATAATAAACTATTATGCATAGCATACTAGCTCATTATGTAATACTCACCTCCGATCGAAGTCCCCGCAGCCATCCTCGTACACCGATCGAGCGGCTGACATCTCTCCCGGGGGTTACTTCCAGGTATCGTGTCTCAGGCGCTCTGATTGGCCAGAACCGCGATGACGTCACGCCATTTACGGCATGGGCTCTTTTAGGAACGGCACAATCGCTGTTGCTAAAGTGCACATGCGCCGTAGACATCAACGCCCGTCATTTCTGTAAATATCTCCTAAACCGTGGAGGTTTAGGAGATATTTCGAGCACCTACAGGTAAGCCTTAATCTAGGCTTACCTGTAGGTAAAAATGGTTGTAAAGGGTTTACAACCACTTTAAGCTGCTGCTTATGTCAGTGTACCGCACTGCCGCCTTCTAGGAAAGCTGAGTACCTGAAATCCTGCACTGTACTGGCACACATTCGGTCAGCATATCCCTGTTACTTTTTGACTTCTTTCTCCAAAGAGTCCCATTTTTATTTTTATACCAGAAATGTTTTGTAGAAGAGACTTTGTAAGTAGTACATCAAACACAAGCCTTCATTTGTACAAACTGCAGATTAAAGCGTAATTCCATTTTTGTTGAGAAAATAACATTTCCATCTGACGGGATCTCTGTACATTACAAGGATTATAACAAACTTTGTTGCAGATTCCTACCTTTTGTTATTCTGAAGAAATCCCTCTGTGTTTCTTTGTGCCCATGTGGAAAGTAAATCTATATGGGAGTGGTTTCATAATTCTCAATTAGCTGTGCACCTGCAGGGCTCTAATGAGGAAAGCTGTTGGGCCTGCATCCCTTTAGACGTGATTTTCTATTGGAAGTATCTTACCATAAATGCCATTTTTGTTGCAGGGGATGCCTGAAATCTGACTTGTATCTTAGTGTAGACTTCTGGGAAAATCAGTGGGCCAATCACACAAGCAGGAAATGATGTTTCTGAGGGGCGTCCTGTACACATTCTGTGTAGAGAACACCTCCTGGTAGCCATATTGTATTGCACTTTACAGAAAATTACAGAGCTGCAGATTGAAAAGGAAAGGTAATTTTTATTTACATTCAATTACAATATGGATTTGTCACAATTGTATACACTATATTATTTTCTTGAAGCCCCACCGATCCTCACCGAAGTTCCTTCGAAGCTCCACCAAAGCCGCATTGAGGCCCCACGAAGCCCCACAGAAGCACCATTGAAGCTCCACCATAGCCTCATCGAAGTCTCATCGAAGCACCAAGCAAAAGCAGGTGTAAACAGGACTGTACGCTAACCATTTTAATTAGTGACAGGAGCTTTGACTGGTGTTCAGAGAGCTTTAACAAAGCGTGTCCGAAGCCATGTTCTGAAGCAAGTGTAAACAAGCCCTAAGGATCTTATTTTTTTTTTCACCTCAAGTGGCTCAATGAGTGAAATTTAGAGTTTCCACTGCAGTGAAATTTAGCAGATGGTGAAATCAGTCTTTTCGCAGCAAAATTTATTTTTCCAAAGTCACTTCACTCATCTTTAGTAGTTAGGCAAATATAGAAAGTCCTCCTCTTCAAGGAAGAAGCTGAGAGAAGTTGGAATTACATTGCTAATTATACAAAGGGGTCACATAAAGCATGTACAGTAGGTCAGAAATATGTTTCTTCCATTAAAATCCAGCCTTATATACGGTACATAATTTGTTTAAAATTGTTCTTCTCGGTAATCAAAATGGGAACATCACAAGACAGAAAAGTTAAAGTGGGGCGCTCAACTGGCCCAAGGAAGCTTTATCGACTTCAGGGCGGCACCGCTGTGCCTTATCACGTACATGTATGTGATTTGGTATTTCCAGGTAGGGGCACGCAAGAACGTGCCCCCACCCCGGCTGAGCTGTCATTGACTACAGCACAAGCCAATCACCGGGTCCCAGCCAATGATTTATGGCTGAAACCCGCCAATCGGCTGTGTAATGACAGAAGAGAGCCCTATGTAGGAAGGCAACACAGGGCTCTCTACTGACAGCAGTAATGTGCCGTGTTTTCTCTCTGGGTAAAAACTGGCACATTGCTTAGTAAAATCAGCACACATTACACATAGTTAGGCATGTAATTAACCCCTTGATCACCCTAGATGTAAATCACCTCCCGCTCACCATATAGACATATGACGGGGGGGGGTGCTTCTCTTGCTCTGGGACAATGTCATATGACGTTGTCCCACTCTCTGCGGGCGCGTGAGCGCTGCGATCGGCGTCGTGCTGTTTCCCTGGGACACGGCGCATTCCCAATCTTGGCAAAGTACTGATGATGCAGCCCATGTGATCAGCAGCTGTGTCAAATCCCAGCTGATCACATCTAAACAAAAAAATGCGATTATCGGCTTTCCTCTCCTCACACTGACAGAGTGTGAGGAGTGGAGAGCCGATCAGCTGCATTTCCTCACAGGGGAGACCTGCACAGATAATCAGGGCACTGATCATCAGTGCAGTCCTAATGTTGGAAGAACAACAGCATGGCTGCTAATAAACCGACAATACTGTATGCATTATACTTATCTATGCAGCAGGTGGCGCTGTAATTTTATAGTGTTATAATGTGTATTCTATGATATGACAGGATGTACCATCTATCTAAGTTTATTGCACTTGTTTGTGGTTAGTTCCTGTTCATGTTTCTCATGCTGTAAGACATGCATTGCTAGTCCTCCATAAAAGCAAAGCTATTGTTGTATACAAGACGCTTCCACTGCATGATTTTAATACTCTAACAACACCCAACAGTGCCCATTAGTGATGCCAATCAGTGCCCATCAGTAATGCCAATCAGTGCCCATCAGTAATGCCAATCATTGCTGCCTTTCAGTGGTCATTAGTGCCTACTTATCAATGCCATCCATTAGTGCCACCCCTATGTGCCGCCTATCTGTGCCCATAAGTGCCACCTATCAGTGCCCATCAGTGCTGCATATTAGTGCCTCATCATCAGTGCTGTCCATCAGTGTTGCCCCTCTGTGCCGCCTATCAGTGCCCATCAGTGCTGTCTATCAGTGCCCATCAGTGCTGCACATTAGTGCCTCATTATCAGTGCCACCTCATCAGTGCCATGTCATCAGTGCAGCCTATCAGTGCAGCTTCATCAATGCACAACAGTGAAGGAGAACATTTTCACATTTACAATATTTTCAAGCAAAAACGAAGAAAAAAGTTTTTTGTTTTAATTTTTCAGTGTTTTTAAATGTATTTAGCACTGAAAAAAGCTCTATCTGTCTCAAAAACATGATAAAAAGTTCATGTGGATACATCGTTGCATGACCGCGCAATTGTCATTCAAAATATGACAGCGCTAAAAATTGGCCTGGGCAGGAAGGGGGTGAAATTGTCCAGTATTGAAACACTTAAACACTTCCCAGCTGAATTATACACTGTGACGACCACCCTGGTTTATGCAGGCAGACCACTGGGACCCTCGGATCCTTGAGAAACCAAATGAGACACAGGAAACAGGCTTGAGTGTGTTCATAAGATCTCTGACTTAGGGCGTGGTCTGCCAGCGCTGATGATGGCTGCCTAGACTCTGAGCTCTCAAGCCAGGGAGACAAACGGAGCGCCTCAGGCCCACTACGGAGGACAATCCAAGGCCATCCTGCCCTACCACAGCCCGGACAACATCCCCAGCTATGTCCAGAAAGAGGATGACGGAGCTACAACCTAAAAAGCTGACTGCCTTCTTCTCCAGTAAGGTTAGTCAGACCCAAAATGGCGCCGGCGCGGCTGCGATCTCGGAGGCCTACACGGATCTTCCTGATGAGATCCCAGGAGATCAGGGTCACTCCTGTACCCCCCTATCACCTACCCTAAGAGAGGGAGACAACCCGCTAACGGGAAGCCCGGCGAAATCCCGCATGCGGATGGATCCGTCACCGTTGCTGCCGCAGCCGCAAATCGAGGCCCAGGCTTTCAGCCACCTCCAGGCCAACCAGGCCCTACAGTCCACCATGGCCACATTCCCCACATCGGGGCAACCAGTGATAGACACTACCCTAAAGGACATGTTACTATCCCTGCAGACCTCACTGATGTCATCCCTGGCACCCCTATTCACCAGACTAACTGCTGACATGCACGCTATGGATGACAGAGTAGCTCACTTAGAATGCAGCATGGGGGAATGCACAGCAACTGTAAATGATCTAGTAGACGCTTATGCTGACATGAAAGATGAACAGGCCTGGGTAAGAGCAAAGCTAGCAGATTTAGAGGACAGGTCCAGGAGGAACAATGTAAAAATTAGAGGAGTTCCTGAAGCAATACCACCGACAGACCTCCCTAAGTATGCTAAAGAGCTCATGCACCTAATTCTGCCAGATGCAGCGCCCAGAGACCTCATCGTGGATAGAATCCACAGAATTACTAAACCCTCTCACCTGGCAGCGTCAGTCCCCAGAGATGTCTTAATGAGGGTGCACTTCTTTCACATCAAAGAAAGACTCCTCATAACACTGAGAAACAAACCGACACTCCCGGCACCATACACTGGAATTCTCCTATTCCCAGACCTCTCCAAGTACACTATGCAGATGAGAAGACAACTTAACCCGATAACCAAAGGCCTCCACAACCACAAGATTCAGTTTAAATGGAGATACCCTGCATCACTACTCATCACAAGGGAGGGAGAGACACACATGATACACAACCTTCACAAAGGAATCCAGCTACTACACTCCTGGGGAATCATTTCCGAACCCCCACAAGACACCACACCACCTTTGGAGCAGCGCAGCAACCGCACACCCCGCCAAAACCCGAATGGCCGAAACACCTGAACAAAACTCTCTCCTTCCATTATAATGGGCCTATAAATCAACATGAGCATTGTTCTCCCTGGCTTCCAGCCTCCTGATTTGATTTGTTCTCACCAAGTTATAGACACTGTTACCCCTCTAGTGGTTTAGTTGAATTCCACATTCTCTACTCCACCTAACGTTCTAACGAGTGGGCATTTCGCCGCTCGTGCTTACTCCACAAGTTCCAATTTTATCTTGTTTAGTTCTATCAGTTAACGTTATTGTTTTTACAGCTTCTTCACTGCATACTACGTATGAACGGACAACCCATCGGGCACTATCTGAACCCTATTCACAACCACTTGACCCGGTAGTCCCAGGAAACCCGCAAGCCTTCACCGAACTGTAAGTGCCTGCAATCTATCAGTTATTCCCTTACAGCAACAACAATGCCGATCAAGATTCTATCCATAAACGCAAATGGACTCAATCACCCTGCAAAGAGACACTCGTTATGGAAGACAGCCCTGGACTTAAAGTGCGATATCCTGTGCGTCCAGGAGACACACTTTCTTTCCACAGCTGCACCTATATGTACCAATAGACAATTCTCCCAGGTGTTCTCCGCACCATTCACCTCAAAGAAAAGAGGGGTGATGATAGCAGTGAACAACTCGGTTACGTTTAAAACGAAAAGTGTCACCCTCGATCCAGAGGGCCGATATATTATTCTTGTTTGTGAAATAAACAATACTACCTATACTTTAATGAATGTGTACGCTCCAAATGCCAGGCAGACTCACTTCCTCCGCAAACTCATATGTACAGTAAACCCCCTGAAACAGGGACATCTAATTATATGCGGAGATTTCAACCTGGTACCCGATATTACTTTAGATTCAACCTCCGCACTTAAACGCAGAGAGTCCCCTCTAAAAAACCTTCTTGTTTCAAGTGACCTGTATGACATTTGGAGATGCTTACATGGAGAGGAGAGGGATTTTACATATTTCTCCCCTCTTCACAAAACATACTCTCGCATTGATAACTTTTTCACAGATAAGTGGCTACTGCAAAACATTAGCGCAGCTGAAATCCACAGTACGTCTTGGTCAGATCATGCCCCAATCACCATTACCATATCAGACTCAACAAAAAGTTCAAAGACCTTCCTATGGAGAGCAAACAATTATATCCTACAGAATCCAAGCTACACTCCAGAAATAGTGGAACAACTAAAGGTCTATTTCCAGATTAACTCGGGCTCTGTGCTGTGGAACGCGCACAAAGCCTTTATTAGAGGCATATTACTTAAAATTAGCTCCCGCCACAAGAAAAACAGATCGAAAAGAGTAGAAACTCTATTAACCCAATTAGCCACTCTAGAACAACAGAACAAACACAAAACCAACCCAACACGCTCTGCACAGATTCTGACACTTAGAAGAGAACTCAGACTACATCTCCTGCAATCTTACGAGCACATCCAAAGTAAATTAAAGGCCACCTCCTACACTACATCCAACAAAGCAGGAAAAGCCCAGGCACAACGTATTAAAGGCAGGAGAATAAAAAACAAAATAGAGAGACTCCACCACCCACACACCAACGAATCACTCAGAAACCCACAGGACATAGCAGATGCATTCAGCACCTACTACAGCGACTTATATAACCTAAAAAGAGACCCAGACACATACCAACCCTCCTCAGACGACATCCATGACTTTCTCTCACACATTAGACTCCCTTCGCTGACGACTGAACAACTTACTAGTCTAAATGACCCGTTCACAACACAAGAAGTAATGGCAACCATTAATAAAATTCCCTTAGGAAAGTCTCCGGGTCCAGACGGCCTCACGGGAGAGTACTTCAAGACATTCGGACACCACCTAGCTCCCCATCTTACAAACTTTTTCAACAGTGCGGCCACATCCGCCAAATTTCCACATGAATCTCTACAAGCGCTAATCATCACACTTCCAAAACCAGGCAAGGAACCGGTCACACCCCAAAACTTTCGCCCGATTTCGCTTCTAAACCTAGATGTGAAAATATATGCAAAAATAATAGCTACCAGACTATTACAAATTATGCCCAATCTGATCCATAGGGATCAATCAGGATTCACGTCCGGTAGACAAGCATCTGACGCCACGAGAAGACTGATTGACGCCATTCACTTTGCCGAGTCTAGTGGAACGCCTTCTCTGCTCCTGGCACTGGACGCGGAGAAGGCGTTCGACAGAGTCCACTGGAACTACCTACATCAGGTCCTTCACAAATTTGGCTTCAAAGGCCAAATACTTACTGCCATATTAGCACTATATACAACCCCCTCGGCCCGAGTGTTTTCAGCGGACATGCTATCCCAACCGTTTGACATCACCAACGGCACCAGACAAGGATGCCCGCTGTCACCACTGATCTTTAATTTACTCATGGAGACCCTAGCAGAACACATTAGGCAGAACCCTACAATAACAGGATTTGAGGTGGGCAGACAATCACACAAAATAAGTCTATTCGCAGACGATGTAATTCTCATGATCACAAATCCTACTTCCTCACTAGCAGAAGTACAGAACACACTTCAGTGGTTTAGCAAAATCTCCTATTACAGAGCAAACGCAACTAAATCATATATACTAGATCTAGGAATAGACGCCACCTCAAGAAACTTACTCCAAACCCAATTCCCCTTCACGTGGGCAGCTCACAGTATCACGTATCTAGGGATTCAGCTGACAAGATCAACAAAAAATTTATACAGTAGCAACTTTATACCATTCATTAGCAAACTCCAAACCGAGGTCCAAAAACTGGCTAAACACGAACTATCGTGGACAGGTAGACTCGCCGCGTTCAAAATGCTACATCTTCCCCAACTACTTTACCTCTTTAGGACAATACCCATACCCATCCCGGCGTCATACTTCAAATCTCTCCAAACACTCCTCAACAAATTTCTATGGCAAGGAAAGACCCCTAGATGCGCAAAACACATTCTAATCAAACACAAACTAGCAGGGGGGTCAGGATTAATAGAATTCGAAGACTACTACTGGGCAACGCTACTGACACAATTACAAGACTGGTTCCACGACTCTCCACGCACCCTCTGGGGACACTTAGAAGCCTCATGGTTTAAAAACCGCACCTTAAAAAGCTGGCTACTGGGAACCCCCCACGTCACCCTAATATCCAAAACTCTACCCCCCACAATCAGAGCCTCCGCCCTAGCCTGGAAGAAAATAGTGGCCCAAGGGACAAACGCGGACTACTCATTCTCTCCTCCACTGCCGCTCGACGCACTTTGCCATTATACTACTGATCTCTCTCTAAAGCACTGGGCAGCTAAAGGTATCAACCATATACAGGACTTACTCTCAGGAGACATCCTAATGACATTTCAACAGCTACAATTAAAGTTTGACCTCCATGCCACTGAACTCTTTACCTACATTCGAATCAAACACTGCTTATCACAACCAAACAACATATTTTACAAACTTCCCCCTAAAGTGTGGACATACTTGACAAACCCTCCCTCAAAGAAAAGTGGTATCTCCCTCTTTTATAATATTTTCCATCAGAAACAGAAATTTACCAAATCCAAACACCACCTTCACTGGGACAAGGATCTCGGGAGAACATTCACAGACACTCAATGGTGCACAGCCTTACGTTCTATATACAAAGCTACCCAAAACTCAGCACTCTGGGAACTCACACAAAAAATATCTCTAAGGTGGTACCTCACACCCACAAAACTTGCCTCATTTAACATTACCGCCCCCGATACATGCTGGAGATGTAACTCAGAGAGAGGTGACCTATTACACATTCTCTGGGCCTGCCCCTCCATAAAATCATACTGGACAAACATCTTCCGTATCCTGTCAGACATCACAAAAGAACACATAACACCATCACCGGCACTAGCACTGCTCAATCTGACAATCGAGCAAATCCCAGGACCGTCAAGATTAGTCACAACCAACATCCTCCTAGCAGCTAGAATTAGCTTGACCAGATTATGGAAGAACACCCATTTGCCCACGATAGAAAACACTCTAGATCTAGTAAATTTGCATTTCAACTATGAACTTACAATGGCATCCAGCAGAGGCCTAATCACGAAAACAAAACAAAAATGGGAGCCCTGGGCTAACTGGGAAAGAGCAGAACTGTTTATATGAACCATCAATCCAGATAGTATACCCCAAAACTGGCAATTAAACTTTCATCACATTATGTCAGTGAAATATGCTGTTATGTTTACAAGTACGAACCAACTTACTTTTATTACTTATGTTTTCCTTGGCTAA
This sequence comes from Rana muscosa, assembly GCA_029206835.1. Lineage (NCBI taxonomy): Eukaryota > Metazoa > Chordata > Amphibia > Anura > Ranidae > Rana > Rana muscosa. The sequence goes on along the minus strand of CM055121.1, from coordinate 239,754,855 downwards.
GAGAAAGAATGTAACCTATGTGCTGTAAATGTGGTATAACCTGAAACGGAATTGGAACGCAACATGTATAATTTCCATGTCATATGTTTGAAAAACCAATAAAAATCTATTGATAAAAAAAAAAGATCTCTGACTTTATTAAGTACAACAGTGGCTTATATACAAGTAAAAGAAGGGAGGGGCTGTGTTTTCATGTATATGTGTCTCATGCCCCATACACACGACCGTTTTTTCCGACAAGAAAACTGCCATTTTTTAGATTGGTCTGGAAAACCGGTCTGTGTATGCTGCTCCATAGCAGTTTTCCAGACGAGAAAACTGCCCGCAAAAAATTTAGAACCTGCTCTATTTTTTCCCGTCATGTTTCCCATCAGTCTTTTTCTCATTGCGAAAACAGGTCGTATGTATGCTTTTCCGAGGAAAAAAAAAATGCGCATGCTCAGAATCAAGTATGAGACGGGAGGGCTCATTCTGGTAAAACTAGCGTTCGTAATGGAGATAGCACATTTGTCACGCTGTAACGGACTGAAAAGCACGAGGCTGAAAAGCACGAATCGTCTCTCACCAAACTTTTACTAACACGAGATCAGCAAAAGCAGCCCAAAGGGTGACGCCATTTGAATAGAATGTCCCCTTTATAGTGCCGTCATACGTGTTGGACGTCACTGCGCCTTGGTCGAGCGTTTTTTTTAATGAACATGTGTATGCAAGACAGGCTTGAGAGGAATCACGTCAGGAAAAACATCGGGTTTTGGGATGTCAGGAAAACTGGTCGTGTGTACAAGGCATAAAGGTTATACAAACTCAGTACTTTCTGATCATGATTTAAACTGCTGACTAGATAACAAGAAATAGCTAATGACTTGCTGACACAAGAGGCTGCTCCGTGAATCAGCTTAACCACAGTTACTCACAGTGTGTAGTTCTATACAAACTGTTAGTCAAAGCGGAGGTCTGCCAAATTTTTTATTTTTTTAAAGTCAGCAGCTAAAAATACTGCATCTGCTGACTTTTAAAATAAGGACACTTACCTGTCCAGGGCGCCCGCGATGTCGGCACCCGAAGCTTATCTATCGCTCGGCTATCGGGTGCTGCCGCCGCCATCTTCGGTAAGGGAATCAGGAAGTGCAGCCATGCGGCTTCACTTCCTGGTTCCCTACTGCGCATACATGACTCACGCTGCGCTATCCCACTGCTCCCTTCCGTCTTCTGGGACCTGTGTCTTCCAGAAGACAGCGGGGGGGGCGGAGAAGGCGCCGGAAGTGGCGTAGATACCCGCGGGTGGCTTGGGTATCTATGCCCGGAAGTGGGTGAAAAATACCTGTATTACATAGGTATCTGCTCCCCCCTCCCCCCTGAAAGGTGCCAAATGTAACACCGGAGGGGGGGAGGGTTCCAAAAAGCAGAAGTTCCATTTTTGGGTGGAACTATGCTTTAAGCTGTTTATGTCAAAGCACATACATTCAAAAGTTAATTTCTACTTTCTATAAAATGGAGAGGAATCTAAAATGGAGTCAGTTGTTTATACATTCTATTACACCAGCCAGTGTCATTAGTACAGTGACAGTGCATATTGTTAGCACTGATTACTGTATTAGTCTCTCTCAGTGGCAGTTAGTCAGTTAGCGTCAGATTGCCTGCTGCACTATCGCAGTCCCATTATAAGTCGCTGATCAACGCCATTAGTAGTATTAAAAAAAATATTAAATAACAATTCCAATATACTGTATATACCATAGTTTGTAGAAGCTATAACTTCTACATATTAAAAAAAAAAGTGGTGATTAAATAGCACAAAAAAATGTCTATTTGTGTGAAGAAAAAAAAAATATTTTTGTTTGGGTACAGCATTGCATGACCGCTTCACAATGACTGGTAAAGTAGCGCAGTGCTAAAAAACAAAAAAATTACCTGGTCATGAAGGGGGTAAAACCTTCCGGAGCTGAAGTGGTTAAAGTGAATTGCATGCTACCTTCAACATGAGTTTTAAAGTGAATGTAAAGACTAGACTTTTGTCCTCCTGAAGTATTTTCTACCTTGCTGTCTGTACTGTTCATCTGTTTCTCTTAAATGGATGTTGTGTGCTTTCAGTGGGAACTGGGGGGGGGGGGCATGTTTGGCCCCTATATTTGGAACATGTGATCCTATTGGGAGGCTAGTATTGTCTGTGGTTTAGTCCTATCCCTACTGTTAGGACAAAAACAATTGGGTACAGTCCATGATCATTTTTTATTTTGCACTAACATCCAAATTTTCAGGACAACCTTTTGGGGTGTGCCCCCTTCTTCAAGGTCCAAGCATTAGTACTGCTTGGACCTTGAAGAAGGGGGTACACTCTGAAAACTTCTCCTGAAAATCTGGATTTTAGTGCAAATAAAAAAGGTATCACAGACAATACCCAACTGTTTTTGTTAAAAGTGCATGAAAACGGCTTCAGTCACCTCTACTATAAGGAGGTTCTGTGGGGGGGGGGGGGGACGACGGTTGGTTCTACATGTACTCTTCTTACTAATACAGTGGAACCTTGGATTTCAAGCATAATCCGTTCCAGGAGAATGCTTGTAATCCAAAGCACTAGCATATTCAAAGCGAAGAAGTCAATGGAAACAAAAATAATTTGTTCTGCATTGTCTTCTACGATATGCAATACCACATGTGGCCAGAGGTGGGGGGCGCCGGAGAGCCTCGGAAATACTCAGGACAGCTCTGCTGAACTCAGAAACCCTCGGAAAGGCTCAGGAACTGAGTATTTCCAAGTTTTTTAGAGTATTTCTGAGTATTTCCGAATGGCTCCGATCGGCTCCGGCGCCCCCGCACCTCTGGCCAAATGCGGTACTGCACACCGCTGTGGCTTGAATGCTGCTAGTTTTGTGAGACAACATTCTCAAACCGAGTCAGGATTTTTAAAAAAATGCTTGTATTGCGAAACGCTCTTTAACCGCGTTACTCGCAATCTGAGGTTTCACTGTACAAGGCTATGCCTGCCTACAATTGCATGGTTCCTATATTGCCAGTGCCATCTAGTGGCCATGATTTATTATTTTTCCCTGATTAAGGTCTTCTGGGAAAAAAAAAAACATTATGACCATTAGGTGGCACTGCTTGATATATGAGAACTATACATATTAGAGAAACTACACAATTTTTGCCCCGATTTTGCAAACGTTTGTCACATGCACACAAGCAAATGTTTCAAACATAGGCCCCTTTATGTTCAGCTTTTGCTGTATGCATAAGAAAAAAAAAAAAGAAAAAAAAAAAAAGAAAATCGCACAAGGAGCAAGGGATCCTCTCATAATGTGCATAGCGGTTCTAATGACCCACCAACTCATCAAAGATATCTCACTAATAGAGTTGCGGTTAGTATATGAAGCTGTCAGATGGTTTAACACTCTTTCTTTTTTTTTTTTATAAATAAAATGAAATAGTAGTTCTAGGTGGAATAATCTTCTCATGCATTCTATATTAAATAAAGTATATGTTAAAAAAAAATAAAAAAAAATAAATAATCTTCTCATGGATTCCTCTAAAATTCCAACTCAGGAATTTTACAGTGACCATGGCAATATACATATAGGTATGTATAAATAGATATCAGAATAATCAGATCAAACAGCACATACAGGGTTAATATTACTTTACAGACATAGCAGTAACATCATTATAACTATAATAACCAAAACTTAGTAGCTTCATGGATTGCATATAAACACCAAACACATGTGAGCCTTTACTATACCCAAACATGAAACCATATGACACATAACACCCAACTCTCTGTCATTGGGAACTGAAGGGCAATTTTGTCTAATATCGCAATCTAGGTTAAAGCGTATCTAAACCCAAAACCAAAAACCTAATTTATTGCAGCTTACCAACCCTTAAATATGGCGGCTATATATTTTTTTCTCTTTATTTTCACTGGTTGATTCTGTAAGCAACATGCTTCCGGTCCCAGGGTGACAACTCTCTAAGCTCAGCAAACCTCTGATGAAGCTCCGTCTTGTGGACGTAACATGTAAGGTGAAGACAGGTGCATGACGTCATCACACTACTGGGACACCGCTTTGTAAGTCAGAGGATATACCCAAACTTGTGCCTAGTTTGAACGCTATTTATTTCATCTAGGGCTGAATCAGGGTTGCCACCATCACTGTTTTGTTGTACATAAGCAATCTCTGAATTGGGACTTTCTTAAATGCAACCAAACATAACAATATATAATAAATAAGTATGATTTATTGAAACACAACTGAAAAATTCCCACATGGGACAATTAAAAACAATTTTGTATACAAAACATGAAAATAAGAAGTGGTGATACCCAAACTCATAAGCTGATTAATTGTACTACAGCAATGACATGGTTTGCTGTAGCAGTGATCAGTACACATCTAAAGCCTCGTACACACGGTCGGACTTCCATCTGACTTTTCCGTGGATTTTTGTCCGAACGGAGTTGGTCGGGAACACCCATAGCATACACACCACAGGACTTTTCTGCAAACTTTCCCAAAACTTTTTCCAACATCACGTGGTTTTTCTGCTCTTTTCTGCTCTTTACCGCCAACCTTTGGTCAACTTCTGCTATTGTTGGTTGATTTTAACATTATTTGTTTTGTCCATCGGACAAAAGTCCGATGGTTTTCTGTACACACGGTCAGACTTTGCTCCATCGGACCTTTGTTGGCCAAAAGTTTGTCCGTTTGCAGACCGAACTTTTGTCCGATGAAAACCAAAAAAGTTTGTCCGATGGAGCGTACACATGGTCGGATTTTTTGGCAAACTTGCTCAAAATGAAGTTTGTTGGCAAAAAGTCAGACCGTGTGTATGGGGCTTAAGTGTCCCTTGCAGTGACCAGTACAGATTTCAGTGTCCCCTTAATATGGATCCCAGTGCCCCCTGCAGTAACCAATATGGATCCCAGTGATCACTACAGATTTCAGTGTCTTCAACAGTAACCAGTATAAATCATTGCGCCCCCCCCCCCCCCCGCAGTGACTCACTGTAATTGTGCATCCAGACTTCCAAATTCCGGCCAGAATATACAGACCAGCCTGGCCAGCCTCCAGCTAGACATGCGCGGTTCGTTCAGAATTAATATGCAGACAAAATTTTTGTTATTCTGAGATTCGAATATATCCGAATACCTGAATTACATTATGAGGCTGGGTTCACACCAGTGTGAATTGGATGTGGATTCTCCCCATCCAATTCACAATAGCAGGAGATTGTGACCGGCTCTCTATGGAGTCGGTTCACATGTCTCCACTGCCGCTCCGGTGTGAATTTGCACAGGGGCCCTGTGCGTCTTTTGGTCTGTTTCAGGTCTGAATTCAGCCAAAAATGTGATGCTGAAATCGGACCTGAAACGGTAAATGGGGAAGGACCGCACCCCTGCTGTGAGCCGCATGCGGTTTAGATGTGAACCCAGCCTAAACAAAGTTTACTGAATGCTCCGAATAATTAAAAAAAAAATAGTCTGAAATTCTAAAATTAAAACTGAAATTCAAATCGAATTTTAGATTGAATTCCATTTGAATTCGAACTGTAAACATATTTCTGAAATAAAAGACTGTGTGTGTTATTAGAGTACCAGTTCAAATAAATTCTGTTTTTGTTAAGCCAAAGAGTCATTGTAATCATTTGATGGAGATTTTTCTTTTGTTTGTTCACTTTGTCGCATTCGAATCGAAAAAAAATATAACATTTTCGTCTCGACCGATTCGAAATTTATCGATTTGAATGTTTCAAATTGAAAAGAGACAGTAAAATTTAAGAAAATTTGAAAAATTCCGAATACGAATCCCGAATACGAATTAATCGAATTAACCGAATTTAGCAAAACTAAAAATCTAGATTAACGAATCTGAACAAAACTAAACAAAACAATTTTTTTCGTCATGCACATTTCTACCTCCAGCAGGGTGACAACAGCCAGGGTGGGGGGGAAAGACTGTCCGGTCAGGCCCCGCCCACTAGCAGTAAGTAAAGCCTCCGAGGAATTCACACATTGTTAGTGGGCGGGCTCAGATCACTTTCCATCAGAGTTGGCTTCAGACTGAACACTGCATTGGCAGTGCCGGCTGTGCCTCAGCTTGGGTTGGGCTTTTGTGGCCAGTTATAGAGACAGCCCTGCCAATGCTACTGGTCCTGGTGGTGCACAAAGAAAATCTAGATGAGCACAACGCACCCCAGCACCACCCTAGATCTGGCCCTGTTTCAGACCGAACCCAAACTAGTCCCTAATCCTAATGACCAACTGTGAAAGCCAATCATACGAGGAGTGCATAGTTTGTGGCGTGTCGGCTCAATCATAGACTTGCATTGTGAGAAGGAACAGTAAATCACATCCATTGTGCAGCACTAAAAAAGCAGGAAGCAGAGACTAGCTATGTAACTTTTTTTTAGTTCTTGCACATTTGCCTGACTGTTGGAGGCATTGATAATTTTTTTTTTTTTTTACAGACAAGTTTTCAATTTTTTCAGAAATCTTTTATTCTGTTTGAGATAAAAAATTGCTATGTTACTTAATTTGGTTTTAGTTGCACAGATTATCATTAGATGAGTCATATATTGGTACTTATCTTATATGTACTATACCTAACTCAGTATAATGATATTTTTTTTTTCTTCTTTATTATCTCTAATGCTATCTGTTGATCTTATCAATAAAAATTAAATATTCGAACGAGAAAAAAAATGCTATGTCGTCCATTTAGAGGCAAGTAATGGGCAGCAGAGTTCTTTTATTAAATAAAAACACTCAACTTTTAAATAGGAAGCATGCTGACATGTTTATTGACTTTTTGTTTGGTCATGTAAGAAGAAAGAAGCTAAGGGTTACATCTTGGAATATTTATTTTAAAATATTTCAGGTAAAGACGCTGCAATAAAGAACTTTCGGTAGCTTTTTTAATAGATGACAATGCTGCCATCCAGTGGAAGCTTGTGAGAATGAAATGCTTGGTAAAAATAAGGCGATTGATTGTTAAGGTGGGAAGAAAACCTACAGTATATTAGTTTGACTAAATAAAAATAAAAAAAATAAGAAAAAGGAAGAAGTGTAAATGTCTCAAATGAATGTAGCGATACCCCCAAACTAAAAGAGTCGCTGGTTTTGTTTCGGGCCCTGTACACAGCACAGCCAACCCCCGGCAATCTACTCGACCCTCCTCTGGCACAGCTAGTCTAGGGTTGGTATATTAGTATAGCTCTATACCTGTCTATGAACAATCCCACAATAATCCAAACAGTTGTGAAATATAATAATGGACGCTAATACCAGAATGATTAACTATAATAGATTTACTTGGATATAAAGGGCAACGATCAATACCATATAACACATACATAGAGAGCCCTGCAGTAATGATAACACTAGTCAATTATAGTGCATATATATATTTAGATCACACACTAACATATAGCTATTCTCCCCGTGAGCAATATGGCGCTCAATAAAGCTATAAATTCCCAGTCAGGCCTGACTCAGTTAAAGCTCAGTCTTTAAGTGAGGAATCTTCGCATGCAAGACGATCGGTGGTGCACATACAGGAACAATAATTTGTAATCCAATAACGATTTATAGCAATAGAAGCAACTCCCCGGAGACTATATAACTCTGTTCTGCAACTAGTCTCCTGTCAGGATAGCAAGTATAACACGATGGGCCAAGGCAGTCAATAGGCCTAACAAAAGTACTCGGTTATAGTTGTGAGCAGGTGCTCTCTCACCCCTCCGGACTCGATCCTAGTTCGGGACTCCCACCGCTGTGTCTCCACACACAGGATCTGCAACAGCCGGATCTCTGGTCCAACTGACGTCCACGAAGCAGGTAGATGTCAGATGCCGCACAGGCTCCGCAGCGAGGTGGAACGCTCTCTGGAAGTGCGCAAGGCCCAGGCCTCGGGCCTTGTACTCGCAGCAGGTCCGCACAGGAAGTCCTCTTGCCAGCCGCGCGGTGTCCAAAGAGGCCGGGCCTAGCCTCGCCCTCCCCTTTTATACCCCCACCCATGAGTCTCTGCGGCGGAACAATGCACTCTGGGTGCCAAACAGGGTTCTGGGTAACGTAGTCCATGGGGCCTCAACGGAGACCCCGCTACATGAACATAATTACTTATGTCAAATTTATACTCCCAAGTGAATTAATTTATTAAAAAAGAAGACCTGGTGGAGGTTCTAATGCTTCCCCACTTTACTTATAATAAGTAATAATAATATGTAGCACACACATGCCCTTCTCCTCCAGTCCTTGGCTCACTCACAGGAGGAAAAGGCCCACGATGCCACCATGCCCGTACCCTCTGGTTTGCAGAGGTTAAGCACACTTGTAACTTACGGGTCTTGCAGCAAGGTTCTCCCTTAAAGTTGGTTCTCGTCCTCTAGAATGTAAAGGACAAGTCTCTATACCCCAAGTAACTCCAAGGTCCACACCAGTAGCAACTCCAACATAGAGTTTATTTCTCTTATGCATGAATAACCACAAAGTTGAGAAGGGAGAAAGGTGTTAGAAAGGATAGATCCGATTCAGACACTCCTGGCTTCTTCGCCACTCAATCCCGAGTGGGTATAGCTCACCCTGATAGTCACCCAAGGGCACTAGCAGCAGGCATGTAGCTCAAACAGTCAATACAAATCCCCTTGATAGATGCGATCGGGAGATCCCCTGCCACAGAATCTATAGTGTCCCAAACCTCCTAATGGTCACGTTGTTTAGATCCCTGTTTTCGGATGGATGACATCCCTCCAGAGAGTTACTGGGCCCCTTCCTTCACTGTGATCTCTCACCAGTCCTTCGGAATGGTCCTCCCCCAGTCTCCTCTTCCAGATGCGGGTCCCCTCGCAAGGCGACACCATGAGATTCTTCCTCCCCGAAGTGGGCTCCAGCTAAAGGTGCTGGGCCCAGGGTTTAAGCTGCAGTCCCAGGACTAAAGGTGCCTGGGACTGAGGCGCACTTGGCCCCATGGCCTGGAGGGCCATGCACTTGAACTTGGACCGTAGGTTCTCCCTCCGGGCATGGGCCCCGGAATTGCTCGCTCCCTAATGGCGTCTGCCTCTTTTGTACCCTCTCCCGACATGCACAGCGGGCAGACCACACCCACTGCATGACTGCCGAGAGAGGACACCCTATTGCCACGCCATCACCTGTGGTTCAACCCCAAGTACAAGTGACAGCGCCACCCATACTTCCAAGGGGAACTACACACCAGGTGAGACAGCAGCAAAGCAGAGTCCAATAAATTGAAAGATCCGAGCCAATTACCACTCGAATCACTCCTAAATTGGGACCCCCGCTACAAATATTAAGACAAAATAATAGATAAACGTGCTTTAACCTTTTCCCTCTGGCCGTACACATATATGCAGACTCCTGGCGGGTAGGCTTTAACGCTGAGAGACCGCATATATGTGGCTCTATGTAAACAACTCTGTGCTGAAAATGCGTTGTCCCAGCACAGAGCCCGCTGTGTACTGGCAGGGCCGGGACAAGGGATGGGCAGGAGGGGCGGCTGCCCTGGGCATTGTGGTATCATGTGAGGTGGGGGGGCACCACGCGGAGATTTGGGGGGAGATTTGTGTTAAGGGGTAACTGGGGGGCGGCAGGGGGTAAGAATTGTTCTAGGAGGGCAAATTTAGGGAGGTGTGGGGGGATGGGGGAAGAGAATTTGTGCCAGGAGGGGGGATTTCTGCTTTTAGGGATGATTGGAGGGTATTTGTGCTGGGACGGGAATAGGGCATTAGGGAGGCAAATTTGTGTTGGAAGGGAGGATTTGGAATGGGGGGGGTCTGTGCTTGGAGGGGAAATTTGATGGGAAGAGAATTAGTGCTAGGAGGGGGATTCTTTTTTTTTGGGGGGGGGGGATTTGTGCTGGGGGCATACAGGGAGAGAAAGGATTTGAGCTGGGGAGGGGCAAGGATTTGTGCTGGGTGGGATTATTTCAGCATGGGGGGCAGATTTGTACTGGAAGGAGGGGGAATTTATGCTTAGAAGTGAGCATGCAGATTGATGCTCGTTTTTTTGTTTTTTTTGGGGGGGGGGATTTTTGCTGACACATAATGCTCATAATCGGGGCTGGGGGGCAATTTGGTATGTTCGTCCTGGGCTCTAAATGCACTTGTCCCAACACTGGGTACTGGAAAGCTCCTGAAGCATACTTGCGATCGGGAGCTTTCCAATCATGGGACGGCTGTGACAGCCAATGACAGTGGTCACATGATCGGAATGCCATCCTCCGCCTCCCGGCATTTAGAACCTCCTAAAGGGCCAGGAGGCGGCTTCGGGAAGTGGTTAAGATGGTCAGTTCAGTTTGATTCATGGTGCTTAAATCTTAATAACTATGAGATCAGAGTATAAAACATTAATAGTGCAGCTATCTTAACCGTTTGCACAGGCGTTATGAATGTTTGGCGTATTGTATATGCAATATAATTATCTGCTATTATTGTCAGCTCCTTCTAGAGGTCATAATGTGGTAATTTCACTAAAATACTAAGAAAAAAACAAAACGAATTATGGCCACTAGATGGAGATGATGATCATAGGAGATAATTATATTACAAACAATATGACATTGACTAATGGTGCCTGCCTGAATGCTTAGGACATCAGCACAGCAATTTTTTTTCATACATAGACCCCTATGATTGTTGGGTATACATACAGGCTATAAGTCCTGCGCTATGGTTAAAATGCTAATTTTATAATGAGTAGCTGCCAGCACCTTAATTATATCTCCTAAGTAAGTAAATATATATGGGGTGCAGCGCAACAATACATCTCGCCTCTTGATGAACAGATGTGGTGTATTCAATTTAATAAAGTGGAAACCTCTTCAATCCCTATATATCAAAAAAGTGCTTGTGCAAAAAAACAATTACAACATTATGTCATACCTCCCAACTTTTTGAGATAGGAATGAAGGACACCTATTAGCAAAAGTATGTAGGTATAGGACACGTCCCCTGCCACGCCCCCTTAAAAGGAGAATTATACTCAATAAAAGATTAGTTAACCGCTTCCAGACCAGCCGCTGCAGTTATACTGCGGCAGGCTGGCTCCCCTGCGCTAGCTGTATGTCAGTCCTGTAAGATGCCTCCGGCGGCGCGTGCGCCCGAAGTGTGTCCCCGGAGCCGATGCAAATGCCCAGCGGTCGCGATGATCGCCGGGCACCCGCAATTGCTCGTTATAGAACGAGAACGGGGATGTGTGTGTTCTCTCAGGGGCGAGGAGACTGATCGCGTGTTCACACATTGTATGAACACCGATCAATCTCTTCCCCTAGTCAGTCCCATCCCCCTTACAGTTAGAACACACATCAGGGAACACAGTTAACCCCTTGTTCACCCCTAGTATTAACCCCTTCCCTGCCAGTGTCATTTATACAGTAATCAGTGCATTTTTATATCACTAATCACTGTATAAATGTCACTGGTCCCAAAAATGTGTCAAAAGTGTCCGATTTGTCGGCCGCAATTTCGCAGTCCCGATAAAAATAGCAGATCGCCGCCATTACTAGTAAAAAAAAAAAATAATAATAAAAAAAATGTCATAAATCTATCCCCTATTTTGTAGACGATATAACTTTTGTGCAAACCAATCAATATGCACTTATTGCAATTTTTTTTACCAAAAATATGTAGAAGAATACATATCGGCCTAAACTGAGGAAAAAATTCGTTTTTTTTTTTTAAATTGGGATATTTATTGTAGCAAAAAGTAAAAGATGTGTTTTTTTTTCAAAATTGTTGCTCTTCTTTTGTTTATAGCGCAAAAAATAAAAACCGCAGAGGTGATCAAATGCCACCAAAAGAAAGCTCTATTTATGGGAAAAAAAGGACGTAAATTTTGTTTAGTTGCACGACTGCGCAATTGTCAGTTAAAGTGACGCAGTGCCGTATTGCAAAAAATGGCCTGGTCATTGAGCAGCCAAATCTTCCAGGGCTGAAGTGGTTAAACCCACCGGTGCTTTTTTTTTTTTTACCACTACTATTCCTTTATATTGGCTTTTGAAATGTACAAATGCAGCAATTTAGAAATTGGATGAAAAGTTTAGCTCTGGGAAACACTTTTTGAAAGATAAAAAGTGCATTTTATATACAACTATAGAGATCAGACCAAAATGAGGGACAAATGAGGAGGAAAGAGGGACAGAGGGACTTTGTTCCAAATCAGGGACAGTTGGGAACTATGCTATAATATTCCTCCCCCTATCCAACATATGCCTACAACCATTATCACTTAATTTATATCACAAATCCAATAAAGATTCAATAAAGATGGTTACATGTAAATTGTAAAAAATTGCAAAGATACATACAGGTATATAAAAGTGCAACGCTATAATGCACCTCCCCCATTTATTTATTTTTACAAAGGTTTTCATTGCAGAGACATACAGAGCCAACTGACTGAGACTGAAGGCCTCTTGAGCCCCATAGGGAAAGAGAGCCTTGACTGATGGGGGCATGACCCGGTGCCCGACAAGGTGGTTGATGGTCACCAAGGATTGGTGGAAACATGGGGGATGTGCTGGTCCTGAGCTCAGAAATCATTTGCCCCCAGGGAATTCTGTGTCTTTTGAAGAAGTAGATGGAAGAGCTGCCCACCCTCCTGCTCCTTTTCTCTCCTTTATGGTGTGTCACAGCTTGCTGCGGTTTCTTGACCTTGCCAGCATTTAAAGTTGCTGTAATGGGCTATGCCCTTGATGGAAATTGGAAGTAGACTGTCTGTCCAGCACTTATGGTAAGGACAGGCCCCCCTTTGGAATTGCAAGCTCACAGTACGACTGTGACTGGCACTGGTTAAATGTGTTCACATATTATGTGTTGGAATTTAATAAAGCTGTGGCCTTGCCCCTTTCCAACCTAGTGGTTGTAAGTGTTTTATTTAATGGGGTAAGGGGGCAAGGGTGGTGGGGGGGTTTGAACACATTATGTTACATTTCATTTGTACCTAGGCCCATTGCGTCTCAGTAGTCAAGTTATCCGTGCACAACATACCTCGGAGAATAGCTCCAGAATACAGTGGGATAAGAGAAAAATAGGTGAAATATAGAAAAAAAATTACCGATCCACTCTATGAATGTGATGCTCAATCGTTCCTGAAAGGTAGAACATAGTTATCGGCAGTAACAAAAAAGAAAAAAGAAAAACTGAAGGAGTTCGAACCTCAGGAACTGTGAGGAAGGCCTCTAAGCTACAACATGTTCTCGGTCATTGAACCGGAGGAATGTCAGTCAACCAAGGAATACAAACATATATAGGACGAAGAATACCGAGTCCTGGGTTAAGGAGGAAGACGTTAAAGATAATGGGGGGAAAAAAGAAGGAGAAAGCAGGAAAGGTTAAAGTGGAAGAAAAAAAGAACAGAGGAAAAACAGTAGTCTTATGCCTTGTACACACAATCAGGCTTTTGCCCGGCCAAATTACATCGGAATTCCATCGGAGAAAAATAGAACATGTTCTATATCTAAACTTCGACGGCATTCCTCGGAATTTCTGATGAAAAAACTCCGATGGGGCTACACACGGTAGGATTTTCCGATGGAAAAAGTCCGTCTGACTTTTTCCATCGGAAATTCCTATTGTGTGTACAAGGCATAAGAGGACAATGTATTTATTTATTTATTTATGTAGTCAATTTATGCAGCAATTTACATATACAGTATCTCACAAAAGTAGGTACACCCCTGACATTTTAGTAAATATTTTATTATATCCTTTCATGTGACAACACTGAAAAAATTACACTTTGCGACAAAGTAAAGTAGTGTACAGCTTGTATAACAGTGTAAATTTGCTGTCCCTTCAAAAAAACTCAACACACAGCCATTAATGTCTAAACCGCTGGCAACAAAAGTGGGTACACCCCTAAGTGAAAATGTCCAAATTGGGTCCAATTAGCCATTTTGCCTCCCCGGTGTCAGGTGACTCGCTAGTGTTACAAGGTTTCAGGTGTGAATGGGGAACAGGTGTGTTAAATTTGGTGTTATCGCTCTCAGTCTCTCATACTGGTCACTGGAAGTTGAAAATGCCACCTCGTGGCAAAGAACTCTCTGAGGATCTGAAAAAAATTATTGCTGCTTTACATAAAGAGGGCTTAGGCTATAAGAAGATTGCCAAGACCCTGAAACTGAGCTGCAGCACGGTGGCCAAGACCATACAGCGGTTTAACAGGACAGGTTCCACTCAGAACAGGCCTTGTCATGGTCGACCAAAGAAGTTGGGTGCACATGCTCAGCGTCATTTCCAGAGGTTGTCTTTGGGAAATAGACGTATGAGTGCTGCCAGCATTGCTGAAAAGGTTGAAGGGGTGGCGTGTCAGCCTGTCAGTGCTCAGACCATACGCCGCACACTGCATCAAATGATGCACAAGAAAACCCGCAAACGGTTTGCTGAAGACAAGCAGACTAAGGACATTGATTACTGGAACCATGTTCTGTGGTCTGATGAGACCAAGATAAACTTATTTGGTTCAGATGGTATCAAGCGTGTGTGGCGGCAACCAGGTGAGGAGTACAAAGACAAGTGTATCTTGCCTACAGTCAAGCATGGTGGTGGGAGTGTCATGGTCTGGGGCTGCATAAGTGCTGCCGGCACTGGGGAGCTATATTTCATTGAGGGAACCATGAATGCCAACATGTACTGTGACATACTGAAGCAGAGCATGATCCTCTCCCTTCGGAGACTGGGCCGCAGGGCAGTATTCCAACACGACAACGACCCCAAACACACCTCCAAGACAACCACTGCCTTGCTAAAGAAGCTGAGGGTAAAGCTGATGGACTGGCCAAGCATGTCTCATGACCTAAACCCTATTGAGCATCTGTGGGGCATCCTCAAAGGGAAGGTGGAGGAGTGCAAGGTCTCTAAAATCCACCAGCTGTCATGGATATGCAGTAATGTTTGTCGGTCAGCTTACCTTCCTCTCCATGTGTTCACCTTAGAGGCCAGACACTCTCACCTGGCTGCTTTAATAATCTCTCCTCCCAACATGGCTCCACCCCAGGCCCTATCAGAGAACTCTATATTAACCTGTGCACTGCAAGTCTGCCTTACTGATCAACGTTGTTTGTTAAGCATTGTGTGTTTGGGTTCCTGCTTGCCGTGTGCTACATCTGTCTCTGTGTTACCGATCTTGGCTTGTTCTTGGCTATCCCTGTCTGCTTGTGACCTTGACCTTTGGCTTGTCCTTTGTTTATCCTTGTCGGCTTGTCGCCCTGACCTTGGCTTATCCCCTCACTATCTCTTGTATCCTGAGCTGCTGCTTCCCCTCTATCCTTAATACCCTACGGAGTGTGAGCTAGGGGACTCTGGGGGCCGCGACCTGTATCCAGTTGCAGCTCAGTCCATCCTCACCACTAGAGGCTCTGGTGAACACCTGCTGGATCTTAGACTCCGCGCCCTGGGGAATCTTGGGCTCTAGCTCCCTGTGGGATCCCTGTTGGTGCTCCAGTGGACCTGCCTTCCTTTACCACCCAGTGTTCCATCTGCAGCAGTCAGCCATAGGGTTCACTACCTTGTGGTGCACTCCTGGCCTACGGTGTGCATCTGTCATCTGGCCTCAGGTGACCTGACACCAGCTCTGTGATGTTGTCATGGAGGATTGGAAGAGGACTCCGGTGGCAACCTGTGAAGCTCTGGTGAACTCCATGCCCAAGAGGGTTAAGGCAGTGCTGTAAAATAATGGTGGCCACACAAAATATTGACACTTTGGGCCCAATTTGGACATTTTCACTTAGGGGTGTACTCACTTTTGTTGAAAGTAAGCACCTCCCCTATTTTTCAATGTATTTGTGCTGCTATATTATTACCACTTGACCTCCGGAAGATTTTCCCCCTTCATGACCAGGCCATTTTTTGCCACACGGCACTGCGTTACTTTAACTTTCTTAGCGGTAATTCCGAGTCAAGGCTCGGGGTGAGTTTTTCATGCTAAGAGCGGTAATCCCGAGCCAGACTCGGGATTGCATTGCAGGATACAGGGAAGTTACTTACCTTGTTCCCTGGATCCTGCGATGTCCTCCCGCAGTGTGTGTGAGCTGTCTCCTCGCTCGATTCACACAGTGCCGAGCTCCGTTCCCTGCGACGTTGAGGTGGACGGGGGCGGAGTTCGGCGCCAAATTCAAAAAGTGAAACACACAGTATACATACAGTACATACAGTATACTGTAATCTTACAGATTACAGTACTGTATCACATAATTACACACCCCCTTTGTCCCTAGTGGTCTGTCCAGTGCACTGCATGCACTTTTATATTATAAATACTGTTTTTTCTGCCTGGAAACTGGAGATTGTCCATAGCAACCAAAAAGTGTCCCTTTATGTCAAAAGTGGTTTTAGACCAGCTAGAAAACAGCGATAATAAATTAGAATCACTCGCAGAATTGAGCGATAGCGATTTGTGGGGAAATTCGTCATCAAACACTAAATCTAATGACAGCGACAATTCTGCAACTGAGCAAATTTCAGTGTTTTTGATTTGATTACATTATTGAATAATTTTTATTATAATTACATTACTATTATTTATAGTTATTTATTATATTATAATTTATGATTTTGTGTTTCAAACTTTATCATACCCGGGATGTCTACTAGACTCTTGTTTGGTCAGGTTTAAGTAAGTAATTACTAAGAATTGCAGGCCTATAATACATAACACCAAATCTCCATGCAAAATAATTGTACCGCTTTTGGTACATAATTCCAGACAGAATCATACCGCCAGGGAGGTTAACTGTCATGCGACGCTGTACCCTGGGGTTGGGAAGATATGGGATGCCCAGAACTGCATTTGGTTGTAACGTGAAGACATGAAATCACACGGCTGTCCCCCTGTAGGAATAAACAGATCAGCTCCACCGTTTAAAGAAAGAATTTCAACACTGAATGCAGGTGCTTTTCTCCCTGTAGAAAAATGCTAAGGCACCTGGCTTTTTATTAGGATTGATCAAGAAAGAGGTGCAGGGTAGCTGTATTGGCTTTGATGAGTCTAAGCTGTCCCCTGTAGATAGCTAGCTGGGGATTGCATATGGCGGCTTCTCCTCTTATAGGCTCTGGGATGTAGAATTGAAGCTGCTCACTCAGTCCCTTGTAAAGAACCTGTAGCTCAATCCCTACATGGCTCCTGCCTTCACACCTGAGCATAGCGTCTTTGAGTGTTTTTATGTGTTTTTGTGCACAATTTTTGCACGTTTTTGTATGTGTGGCTTGCGCGCGTTTTTGAGCTTTGGTGTTTTTTTTTTTATATCCAATAGAGAAAACTATCATATGTTGCATTATTTGTTGCTTGGTATTTCAGCTTTTCCCTTAGCTTTTATTTCTTTTTTTCCTACGAATGACGGCAGCTTTCATCGCATCTCCTCCTCCATTAGATCACTATCGCCTGCCTTTTCAGCCAATCGGGTGATGGGTCTCAGGACATGCTTCCTGATTGGCCGGGAGGAGAATCAGTGTGAAAATAGTGAATATTCATTCGCTAATGTCACACAGCTGGGTGGGCTCGGAGCGCAGTGCTCTGCGCCCGAGCCCACCCTTTTTTTTAAGCCTATTAGAGCCTCTAATTACGTGATTAAACCCCCCCCCCCTATTGGAATCCATGCATCCGGCACCCTGCATGTAGATTAGGGGGCCAGATGCATTTATAGGGGGGGGGGGGCGGCGCCTGTGTGCCCCTGATGTACGGGCCGCCACTGCTACTAATACTACTACTAATAATAAATAAATAGTAAATAAATAATTAACCCCAACCCTTAAAAAAATAAAAAAATAATAATAATAATAAATAACTAAACACCCTAACCTTAACACAAAATAAATAAATATACTACTACTATTATTATTATCATTATTATTAATTTTTTTTTTTTTTTTTTTTGGTCGGGCTTGGGTGTTTATTTGTTATTATTCTTATTATTAATAATCATTTATTTAATATTTTTTGAGGGTAGGGGTTCATTATAATTTATTTACTTATTATTACATACAGTAGTATTTATTTATAATGATCTTAAGTTATTTGTGAATTTAGTTTACATTTATTTATTTATTCATATAATATTGCTATGTTACGTTTTACAATCTTTAATTTGAGCATAAAATCGCGCACACACACACACGGCAAAACGCACGATTGCGCACAAATACGCGTGAATAGTGAATTTCTATTAATTTCTGTGGAAATAAAAACACACCAAAAATGCTCAAATCTGCCCGATTCGAGCTACAAAAAAAAGCTCCAGAACTTTTTGGAGCTTCAGGCGACTTGGAGTGGAGACTTTTTCATGCTGAGGTGTGAATGGGGCCAAAGATCCTATTGCTCAATTTCTATATGGCTCCCGCTGCTGCTGAGCCTCATGTGATAAGCGATAAAAGAGGAGCAACGCTGCTGCAGACGGCACATCACTGAATTGAGGGAGGGCTCAGGTAAGTATTTTTGGGGGCACTAGGGGGAGCTGACATTGAAAGGTGTTTTACCCTAACTACTTGCCAACCAGCCGCCATATAATGGCAGGTTGGCTTCCCTGTAGCTGTACGGCGGCCGCTTTAAGGTGTATAGGAGGCATGCGCGGTGCGACCCTGGAGCCTATGCACTTGGCCAGCGGCCGTGATATCAGCCAGCCACCCACGATCGCTCCACAGAGAGCCAGAATTGGGATCTGTCAATGTAAACATACAGATCCCCGTTCTGACAGGGAAGTAGAGAGAGATCCTGTTCCCAGTGATCAGGATCAGTGATAGCTCTTTTCTCCCAGTCAGTCCCATCCCCCCACAGTTAGAAACACCTCCCAGTGAACACACTTAACCCCTTGATCACCCCCCAGTGTTAACTCCTTCCCTGCCAGTAACATTTATACAGTAATCGTGGCTATTTTTAGCTCTGATCGCTGTATACAGTCAGGTCCATAAATATTGGGATATCGACATAATTCTAATATTTTTGGCTCTATACACCACAACAATGGATTTGAAATTAAACAAACAAGATGTGCTTTAACTGCAGACTTTCAACAAACTGTTGTAATTCCTACACCGTTCCCCTGATTTGGATGTAAATACCCTCAAATTAAAGCTGAAAATCTGCAGTTAAAGCATATCTTGTTTGTTTCATTTCAAATCCATTGTGGTGGTGTATAGAGCCAAAAATATTAGAATTGTGTCGATGTCCCAATATTTATGGACCTGACTGTAAATGTCAATGGTCCCAAAAAAGTGTCAAAAGTATCCGATCTGTTCTCTGCAATGTCGCAGTCCCGCTAAAAATCGTAGATCGCCGCCATTACTAGTAAAGAAAATGATAATAAAAAAGCCATAAATCTATCACCTATTTTGTAGACGCTATAACTGTTGCAAAAACCAATCAATATACGCTTATTGCGATTTTTATTTACCAAGAATATGTAGAAGAATGTATATTGGTCTAAACTGATGAAGAAATTTATTAATTTTTTGGGATATTTATTATAGCAAAAAGTAAAAAATATTGTTGTTTTTTTTCAAAATTTACACTCTTTTTTTTGTATATAGCGCAAAAAATAAAAACCGCAGAGGTGACAGAATACCACCAAAAGAAAGCTCTATTTGTGAGATAAAAAAGGACGTCAATTTTGTTTGGGTACAGCGTCGCACGACCACGCAATTGTCAGCTAAAACTATGCAGTGCCGTATCGCAAAAAATGGCCTGGTCATTAAGGGGTAAAATCTTCCGGTCCTTAAAGCCCCGTACACACGGTCGGACTTTTGCCCAACAAACTTCGTTTTAAGCAAGTTGGACCAACAATCCGACCGTGTGTACGCTCCATCGGACAAACTTTTTTCGTTTGGTTTTGGATTTCATCGGACAAAAGTTGGGTCTGCAAACGGACAAACTTTTGCCCAACAAAAGTCCGATGGAGCAAAGTCTGACCGTGTGTACAGAAAACCATCGGACTTTAGTCCGATGGACAAAACAAATAATGTTAAAATCAACCAACAATAGCAGAAGTTGACCAAAGGGTGGCGGTAAAGATCAGAAAAGAGCAGAAAAAACACGTTATGTTGTAAGAAGTTTTAAGAAAGTTTGCAGAAAAGTCCTGTGGTGTGTATGCTATGGGTGTGCCCGGCCAACTCCGTTCGGACAAAAATCCACGGAAAAGTCCGATGGAAGTCCGACCGTGTGTACGAGGCTTTAGTGGTTAAAGGATAAGTTCACTTTTTTTTTTTTTAAATGTGCATTTTTTGGAGCCTGTAATGCCCCATACACACGATCGTTTTTCATGCCGTTAAAACTGCCATTTTAAAAAATGGCCCTGAAAAATGATCGTGTGTATGCTCCAGAGCATTTTTAACGACGTGAAAAACGGCCATTAAAAATTCCGGACATGCTCTCTTTTTTCACGTCGTTTTTCATGTCGTTTTTTTTAACGACGTGAAAAACGATAGTGTGTATGCTTTAACGACGTGAAAAAAACGCGCATGCTCAGAATCAAGTATGAGACGGGAAGTTCTGGTAAAACTAGCGTTCGTAATGGAGATAGCACATTCATTACACAGTAACGGACTGAAAAGCGCGAATCGTCACCCAAAAAACTTTACTAACATGAAGGGTGGCGCCATTCGAACGGAACTTCCCCTTTATAGTGTCGTCGTACGTGTTGAACGTCACTGCGCTTTGCTTGATCGTTTTTTTAAATGATGGTGTGTACGCAAGGCAGGCTTGAGAGGAAACATGAAAAAAAAAACGAGAAAAACGTTGGTTTAAAAAATGACATTAAAAACGATCGTGTGTACGGGGCATAAGACTTTGCACAACGATCAGCAGATCACAGTTACCATGCAGGACTCCTGTGTGAGCTTCTGACTGATGACATGTTACAGGAGACAATCAGACTGGAGCCATTCTTTAGAAGACGTTGACCAGACACAGTACATGAGACTGCTAGAGATCACTGCTATTACAGCCCCTTTACAAGGCAATGATTCTGCATCTGTGCTCCCTTAAACTCCCTTAAAAATGACAAGCCCCATATTTTATATTACTGTTTCGTCAGCTGCATTTTTGCAGTGACGAAAATTGTTTTTATTTTTTTTTCCATTTCCTTTTTATAGGTAAAGGAGAGATTTAGGGTGTTATTGAGGGGATATTTACATTCCTCCTTGTAATAGGAAAAAAAAAAAGGCATAAAAAAAAACCACAGAAAACCCCCAATAATAAATAAAAAATGGATAGCGTGCCATCCCTCCGCGCTTACGCACAGAAGTGAACGCATACGCAAGTCACACATGCATATGTAAACGGTGTTCACACCAAACATGTGAGGTATGTGAAGTATCGCCACGAACAGCGAGAGCCGCGTACACACGATCGGTTTTTCTGATGAAAAAAGACCGATGGACTTTTTTCATCGGACGAACCGATCGTGTATGGGTCCCATCGGTCTTTTTTCCATCGGTATAAAAAATAGAAGATGTTTTCAATTTTTTACCGATGGAAAAAAAAAAACGATAGCAAATTCCGATTGTTTGTGGGGAACTCCATCGGAGAAAAAAACCCACGCATGCTCAGAATCAAGTCGACGTATGCTCAGAAGCATTGAACTTCATTTTTCTCGGCTCGTCGGAGTGTTTTACGTCACGGCGTTTTGGACGGTCAGAATTTTGTCTGATGGTGTGTAGGCAAGACTGATGAATGTCAGCTTCATCAGAATTCCGACGGAAAAATCCATCGGATTTTATTCTATCCGAAATCCGATCGTGTGTACAGGGCATAACTCTAAACATGTAACCTCTAACAAAATTGAAAGTTGCCTATGGAAATTTTTAAGTATCGTAGTTCATTCCACGAGCGTGTGCAATTTTAAAGCATGACGTGTTATCATCTTTTCAATTTTTTGCATTAAAATTTATTTTTTCCTAAAGAATTGCATTTGGAAAAAAAGCTGTGCAAATACTGTGTGACAAAAAATATTGCAACAATCGCCATTTTATTCTCTGGGGTCTCTGACAAAAGAAAAAAAAAATGTTTTGGGGGTTCTTAGTAGTTTTCTAGCAAAAAAAAAAAAATACTGATTCAAACTTGTAAACATAAAGTGCCAGAAAAATCCTGGTTGGCAAGCAGTTATAATAAACTCAGGCATTTTAAAAGAAAAATGTAATTGAATATATTCTGGTTGCATTTCTACTCTGGTAGTAGTAGAAATAATAATAATTATAATAAAAATCATTATCAGAATAATAGTAGTGTACAGTATTTATTTCCGTTGCAATATTATTATTATTATAATAATATTATCTTACTAATAATAATAATAATAATAATAATAGTAATAATATCAATATCAATGCAGGTGATTCAGAAGAAATTTTAAATTGAATATGTATTATGTGCATCAGTAATAATAATAATAATAATAAAGAAACAAGCATTTCAGAAGAATTTTAAAACTGTATATTGTTTATTATTATTAATAATAATAATAATAATAATAATTAAAATAATAATACTGCAACTACATTTTTGTGTTTATCCTGAAATGCCTGCCCCCCCTCCCCCACCCCCCCACTCTCAGTTGTAAAGCACAGAATCTTGTAGAGATACAATGTTTCCAATACTTAAAGGAAGCATTTAAAAGTAAGTGTATCCCAGGAAAAACTAGTGCTCCAGGTGAGGCTCGAACTCACAACCTCGGCATTGCTCCGCATTGTACTGCTGTATAAGTACCGCGCGCTAACCGATTGCGCCACTGGAGCTCTGACATGTTCTCTTTCAGAACGCTTTACCAGACACGTCATAGGGCCGGCACGTCACCAATCACCGCCCCCTTGTAGAAACAAGGAAGAGGGGAAGGTATAGAAGCGAGTAGCGCAGTGTTCTCTTGCTCTGGCACGAAGAATAAAATAGAAGTTGTGATAGAAGTGCCGCATTATTCGACACGACACTGGTTTGTTCATCAGTGATAGCGGGGACGGTACGGAGACATGGGTTGTGTATAGCGGTGCTCAAATCGGTGCTATGCTGCCCTCTAGCGGTAAATCTGTATCACTGCATCTCCACAATCTCTATTACTGTAGAAGAGTAGATTGCATTTCATGCTGTACAACCATTGGTCAGTCTATGATTTCACCAAACTTTCACCGAACATTCACCCAATTTGCAAAGAATTCCCACACCTGAATTAAAGAGGCACTCTGATGGGAACACATAAATGAATGAGGCATTCTGATGGGGGCACCTGAATTAAAGAGGCACTCTGATCACATAAATGAATGGGGCATTCTGATGTAAAGGGCGCTCTAATGGGGGCACCAGAATTAAAGAGGCACTCTGATGGGCACACACCTAATGTAAAGGGACACTCTGATGGGGACACCTAATGTAAAGGGACACTCTGATGGGGTCACCTAATGTAAGGAGGCACTCTGATGGGGACACCTGATGTAAAGAAGCACTCTGACGGGGACATCTAATGTAATGGGGCACTCTGATGGGGACATCTAATGTAATGGGGCACTCTGATGGGGACACCTGAATTAAAGAGGCACTCTGATGGGGACATCTGATGTAATGGGGCACTCTGATGGAGACATCTGATGTAATGGGACACTCTGATGGGGAAGCCTCAATTAATGGGGCACTCTGATGGGGACACCTGATGTAAAGAAGCACTCTGATGGGGACATCTGATGTGATGGGGCACTCTGATGGGGACACCTGATGTAAAGAAGCCTCCTGATGGAGACATCTGATGTAATGAGGCACTCTGATGGGGAAGCCTAAATTAATGGGGCACTCTGATGGGGACACCTGATGTAAAGAAGCACTCTGATGGGGACATCTGATGTAAAGAAGAACTCTGATGGGGACATCTAATGTAATGGGGCACTCTGATGGGGACACCTGATGTAAAGAAGCACTCTGATGGGGACATCTGATGTAAAGAAGCACTCTGATGGGGACACCTGATGTAATGGGGCACTCTCAAGGGGACACCAAAATGAAAGGGGCACTCTGATGGGGACATTTGGTGATGTGTGGGGGGACTTTGATGGAACACCTGATGTAAAGAGGCACTCTAATAGGACAAACGTGAAATTTGGATTTTGGCTGGAAGAAAATTTTAGCGACTGGACCTTCTTGAATTTTAATTCCATACGCCTGGTATATAGATAGTGTGAGGGGGTTAGCTCGGCAGCGGGTGTGTGTGACCCCCGGGATGGGCTCCCCCACACAAAACAGGCCCAGCAAACGGAGGTTGTGGTTTTCAAAATCAAAAAGGTGCGGTTTATTTTCTATTTACAGTGACAAAACACAGCAAAGCAAAAGAAACATAAACAAAATAAATCCTGGTCAAGTTGACCTCTGACTAAACATACAGGTTTCCTAACTAACAACTGGGATCAGCCTAGTGCTGTCCTAGTCCCTAAGTCCCTGGTTTTAAATGTCCAAGCAAATAGCCACACAGGCTTTGTCTCACCGCACAGGGGTTCACTCTCCCTAGACAGTCCACACAGGTCTGGTTCCAGGCATGAGCAAACATCTAATGAAGCTGGGAGTTCTTATAGAGGCCTAAATGAGCTGACAAGCTTCAGCTGGTCTCATCAACTCCCTGTCTGCACGACGCCCCACACTCTCCCTAGACATATGAGTCATCCATGAGCCCACTAGCCTTAGCTGGGTTTATACAACTCTCCACCTAGTTGTATAAGTCGGCGTAAAGCCTGAATCTGGGCGAAATATATCTACCCCCCTGGATGCAACCAGGTGACTTTACCTTCCTGCTGTCACATACCCCCCCCTCTTGTTTTAACCTCGGGGTTGGAACACCAGCAATCAGGCATTCATGTACTCGAGACAAAGCATCCACATTCCCCATTTGAACGCCAGGGCGATGCTTTACTGTGAAGTTGAATTCCTGGAGGGCCAGGAACCACCTATTCACTCTTCTATTTGTTTCCTTGTTTTGAGCCATCCACTTTAACGGAGCGTGATCCGTAACCATGTCAAAGTGCCTACCTAGCAGGTAGTACCGAAGGGAATCTAGAGCCCACTTCACCGCTAAACACTCCTTTTCAACGGTGGCGTAATTTACCTCATGGGACTTCAACTTCCTGCTGAGGTAAATGACTGGGTGCTCTTCCCCGTTCCAGACCTGGGACAATACTGCTCCTAACCCCACATCTGACGCATCACTTTGTACGACAAAGTCTTTAGAGAAGTCGGGTGAGTACAACACTGGCTGGCTACATAAGGCTTGTTTCAAGAATTGGAATGCTGCCTCAGCCTCGGGGGTCCATTTAATCATGACCGACCCTTTCCCCTTCGTCAGGTTGGTTAGGGGCACAGCCTTAGAAGCAAAGTGGGGAATGAATCGCCGATAATACCCAGCGATTCCCAGAAAGGCTCGTACCTGCTTCTTGCTGTTGGGACGTGGCCAACTCTGGATGGCCTCGACTTTGTTGAGTTGGGGTTTTATTACTCCCCTGCCAATGGTGTACCCAAGATATTTGGCCTCCTCCTACCCAATGGTACACTTCTTGGGGTTAGCCGTAAACCCCGCTTCCCGAACAGAGTCCAGGACTGCTTGCACTTTTGGCAGATGTGAGGCCCAATCTGTGCTATGGACAATTACGTCATCCAGGTAAGCCGCAGCATACTTCCGATGGGGCCTCAGCATCTGGTCCATTTTCCGCTGGAATGTGGCCGGCGCATTCTGTAACCCGAACGGCATTCTTTTATATTGGAACGCCCCGTCTGGGGTTACAAATGCGGTTTTCTCTTTGGCCGACTTGGCCAGGGGGATTTGACAATACCCTTTTGTGAGGTCAAGAGTCGTCATGTATCGGGCTGTTCCCAGCCGGTCGATCAACTCATCTATACGTGGCATGGGGTAGGTGTCAAATTTTGTAACTTTGTTCAACTGACGAAAATCGTTACAAAATCGCCAGCTCCCATCCGGTTTAGGCACCAACACGATGGGACTAGACCAATCACTTTGGGACTCCTCTATCACCCCTAAGTTCAGCATTTTCTGTACTTCCTCCCGTATTGCCTCCCGTCGGGCCTCTGGGATCCGATAGGGTTTTAACTTCACCCTTTCACCGGGCGGGGTAATGATGTCATGCTCTACCCCAGATGTTTGTCCCGGCAGCTCAGAGAATACCTCCTTGTTGCGAAGCACAAACTCCTTAACCTCCTGTTGTTGGGGTTGTGACAAGGTGGCTGCTATTCCAACCTCAGGAATCACGCAACCAGTTTGAGCTGGTGACCAAGTGTCTGCGACTAGGGACTCTCTATCCCTCCAGGCTTTCAACAGATTAACGTGATAGATCTGTTCGGGCTTTCGCCTTCCTTGTTGTCTGACCTTGTAATTCACTTCGCTCACTTTTTCCATTATCTCGTAGGGGCCTTGCCATTTGGCAAGGAATTTACTTTCAACCGTAGGGACAAGTACCAGTATCCTATCCCCCGGGGAAAAGGTACGGGTCTTGGCTCCACGGTTGTACACTCTCTGCTGTGCTAACTGCGCTTGGGCCAAATGTTCCTTCACGATGGGCATTACCTGTGCAATTCGGTCTTGCATCAGGGCGACATGCTCAATCACACTCCTGTGGGGAGAACTCTCACTTTCCCAAGTTTCCTTGGCAATATCCAACAGCCCTCTTGGGTGTCTCCCATACAGTAACTCAAAGGGGGAGAATCCCGTAGAGGATTGGGGCACCTCCCTAATAGCAAACATCAGATAAGGAAGTAGACAGTCCCAATCCTTTCCATCTCTATCCACCACTTTCTTCAACATTTGTTTTAGGGTTTTGTTGAATCTTTCAACCAGCCCATCGGTTTGGGGGTGATACACAGATGTACGTAATTGCGTCACTTTGAATAATTTACACAGCTCCTTCATAACCCGGGACATAAAGGGTGTACCTTGGTCCGTAAGCAGTTCTTTACAAATACCCACCCGGCTAAACACAAGAGATAGCTCTTTGGCTATGGTTTTGGCCGAGGTATTTCGGAGAGGGATCGCTTCTGGATAACGGGTGGCATAGTCCATTATAACTAATATGTACTGGTGCCCCCTAGCGGACTTGATTATAGGACCTACCAAATCCATGGCGATCCTCTCAAACGGGACCTCAATGATGGGTAGAGGGACCAGCGGGCTACGGAAATGTGGCATCGGGGCCGACCTCTGACACACAGGGCAGGAGGAACAATAATTTTCTACGTCCTTCATCACCCCCGGCCAATAGAATCTCTGTAATACCCTCTCTCGGGTTTTCTCTGTCCCCAGATGACCTCCAAGAATGTGCCCATGGGCCAACTCCAACACCAACTTCCTGTAAGGTTTGGGCACCACAAGCTGCTCAACGGTTTCTTCTGCCCTTTTTGCCACGCGATACAGTAGGTCCTTCTCTACGCTGAAGTATGGGTAAGTGCAGGTATTATCTGGGTTCACTAACTCGCCATCTATTTTCACTACGTTTTCCCGTGCCTTTATTAGGGCGGGGTCTTTCAACTGTTCTGTGGCAAAGTTTTCCCTGTGAACCTCAAGATCAGAAAACTCCACAGACGGTAGGTTTTCGTCTGAGGAGGTGGGCTCCTCTCCAGTTTCTTGAGTCCCCCCTGCCAATACTGATAAGGGAAATTCCGGAGAGTCCTCACCACTCTCAGGGGAGTTCTGGCTATCACATTCCTGGTACATAGGGGCACCAGTGAGGGGCTCAGGATCATCCCACAGTTCCCAGAACTTCGGAAAATCCCTTCCCACAATGGCGTCATGCGGTAACTGAGATACTAAGCCCACTGGATGAGAGAGGGTACCTTTGGGGGTCTCGAAACACACTGTAGTCACTGGATACTCTCGGGTGTCCCCATGCACACAAATAACAGCTACCTTGCTATTCCCAGAGACCTCTGTTTTAACTAACTCAGCCTTTATCAGGGTCACAAGGCTACCTGAATCCAGCAATACCACAACATTTCTACCATTAACACACATTTTGCATAAATGTTTCTCAGTTCCTCGAATGGCAGTGCATGCGACTGTCGCACACAGCGACTGACGTCTGCCCGTCAGAAAGTCACACTGCATGGGTTCCTCCACAACCGGGCAATTGGCTGCAATATGTCCCGCTTGCCGGCAGCGGTAGCAAACGATCCTTCTTGCCGCCTCTTGAGCCGCTGATTTCCCAGGCTGTTCTCGCCAAACTTGGGGTAGAGCTCCCACCCTCTCACTCTCTCCACCCTCACCCCTTGGAATCCTCTTATCCGCCCCTGGGGATGGTCTGGTCTTAGGGTGGAAAGTCCGAGTGTCTCTGGAAGAGGCCGTCAGGTTCTCTGTAGCCAAGTATTTCTCCACACGATCCACAAGACCATCGGCCGTCTCTGGGTCTCCATGGCTTACCCACTTTTGGATGGCAGTAGGAAGAGCTCTCAAAAACCGATCCATTACAACACGTTCCACAATCTTTGGTGCGGACAAAGTCTCTGGCTGTAGCCATTTTCTGCTCAGGTGAATGAGATCATACATTTGAGACCTGGGGGGTTTTCCAAGCTGGAAAGTCCAGTTATGCACACGCTGAGCCCGGACAGCCTGGGTGACACCCAGCCTTGCCAATATTTCAGCTTTTAGCATCACATAGTCTTTTGCTTGGTTAGGCTCTAGGTCATAGTAAGCTTTCTGCGATTCACCAGTTAACAGAGGAGCCACCAGTCCAGCCCACTGCTCCTCAGGCCACTTTTCTCTTTCAGCGGTCCTTTCAAATGTGGTCAAAAATACCTCTGGATCATCCTCTCCAGTCATTTTTGTCAATAAACGACTCACCCCAAAGGACGCGGTATTAGTGGGACGGCTTTCCTCACTGGTCTGCGGACGTTGCTGCATTACTGCTTCCATCTGTTGTTGTAGTCTCTGCTCTTGCTTCTGCAACAGGTCTATGAAGCGGGCCTCAGATTGCTGCTGGGCTCGTTGCTGAGCCTCCAGACTCTGTTGCAAAGTTGTGTTTGTCTGCTGCTGGGCTGCAAGGCTCTGTTGATGAGCTTGCTGCTGGGCTGCGAAGTTCTGTTGTTGAGCTGCAAGGCTCTGTTGATGAGCTGCAAGGCTCTTTTGCAAACCTGCATTTGTCTGCTGTTGATTGGCATTTGCTAGAGCCAGCTGCTTCAGTATCTCCTCCATGCTGGCTTAAAAAAAAAACTGCCACTGGTTCTCCACCAACTGTGAGGGGGTTAGCTCGGCAGCGGGTGTGTGTGACCACCGGGATGGGCTCCCCCACACAAAACAGGCCCAGCAAACGGAGGTTGTGGTTTTCAAAATCAAAAAGGTGCGGTTTATTTTCTATTTACAGTGACAAAACACAGCAAAGCAAAAGAAACATAAACAAAATAAATCCTGGTCAAGTTGACCTCTGACTAAACATACAGGTTTCCTAACTAACAACTGGGATCAGCCTAGTGCTGTCCTAGTCCCTAAGTCCCTGGTTTTAAATGTCCAAGCAAATAGCCACACAGGCTTTGTCTCACCGCACAGGGGTTCACTCTCCCTAGACAGTCCACACAGGTCTGGTTCCAGGCATGAGCAAACATCTAATGAAGCTGGGAGTTCTTATAGAGGCCTAAATGAGCTGACAAGCTTCAGCTGGTCTCATCAACTCCCTGTCTGCACGACGCCCCACACTCTCCCTAGACATATGAGTCATCCATGAGCCCACTAGCCTTAGCTGGGTTTATACAACTCTCCACCTAGTTGTATAAGTCGGCGTAAAGCCTGAATCTGGGCGAAATATATCTACCCCCCTGGATGCAACCAGGTGACTTTACCTTCCTGCTGTCACAATAGTTACACAGGTCCATGCTGAACCAATGTAACTATGTACAAATTGCCATACCTGGAATTCATCTTTAAGAATAATAAAGCACTTCTGTTAGATATCTAGAACACTTATGATGATCTGCATATCATATTCGGTGATAGAACTGTCCTATGTGAGTGCTTAAAGCGGAGTTCCACCCTTTTTTTATGTTTATTAAAAGTCAGCAGCTACAAAAAGTGTAGCTGCTGGCTTTTAATAAACATACACTTACCTGCTCCACTGTCCAGCGACGCGCCACCTGGAGCTCCGCTCCTCTCCGCCCTCCTCCGCCGGTGCGTCCATTCACAGTGTGGGCACCCGGCCGTGACAGCTTTCGGCTTCACGGCCGGGCACTCACTGCGCATGCGCGAACGGCGCAGCGCTCTGTGAGTGGACAGGCGATCGCCTGGGACCTGTCACGTCCCAGGTGATCGCCTACAGGGAGGAGCCGCCACAAGGCGATATGACGTATCGCCTAGGCGGCTCCAGGGCGGAAGGAGGAAGTGGGACAGGAAGTCCCACTCCTACTGAAGCCCCCACCCCCCCCCCCCAAAAAAAATTACATGCCAAATGTGGCATGTAAGGGGGCGAGGAGTGGAATAAAAAAAATAAAAAAAATTGGGTGGAACTCTGCTTTAAGAGGGACAGTCCTTCCAACCGACAAGCTGAGATCTTTGTTATTACCATGGTCTGGAGGTCTGGGTGCCGTTTATCATATCATCTTGTTGATAATTTATTCCTGATGTATCTGAGTATCTCAAGATGTAATTTGGGTATGAGCACAATGAAGGTAAGACAGCGGCAATGGAGAATACAACTGTAGCCTAACAATTATCTTCTGGGGAGAGAAGGAACATTGCTAATTAGCAGAGCTTTCCTTGGGTCATATTTTTTTCATTTATATTTTATATATAAAGCATCCACATTCCCCATTTGAACGCCAGGGCGATGCTTTACTGTGAAGTTGAATTCCTGGAGGGCCAGGAACCACCTATTCACTCTTCTATTTGTTTCCTTGTTTTGAGCCATCCACTTTAACGGAGCGTGATCCGTAACCATGTCAAAGTGCCTACCTAGCAGGTAGTACCGAAGGGAATCTAGAGCCCACTTCACCGCTAAACACTCCTTTTCAACGGTGGCGTAATTTACCTCATGGGACTTCAATTTCCTGCTGAGGTAAATGACTGGGTGCTCTTCCCCGTTCCAGACCTGGGACAATACTGCTCCTAACCCCACATCTGACGCATCACTTTGTACGACAAAGTCTTTAGAGAAGTCGGGTGAGTACAACACTGGCTGGCTACATAAGGCTTGTTTCAAGAATTGGAATGCTGCCTCAGCCTCGGGGGTCCATTTAATCATGACCGACCCTTTCCCCTTCGTCAGGTTGGTTAGGGGCACAGCCTTAGAAGCAAAGTGGGGAATGAATCGCCGATAATACCCAGCGATTCCCAGAAAGGCTCGTACCTGCTTCTTGCTGTTGGGACGTGGCCAACTCTGGATGGCCTCGACTTTGTTGAGTTGGGGTTTTATTACTCCCCTGCCAATGGTGTACCCAAGATATTTGGCCTCCTCCTGCCCAATGGTACACTTCTTGGGGTTAGCCGTAAACCCCGCTTCCCGAACAGAGTCCAGGACTGCTTGCACTTTTGGCAGATGTGAGGCCCAATCTGTGCTATGGACAATTACGTCATCCAGGTAAGCCGCAGCATACTTCCGATGGGGCCTCAGCATCTGGTCCATTTTCCGCTGGAATGTGGCCGGCGCATTCTGTAACCCGAGCGGCATTCTTTTATATTGGAACGCCCCGTCTGGGGTTACAAATGCGGTTTTCTCTTTGGCCGACTTGGCCAGGGGGATTTGCCAATACCCTTTTGTGAGGTCAAGAGTCGTCATGTATCGGGCTGTTCCCAGCCGGTCGATCAACTCATCTATACGTGGCATGGGGTAGGTGTCAAATTTTGTAACTTTGTTCAACTGACGAAAATCGTTACAAAATCGCCAGCTCCCATCCGGTTTAGGCACCAACACGATGGGACTAGACCAATCACTTTGGGACTCCTCTATCACCCCTAAGTTCAGCATTTTCTGTACTTCCTCCCGTATTGCCTCCCGTCGGGCCTCTGGGATCCGATAGGGTTTTAACTTCACCCTTTCACCGGGCGGGGTAATGATGTCATGCTCTACCCCAGATGTTTGTCCCGGCAGCTCAGAGAATACCTCCTTGTTGCGAAGCACAAACTCCTTAACCTCCTGTTGTTGGGGTTGTGACAAGGTGGCTGCTATTCCAACCTCAGGAATCACGCAACCAGTTTGAGCTGGTGACCAAGTGTCTGCGACTAGGGACTCTCTATCCCTCCAGGCTTTCAACAGATTAACGTGATAGATGTGTTCGGGCTTTCGCCTTCCTGGTTGTCTGACCTTGTAATTCACTTCACTCACTTTTTCCATTATCTCGTAGGGGCCTTGCCATTTGGCAAGGAATTTACTTTCAACCGTAGGGACAAGTACCAATATCCTATCCCCCGGGGAAAAGGTACGGGTCTTGGCTCCACGGTTGTACACTCTCTGCTGTGCCAACTGCGCTTGGGCCAAATGTTCCTTCACGATGGGCATTACCTGTGCAATTCGATCTTGCATCAGGGCGACATGCTCAATCACACTCCTGTGGGGAGAACTCTCACTTTCCCAAGTTTCCTTGGCAATATCCAACAGCCCTCTTGGGTGTCTCCCATACAGTAACTCAAAGGGGGAGAATCCCGTAGAGGATTGGGGCACCTCCCTAATAGCAAACATCAGATAAGGAAGTAGACAGTCCCAATCCTTTCCATCTCTATCCACCACTTTCTTCAACATTTGTTTTAGGGTTTTGTTGAATCTTTCAACCAGCCCATCGGTTTAGGGGTGATACACAGATGTACGTAATTGCGTCACTTTGAACAATTTACACAGCTCCTTCATAACCCGGGACATAAAGGGTGTACCTTGGTCCGTAAGCAGTTCTTTACAAATACCCACCCGGCTAAACACAAGAGATAGCTCTTTGGCTATGGTTTTGGCCGAGGTATTTCGGAGAGGGATCGCTTCTGGATAACGGGTGGCATAGTCCATTATAACTAATATGTACTGGTGCCCCCTAGCGGACTTGATTATAGGACCTACCAAATCCATGGCGATCCTCTCAAACGGGACCTCAATGATGGGTAGAGGGACCAGCGGGCTACGGAAATGTGGCATCGGGGCCGACCTCTGACACACAGGGCAGGAGGAACAATAATTTTCTACGTCCTTCATCACCCCCGGCCAATAGAATCTCTGTAATACCCTCTCTCGGGTTTTCTCTGTCCCCAGATGACCTCCAAGAATGTGCCCATGGGCCAACTCCAACACCAACTTCCTGTAAGGTTTGGGCACCACAAGCTGCTCAACGGTTTCTTCTGCCCTTTTTGCCACCCGATACAGTAGGTCCTTCTCTACGCTGAAGTATGGGTAAGTGCAGGTATTATCTGGGTTCACTAACTCGCCATCTATTTTCACTACGTTTTCCCGTGCCTTTATTAGGGCGGGGTCTTTCAACTGTTCTGTGGCAAAGTTTTCCCTGTGAACCTCAAGATCAGAAAACTCCACAGACGGTAGGTTTTCGTCTGAGGAGGTGGGCTCCTCTCCAGTTTCTTGAGTCCCCCCTGCCAATACTGATAAGGGAAATTCCGGAGAGTCCTCACCACTCTCAGGGGAGTTCTGGCTATCACATTCCTGGTACATAGGGGCACCAGTGAGGGGCTCAGGATCATCCCACAGTTCCCAGAACTTCGGAAAATCCCTTCCCACAATGGCGTCATGCGGTAACTGAGATACTAAGCCCACTGGATGAGAGAGGGTACCTTTGGGGGTCTCGAAACACACTGTAGTCACTGGATACTCTCGGGTGTCCCCATGCACACAAATAACAGCTACCTTGCTATTCCCAGAGACCTCTGTTTTAACTAACTCAGCCTTTATCAGGGTCACAAGGCTACCTGAATCCAGCAATACCACAACATTTCTACCATTAACACACATTTTGCATAAATGTTTCTCAGTTCCTCGAATGGCAGTGCATGCGACTGTCGCACACAGCGACTGACGTCTGCCCGTCAGAAAGTCACACTGCATGGGTTCCTCCACAACCGGGCAATTGGCTGCAATATGTCCCGCTTGCCGGCAGCGGTAGCAAACGATCCTTCTTGCCGCCTCTTGAGCCGCTGATTTCCCAGGCTGTTCTCGCCAAACTTGGGGTAGAGCTCCCACCCTCTCACTCTCTCCACCCTCACCCCTTGGAATCCTCTTATCCGCCCCTGGGGATGGTCTGGTCTTAGGGTGGAAAGTCCGAGTGTCTCTGGAAGAGGCCGTCAGGTTCTCTGTAGCCAAGTATTTCTCCACACGATCCACAAGACCATCGGCCGTCTCTGGGTCTCCATGGCTTACCCACTTTTGGATGGCAGTAGGAAGAGCTCTCAAAAACCGATCCATTACAACACGTTCCACAATCTTTGGTGCGGACAAAGTCTCTGGCTGTAGCCACTTTCTGCTCAGGTGAATGAGATCATACATTTGAGACCTGGGGGGTTTTCCAAGCTGGAAAGTCCAGTTATGCACACGCTGAGCCCGGACAGCCTGGGTGACACCCAGCCTTGCCAATATTTCAGCTTTTAGCATCACATAGTCTTTTGCTTGGTTAGGCTCTAGGTCATAGTAAGCTTTCTGCGATTCACCAGTTAACAGAGGAGCCACCAGTCCAGCCCACTGCTCCTCAGGCCACTTTTCTCTTTCAGCGGTCCTTTCAAATGTGGTCAAAAATACCTCTGGATCATCCTCTCCAGTCATTTTTGTCAATAAACGACTCACCCCAAAGGACGCGGTATTAGTGGGACGGCTTTCCTCACTGGTCTGCGGACGTTGCTGCATTACTGCTTCCATCTGTTGTTGTAGTCTCTGCTCTTGCTTCTGCAACAGGTCTATGAAGCGGGCCTCAGATTGCTGCTGGGCTCGTTGCTGAGCCTCCAGACTCTGTTGCAAAGTTGTGTTTGTCTGCTGCTGGGCTGCAAGGCTCTGTTGATGAGCTTGCTGCTGGGCTGCGAAGTTCTGTTGTTGAGCTGCAAGGCTCTGTTGATGAGCTGCAAGGCTCTTTTGCAAACCTGCATTTGTCTGCTGTTGATTGGCATTTGCTAGAGCCAGCTGCTTCAGTATCTCCTCCATGCTGGCTTAAAAAAAAAACTGCCACTGGTTCTCCACCAACTGTGAGGGGGTTAGCTCGGCAGCGGGTGTGTGTGACCCCCGGGATGGGCTCCCCCACACAAAACAGGCCCAGCAAACGGAGGTTGTGGTTTTCAAAATCAAAAAGGTGCGGTTTATTTTCTATTTACAGTGACAAAACACAGCAAAGCAAAAGAAACATAAACAAAATAAATCCTGGTCAAGTTGACCTCTGACTAAACATACAGGTTTCCTAACTAACAACTGGGATCAGCCTAGTGCTGTCCTAGTCCCTAAGTCCCTGGTTTTAAATGTCCAAGCAAATAGCCACACAGGCTTTGTCTCACCACACAGGGGTTCACTCTCCCTAGACAGTCCACACAGGTCTGGTTCCAGGCATGAGCAAACATCTAATGAAGCTGGGAGTTCTTATAGAGGCCTAAATGAGCTGACAAGCTTCAGCTGGTCTCATCAACTCCCTGTCTGCACGACGCCCCACACTCTCCCTAGACATATGAGTCATCCATGAGCCCACTAGCCTTAGCTGGGTTTATACAACTCTCCACCTAGTTGTATAAGTCGGCGTAAAGCCTGAATCTGGGCGAAATATATCTACCCCCCTGGATGCAACCAGGTGACTTTACCTTCCTGCTGTCACAATAGTTACACAGGTCCATGCTGAACCAATGTAACTATGTACAAATTGCCATACCTGGAATTCATCTTTAAGAATAATAAAGCACTTCTGTTAGATATCTAGAACACTTATGATGATCTGCATATCATATTCGGTGATAGAACTGTCCTATGTGAGTGCTTAAAGCGGAGTTCCACCCTTTTTTTATGTTTATTAAAAGTCAGCAGCTACAAAAAGTGTAGCTGCTGGCTTTTAATAAACATACACTTACCTGCTCCACTGTCCAGCGACGCGCCACCTGGAGCTCCGCTCCTCTCCGCCCTCCTCCGCCGGTGCGTCCATTCACAGTGTGGGCACCCGGCCGTGACAGCTTTCGGCTTCACGGCCGGGCACTCACTGCGCATGCGCGAACGGCGCAGCGCTCTGTGAGTGGACAGGCGATCGCCTGGGACCTGTCACGTCCCAGGTGATCGCCTACAGGGAGGAGCCGCCACAAGGCGATATGACGTATCGCCTAGGCGGCTCCAGGGCGGAAGGAGGAAGTGGGACAGGAAGTCCCACTCCTACTGAAGCCCCCACCCCCCCCCAAAAAAAATGACATGCCAAATGTGGCATGTAAGGGGGCGAGGAGTGGAATAAAAAAAATAAAAAAAATTGGGTGGAACTCTGCTTTAAGAGGGACAGT
Source organism: Rana muscosa (assembly GCA_029206835.1). Lineage (NCBI taxonomy): Eukaryota > Metazoa > Chordata > Amphibia > Anura > Ranidae > Rana > Rana muscosa. The sequence goes on along the minus strand of CM055121.1, from coordinate 239,718,469 downwards.
CCTTCCAACTGACAAGCTGAGATCTTTGTTATTACCATGGTCTGGAGGTCTGGGTGCCGTTTATCATATCATCTTGTTGATAATTTATTCCTGATGTATCTGAGTATCTCAAGATGTAATTTGGGTATGAGCACAATGAAGGTAAGACAGCGGCAATGGAGAATACAACTGTAGCCTAACAATTATCTTCTGGGGAGAGAAGGAACATTGCTAATTAGCAGAGCTTTCCTTGGGTCATATTTTTTTCATTTATATTTTATACTCATTTTGGAGACACAATGATCAGCTGAAGGTAATGTTTGTCGGAGGTCCAAACCAAAGAAATGATTATGGAATCGATGAGGGTATGAAGAAGTAATTTTGTCTCTTTACTCTTATAGCGTCCGTTTGTGCGTAGGGCTTAAGGTACCCGAGTGGGCAGAAGCAGCCGGTCCATAAGGGGCGCAGGGGTGTCGCCCCCCTAGTTTGCATGCAGCTCTGACCCCCCACCCCCGGGCGCTGGACTAATGCCTTTCTATTAATCATTTGCTTGTAAAAAAAAAGACCTAACGCCTGAGGCTCTAATTGGCTTGAAAAAGCAAGGGCCTCCCACTTGGGCTACTAGCGAATCAATATTTTATTTAGGGATTTCTTGTTATTTTCTGCTCTGAGCAAAATATATAGAGTTTTATGGTACTGAACTCCAGGCAAGCATCTGGGGTAAAGCTGTCCACATAGACCAGGGATATGCAATTAGCAGACCTCCAGCTGTTGCAGAACTACAAGTCCCATCAGGCATAGCAAGACTCTGACAGCCACAAGCATGACACCCAGAGGCAGAGTCTTGCTATGCCTGATGGGACTTGTAGTTCTGCAACAGCTGGAGGTCCGCTAATTGCATATCCCTGACATAGACCATCCTCTGCACCACCATCTCTTCCACGCTGTGCTCCACGAGCTGTTCAAGCCTCGCTTTCAGATCTCTGTACTGCAGGGTAGTCTTCCCGGTCACGATTGCAGACTGACAGCGGTGAGAGCCGGCGGTGCGGAGGACGGTCTATGTGGACAGCTTTACCCATCTATGCCTGCATACTTAGATGTGCCTCTTTTAATCATCAATCATGTGAGTTGCTAAATGTTGTACCTTCATTAAATGTAACCATATTGCTACACTTAGAGGCGCCTCTCTTCTCTTTTATACTCTGTAGCTTCTGCTGGATTTTGCTTCTAATCCCCTTATGGAGGCTTCCATTTGTGGATGTAAATTTTATGGTTACACAACCTGGTCACATTGCTATAATCTTTTTATATGGACTATAAACTGAAGGACTTATGAATAAACGGTTGTGGAACAAATCATTTGAGTTTCCATTATTTCTTATGGGGAAATTCACTTTGATATACAAGTGCTTTGGATTACAAGCATGTTTCTGGAATTTTGGTCTGATGTATATAAAATGCACTTTTTATCTATCCCTGTTTCCAAGTGCTAAACCTTTCATCCAAATTCTATATTGCTGCATTTGTAAATTCCAAAAGCCAATATAAGGGAATAGTAGTGGTAAAAAAAAGCACTTGTGGGTTTAACCAATCTTGTTTTTTTGTACAATTCTCCTTTAAGGAGGCGTGGTAAGGGGTGTGTCCTATGCCTGCATGCTTTTGCTGATAGGTGTCCCTCATTTCCATCTCAAAAAGTTGGGAGGTATGTAAGGCTACCATATTGCACAGAGTGCACTGAAAGTACTAAGGACTGTCTGGAATGATCATTATACTGTAAATGCCTTTTCATTTTGCTGGAGTACTGGATGACTTTTATTGTCCTTTAAACTAATTTCAAGCAAGAAAAACAATAACAACAATAAATACCCTCTGCCTCTACTAACTCCAATTAAGATTAAATTGATTTCTAATTTTTCTTAATTATAACAAATTTCCCTTGGTAGGGTGAATGCTGTTTTGGCGTTCCTCCCTTATGGGGCTTTGAAAATAGCAGCAGAGTAATGTGTCCCACAACGATGCAATGAGGGCAAGGAGACATTTTATTCAGGGATTTCACGTTATTTTCTGCTCTGAGCAAAATATATGGAGTTTTATGGAACTGAACTCCAGGCAAGGATCTAAATACACTTATAAGATACATACTGTATAAGGGAGCTGTTTTACTTGCCAGAGGATTGTAGAATAGCAGCAGGGGCAGAGTTAGGGGTGGGCTGGGGGGGGGGGCAGGAACCCCCGAATGGGTCCCCAAAAAGCCCAGAGTCTTAGGCATGCAGTATTTAATTGTTAGCCCCGAGCACCGCCGAGCAGGGACCATTCTGATTCCGAGAGCCGCCGAGCGCCGTCGAGTGTGGCCGAGAGACATAGCAGGTCCCGCCTTCTGGAGCCTGCAGCGCCTATGATGGACGTCCCACTGGTCCAATGTCGGGACCGCGGAACGTGTGACATCCATCATAGGCACTGCAAGCTCCAGAAGGTGGAAATTACAATGCCGCCGCCACCGCTGCTCAACGCCACATCCCCACTCGGTTCAGCGGCTCTCCTCTCCTCCTCGGCTCCTCCTCTGGCATGCATCTCTGACTATGATGATCATGATGGGCATTGGGCGCGCCGGCGCCGCACACCGCACACCATGGCTGAGTTGAGGTAGGTCAGTGAGTGTGTATGTAGGTCAGGTCAGTGTATGTAGGTCAGGTCAGTGTATCTAAGTATGTATGTCAGGCAGGTCAGTGTGTCAGGCAGGTGAGTTTAGTGGTCAGCATTGATGGGCACTGGTAAGCCACACAACCCCACCCCCCCAGCCCACATACACCGCCCCCCCACAAAACACAGCAGCAAACAACAACCCACCCCGCCTCTCGAGTGGCACCCACCCCTGCACTGTTTGCCGGCACTTGCCCCATCATGGCGGGTGGCAGGCCACTTTGTGCAGCGGTTAAGCTCCGAGTCCTTACCTCCATGGTGGTTTCCAGCTCCTCCCCTCCTCCTCTTAGGCGTCCAATAGGAACGCCTGTCCTTTCAGCCAATCGGGTGACCAGTGTTAAAACCCGTTTCCTGATTGGCCGGGAGGAGGATCAGTGTTACAACAGCGAATATTCATTTGCTGCTGTAACACACCGGGGTGGAATCGGAGCGCACTCTCTGCGACCCGAGCCCACCCTATATTGAAGCCCATTAGAGCCTATGGCTCTAATCGGTGCTTCAAAAAAACAGCCCCCTCGCATTGGAATCCATGCGCTGGTGTCCTGAAAGGGGCCGGACGCATCATTTATCATCTGCTCTACCAGAACCGGCACCAGGGAGCCGACCTGCAGCTGTTACCCGGCCTCGACCTCCATGTTCGCTCTGGTTTCTGGGTGCCAGCTCCACCCCTCCCCGGCCACAGGCACCAGTAACAGGAAGTGTGTCCTGACTGAGACTCCCTGGTCAATCGGGTCTCATGACCTGCTTCCTGATTGGCCGGGAGGAGAATCAGGAAGACAATAGCGAATATTAATTCGCTAATGTCACACAACTGGGTGGGCTCACTGCACCCCGAGCACACCCTTTTTTAAGCCAATTAGAGCCTCAGGCTCTAATCATGTGCTTAAAAAAAAAAAAAAACATTGGAATCCATGCGTCCAGTGCCCTGCATGTAGATTAGGGGCCGGGCACATGGATTAGGGGAGCGATACCCCTGCGACCCTTATGAGCGGGCCACCACTGTCTCTGTCACTCCGTTCTCTCAGACTTCAGAGCTGTTACTCTCATCTTTTGCTACTTGTAGATTTATGGACCTAAAGCATTAAGTGTCCCAATGCTGCTGCTGTTGTATGCTTGTTCTGGCTTAGTGATTAATAAAGTTCTAAAAGGCAGAAGTTTTTTTTTACCTTAATGCATTCTCTGTTGCTCCCCCCCGCCCCCCCAGACTTCACCCTTATACTTACCTGATCTTGATCTCAATCCAGCAATGTGCAGAAGTGCTTTGGCTCATTGGCTACGAGACAGCAGAGAGAGCCATTGGCTCCTGCTGCTGTCAATCACAGCCAATGAGGAGGGAGAGGGGGCAGGGCTGAGCACACAAAGCGGGGCTCAGGAGCGAGCATGCATGAGTGCCCCTATAGCAGGCAGCTTGCTATAGAGGCACTCGGCAGGGGGGGGGGGAGCAGCCAGGAGTGGTGGGACCCCAGAAGAGCAGGATTGGGGCTGCTCTGTGCAAAGCCATTGCACAGAGCAAATAACAAAAAAAGGCCATGGAAAAATCTAAGAAAAATTCCAAACTCTACTTACCGACCAGCCTGCGAACAACCAAATTAACCTGCCTAACAATATGCGTTAAAAACAGGGGTTTAGTCTGCACAAATTTGCAAATACATGCTTAAACTACAGGCCCTGCCAAGGCACCCCGCTACCTGTAGTCCCTACCTCTGACTTTTAAGAGGCTTCACAATGGAAGCACATGCATTCTGATGGATAAATAGAAGGCAGATGGGCTGCAGGAAGCCCACCCCTCCTTAAAGGTACAGGAGCACACTGAACACCCAGCACATAGCACTATGGCTGCAAAGGTGTAATGCCGCGTACACATGATCGATTTTTTCGACGGTGAAAACACTGTCGAGAAAATCAACGTGAAAAACGAGGAACAGCTTGTTCCCCTCACACACGGCCGTTTTAAATGACATATATTTTTGGGTCGAAAAAAACCACCGTGTGTGGGCTCCGCGGCAGTGTTTCCCTATGGGAAAACTGGTGCGGAAAAAAACGACGGGAATCACGACGAGAAAAATTAGAGCATGTTCTAATTTTTCTCGTCGTGATTAATGCCGTTTTTCCAGTCAAGAAAAACGACATAAAGCCCACAGACGATCGTTTTTCTCGTCCAAAGGAAAAAATTTAATTTTTCTAGACGGGAAAAACGGTCGTGTGTACGCGGCTTCAGTGCGTTGCCTGACCAATATATCAACAGCACAAATAATTGGAACGACCTGAAGACTTCAGAAAAAACTTGTATAAAAACACACAAAAAAATACTGGCAGTGGAGGCCACAAGATGTGTAGAGGTCCAGTTTGGAAGAGCATGGAGCCTTAGGTTGACCTTTAAGCTTCTTGTGCTCACATGGAAAAAAACAAAACCTTAAATGATCAGATCTCCGTTAAAGGTAAACTAAATTCCATAAAACTCAAAAGCTGCATCTCTGCAGGGATAATTGTAATTGTAACAAACACAAGCAGACAAAGCCGATAACTGGAACATCTTTATGACTTGGCCTTCCAGGGACATCTGTGAGCCATTCTGCCTTGGTGGGTTATTTATGTATTGGTGAGTTTGATTAGAGAAGAAAGTAATTGTCATGTGTGAGGCTTAACTACGGCTTACAGCAGGAAGATAATGTTGTATTTGCATGAATTGTCTCCATCCCACAATAACAAGTTCTGTCTGCACAGATGTTTCTGCTTCCTGCTCGAATCCCGCACTCTCCGCAAAGATTCCCAAACACCGTAGGCCTCATGTTCGAGAGGAGGAGGTTAGAAACTGAAACAGACGGCCTACAGTAAGACATACTATTATTAGTAGTAATTTGCTCTATAGAAAATAAAATATTATTTATAAAGCCAAAATAGATGGATGGCCTCCAGTTAGGAATAATTATCTCAATGGCTTGAGCGCTAACGGCCTTAGGGCTCATTTAAACTAGCGGGTGTTAACCACTTCCAGTCCGGGCCATTTCTGACATCCCTCTCCTACATCATTTTTAGCTAGAAAACTTCTTAGATCTCCCAAGCATTATACAGTTGTGCTCATAAGTTTACATACCCTGGCAGGATTTATGATTTCTTGGCCATTTTTCAGAGAATATGAATGATAACACAAAAACTTTTCTTTCACTCATGGTTAGTGTTTGGCTGAAGCCATTTATTATCAATCAACTGTGTTTACACTTTTTAAATCATAATGGCAATAACAGAAACTACCAAAATGACCCTGATCAAAAGTTTACATACCCTGGTGATTTTGGCCTGATAACATGCACACAAGTTGACACAATGGGGTTTAAATGGCTATTAAAGGTAACCATCCTCACCTGTGATCTGTTTACTTGTAATTAGTTTGAGTGTGTAGCACTTACCCCCATTTAAGGGACCGGCTGGTTTTGTTTCATGTCTGTATCATTTTCCTCTCTGGAGTGGATCCCTTCTCTCCGTTGTCTAGGTAAAAATCTCTTGGAATAAGGCCAATGTCCACACAGTAATAAAACCTAATCAGCAAGGTGTTATTCTTTTTTTTCCTTTGAGTTAGGAAGTGGAGAGAAGTAGGGGAAGGTTCAGGCACGCAACACCTAAAGCTCAGTGTCAATCTTTCGTTGTCACTCAAGCCTGAGTGGGCATTGCTCACCCTGATAGTCCCTATGAGAGCGGTCCTAGCAGCCGGGATGGAGCATGGATGTCAGAGACGATGAATCCCTCTTTAGGCGAGTTTTCAGGCCTCTTCCCGAGATAGCAGTACCGTTGCTAATCTCCTCTGAGACTGATCCTCCCCTGGACTCCTTTTCTAAAGATGGGCCCCTACAAGTGGGCAGCCTGGAATTCTTCTCTGAAGTGTAGAGCTGGGCCTACATGGTAGCAACAAAGCCTCGGACTGAAGGTGCCCGAGGCCCAAACACACTCGCGCACCTCGTGCCATGCGGGCCACGAGGCACACTTACAGGACCAAAGGTCCCCTGGAACGCCTCAATCTAATGGCGTCTTCCCCTTATGTACCCTCTCCCAGCATGCACATCGGGTAGACCATGCCCACTGTACAGCTGCCGAGAGAGGACACCCAAGGTGCTGCGATACCCCCCGTAGTTCAACCTATGCCGGCGGTGACAGTGCCACCTACAGGCAAAGGAGGACACTACAGCCAGGCAGTATCACACCCAGAATAGAAGTAATACTGAACCATTGATTGGTCTGAGCCCAACTACCGGCTCAGACTACCCCTAAATTTCCACATAGCGCGCCCAAATATTGGGGAGGGGGCTACACGTGTATAAAAGGCAGGGCTTTTTTTCAGCGGGAACGTGGGGGGGAACGCAGTTCCGGCACATCCTGGACTGACTGTATGTAATGGCAAGGGGTGCTGGGGTGTGCTGAAGGGTATTGATGCTCACTGCTGGCGGATCTATTCTAGCTGGAGGGGATCTATTTTTGCAGGGGGTTCTATTGTTGCTGAAGGAGATCTACTGTTAGGGGAGGGGTCTATTGTTGATGGCTGCCAGAGAGTCTATTAATGCTGGCTGTGCAGAGATCCGTTGATGCTGCCGGGGGTCTATTGTTGCAGGGGGGGGGGATTTTGTTGTGGTTGGTACATTGTTAGGGGGATATATTGTTGCTGGCTGAAGGGGAAACCAAATTCCATACAAATTACTTAGTACAACAAAATGATACCTGGTTCTATATTGTCTAAAAGGGGCGGTACTGGGAGGTGGGTAGGGGATGGAATCAAGGGACGTTGCTCGGAGGTGGGTAGGGGCGGAGAAACCAAATGACTCGGAAAAGGGGAGTTCCTCCACCCATTGTCTGAGAAAAAAAGCCCTGATAAAAGGTCAATGTGTTTTTGGACTCCTGACAGACCCTTGTTCTCTGTAAACCCTAGAGATGGTTGCGTGTGAAATTCCCAGTAGATCAACAGTTTTTGAAATACTCAACAACAACCATGCCACGTCCAAAGTCACTTGCCCATTCTGATGCTCGGTTTGAACTTCGGAAAGTCATCTTCACCACGTCTAGATGCCTAGATGTATTGACTTGCTGCCATGTGATTGAGTTTCTAATACCAGACAACGACCCAAAGCATACATCCAAATCAACAAAGGAATGGCTTCACCAGAAGAAGATTAAAGTTTTGGAATGGCCCAGCCAGAGCCCAGACCTGAATCCGAATGAAAATCTGTGGGGTGATCTGAAGAGAGCTGTGCACAGGAAATGCCCTCGCAATCTGACAGATTTGGGGTGTTTTTGCAAAGAAGAGTAGGCAAATATTGCCAAGTCAAGATGTGCCATGCTGATAGACTCATATCCAAAAAGACTGAGTGCTCTAATAAAATCAAAAGGTGCTTCAACAAAGTATTAGTTTAAAGGAGTAGTAAAGTTACATGTTTTTTCACCTTAATGCATTCTATGCATTAAGGTGAAAAAACATTCGACAATACCGCCCCCCCCCCCCCCGAGCCCCCGTTTTACTTACCTGGCCCCTCGAAAGTCCCGCGCTCGTCCCCGTCATCCTCTTCGTTTTTCAGCCTGGCCGCCGATTGGCTACACTGGATGGATTGAAAGCAGCGCAGCCATTGGCTGGCGCTGCTGTCAATCACATCCAATGACGCGGCGCGCGGGGGGCGGGGCCGAGTGATACAGTCGGCGGCTATGGCCGCCGCTGTATTACGGGAGCGCGCCCGCAATCACTCCACACCATGCGAGCTCACTCGCATTATGGTGTGGAGTCCTTGCGGGGAGGAGCCAAGACAGCTGCCGAGGGACCCCAGAAGACCAGGATCGGGGCCACTGTGTGCAAAACGAGCTGCACAGTGGAGGTAAGTATAACATGTTTGTTATTTTTGGGGAAAAAAAAGGGAAGCTTTAGTGCTCCTTTAAGGATGTGAAAAATTATGCAACCGTATTATTATTATTTATTTATTTTCTTCCCTCCACCTAAAAGATTTCAGTTTGTTGTTCAACTGAATTGTACAGTTTATAGGTCACATTAAAAGTGTAAAAAGTTCTGAAATTTTCCTTCCTAGGGGTAGATTTCCTCTCACTTCCTGTAGTCTCCTTCCGTTTGCAAGAAGGAGTCGTTTGTAAGTTGGATGAAAGTAGGGGCCTGTCGTATATACACTGCAGAAATTTGGCCCTTAGGTGTTGGTGTTGCCACAACACTGTAAGCCCTCACAGTTACTCTTGGTGGGCGCAGAAACGGGCCCTGCTGTGAAATATTAGATCAAGAATTGTAATTACATGCCCCTGTTGAACAGGGTCAGAAAAATTGGGCCTTTGGTGGTGGCCACAACACTGTAAGGCCTCACAGTTACTCTTGGTGGGCGCAGGAACGGGCCCTGCTGTAAAATATTAGATCAAGAATTGTAATTACATACCCCTGTTAAACAGGGGCAGAAAAACTGGGCCTTAGGCACTGGTACTGGTGCCACAACACTGCAACCCCTCACAGATACTCTAGTTGGAGCGCAGGAATGAGCCCTGCTGCAAAGTATTGCATCAAAAATTGTAATTACACGCTCCTGTTAAACAGGGGCAGAAAAACTGGGCTTTAGGCACTGGTGCTGGTGCCACAACACTGCAACCCCTCACAGATACTGTAGTTGGAGTGCAGGAATGAGCCCTGCTGCAAAGTATTGCATCAAAAATTGTAATTACACGGCTGAAAAATTGGGCCCTAGCCACTGGTGGCGGTGCCCAGAACCAAAAATTTTCTTACAAGCTATCAGAATGAACATTGAGGAGGAAGAGGATAGTCACTCAGCATAACAAGATAGTCAATCAGCATCAGCATAGAGAGTCTTGAAGGGATCTCACATTAAAAAAAAAATCCATTACATCAGCATCAGGTGCTTGGTAGCTGGTGATCCAAGACTAATTCATTTTTATGAAGGTCAGCCGATCAACTGATTCAGTGGACAGGCGCACCCTGTGATTGGTTACAAAGCCTCCAGCAGCACTGAATGTGCGTTCTGAAAGAAGGCTGGATGCAGGACAGACCAGTAGCTCAATTGCATACTGTGCAAGCTCTGGCCAGTGATCCATCCTCAAGACCTAGTAACCCAGAGAATTTTCAGTGGGAAAGATGTCCAAGTCTGATCTTGCCCCTAGGTATTCCTGCACCATGTGAATCAGACGCTGACGATGGTTGCTGGAACCGCTCATACCTTGGGGCTGCGGACTAAATTGTCTGAACGCATCGATCAGACGGCCACCTTCTCCACTGCTCCTTCTGTGGCTGACCGAAGCCTCAGCAACACGTTGTCTAGGACCAGGAATTTGTAACCTCCCAGGCTCTGGAAACGCGTTGCACAAACCTTTCTGCAAGGCCTCCCGAAGATGTTTCATCCTCTGCTCTCTCTGTGACGGCAAGATAAGGTCTGCAACCTTACCCTTGTAACGTGGATCAAGGAAGGTTGACAGCCAGTAATGATCCCTCTCCTTGATACCACGAATACGAGTATCCTTTCGCAGGCTTTGCAGGATCAGGGAGGCCATGCAGTGTAGGTTTGCTGAGGGATTCGGTGCGGAGTCCTCTGGGTCACTAAGGACAACATGATCCGCAGCCACCTCCTCCCAGCCACGTACAAGTCCATGGGTTTTCTTAGGACTGTGAATGATCCCTTGAAGACTGCTGCTGATGCTGAGTGCTAGGCTCCACCTCCAAGCTGACACAATCCTCCTCCTCCTCGTTCTCCTCCTGTGTGATCAGCAGGAACACTGTCTGGATAAAGGGGGCCTTGAGAGGTAAGGAAGTCCTCCTCTTCATCCCTCTGTTCTGCCTCAAGTGCCCTGTCCATTATTTCATGCAGCGTGTGCTCCAACAGGTGGGCAAGAGGGACAGTGTCACTAATGCATGCACTGTCATTGCTCACCATCTTAGTGGCCTCCTCAAATGGTGACAGGACAGTGCATGCATCCCTGATCATGACCCACTGGCATGGAAAAAAAATCCCAAGCTCCCCTGACCCTGTCCTGGTGCCATATTGGCACAGATACTCATTGATGGCCCTCTGCTGCGTGGGCAGCCGCTGCAGCATGGCCAACGTTGAGTTCCACCTGGTGGGCATGTCACAGATTAGGCGGTTCTTGGGCATGTTAAATTCCTTTTGCAGGTCAGCCAGCTGAGCACTGGCATTATATGACCGGCGGAAATGCACATCCTCTAATGCCGCGTACACACGATCATTTTTCCCGTCGGGAAAAATTACATTTTTTTTTTTCGCCGAGAAAAACGATCGTCTGTGGGCTTTATGCCGTTTTTCTCGTTGAGAAAAACGGCAGGAAAAACGACGAGAAAAATTAGAACATGTTCTAAATTTTCTCATCGTTTTTTCCATCATTTTTTTCCGCGGCAGTTTTCCCATAGGGAGACACTGCCGCGGAGCCCACAGACGGTCGTTTTTCTCGACAAAGAAAAAAATGACGGGAAAAACGGTCGTGTGTGGGGGAAAATGCCGTTCCCTCGTTTTTCATTTAATTTCATGTCGTGATTCACGGCGGTGTTTTCACCGCCGTGAATCACGATCGTGTGTACGCGGCATCAGCCTGTGTAGCTGCCCAAGAACCGATGCACCACCAAGTTAAGGACGTGAGCCAAACAGGGCCCAGCTGTCCCTGTCAGAGGGCGGAGAGGAGGTTGCCATTGTCGCAAACCACCATTCCTGGCTTAAGCTGGCGTGGCATCAACCACCTCTGAGCCTGTCCCTGCAGAGCTGACAGAATCTCTGCCCAAGTGTGGCTCCTGTCCCCCAAGCACACCAGCTCAAGCATCACATGGCATCTTTTTGCCTGCGTACTTGCGTAGCCCCTTGAACGCCTATGGAGCACCGCTAGTTCTGAGGACAAAATCAGCAGAGGAAGAGGCCATGGAGGAAGAAGAAGAGGAGGGGGTGGAGGAGAGAGGTGTGTCAGAATCACCACTAGTAGCATTTTGGAGGCGTGGTGGCGGAACAACCTCCAACACTACTGCACCTTGTCCTGCATCCTTCCCAGCTGCCAGCAGAGTCACCCAATGCACCGTAAAAGATAGGTAACGTCCCTGTCCATGCCTGCTGGACCATGAGTCAGCGATAATATGCACCTTACTGCTGACCGCCCTGTCCAGCGAGGCAAAGACATTGCCTTCCACATGCCGGTAGAGAGCCGGATTCGCCTTCCGTGAAAAAAAGTGGCGTTTGGGAACCTGCCACTGAGGAACCGCACATTCCACAAACTCACGGAAGGGGGCAGAGTCTACCAACTGAAAAGGCAGCAGTTGAAGTGCTAGCAAATTAGCCAAGCTAGCATTCAACCGCTGGGCATGTGGATGGCATGTGGATGGCTGGGGGCGGTGCAGCAGCTGGGGCAGGGAAATTTGCCTGGTACAATCTGACATTGGTGTACCGATAGCAGATTGCCCGCAAGCATTTGGCTGTGACACACCTAATTCTACACCTTCATTCCTCTCAGTGCAGGTTTCAGAGAGGACTTAAGGTATAGTGGGGTTGGAGATCCCAGCTGATGAGGAGCAAGGAGAGGTCCGCTTTGTTCTCTGGTGTGGGTCTTTTCTGTACGCTTGCCAACGGACTGCATGGCAGGTCGACAGATGTCTGGTCAAGCATGTGGTGCCCAAGCAGCTGCTGTTTTGGCCATGCAAGATACGCTTCAGACATATGTTGCAAATAGCAAAGGTGCGATCTGCTGCACATGTCTCAAAAAAGGCCCATGCCAAAGAACTTTTGGAATAACGTGCAGAGAGAGCAGCGCCCTGCACATGCGGTGTGATGCAGTCGGTGTGCTGCCCTTAATCTGGCCCCTGGAGGGCATCCTGCCTCGTTGGAGATGTGCCTTCTCCTCCTCCTCTCTCCTATCAGTGACCTCATCATCCCCTCCCTCCTCATCACTGGAGCAAACTTGGCAGTATGCTGCAGCTGGGGGAACATGACTGCCAGTTTGCTGTCCTTCTTGGGCACCCCCTCTCTCTGGGCTCACGTTACTGCCTTCCTCTAGCTGGGTTCCATCATCAGAGCCTTCAAAACGCTGCGCATCCTCCTGCAGCACGTACCCAACACTGTGGTCAAACAGTTCGGGGGACTCCTCAGGAGGACATAGTGGGGCTAGGGAAGGAGTGACTGATGCCATTGAGCCGAGAGAAGAGGCCGCTTTGCCAGACAAAGTACCCTGAGCCTGGGTGAGAGAGGATGAGGAGGATGAGGACGGTTTGGTCATCCACTCTACCAAGTCTTCGGCATGTTGCGGCTCAACACGGCCAGCTGCCAAAAAAAAGGACAATCGTGCCACACAGCCACGTGCTGATGAGGATGCACCGTGTCCACGACCAGCACTGTTGCCTCTAGACACAGAGCCTGCTTGCCCTCTTTTATTGGCCTGTGACTGTCTGCCTCTCTTTGTTGGCCTTCCAGACATACTTTATTTGATGTATTGGAATAGGTAGGTACACAAGGAATTGTCTGCAGTCAGCTTTAGCTGCACACTGTGGCCAGTATACAGTACACTGACTGAAAATACTGCAGCTGCCTGCCTGTGGTATTATTAGGAAGAGAACACCAGCAATTGTCTGCAGTTAGCTTTAGTTGCACACTGTTCACAGGATATAGTACACTGACTGAAAATACTGCTGCTGCCTGCCTGACAGTATATTAGGAAGAGAACACCAGCAATTGTCTGCAGTTAGCTTTAGTTGCACACTGTGCACAGGACACAATACACTGACTGAAAATACTGCTGCTGCCTGCCTGTCAGAATATTAGGAAGAGAATAACAGGAACGGATATAGCTAAACTGAATATATATATATAGATATATATATATATATATATATATGTAGCACACGGACCCTTTTTTCCTACCTTTGGCTCACTTGCAGGAAAAGGGCACACCGTACTATATGCCCGTACCCTCTTGTTTGAAGAGGTTGAGCGGTGTCATGTATTTGGGTCCCACAGCTAGGTTCTCCTTCAGTTGGTTCTCATCTCCTAGGATATAGGGACAAGTCTCTGTCTTCCCCCCAAGTAATTCCAATGTCCACACCACTCTAAACTCCAACGTTGAGTTTATTTTTCTTCAATATTAGCAGATAGGAGAGGGTGGATAAGAGACAGGACAGCAAGGTTTTTGGGAGGTAGGTCCAGGCACAAGTAAATGTTACAATCACCACTCAATCCCTGAGTGGGTTCAGCTCACCCGGATAGTCTCCCGTAAAAGTGGATCCTAGCAGCCGAAGTGATGCTCGGACGCTTAATTAGGTTCTTTCCTTAGATACGATCGGGAAAGTTACCGGGCCCCTTCCTTCACCGTGAACTCTCACCGGTCCTTCAGAAAGGTCCTCCCCCGGCCTCTTCTTCTTAGAAGTGGGCTCCCTCGCAAGGGACACCCTGTGATTCCTCTTCCCAGAATTGGGCCCCAGCTAAAGGTGCTGGGCCCAGTGTTGAAGTTGCAGCCCCAGGACTAAAGGTGCCTGGGACTGATGCGCACGTGGCCCCATGGCCTGGAGGGCCATGCGCCATGTACTTGGACTCCGACTCCTCTTGCCGACCGACTGACTGAACCCCTCCCAGGTGGCGTCTGCCCCTTATGCATCCTCTCCCAGCATTCACAGCAGGCCAACCACGCCCACTGTACCGCTGCCGAGAGAGGACACCCTAAGGCACAGCACTATTACCAGTGGTTTAACCCTGGCCAGACATGGCAGTGCCACCTACAGGCCACAAGGAACTGCACACCAGTATACCACCTGGAGAAACAACATAGCACAACCTATCAATGAGAATGGTCTGAGCCTAACTACTAACTCAGACCAGCCCTTAAATTTGAGTATATAGCACCCCTAAATGGGGTGGGCGCTACATTGTATATATATATATATATATATATATATATATATATATATATATATTGTGACAGCAGGAAGGTAAAGTCACCTGGTTGCATCCAGGGGGGTAGATATATTTCGCCCAGATTCAGGCTTTACGCCGACTTATACAACTAGGTGGAGAGTTGTATAAGGCTAGTGGGCTCATGGATGACTCATACCTCTAGGGAGAGTGTGGGGCGTCGTGCAGACAGAGATGAGGAGACCAGCTGAACCTTGTCAGCTCATTTAGGCCTCTATAAGAACTCCCAGCTTCATTAGATGTTAGCTCATGCCTGGAACCAGACCTGTGTGGACTGTCTAGGGAGAGTGAACCCCTGTGCGGTGAGGCAAAGCCTGTGTGGCTATTTGTTTGGACCTTTACTAAACCAGGGACTTAGGGACTAGGACAGCACTAGGCTGATCCCAGTTGTTAGTTAGGAAACCTGTATGTTTAGTCAGAGGTCAACTTGACCAGGATTTATTTTGGTTATGTTTCTTTTGCTTTGCTGTGTTTTGTCACTGTAAATAGAAAATAAACCGCACCTTTTTTTGATTTTGAAAACCACAACCTCCGTTTGCTGGGCCTGTTTTGTGTGGGGAGCCCATCCCGGGGGTCACACACACCCGCTGCCGAGCTAACCCCCTCACAGTTGGTGGAGAACCAGTGGCAGTTTTTTTTAAGCCAGCATGGAGGAGATACTGAAGCAGCTGGCTCTAGCAAATGCCAATCAACAGCAGACAAATGCAGGTTTGCAAAGGAGCCTTGCAGCCCAGCAGCAGACAAACGCAACTTTGCAACAGAGTCTGGAGGCTCAGCAACGAGCCCAGCAGCAATCTGAGGCCCGCTTCATAGACCTGTTGCAGAAGCAAGAGCAGAGACTACAACAACAGATGGAAGCAGTAATGCAGCAACGTCCGCAGACCAGTGAGGAAAGCCGTCCCACTAATACCGCGTCCTTTGGGGTGAGTCGTTTATTGACAAAAATGACTGGAGAGGATGATCCAGAGGTATTTTTGACCACATTTGAAAGGACCGCTGAAAGAGAAAAGTGGCCTGAGGAGCAGTGGGCTGGACTGGTGGCTCCTCTGTTAACTGGTGAATCGCAGAAAGCTTACTATGACCTAGAGCCTAACCAAGCAAAAGACTATGTGATGCTAAAAGCTGAAATATTGGCAAGGCTGGGTGTCACCCAGGCTGTCCGGGCTCAGCGTGTGCATAACTGGACTTTCCAGCTTGGAAAACCCCCCAGGTCTCAAATGTATGATCTCATTCACCTGAGCAGAAAGTGGCTACAGCCAGAGACTTTGTCCGCACCAAAGATTGTGGAACGTGTTGTAATGGATCGGTTTTTGAGAGCTCTTCCTACTGCCATCCAAAAGTGGGTAAGCCATGGAGACCCAGAGACGGCCGATGGTCTTGTGGATCGTGTGGAGAAATACTTGGCTACAGAGAACCTGACGGCCTCTTCCAGAGACACTCGGACTTTCCACCCTAAGACCAGACCATCCCCAGGGGCGGATAAGAGGATTCCAAGGGGTGAGGGTGGAGAGAGTGAGAGGGTGGGAGCTCTACCCCAAGTTTGGCGAGAACAGCCTGGGAAATCAGCGGCTCAAGAGGCCGCAAGAAGGATCGTTTGCTACCGCTGCCGGCAAGCGGGACATATTGCAGCCAATTGCCCGGTTGTGGAGGAACCCATGCAGTGTGACTTTCTGACGGGCAGACGTCAGTCGCTGTGTGCGACAGTCGCATGCACTGCCATTCGAGGAACTGAGAAACATTTATGCAAAATGTGTGTTAATGGTAGAAATGTTGTGGTATTGCTGGATTCAGGTAGCCTTGTGACCCTGATAAAGGCTGAGTTAGTTAAAACAGAGGTCTCTGGGAATAGCAAGGTAGCTGTTATTTGTGTGCATGGGGACACCCGAGAGTATCCAGTGACTACAGTGTGTTTCGAGACCCCCAAAGGTACCCTCTCTCATCCGGTGGGCTTAGTATCTCAGTTACCGCATGACGCCATTGTGGGAAGGGATTTTCCGAAGTTCTGGGAACTGTGGGATGATCCTGAGCCCCTCACTGGTGCCCCTATGTACCAGGAATGTGATAGCCAGAACTCCCCTGAGAGTGGTGAGGACTCTCCGGAATTTCCCTTATCAGTATTGGCAGGGGAGACTCAAGAAACTGGAGAGGAGCCCACCTCCTCAGACGAAAACCTACCGTCTGTGGAGTTTTCTGATCTTGAGGTTCACAGGGAAAACTTTGCCACAGAACAGTTGAAAGACCCCGCCCTAATAAAGGCACGGGAAAACGTAGTGAAAATAGATGGTGAGTTAGTGAACCCAGATAATACCTGCACTTACCCATACTTCAGCGTAGAGAAGGACCTACTGTATCGGGTGGCAAAAAGGGCAGAAGAAACCGTTGAGCAGCTTGTGGTGCCCAAACCTTACAGGAAGTTGGTGTTGGAGTTGGCCCATGGGCACATTCTTGGAGGTCATCTGGGGACAGAGAAAACCCCGAGAGAGGGTATTACAGAGATTCTATTGGCCGGGGGTGATGAAGGACGTAGAAAATTATTGTTCCTCCTGCCCTGTGTGTCAGAGGTTGGCCCCGATGCCACATTTCCGTAGCCCGCTGGTCCCTCTACCCATCATTGAGGTCCCGTTTGAGAGGATCGCCATGGATTTGGTAGGTCCTATAATCAAGTCCGCTAGGGGGCACCAGTACATATTAGTTATAATGGACTATGCCACCCGTTATCCAGAAGCGATCCCTCTCCGAAATACCTCGGCCAAAACCATAGCCAAAGAGCTATCTCTTGTTTTTAGCCGGGTGGGTATTTGTAAAGAACTGCTTACGGACCAAGGTACACCCTTTATGTCCCGGGTTATGAAAGAGCTGTGTAAATTGTTCAAAGTGACGCAATTGCGTACGTCTGTGTATCACCCCCAAACCGATGGGCTGGTTGAAAGATTCAACAAAACCCTAAAACAAATGTTGAAGAAAGTGGTGGATAGAGATGGAAAGGATTGGGACTGTTTACTTCCTTATTTGATGTTTGCTATTAGGGAGGTGCCCCAATCCTCTACGGGATTCTCCCCCTTTGAGTTACTGTATGGGAGACACCCAAGAGGGCTGTTGGATATTGCCAAGGAAACTTGGGAAAGTGAGAGTTCTCCCCACAGGAGTGTGATTGAGCATGTCGCCCTGATGCAAGATCGAATTGCACAGGTAATGCCCATCGTGAAGGAACATTTGGCCCAAGCGCAGTTGGCACAGCAGAGAGTGTACAACCGTGGAGCCAAGACCCGTACCTTTTCCCCGGGGGATAGGATATTGGTACTTGTCCCTACGGTTGAAAGTAAATTCCTTGCCAAATGGCAAGGCCCCTACGAGATAATGGAAAAAGTGAGCGAAGTGAATTACAAGGTCAGACAACCAGGAAGGCGAAAGCCCGAACAGATCTATCACGTTAATCTGTTGAAAGCCTGGAGGGATAGAGAGTCCCTAGTCGCAGACACTTGGTCACCAGCTCAAACTGGTTGCGTGATTCCTGAGGTTGGAATAGCAGCCACCTTGTCACAACCCCAACAACAGGAGGTTAAGGAGTTTGTGCTTCGCAACAAGGAGGTATTCTCTGAGCTGCCGGGACAAACATCTGGGGTAGAGCATGACATCATTACCCCGCCCGGTGAAAGGGTGAAGTTAAAACCCTATCGGATCCCAGAGGCTCGACGGGAGGCAATACGGGAGGAAGTACAGAAAATGCTGAACTTAGGGGTGATAGAGGAGTCCCAAAGTGATTGGTCTAGTCCCATCGTGTTGGTGCCTAAACTGGATGGGAGCTGGCGATTTTGTAACGATTTTCGTCAGTTGAACAAAGTTACAAAATTTGACACCTACCCCATGCCACGTATAGATGAGTTGATCGACCGGCTGGGAACAGCCCGATACATGACGACTCTTGACCTCACAAAAGGGTATTGGCAAATCCCCCTGGCCAAGTCGGCCAAAGAGAAAACCGCATTTGTAACCCCAGACGGGGCGTTCCAATATAAAAGAATGCCGTTCGGGTTACAGAATGCGCCGGCCACATTCCAGCGGAAAATGGACCAGATGCTGAGGCCCCATCGGAAGTATGCTGCGGCTTACCTGGATGACGTAATTGTCCATAGCACAGATTGGGCCTCACATCTGCCAAAAGTGCAAGCAGTCCTGGACTCTGTTCGGGAAGCGGGGTTTACGGCTAACCCCAAGAAGTGTACCATTGGGCAGGAGGAGGCCAAATATCTTGGGTACACCATTGGGAGGGGAGTAATAAAACCCCAACTCAACAAAGTCGAGGCCATCCAGAGTTGGCCACGTCCCAACAGCAAGAAGCAGGTACGAGCCTTTCTGGGAATCGCTGGGTATTATCGGCGATTCATTCCCCACTTTGCTTCTAAGGCTGTGCCCCTAACCAACCTGACGAAGGGGAAAGGGTCGGTCATGATTAAATGGACCCCCGAGGCTGAGGCAGCATTCCAATTCTTGAAACAAGCCTTATGTAGCCAGCCAGTGTTGTACTCACCCGACTTCTCTAAAGACTTTGTCGTACAAAGTGATGCGTCAGATGTGGGGTTAGGAGCAGTATTGTCCCAGGTCTGGAACGGGGAAGAGCACCCAGTCATTTACCTCAGCAGGAAGTTGAAGCCCCATGAGGTAAATTACGCCACCGTTGAAAAGGAGTGTTTAGCGGTGAAGTGGGCTCTAGATTCCCTTCGGTACTACCTGCTAGGTAGGCACTTTGACATGGTTACGGATCACGCTCCGTTAAAGTGGATGGCTCAAAACAAGGAAACAAATAGAAGAGTGAATAGGTGGTTCCTGGCCCTCCAGGAATTCAACTTCACAGTAAAGCATCGCCCTGGCGTTCAAATGGGGAATGTGGATGCTTTGTCTCGAGTACATGAATGCCTGATTGCTGGTGTTCCAACCCCGAGGTTAAAACAAGAGGGGGGGTATGTGACAGCAGGAAGGTAAAGTCACCTGGTTGCATCCAGGGGGGTAGATATATTTCGCCCAGATTCAGGCTTTACGCCGACTTATACAACTAGGTGGAGAGTTGTATAAGGCTAGTGGGCTCATGGATGACTCATACCTCTAGGGAGAGTGTGGGGCGTCGTGCAGACAGAGATGAGGAGACCAGCTGAACCTTGTCAGCTCATTTAGGCCTCTATAAGAACTCCCAGCTTCATTAGATGTTAGCTCATGCCTGGAACCAGACCTGTGTGGACTGTCTAGGGAGAGTGAACCCCTGTGCGGTGAGGCAAAGCCTGTGTGGCTATTTGTTTGGACCTTTACTAAACCAGGGACTTAGGGACTAGGACAGCACTAGGCTGATCCCAGTTGTTAGTTAGGAAACCTGTATGTTTAGTCAGAGGTCAACTTGACCAGGATTTATTTTGGTTATGTTTCTTTTGCTTTGCTGTGTTTTGTCACTGTAAATAGAAAATAAACCGCACCTTTTTTTGATTTTGAAAACCACAACCTCCGTTTGCTGGGCCTGTTTTGTGTGGGGAGCCCATCCCGGGGGTCACACACACCCGCTGCCGAGCTAACCCCCTCACAATATATATATATATATATACATACATACATATACATATACATATACATATACATATATACACACACACAACTCCTAGGATGCATATATATATATATACACTGCATACACTGTAACTGCAGCTAACTGACTCGCCTGCCTGCTCTATCTAACTCAAATGAAATGACACTGACACTGTCTCTCTCTCTCTCTCTCTATCTCTCTCAGCACCCGGAACACACTACACAAGGCCGACACGCAGGAGGCCTTATATAGTGTGGGGCGTGTACCTACTCCCCCTGAGCCATGATTGGCCAAAGGCACCCTTCCTTTGGCCAATTACGGCTTTCTGTACTGACGGCGCTGTGATTGGCCAAGTATGCGGGTCATAGTGCATGCTTGGCCAATCATCAGCCAGCAATGCACTGCGATGCCGTAGTGAATTATGGGCCGTGATGCGCCACTCGAATTTGGCGCGAACGGCCCATAATGTTCGAAATTTGACGAACGGTCGAACAGCCAATGTTCGACTCGAACACGAAGCTCATTCCTATCCAGGATATGTTATAGTGACATTTTGCTTGATACGTTGAACGTGTTTTTCTGGAAGAGAGAAGAGGAGTGCATTGTCTTCTGCATTTGCCAGGAACCTGTTCAAAAGAAAGGATATAATTAGGCATTTGATCACAGTGTTTTCAGAAGGAAGCAGCTGCATTTTCATCATGGCACTGGAGCTGTACAACCGGCTCATGAATAAATCTGATAAGTGATAATGTATTACCTTAATATTACCGTATTCATTATATGGAGATTAAAGAAACATTATTTAGCTAAATACAGATGTGATAAAGTTCCAGTTGCTATTGTAACCTATAAACTGTGCAGAGAAGACAAACAATACTGTCTGCCAACTGTTTTGTGTTAATAATTAGGGATGTGCTTCGAGTTCGAGTCGAACCCATGTTCGACTCGAACATCGTCTGTTCGGCCGTTCGCCGAATTTCGAACATTATGGGCCGTTCGCGCCAAATTCGGGTGGCTTTGGCCAATCATGGTTTAGAGGAGTAGGTACACGCCCCACACTATATAAGGCCACCCGCTTGGCTGCCTTGTGTAGTGTGTTGTGGCGTTGGTGAAAGGAAAGAGACAGACAGAGAGACAGTGTAAGTTGATTTGAGTTAGATAGAGCAGGCAGGCGAGTCAGTTAGCTGCAGTTACAGTGTGTAGAGGATATATATGCATCCTAGGTGTTGTATATATATTTGCACACTGTATTCAGTTTAGCTAGATCCGTTCCTGTTATTCTCTATACTGACAGGCAGGCAGGTGATTGTGCTAGCTGCTGTGTTTCACTTAGTGTACTGCGTCCTTTGCACAGTGTGCACCAAAAGCTTACCTGAATACAATTGCTGGTGTTCTGATACAAATACAGGCAGGGAGCTGCAATATTTTGCTTTAGTGTCCTTTGCACAGTGTGCACCAAAAGCTTACCTGAATACAATTGCTGGTGTTCTGATACAAATACAGGCAGGGAGCTGCAGTATTTTGCTTTAGTGTCCTTTGCACAGTGTGCACCAAAATCTTACCTGAATACAATTGCTGGTGTTCTGATACAAATACAGGCAGGGAGCTGCAGTATTTTGCTTTAGTGTCCTTTGCACAGTGTGCACCAAAATCTTACCTGAATACAATTGCTGGTGTTCTGATACAAATACAGGCAGGGAGCTGCAGTATTTTGCTTTAGTGTCCTTTGCACAGTGTGCACCTAAAGCTTACCTGAATACAATTGCTGGTGTTCTGATACAAATACAGGCAGGGAGCTGCAGTATTTTGCTTTAGTGTCCTTTGCACAGTGTGCACCTAAAGCTTACCTCAATACAATTGCTGGTGTTCTGATACAAATACAGGCAGGGAGCTGCAGTATTTTGCTTTAGTGTCCTTTGCACAGTGTGCACCTAAAGCTTACCTCAATACAATTGCTGGTGTTCTGATACAAATACAGGCAGGGAGCTGCAGTATTTTGCTTTAGTGTCCTTTGCACAGTGTGCACCTAAAGCTTACCTCAATACAATTGCTGGTGTTCTGATACAAATACAGGCAGGGAGCTGCAGTATATTGCTTTAGTGTCCTTTGCCCAGTGTGCACCTAAAGCGTACCTCAATACTACTGCTGGTGTTCTCTAGACATGTGCACACTGAAATATTTTGTTTCGGAATTTCGTTTTCGTCCAAAAAATAAATTTATTTAGTTACTCCCGAAATTCGTTTTTATTTATTTCGTTTTTCGTTAAAAATAGCATTCGTCCAAAAATCTGAATTAATTAAGGTCGAATCTGTCATTGAAGGCTTATGGTGTCTGTCGAATGTTCAAAGAAGATTCGACGGAGCAGCAAAACTGTACGACTCTGCAATCATACATTTCCGGTCAAATGTTCTGCCTACAAGCAGTGATCTTTTCTTTCTATGTCGAATCTTTTCTCTCTATAATGTCGAATCTTTTCTCTCCTATGTCGAATCTTTTCTCTCTATAATGTCAAATCTTTTCTCTCCTATGTCGAATCTTTTCTCTCTATAATGTCAAATCTTTTCTCTCTTATGTCGAATCTTTCCTCTCCTATGTCGAATCTTTTCTCTCCTATGTCGAATCTTTTCTCTCCTATGTCGAATCTTTCCTCTCCTGTGTCGAATCTTTCCTCTCCTGTGTCGAATCTTTTCTCTCCTATGTCGAATCTTTTCTCTCCTATGTCGAATCTTTTCTCTCCTATGTCGAATCTTTCCTCTCCTATGTCGAATCTTTCCTCTCCTATGTCGAATCTTTTCTCTCCTATGTCGAATCTTTCCTCTCCTATGTCGAATCTTTCCTCTCCTATGTCGAATCTTTTCTCTCCTATGTCGAATCTTTCCTCTCCTATGTCGAATCTTTTCTCTCCTATGTCGAATCTTTTCTCTCCTATGTCGAATCTTTCCTCTCCTATGTCGAATCTTTCCTCTCCTATGTCGAATCTTTCTCTCCTATGTCGAATCTTTTCTCTCTATAATGTCGAATCTTTTCTCTCCTATGTAGAATAATCTTGGACTAATAGAGTTAAGGTTAGGCACATTCGACCACAGGTTCGATAGACACAGATTGTTATTGTCAGCGTCACGTCGAATCTCCTATCTATATCGAACTGTTGTAGCAACGAAAACGAAAATAAAGCATTTGTTTATGTCGAATCTTTCGGTTTTCGGATTCTGTGCTTTCGTTTTCGTTTGTTAAAACGATAACGAAAATAGCTGAAATTCGGACGAAAATGCATTCGGACGAAAACGAATGCACATGTCTAGTGTTCTCATACAAATTCCACAGGCAGGAAGCTGCATTATTTTCAGTTAGTGTACTGTGTCCTTTGCAACGTGTGCAACTAAAGCTAACTGAAGACAATTGCTGGTGTTCTCATACTAATAATACTACAGGCAGGCAGTTGATTCTGCTAGCTGCAGTATAATGAGTATGTGTGTATATATATATATATATATATATATATATATATATATATATATATACACACACATCCCAGCTTTGTGCAGCTACATCTCCCTGCAGGCCATTAGTATGTCTGTAAGGACAACAAGGTGAGGCAGAAAGTCACGAGCCAATAAAAGAGGGCAAGCAGGCTCTGTGTCTAGAGCAGGGGTCTCCAAACTGCGGCCCTGGGGCCGGATGCGGCCCTTTGCTTGCCTTTATCCGGCCCTTGGGGCACTATTCCATCCACTGACACCAACAATGGCGAATCATTTTTATTGCTGAAACCACCAATGGGGCACTATTCATCCAACTTACACTATCAAAAGGGTACAATTCATTTTATTGACACCAACAATGGGGCACTAGTCCTCCCACTGACACCAAAGGAATGGTATTGTTTACTCCCTCTCGACATTTTCTACTCCCAATGGCCCTAGTCCAGCCCTCCTAAAGTCTGAAGGACAGTAAACTGGCCCTTTGTTTAGAAAGTTTGTAGACCCCTGGTCTAGAGGCAACAGTGCTGGTCGTGGACACGGTGCATCCTCATCAGCAAGTGGCCGTGGGACACGCTTGTCCTTTTTTTTGGCAGCTGGGCATGTTGAACCACAACATGCCGAAGACTCGGTAGAGTGGATGACCATGCCGTCCTCATCCTTCTCATCCTCTCTCACCCAGGCTCAGGGTACTTTGTCTGGCAAAGCAGCTGCCAAAGCAGCCTCTTCCCTCGGCTCAATGGCATCAGTCACTCCTTCCCTAGCCCCACCATGTCCTCCTGAGGAGTCCCCCGAACTGTTTGACCACAGGTGTTGGGTACATGCTCCAGGAGGATGCCCAGCGTTTTGAAGGCTCTGATGATGGTACCCAGCTAGAGGAAGGCAGTAACGTGAGCCTAGAGAGAGGGGGTGCCCAAGACGGACAGCAATCTGGCAGTGATGTTCCCCCAGCTGCAGCATACTGCCAGGTTTGCTACAGTGATGAGGAGGGAGGGGATGATGAGGTCACGGACTCTACATGGGTGCCTGATAGGAGACAGGAGGAGGAGGAGGAGGCGGCACATCTCCAATGAGGCAGGATGCCCTCCAGGGGCCAGCTTAAGGGCATCAAACCGACAGCATCACACTGCAGAGCTCCGCATGTGCAGGCCGCTGCCGTCTCTGCGCATTATTCCAAAAGTTTTTTGGTGTGGGCCTTTTTTGAGACGAGTGCATCAGATCGCAGCGCTGCTATTTGCAACATATGTCTCAGGCGTATCTCGCGTGGCCAAAACATCACCCGCTTGGGCACCACATTCTTGATCAGACATATGTCAACCTGCCATGCAGTTCGTTGGCAAGCACACCTAAAAGACCCACACCAAAGAAAAAAGCTGACCTCTCCTTGCTCCTCATCAGCTGGGATCTCCAACCCCACTATACCTTCAGTCCTCTCTGAAACCTGCACTGAGAGGAATGAAGGTGTAGAATTAGGTATGTCACAGCCAAGTACTTGTGGGCAATCTGCTATTGGTACACCGACGTCAGATTGTACCAGGCAAATTTCCCTGCCCCAGCTGCTGCACCGCCGAAAGAAGTTCGCTCCCAGCCATCCACATGCCCAGCGGTTGAATGCTAGCTTGGCTAAATTGCTAGCACTTCAACTGCTGCCTTTTCAGTTGGTACCACGCCTCCAAAATGCTACTAGTGGTGATTCTGACACACCTCTCTCCTCCACCCCCTCCTCTTCTTCTTCCTCCATGGCCTCTTCCTGTGCTTTGTCCTCGGAACCAGCGGTGCTCCGTAGGCGTTCAAGGGGCTATGCAAGTACGCAGGCAAAGAGATGCCATGCGGTGCTTGAGCTGGTGTGCTTGGGGGACAGGAGCCACACTGGGGGAGAGATTCTGTCAGCTCTGCAGGGGCAGCCTCAGAGGTGGTTGATGCCACGCCAGCTTAAGCCAGGAATGGTGGTTTCCGACAATGGCACCAACCTCCTCTCCGCCCTTCGACAGGGACACCTGACCCATGTGCCCTGTTTGGCTCACGTCCTTATTTGGTGGTGCAGCGGTTCTTGGGCAGGTACCCAAGCTTACAGGATGTCCTGAGGCAGGCCAGGATAGTCTGTGGGCATTTCCGCCGGTCATAAAATGCCAGTGCTCGGCTGGCTGACCTGCAAAAGGAATTTAACCTGCCCAAGAACCACCTAATCTGTGACATGCCCACCAGGTGGAACTCGACCTTGGCCATGCTGCAGCGGCTGCACATGAAGCAGAGGGCCATCAATGAGTATCTGTGCCAATATGGCACCAGGACAAGATCAGGGATGCATGCACTGTCCTGGCACCATTTGAGGAGGCCACGAGGATGGTGAGCAGTGACAGTGCATGCATCAGTGACACTGTCCCTCTTGTCCACCTGTTGGAGCACACACTGCATGGAATAATGGACAGGGCACTTGAGGCAGAACAGAGGGAGGAAGAGGGGGACTTCCTTTCCTCTCAAGGCCCCCTTTATCCAGACAGTGTTCCTGCTGGCCCGCCTATCACACAGGAAGAGGAGGAGGAGGAGGAGGATTGTGTCAGCATGGAGGTGGAGCCTAGCACTCAGCATCAGTCTTCAAGGGATCAATTACAGTCCCAAGACACCCATGGACTTGTACGTGGCTGGGAGGAGGTGGCTGCGGATCATGTCGTCCTGAGTGACCCAGAGGACTCTGGACCGAATGCCTCAGCAAACCTACGCTGCATAGCCTCCCTTATCCTGCAAAGCCTGCAGAAGGATCCTCGTATTCGTGCTATCGAGGAGAGGGATCATTACTGGCTGGCAACCCTCCTTGATCCACGTTACAAGGGTAAGGTTGCGGACCTTATCTTGCCATCGCAGAGGATGAAACATCTCCGCGAGGCCTTGCAGAAAGGTCTGTGCAACGCGTTCTTAGAGACTGGGAGGTTACAATTTCCTGGTCCTGGACAACGTGTTGCTGAGGCTTCGGTCAGTCAAAGAAGGATCGGTGGAGAAGGTGGCCGTCTGACCGATGCGTTCAGACAATTTTTTAGTCCGCAGCCCCAAGGTATGATCGGTTCCAGCAACCATCGCCAGCGTCTGATTTACATGGTGCAGGAATACCTAGGGACAAGATCAGACTTGGACACCTTTCCCACTGAAAATCCTCTGGGTCATTGGGTCTTGAGGATGGATCACTGGCCAGAGCTTGCACAGTATGCAATTGAGCTACTGGTCTGTCCTGCATCCAGCGTTCTTTCGGAACGCACATTCAGTGCTGCTGGAGGCTTTGTAACCGATCACAAGGTGCGCCTGTCCACTGAATCAGTTGATCGGCTGACCTTCATAAAAATGAATCAGTCTTGGATCACCACCAGCTACCAAGCACCTGATGCTGATGTAACCGAATATTTTTTTTTTAAAGCGGTTGTATACCGCAAAACTTTTTTTTTTTTTTGGTTAACCTGCAAGGCAAAGGTATAATGAGCTAGTATGACTAGCATACTAGCTCATTATCAATCACTTACCTTAGATCGAAGTCCCCGCAGCGGTCCTCGGACGCGTCCTCCGTCGAATCCATGATACCCGGAGTGACTTCCGGGTATCGCCGCTCCGGCGCTGTGATTGGCCGGAGCGGCGATGACGTCACTCCCGCACATGCGCGGGGAACGGCACGATCCCCACGCATGCGCGAACTACCGGCATTGTACGGCAGGCTCCCATTCAAGAGCCGCCGCGCTCAGTGCGCCTGCGCCATTATCTACGGCGCGCATGCGCCGTAGATAGCGGTACAGTTTTTTTTGCAAATATCTCCGAGACTGTGTAGGTCTCGGAGATATTACAAGCACCTACAGGTAAGCCTTAATGTAGGCTTACCTGTAGGTGCTTGTACAAAATGTGGGTATACAACCACTTTAAATGTCAGATCCCTTCAAGACTGCCTATGCTGATGCTCAGTGACTATCCTCTTCCTCCTCATTGATCATGCTGATAGCTTGTAAGTACATTTTTGGTTCTGGGCACCGCCACCAGTGGCTAAGGCCCAATTTGTCAGCCCCTGTTTAACAGGGGCGTGTAATTACAATTTTTGATTCAATACTTTGATGCGCTCCAACTAGAGTATCTGTGAGGGGATACAGTGTTGTGGCACCAGTGCCTAAGGCCCAATTTTTATGCCCCTGTTTAACAGGGGCATGTAATTACAATTATTGATCTAATATTTCACAGCAGGGCCCATTCCTGCACCCACCAAGAGTAACTGTGAGGACTTACAGTGTTGTGGCACCACCACCACGACCAAAGGTTCAATTTTTCCTACCACTGTTCAACAATGACATATAATTACAATTCTTGATATAATAGTTCACAGCAGGGCGTTCCAGCGCCCACCAAGAGTAACTGTAATGCCGCGTACACACGATCATTTTTCCCGTCGGGAAAAAATTACATTTTTTTTTTTCGCCGAGAAAAACGATCGTCTGTGGGCTTTATGCCGTTTTTCTCGTTGAGAAAAACGGCAGGAAAAACGACGAGAAAAATTAGAACATGTTCTAAATTTTGCTTAAACTCAAGATTTCCTTTTTTCCAGAGGCCAATGGCTACTACCCCTGCAGAAAATGTAATGTTTGCATGGTCAATGTGTTGGGTAGACGTAGAACGGACACGTTCAGTTCCAGTGTCACGGGACGCAGTTACACCATGAAGCAATTCACTACCTGCGTCACCAGGTTCGTCATGTACCTAATTACATGCCCATGCAAACTTCAATACGTAGGGCGCACGATTAGGAATTTTTCCATTCGGGTTAACGAACATCTAGCCAAAATACGTAAAGGTTGTGATAAGCACACTGTCTCGCGACACTATTTAGAACATCATGCCAAGGACCCTGGAGGCACCCAATTTCAGGTGATAGACAGGTTCGTCCCCCACTGGAGGGGGGACTCCTCTCTGCGGGGTGTCTCTAGGTTAGAGACTTATTGGATACACGAGCTCAGGTGTTACTCACCCCATGGTATGAACATCGAATGGGACATTAATTGTTTCATCAACCGGGCGTGAGTAACCTGGTCTCGTATGTCCCTTTCCCCCCCCATTTTTAGTTTGGGTGGATGGTCCGGGTTTTTTCTTTGTCTTAATCCATCACCCGTGCGCACCTGTTCAGGTGGCACGTGTGGTTGTTTTATTTCATAAGGTTTTTAGTATACCTCTAGTGTCGCTATTCGGCATTAATTTAGGGAATATTCACTGTGCATATCCCGTTGTTGATGGGGTAACAGGATGTGGTGTTCTGTTCAGGTTTAAGTCACCACGTCTTGTTGTGATATGAGGAAGAAGTTCAGTTCCTCCTTGTTATCAGTTTTTAGTTAAATACACTGTTAGAAGGGATTGTTATCCACTATGGAGTTCACTATATGGCGTTTTTTTTGGGCTATATATGATATAAAACGCCTATCAGTGAATCCATATAAATTTTTTAATTTGTTGTTTATATCTATTTAGTTTTCTTCCACTAGATGGCGCTTGTTTCGTGGCGTTCGGTGTTGCCATGGAGCAAGTACGTCTTATGGTAACGAGATGCCGCTGCTCCCAGGTAGATGATGTGCTTCCATTATTGTGTGCGGGGACAGACTAGCGACGTCCTATCGTGATTACGTTATGACGTTGCTCCTGGGTGCGCGCATGATTACGTCATGACGCTGCCCCTGGGTGTGCGCGCGACGCTCATGTGAGCGGCGCACACCATTTGACCTCGCCACAGTAATGCATTCGGGTGCGTGCGCGTGATGTCTACGTGAATGGCGCACACCTGACGCCCGCGGCGCCATGCTACAACGGTGTCCCCAATCGATATTGCAGCAACATCTGAGAGATGTTGCTGCAAGAGAATGAACCACTGTGTACCTGCCAATACATCATAGCAGGATATCCAGATGCCCCCTACTGGCGGTAAGCTTAGGTGGGGACAATAATCTCCGGAGGTTTAGACTATCAGCATAAATGGTTTCACCTGTTTTTAATGTGATTGGTTTATGATTCCTTGAGGTTTGTTATGAGATTTATATGTGATTTTTGTCATATATTTTTCTAACAGGATTTTTATTGTTATTTTTATTTATATTATTTGAATGCATTGATTTTTTTAGTTCATGTAATATCCTTTATTGATGTCAGTCTGGTGTTGTGGAATAGTCCATTACTTCCGGTTTTGACTCCGCCCCTTTTTGGGCGGGTCATATTCATTTCAGACCCTATTTAATGTTTGCAATGTGGGGGGTGCAGCACTATGCCCCTGTTGAAGACTTCCGTAGTCGAAACGCGTAGGGCCTGCTTATGCTGCACCCCACATTGCTTTTATTGTTTTATCTTGTGATCACTTTTTATTTTTTGTCTGTATTCATATAAGACAATTCCTATTCAATAAACCGTTCATGGTTATATTGACCTGCACCATCTGGAGTTTTTCTTTCTTTTTTTCCCTTGTGTCTATCTTGGATGGATTTGGAGCCTGTATGACCGGAGGAAATTCCATCGTGTGAGTTGGTCATCTGCTATCCCGTGGAAGTCGGTCTGAGGTATCCTGGATATCGAGTTCTCTTCACTCTTGGTCACGGTGACCATCAAGCTTGTTTGACCCACTGTCATATGACAGGTGGGTCCACCACGTCCGGTAAGAGTATCCAACCTTACCTTTTGTGCCTTACTAACAACTCTCATCTGACACTTTGAGGTCTTCCAGTCGATTTATGCTGTGGCAGTGTTGTCCATGAACAAGACATTAATTTTCATCACATACATGCTGTTTGGACTTTTTTGAATTCACTTATTCAACCTACAAGGTGTCACGTTCCCTAGTCCTCATGGAAGTCATCTCATATGGGAAAACATCCATTGGAATGGACTATATATGAATTTATTTATCACTAACCTAGAGTGGTTTATTATTCACTTTTCAGAGCTGCTTTCAGCAACTCTTGAGTTTAAGCGCTGCACTATTTTTCCTTTATCTGTTTATACTTTGTTTGTTTGAGTGCTAGCAGCTTTGTTGTAAAATTTGGTTTAGCGCAGTTTTTTCTTACCTTCCCATGTTCTAAATTTTCTCATCGTTTTTTCCATCATTTTTTTCCGCGGCAGTTTTCCCATAGGGAGACACTGCCGCGGAGCCCACAAACGGTCGTTTTTCTCGACAATGAAAAAAATGACGGGAAAAACGGTCGTGTGTGGGGGAAAATGCCGTTCCCTCGTTTTTCATTTTTTTTCATGTCGTGATTCACGGCGGTGTTTTCACCGCCGTGAATCACGATCGTGTGTACGCGGCATCAGGGCTTACAGTGTTGTGGCAACACCAACACCTAAGGGCCAAATTTCTGCAGAGTATATACGGCAGGCCCCTACTTTCAAACATCCAACTTACAAACGATTCCTACTTGCAAACGGAAGGAGACAACAGGAAGTGAGAGGAAATCTACCCCTAGGAAGGGAAATTCTCTCCTGTAAGAGTTAATATGGGAAAAAAGGTGTCTCCTCTCCACTGATGCTTTATCACCAATCCTTATTTCACTAAAAACCCCAAATTTTCAAAAAACATTTGTCATTGGGACGGAAAGTGAGGTGAAATGTTCCAAACAGGTGCACAGACAGCAAAACAAATGTTACAGGGGTGATAACCCTTCCCTATGTTTTCCAAAAAGCTTAAAAATAGATTTTTTTGGCTGGAGCTACACTTTAAAAATGTACCAGTTCAAAATTACAAACAGATTCTACGTAACAACAAACCTACAGTCCCTGTCTTGTTTGCACCGCCTGTATACTGCTGTTCAGAGTATATAGGGATATAGGGCCTGGGGGCCCCACGCCTTTCTTTTTTTTAATTTGGGTGTGAGGTTCCCCTTAATATCCATACAACACCCAAATGGGCTGGGGGGGGGGGAGTACCCATGCCATTTTTCTCAATGATTTTCATCCATATTGCCGGGACCAGACATTACATTAAAGCCGCAAGCAGTTTTAAATGACTTTTTTTCCTTTATAAATGTCATTTTGTGCAGGGACAGTTCTAAACACGGGAAACACGTGCCACTTCACAGGCATACTATAGACACCCCCCAGCAGGGCCGGACTTACCATTGGGCTTGACTGGGCCCAAGCCCATGGGCCCCGCCCAATAGGGGGCCCCGCTCCGTCCAGCATTTTATTTTTTATCCTGAACACATCTGTGCGTGCTGGGGCTGCTCCTGTCTCAGTTTTTCTCCTCTGAGTCCCCTCTCACTACTTTCTCCTCCCGGGCAGCGCGGCTGCACACTGTGTGTGCGCGTGTCCTCACCAGCTGCCGCCGGGTGTATTGCGCAGCCATTACTGTGAGCACCGGAGTACTGCCCAGGGAGGGACTGACCATTTGGATGGTGATGTTCTCAATGAATTGCGAAGCCCACCTACAGTACCCCCTAGTGGTCATTCGGTACGCTGCGGCTCCCTCTCCTCTTCGATCTGTGTGCTCCGCAGCACGCTGTGCCCTGTGTCTGTCCGCTCAGTGCGATGAAAAGCAGTGGGAGTGGAGCGGGTTGTGGCGGTGCCCGAGTCTATGGAGGAAGTCGAGAGTTCGTTCTGCGACAGGATGTGTGGAGGGAGGTGAGCTGGCAGCTTTGTGGGAGAACTTGAAACTTGTGTGCCGGGACTTGAGATGGGGGAGGGGGCAGTGAGAGCAGTGTCTGCAGCAAGGTGGGAAACTAAATCTGGTGCTGTGCTGCTAACTTCAGTTGCTCCATGCATGTCACTGCAAGGTGGTCTCTGCAGTGATGGAGAAAAAAATTAGGGCTCATTCACACCACCATATACCACTTTTCTACCATGTGCACCCCTCTCATGTCATATTACCCCCCACCATACACTCCACACCTCTCTCATATACATACTACCCCCCACCATACACTCCACACCTCTCTCATGTACATATTACCCCCCACCATACACTTCACACCCCTCTCATATACATATTACCCTCCGCCATACACTCCACACCTCTCTCATATACATATTACCCTCCGCCATACACTCCACACCTCTCTCATGTACATATTATCCCCCACCATACACTCCACACCCCTCTCATGTACATACTACCCCCCACCATACACTTCACACCCCTCTCATGTCATATTACCCCCCCACCATACACTCCACACCCCTCTCATATACATACTACCCCCCACCATACACTGCACACCCCTCTCATGTACATACTACCCCCCACCATACACTCCACACCCCTCTCATATACATATTACCCTCCGCCATACACTCCACACCTCTCTCATGTACATATTACCCTCCGCCATACACTCCACACCTCTCTCATATACATATTACCCCCCACCATACACTTCACACCCCTCTCATGTACATATTACCCCCCACCATACTCTCCACACCCCTCTCATGTACATATTACCCCCCACCATACACTTCACACCCCTCTCATATACATATTACCCTCCGCCATACACTCCACACCTCTCTCATGTACATACTACCCTCCGCCATACACTCCACACCTCTCTCATGTACATACTACCCTCCGCCATACACTCCACACCTCTCTCATGTACATACTACCCTCCACCATACACTCCACACCTCTCTCATGTACATACTACCCCCCACCATACACTTCACACCCCTCTCATGTACATATTACCCCCCACCATACACTTCACACCCCTCTCATGTACATATTACCCCCCACCATACACTTCACACCCCTCTCATATACATATTACCCCCCACCATACACTCCACACCTCTCTCATGTACATATTACCCCCCACCATACACTCCACACCCCTCTCATATACATATTACCCTCCGCCATACACTCCACACCTCTCTCATGTACATACTACCCTCCGCCATACACTCCACACCTCTCTCATGTACATACTACCCTCCGCCATACACTCCACACCTCTCTCATGTACATACTACCCTCCACCATACACTCCACACCTCTCTCATGTACATACTACCCCCCACCATACACTTCACACCCCTCTCATGTACATATTACCCCCCACCATACACTTCACACCCCTCTCATGTACATATTACCCCCCACCATACACTTCACACCCCTCTCATATACATATTACCCTCCGCCATACACTCCACACCTCTCTCATGTACATATTACCCCCCACCATACACTTCACACCCCTCTCATGTACATATTACCCCCCACCATACACTTCTCACCCCTCTCATATACATATTACCCTCCGCCATACACTCCACACCTCTCTCATGTACATATTATCCCCCACCATACACTCCACACCCCTCTCATGTACATACTACCCCCCACCATACACTTCACACCCCTCTCATGTCATATTACCCCCCACCATACACTCCACACCCCTCTCATATACATACTACCCCCCACCATACACTCCACACCTCTCTCATATACATACTACCCTCCGCCATACACTCCACACCTCTCTCATGTACATATTACCCTCCGCCATACACTCCACACCTCTCTCATGTACATATTACCCTCCGCCATACACTCCACACCTCTCTCATGTACATATTACCCTCCGCCATACACTCCACACCTCTCTCATGTACATATTACCCCCCACCATACACTTCACACCCCTCTCATATACATATTACCCCCCACCATACACTTCACACCCCTCTCATGTACATATTACCCCCCACCATACTCTCCACACCCCTCTCATGTACATATTACCCCCCACCATACACTTCACACCCCTCTCATATACATATTACCCTCCGCCATACACTCCACACCTCTCTCATGTACATACTACCCTCCGCCATACACTCCACACCTCTCTCATGTACATACTACCCTCCGCCATACACTCCACACCTCTCTCATGTACATACTACCCCCCACCATACACTTCACACCTCTCTCATGTACATATTACCCCCCACCATACACTTCACACCCCTCTCATGTACATATTACCCCCCGCCATACACTTCACACCCCTCTCATATACATATTACCCTCCGCCATACACTCCACACCTCTCTCATGTACATATTACCCCCCACCATACACTTCACACCCCTCTCATGTACATATTACCCCCCGCCATACACTTCACACCCCTCTCATATACATATTACCCTCCGCCATACACTCCACACCTCTCTCATGTACATATTATCCCCCACCATACACTTCACACCCCTCTCATGTACATATTACCCCCCGCCATACACTTCACACCCCTCTCATATACATATTACCCTCCGCCATACACTTCACACCTCTCTCATGTACATATTATCCCCCACCATACACTTCACACCCCTCTCATGTCATATTACCCCCCACCATACACTCCACACCCCTCTCATATACATACTACCCCCCACCATACACTCCACACCTCTCTCATATACATACTACCCTCCGCCATACACTCCACACCTCTCTCATGTACATATTACCCTCCGCCATACACTCCACACCTCTCTCATGTACATATTACCCTCCGCCATACACTCCACACCTCTCTCATGTACATATTACCCTCCGCCATACACTCCACACCTCTCTCATGTACATATTACCCCCCACCATACACTTCACACCCCTCTCATGTACATATTACCCCCCACCATACACTTCACACCCCTCTCATGTACATATTACCCCCCACCATACACTTCACACCCCTCTCATATACATATTACCCTCCGCCATACACTCCACACCTCTCTCATATACATACTACCCTCCGCCATACACTCCACACCTCTCTTATGTACATATTACCCCCCACCATACACTTCACACCCCTCTCATATACATACTACCCCCCACCATACACTCCACACCTCTCATGTACATATTACCCTCCGCCATACACTCCACACCTCTCTCATGTACATACTACCCCCCACCATACACTCCACACCTCTCATGTACATACTACCCTCCGCCATACACTCCACACCTCTCTCATGTACATACTACCCCCCACCATACACTTCACACCTCTCTCATGTACATACTACCCCCCACCATACACTCCACACCTCTCTCATGTACATATTACCCCCCCACCATACACTTCACACCCCTCTCATGTACATATTACCCCCCACCATACACTTCTCACCCCTCTCATATACATATTACCCTCCGCCATACACTCCACACCTCTCTCATGTACATATTATCCCCCACCATACACTCCACACCCCTCTCATGTACATACTACCCCCCACCATACACTTCACACCCCTCTCATGTCATATTACCCCCCACCATACACTCCACACCCCTCTCATATACATACTACCCCCCACCATACACTCCACACCTCTCTCATATACATACTACCCTCCGCCATACACTCCACACCTCTCTCATGTACATATTACCCTCCGCCATACACTCCACACCTCTCTCATGTACATATTACCCTCCGCCATACACTCCACACCTCTCTCATGTACATATTACTCTCCGCCATACACTCCACACCTCTCTCATGTACATATTACCCCCCACCATACACTTCACACCCCTCTCATATACATATTACCCCCCACCATACACTTCACACCCCTCTCATGTACATATTACCCCCCACCATACTCTCCACACCCCTCTCATGTACATATTACCCCCCACCATACACTTCACACCCCTCTCATATACATATTACCCTCCGCCATACACTCCACACCTCTCTCATGTACATACTACCCTCCGCCATACACTCCACACCTCTCTCATGTACATACTACCCTCCGCCATACACTCCACACCTCTCTCATGTACATACTACCCCCCACCATACACTTCACACCTCTCTCATGTACATATTACCCCCCACCATACACTTCACACCCCTCTCATGTACATATTACCCCCCGCCATACACTTCACACCCCTCTCATATACATATTACCCTCCGCCATACACTCCACACCTCTCTCATGTACATATTACCCCCCACCATACACTTCACACCCCTCTCATGTACATATTACCCCCCGCCATACACTTCACACCCCTCTCATATACATATTACCCTCCGCCATACACTCCACACCTCTCTCATGTACATATTATCCCCCACCATACACTTCACACCCCTCTCATGTACATATTACCCCCCGCCATACACTTCACACCCCTCTCATATACATATTACCCTCCGCCATACACTCCACACCTCTCTCATGTACATATTATCCCCCACCATACACTTCACACCCCTCTCATGTCATATTACCCCCCACCATACACTCCACACCCCTCTCATATACATACTACCCCCCACCATACACTCCACACCTCTCTCATATACATACTACCCTCCGCCATACACTCCACACCTCTCTCATGTACATATTACCCTCCGCCATACACTCCACACCTCTCTCATGTACATATTACCCTCCGCCATACACTCCACACCTCTCTCATGTACATATTACCCTCCGCCATACACTCCACACCTCTCTCATGTACATATTACCCCCCACCATACACTTCACACCCCTCTCATGTACATATTACCCCCCACCATACACTTCACACCCCTCTCATGTACATATTACCCCCCACCATACACTTCACACCCCTCTCATATACATATTACCCTCCGCCATACACTCCACACCTCTCTCATATACATACTACCCTCCGCCATACACTCCACACCTCTCTTATGTACATATTACCCCCCACCATACACTTCACACCCCTCTCATATACATACTACCCCCCACCATACACTCCACACCTCTCATGTACATATTACCCTCCGCCATACACTCCACACCTCTCTCATGTACATACTACCCCCCACCATACACTCCACACCTCTCATGTACATACTACCCTCCGCCATACACTCCACACCTCTCTCATGTACATACTACCCCCCACCATACACTTCACACCTCTCTCATGTACATACTACCCCCCACCATACACTCCACACCTCTCTCATGTACATACTACCCTCCGCCATACACTCCACACCCCTCTCATGTACATACTACCCTCCGCCATACACTCCACACCTCTCTCATGTACATACTACCCCCACCATACACTTCACACCTCTTTCATGTACATACTACCCTCTGCCATACACTCCACACCCCTCTCATATACATACTACCCCCCACCATACACTCCACACCTCTCTCATTTACATACTACCCCCACCATACACTCCACACCCCTCTCATGTACATACTACCCCCACCATACACTCCACACCTCTCTCATGTACATACTACCCCCACCATACACTTCACACCTCTCTCATGTACATACTACCCTCCGCCATACACTCCACACCTCTCTCATGTTCATACTACCCCCACCATACACTTCACACCTCTCTCATGTACATACTACCCTCTGCCATACACTCCACACCCCTCTCATGTACATACTACCCCCCACCATACACTCCACACCCCTCTCATGTACATATTACCCCCCACCATACACTCCACACCCCTCTCATATACATACTATCCTCTGCCATACACTCCACACCCCTCTCATATACATACTACCCTCCGCCATACACTCCACACCTCTCTCATGTACATATTACCCTCCGCCATACACTCCACACCTCTCTCATGTACATATTACCCTCCGCCATACACTCCACACCTCTCTCATGTACATATTACCCTCCGCCATACACTCCACACCTCTCTCATGTACA
This sequence comes from Rana muscosa, assembly GCA_029206835.1. Classification (NCBI taxonomy): domain Eukaryota; kingdom Metazoa; phylum Chordata; class Amphibia; order Anura; family Ranidae; genus Rana; species Rana muscosa. The sequence goes on along the minus strand of CM055121.1, from coordinate 239,680,083 downwards.
TATTACCCTCCGCCATACACTCCACACCTCTCTCATGTACATATTACCCTCCGCCATACACTCCACACCTCTCTCATGTACATATTACCCTCCGCCATACACTCCACACCTCTCTCATATACATACTACCCCCCACCATACACTCCACACCCCTCTCATGTACATATTCCCCCCCACCATACACTCCACACCTCTCATGTACATACTACCCTCCGCCATACACTCCACACCTCTCTCATGTACATATTACCCCCCGCCATACACTCCACACCCCTCTCATGTACATACTACCCCCCACCATACACTCCACACCTCTCATGTACATACTACCCCCCACCATACACTTCACACCTCTCTCATGTACATACTACCCCCCACCATACACTCCACACCTCTCTCATGTACATACTACCCTCCGCCATACACTCCACACCCCTCTCATGTACATACTACCCTCCGCCATACACTCCACACCTCTCTCATGTACATACTACCCCCACCATACACTTCACACCTCTCTCATGTACATACTACCCTCCGCCATACACTCCACACCTCTCTCATGTTCATACTACCCCCACCATACACTTCACACCTCTCTCATGTACATACTACCCTCTGCCATACACTCCACACCCCTCTCATGTACATACTACCCCCCACCATACACTCCACACCCCTCTCATGTACATACTACCCCCCACCATACACTCCACACCTCTCTCATGTACATATTACCCCCCACCATACACTCCACACCCCTCTCATATACATACTATCCTCTGCCATACACTCCACACCCCTCTCATATACATACTACCCTCCGCCATACACTCCACACCTCTCTCATGTACATATTACCCCCCACCATACACTCCACACCCCTCTCATATACATACTACCCCCCACCATACACTCCACACCTCTCTCATGTACATATTACCCCCCACCATACACTCCACACCCCTCTCATATACATACTACCCTCTGCCATACACTCCACACCCCTCTCATATACATACTACCCTCTGCCATACACTCCACACCCCTCTCATATACATACTACCCTCTGCCATACACACTCCACACCCCTCTCATATACATACTACCCTCTGCCATACACTCCACACCCCTCTCATATACATACTACCCTCCGCCATACACTCCACACGTCTCTCATATACATACTACCCCCCACCATACACTCCACACCCCTCTCATATACATACTACCCTCTGCCATACACTCCACACCCCTCTCATATACATACTACCCTCTGCCATACACTCCACACCTCTCTCATGTACATACTACCCCCACCATACACTTCACACCTCTCTCATGTACATACTACCCTCTGCCATACACTCCACACCTCTCTCATGTACATACTACCCCCACCATACACTTCACACCTCTCTCATGTACATACTACCCTCTGCCATACACTCCACACCTCTCTCATATACATACTACCCCCCACCATACACTCCACACCTCTCTCATGTACAGGCACCATACGCTCCACACCCCTCTCATGTACATACTACCCTCTGCCATACACATCACACCCCTCTCATGTCATATTACCCCCCACCATACACTTCACACCCCTCTCATGTACATACTACCCTCTGCCATACACTTCACACCCCTCTCATGTCATATTACCCCCCACCATACACTTCACACCCCTCTCATGTACATACTACCCTCCACCATACACTCCACACCTCTCTCATGTACATACTACCCCCCACCATACACTTCACACCCCTCTCATGTACATATTACCCCCCACCATACACTTCACACCCCTCTCATGTACATATTACCCCCCACCATACACTTCACACCCCTCTCATATACATATTACCCCCCACCATACACTCCACACCTCTCTCATGTACATATTACCCCCCACCATACACTCCACACCCCTCTCATATACATATTACCCTCCGCCATACACTCCACACCTCTCTCATGTACATACTACCCTCCGCCATACACTCCACACCTCTCTCATGTACATACTACCCTCCGCCATACACTCCACACCTCTCTCATGTACATACTACCCTCCACCATACACTCCACACCTCTCTCATGTACATACTACCCCCCACCATACACTTCACACCCCTCTCATGTACATATTACCCCCCACCATACACTTCACACCCCTCTCATGTACATATTACCCCCCACCATACACTTCACACCCCTCTCATATACATATTACCCTCCGCCATACACTCCACACCTCTCTCATGTACATATTACCCCCCACCATACACTTCACACCCCTCTCATGTACATATTACCCCCCACCATACACTTCTCACCCCTCTCATATACATATTACCCTCCGCCATACACTCCACACCTCTCTCATGTACATATTATCCCCCACCATACACTCCACACCCCTCTCATGTACATACTACCCCCCACCATACACTTCACACCCCTCTCATGTCATATTACCCCCCACCATACACTCCACACCCCTCTCATATACATACTACCCCCCACCATACACTCCACACCTCTCTCATATACATACTACCCTCCGCCATACACTCCACACCTCTCTCATGTACATATTACCCTCCGCCATACACTCCACACCTCTCTCATGTACATATTACCCTCCGCCATACACTCCACACCTCTCTCATGTACATATTACCCTCCGCCATACACTCCACACCTCTCTCATGTACATATTACCCCCCACCATACACTTCACACCCCTCTCATATACATATTACCCCCCACCATACACTTCACACCCCTCTCATGTACATATTACCCCCCACCATACTCTCCACACCCCTCTCATGTACATATTACCCCCCACCATACACTTCACACCCCTCTCATATACATATTACCCTCCGCCATACACTCCACACCTCTCTCATGTACATACTACCCTCCGCCATACACTCCACACCTCTCTCATGTACATACTACCCTCCGCCATACACTCCACACCTCTCTCATGTACATACTACCCCCCACCATACACTTCACACCTCTCTCATGTACATATTACCCCCCACCATACACTTCACACCCCTCTCATGTACATATTACCCCCCGCCATACACTTCACACCCCTCTCATATACATATTACCCTCCGCCATACACTCCACACCTCTCTCATGTACATATTACCCCCCACCATACACTTCACACCCCTCTCATGTACATATTACCCCCCGCCATACACTTCACACCCCTCTCATATACATATTACCCTCCGCCATACACTCCACACCTCTCTCATGTACATATTATCCCCCACCATACACTTCACACCCCTCTCATGTACATATTACCCCCCGCCATACACTTCACACCCCTCTCATATACATATTACCCTCCGCCATACACTTCACACCTCTCTCATGTACATATTATCCCCCACCATACACTTCACACCCCTCTCATGTCATATTACCCCCACCATACACTCCACACCCCTCTCATATACATACTACCCCCCACCATACACTCCACACCTCTCTCATATACATACTACCCTCCGCCATACACTCCACACCTCTCTCATGTACATATTACCCTCCGCCATACACTCCACACCTCTCTCATGTACATATTACCCTCCGCCATACACTCCACACCTCTCTCATGTACATATTACCCTCCGCCATACACTCCACACCTCTCTCATGTACATATTACCCCCCACCATACACTTCACACCCCTCTCATGTACATATTACCCCCCACCATACACTTCACACCCCTCTCATGTACATATTACCCCCCACCATACACTTCACACCCCTCTCATATACATATTACCCTCCGCCATACACTCCACACCTCTCTCATATACATACTACCCTCCGCCATACACTCCACACCTCTCTTATGTACATATTACCCCCCACCATACACTTCACACCCCTCTCATATACATACTACCCCCCACCATACACTCCACACCTCTCATGTACATATTACCCTCCGCCATACACTCCACACCTCTCTCATGTACATACTACCCCCCACCATACACTCCACACCTCTCATGTACATACTACCCTCCGCCATACACTCCACACCTCTCTCATGTACATACTACCCCCCACCATACACTTCACACCTCTCTCATGTACATACTACCCCCCACCATACACTCCACACCTCTCTCATGTACATATTACCCCCCCACCATACACTTCACACCCCTCTCATGTACATATTACCCCCCACCATACACTTCTCACCCCTCTCATATACATATTACCCTCCGCCATACACTCCACACCTCTCTCATGTACATATTATCCCCCACCATACACTCCACACCCCTCTCATGTACATACTACCCCCCACCATACACTTCACACCCCTCTCATGTCATATTACCCCCCACCATACACTCCACACCCCTCTCATATACATACTACCCCCCACCATACACTCCACACCTCTCTCATATACATACTACCCTCCGCCATACACTCCACACCTCTCTCATGTACATATTACCCTCCGCCATACACTCCACACCTCTCTCATGTACATATTACCCTCCGCCATACACTCCACACCTCTCTCATGTACATATTACCCTCCGCCATACACTCCACACCTCTCTCATGTACATATTACCCCCCACCATACACTTCACACCCCTCTCATATACATATTACCCCCCACCATACACTTCACACCCCTCTCATGTACATATTACCCCCCACCATACTCTCCACACCCCTCTCATGTACATATTACCCCCCACCATACACTTCACACCCCTCTCATATACATATTACCCTCCGCCATACACTCCACACCTCTCTCATGTACATACTACCCTCCGCCATACACTCCACACCTCTCTCATGTACATACTACCCTCCGCCATACACTCCACACCTCTCTCATGTACATACTACCCCCCACCATACACTTCACACCTCTCTCATGTACATATTACCCCCCACCATACACTTCACACCCCTCTCATGTACATATTACCCCCCGCCATACACTTCACACCCCTCTCATATACATATTACCCTCCGCCATACACTCCACACCTCTCTCATGTACATATTACCCCCCGCCATACACTTCACACCCCTCTCATATACATATTACCCTCCGCCATACACTCCACACCTCTCTCATGTACATATTATCCCCCACCATACACTTCACACCCCTCTCATGTACATATTACCCCCCGCCATACACTTCACACCCCTCTCATATACATATTACCCTCCGCCATACACTCCACACCTCTCTCATGTACATATTATCCCCCACCATACACTTCACACCCCTCTCATGTCATATTACCCCCCACCATACACTCCACACCCCTCTCATATACATACTACCCCCCACCATACACTCCACACCTCTCTCATATACATACTACCCTCCGCCATACACTCCACACCTCTCTCATGTACATATTACCCTCCGCCATACACTCCACACCTCTCTCATGTACATATTACCCTCCGCCATACACTCCACACCTCTCTCATGTACATATTACCCTCCGCCATACACTCCACACCTCTCTCATGTACATATTACCCCCCACCATACACTTCACACCCCTCTCATGTACATATTACCCCCCACCATACACTTCACACCCCTCTCATGTACATATTACCCCCCACCATACACTTCACACCCCTCTCATATACATATTACCCTCCGCCATACACTCTACACCTCTCTCATATACATACTACCCTCCGCCATACACTCCACACCTCTCTTATGTACATATTACCCCCCACCATACACTTCACACCCCTCTCATATACATACTACCCCCCACCATACACTCCACACCTCTCATGTACATATTACCCTCCGCCATACACTCCACACCTCTCTCATGTACATACTACCCCCCACCATACACTCCACACCTCTCATGTACATACTACCCTCCGCCATACACTCCACACCTCTCTCATGTACATACTACCCCCCACCATACACTTCACACCTCTCTCATGTACATACTACCCCCCACCATACACTCCACACCTCTCTCATGTACATACTACCCTCCGCCATACACTCCACACCCCTCTCATGTACATACTACCCTCCGCCATACACTCCACACCTCTCTCATGTACATACTACCCCCACCATACACTTCACACCTCTTTCATGTACATACTACCCTCTGCCATACACTCCACACCCCTCTCATATACATACTACCCCCCACCATACACTCCACACCTCTCTCATTTACATACTACCCCCACCATACACTCCACACCCCTCTCATGTACATACTACCCCCACCATACACTCCACACCTCTCTCATGTACATACTACCCCCACCATACACTTCACACCTCTCTCATGTACATACTACCCTCCGCCATACACTCCACACCTCTCTCATGTTCATACTACCCCCACCATACACTTCACACCTCTCTCATGTACATACTACCCTCTGCCATACACTCCACACCCCTCTCATGTACATACTACCCCCCACCATACACTCCACACCCCTCTCATGTACATATTACCCCCCACCATACACTCCACACCCCTCTCATATACATACTATCCTCTGCCATACACTCCACACCCCTCTCATATACATACTACCCTCCGCCATACACTCCACACCTCTCTCATGTACATATTACCCTCCGCCATACACTCCACACCTCTCTCATGTACATATTACCCTCCGCCATACACTCCACACCTCTCTCATGTACATATTACCCTCCGCCATACACTCCACACCTCTCTCATGTACATATTACCCTCCGCCATACACTCCACACCTCTCTCATGTACATATTACCCTCCGCCATACACTCCACACCTCTCTCATGTACATATTACCCTCCGCCATACACTCCACACCTCTCTCATATACATACTACCCCCCACCATACACTCCACACCCCTCTCATGTACATATTCCCCCCCACCATACACTCCACACCTCTCATGTACATACTACCCTCCGCCATACACTCCACACCTCTCTCATGTACATATTACCCCCCGCCATACACTCCACACCCCTCTCATGTACATACTACCCCCCACCATACACTCCACACCTCTCATGTACATACTACCCCCCACCATACACTTCACACCTCTCTCATGTACATACTACCCCCCACCATACACTCCACACCTCTCTCATGTACATACTACCCTCCGCCATACACTCCACACCCCTCTCATGTACATACTACCCTCCGCCATACACTCCACACCTCTCTCATGTACATACTACCCCCACCATACACTTCACACCTCTCTCATGTACATACTACCCTCCGCCATACACTCCACACCTCTCTCATGTTCATACTACCCCCACCATACACTTCACACCTCTCTCATGTACATACTACCCTCTGCCATACACTCCACACCCCTCTCATGTACATACTACCCCCCACCATACACTCCACACCCCTCTCATGTACATACTACCCCCCACCATACACTCCACACCTCTCTCATGTACATATTACCCCCCACCATACACTCCACACCCCTCTCATATACATACTATCCTCTGCCATACACTCCACACCCCTCTCATATACATACTACCCTCCGCCATACACTCCACACCTCTCTCATGTACATATTACCCCCCACCATACACTCCACACCCCTCTCATATACATACTACCCCCCACCATACACTCCACACCTCTCTCATGTACATATTACCCCCCACCATACACTCCACACCCCTCTCATATACATACTACCCTCTGCCATACACTCCACACCCCTCTCATATACATACTACCCTCTGCCATACACTCCACACCCCTCTCATATACATACTACCCTCTGCCATACACTCCACACCCCTCTCATATACATACTACCCTCTGCCATACACTCCACACCCCTCTCATATACATACTACCCTCCGCCATACACTCCACACGTCTCTCATATACATACTACCCCCCACCATACACTCCACACCCCTCTCATATACATACTACCCTCTGCCATACACTCCACACCCCTCTCATATACATACTACCCTCTGCCATACACTCCACACCTCTCTCATGTACATACTACCCCCACCATACACTTCACACCTCTCTCATGTACATACTACCCTCTGCCATACACTCCACACCTCTCTCATGTACATACTACCCCCACCATACACTTCACACCTCTCTCATGTACATACTACCCTCTGCCATACACTCCACACCTCTCTCATATACATACTACCCCCCACCATACACTCCACACCTCTCTCATGTACAGGCACCATACGCTCCACACCCCTCTCATGTACATACTACCCTCTGCCATACACATCACACCCCTCTCATGTCATATTACCCCCCACCATACACTTCACACCCCTCTCATGTACATACTACCCTCTGCCATACACTTCACACCCCTCTCATGTCATATTACCCCCCACCATACACTTCACACCCCTCTCATGTACATACTACCCTCTGCCATACACTTCACACCCCTCTCATGTCATATTACCCCCCACCATACACTTCACACCCCTCTCATGTACATACTACCCTCCGCCATACACTCCACACCTCTCTCATGTACATACTACCCCCACCATACACTCCACACCCCTCTCATGTACATACTACCCTCTGCCATACACTCCACACCCCTCTCATATACATACTACCCTCCGCCATACACTCCACACGTCTCTCATATACATATTACCCTCTGCCATACACTCCACACCCCTCTCATATACATACTACCCTCTGCCATACACTTCACACCTCTCTCATGTACATACTACCCTCTGCCATACACTCCACACCTCTCTCATGTACATACTACCCTCTGCCATACACTCTACACCTCTCTCATATACATACTACCCTGCGCCATACACTCCACACCCCTCTCATATACATACTACCCTCCGCCATACACTCCACACCTCTCTCATGTACATACTACCCTCCGCCATACACTCCACACCTCTCTCATATACATACTACCCCCCACCATACACTCCACACCTCTCTCATGTACATATTACCCCCCACTATACACTCCACACCTCTCTCATGTACATATTACCCCCCACTATACACTCCACACCCCTCTCATATACATACTACCCTCCGCCATACACTCCACACGTCTCTCATATACATATTACCCTCTGCCATACACTCCACACCCCTCTCATATACATACTACCCTCCGCCATACACTTCACACCTCTCTCATGTACATACTACCCTCTGCCATACACTCCACACCTCTCTCATGTACATACTACCCTCTGCCATACACTCTACACCTCTCTCATATACATACTACCCTCTGCCATACACTCCACACCCCTCTCATATACATACTACCCTCCGCCATACACTCCACACCTCTCTCATGTACATACTACCCTCTGCCATACACTCCACACCCCTCTCATATACATACTACCCTCCGCCATACACTCCACACCTCTCTCATGTACATACTACCCTCTGCCATACACTCCACACCTCTCTCATGTACATACTACCCTCTGCCATACACTGCACACCTCTCTCATATACATACTACCCTCCGCCATACACTCCACACCCCTCTCATATACATACTACCCTCCGCCATACACTCCACACCTCTCTCATGTACATACTACCCTCCGCCATACACTCCACACCTCTCTCATATACATATTACCCCCCACCATACACTTCACACCTCTCTCATGTACATATTACCCCCCACCATACACTTCACACCCCTCTCATATACATACTACCCACACCATACACTCCACACCTCTCTCATGTACATACTACCCCCCACCATACACTCCACACCCCTCTCATGTACATACTACCCCCCACCATACACTCCACACCTCTCTCATGTACATATTACCCCCCACCATACACTCCATACCCCTCTCATGTCATATTACCCCCCACCATACACTTCACACCCCTCTCATGTCATATTACCCCCCACCATACACTCCACACCTCTCTCATGTACATACTACCCCCCACCATACACTCCACACCTCTCTCATGTACATTCTACCACCCAGCATACACTCCACACCTCTCTCATGTACATATTACCCCCCACCATACACTCCACACCTCTCTCATGTACATACTACCCCCCACCATACACTCCACACCCCCCTCATTTACATACTACCCACCTATATACACTCCGCACCTCTCTCATATACATACTACCCCCCACCATACATTCCACACCTCTCTCATGTACATATTACCCCCCACCATACACTCCACACCTCTCTCATGTACATATTACCCCCCACCATACACTCCACACCCCTCTCATGTACATACTACCCCCCACCATATGTATATAAATGAGGGAAAGGGAAGCACTCACAATGCCACATCCGTTGGATAACTTGGAAAAGCGTGAAAAGATAGCTCAAAAATAGAGATACCTGGGGGTCGGACTTTGAAGGCAAGGACACATAAGATAAACAAAAAAATATTTTATTTATAAAAGACAAGACAGAAACTATAATAGAGTAGATTAAAACACTGTATACGAGATGATTGTACAGATGTGGTCCCTGTGTGCGTCTACGCGTTTCGCCGTGAGGCTTCTTCAGGACGAACAGTGATAGTAGGTAAACACGCCTTACTATCTTGGGAGCAGGAGGGTATAATATATATTATCCCTTGATCAAAAAGTTTTTTTGTATATATTATTTTATAAGCAGGCCCAGAACCGTTGTAGTGAGCGCGGAAACAATTCACATCTCGCAGAAAAACAGGATGAAATTTCAGGTGCTTCTTAGAGCAAAAGGCAGCTAGAGACGAAAACCTCAAGACTCAGCGTACCAGCTGAAATAGCAGTCTGTATGCAGAAAAAGACTGCATGGGGACACCAGTGAGCAAAATTGAGGCTAACAAAATAATGCAGCCAAGCATGTATAGGAAACAAGTAGATCCCTTAGATCCAGCCAGAATTGTAAGCAGAAAGTAGATCAAGCCCTAGTGGCCACAGATAGTATAACACGCAGATGTCCCCAGGAGACAGCAGGATACATACTACCCCCCACCATACACTCCACACCCCCCTCATTTACATACTACCCACCTATATACACTCCGCACCTCTCTCATATACATACTACCCCCCACCATACACTCCACACCCCTCTCATGTACATACTACCCACCTATATACACTCCACACCTCTCTCATATACATATTACCCCCCACCATACACTCCACACCTCTCTCATGTACATACTACCCCCCACCATACACTCCACACCTCTCTCATGTCATATTACCCCCCACCATACACTCCACACCTCTCTCATGTACATATTACTCCCCACCATACACTCCACACCTCTCTCATGTACATACTACCCCCCCACCATACACTCCACACCTCTCTCATGTACATACTACCCCCCACCATACACTCCACACCTCTCTCATGTACATATTACCCCCCACCATACACTTCACACCCCTCTCATATACATACTACCCCCCACCATACACTCCACACCTCTCTCATGTACATACTACCCCCCCACCATACTCTCCACACCCCTCTCATGTACATACTACCCACCTATATACACTCCACACCTCTCTCATGTACATACTACCCCCCACCATACACTCCACACCCCTCTCATGTACATATTACCCCCCACTATACACTCCACACCCCTCTCATGTACATATTACCCCCCACCATACACTCCACACCTCTCTCATGTACATACTACCCCCCACCATACACTTCACACCCCTCTCATGTACATACTACCCACCTATATACACTCCACACCTCTCTCATGTACATACTACCCTCCGCCATACACTCCACACCCCTCTCATGTACATACTACCCACCTATATACACTCCACACCTCTCTCATGTACATACTACCCACCTATATACACTCCACACCTCTCTCATGTACATACTACCCCCAACCATACACTCCACACCCCTGTCATGTACATACTACCCACCTATATACACTCCACACCTCTCTCATGTACATACTACCCACCTATATACACTCCACACCTCTCTCATGTACATACTACCCCCCACCATACACTTCACACCCCTCTCATGTACATACTACCCACCTATATACACTCCACACCTCTCTCATGTACATACTACCCCCCACCATACACTCCACACCCCTCTCATGTACATACTACCCACCTATATACACTCCACACCTCTCTCATGTACATACTACCCACCTATATACACTCCACACCTCTCTCATGTACATACTACCCCCCACCATACACTCCACACCCCTCTCATGTACATACTACCCCCCACTATACACTCCACACCTCTCTCATGTCATATTACCCCCCACCATACACTCCACACCCCTCTCATGTCATATTACCCCCCACCATACACTCCACACCCCTCTCATGTCATATTACCCCCCACCATACACTTCACACCCCTCTCATGTCATATTACCCCCCACCATACACTTCACACCGCTCTCATGTCATATTACCCCCCCACCATACACTCCACACCCCTCTCATATACATACTACCCTCCACCATACACTCCACACCCCTCTCATATACATACTACCCCCCACCATACACTCCACACCCCTCTCATGTACATACTACCCCCACCATACACTCCACACCTCTCATGTACATATTACCCCCCACCATACACTTCACACCCCTCTCATGTCATATTACCCCCCACCATACACTTCACACCCCTCTCATGTCATATTAACCCCCCACCATACACTCCACACCCCTCTCATATACATACTACCCCCCACCATACACTCCACACCTCTCTCATGTGCATACTACCCCCCACCATACACTCCACACCTCTCTCATGTACATACTACCCCCCACCATACACTCCACACCTCTCTCATGTACATATTACCCCCCACCATACACTCCACACCCCTCTCATGTACATACTACCCCCCACCATACACTCCACACCTCTCTCATGTACATACTACCCCCCACCATACACTCCACACCTCTCTCATGTACATATTACCCCCCACCATACACTCCACACCCCTCTCATGTACATACTACCCCCCCACCATACACTCCACACCTCTCTCATGTACATATTACCCCCACCATACACTCCACACCTCTCTCATGTCATATTACCCCCCCCCCCACCATACACTCCACACCTCTCATGTACATATTACCCCCCACCATACACTCCACACCCCTCTCATGTACATACTACCCCCACCATACACTCCACACCCCTCTCATGTCATATTACCCCCCACCATACACTCCACACCTTTCTCTGTTTTACAAATCTCTTTTACCTGCACGGGGATGTACGTGTTTTCTGTGCATCCCCATGCAGGCAGTTCCATTTATGTCAATTGGGATGCAGCTGCTGAATGGACACAGCCAACACTCTCAATTTGACATCAGTTTGGGTGCATGTCCCTGAACTCACATTGTTTGTTTGGGTCTGTGCACTCACACCCACATGTCAGATTAGGTAGCAGTGTCCTTGCAGCCACTACATCACAATTGACATGAATGGGACTGCCTGCACAGGGATGCACAGAACACCTGTACATCCCCATGCTTGTAACATGGCCTTCACACTTTAGTACATCCCATGTGAACGAGGCCTTAGTAGAAATGTAATGTTTTTTTTTTTTGCGCAATTGCGTATAGTTTATATACTGTTTTTGTGCGTGTTTCCAAACATGAAGTCCAGGGCCAAATTTGTGTCCCAGTCCAGCCCTGGTCACACCTGAGCTGACCAGAGCTGCTGTGGTAAGAAGGAGGAGTGCTAAGAGTGGACACAGCTATATTTTATTTATTTATATATATATATATATATATCTCTGTGTATATAGCTGTGTCCAGCAGCACTCCCAGCCTCCCCCCCCCCCGGTTATCAGACCGCTTGGCATACCTGTATATAATATAGCTGATAACCAGTGGGGGGGGGGGGGGTGCTGCTGGAAACAGCTATATACACACACACATTATATATATATATATATATATATATATATATATATATATATATATATATATATATAATGTGCATATCTATAATATAGCGGTGTCCAGCAGCAAAAACACCCCCCATCATGCTTATTGGTTATTGGCAGTTACATTATTTTAAATAGACGTAATAAGTATTTGTATAGAAGGTAGGGCCCGAAAGTGACTCAAGCCCAGGGGCCCCCACCACCCTAAGTCCTGCCCTGCCCCCCAGGTATGACATTTAAAGGAATATTTCACTTTTATTTTCACTTTAGGCATCATTAAAATCTCTGCTCCCAAAAAAACATCAGTTTTTAAAACTTTTTTTTACATTGATACATGTCCCCTGGGGCAGGACCCGGGTCCCCAAACCCTTTTTAGGACAATAACTTGCATATTAGCCTTTATAATTAGCACTTTTGATTTCGAACGTTTGAGTTCCATAGACTTTAATAGGGTTCTAAAGTTTGCGTAAACTTTCGGTCCGTTCACAGGTTTTGGTGCGAACTGAACCGGGGGATGTTTGGCTCATCTCCTGAATAGGTTGCTAGGAAAGCTAGGTAAATTTAGTTATTTTTGGCCCCACTGTAACCAGTGGTGCAGTTTGTGATTGCTTTGGGCTGTTCTGGGCACTGCCGGCTGCGGGTTTGCTTGCTTTCCCTTGTCTTCTGGAGGAGAATTCAAGAATAAATTGGGTTGGGAGGAGGCAAATCAGCAGTCTGAATATTTATGTTGTCTCAGCTAATCTCCGGGGGACGATGCCCAGTAGGTGGCTGGAGAGTGCATAAATAGTCTGGGGCTTGAGGCAGACAGGGTCTTGGCCAGGAGGAGAGGTTCCCAGCTTGTAGGGCTGTTGTCCTTCTTGGCAGCTCTGCTGAAAGTTTTACCTGTGCTCATCCAGGTCCCAGCTGTGTCAGAGCTGGGGGGCCTGCTCTGCTAAAATCTCTGAAGCTAAGCAAGGGATTTCGTGGAGAATCTGGTCTGGAAGATTCACTGGGGAATTGTCCGTCTGGTATTGGAAGGAGGCATCCAAGCATTCAGTGACATGATGAGTACAGACCTGAGTGTAGGATCCTAGTGACTGTTACTGCTGCTATCTAGGGTTGCCACCTGTCCGGTTTTGACCCGGACAGTACGGATTTGAATCCTGTGTCCGGTTTTGAGTTAATCTCAAAACCGGACAAATCATTAAAACCGGATTGCGGCTTTCTCCATTGCTGCTTAATGAGAGGATGTAGTGCCCCCAGTGGAGAGTGGAGGCAGTGCTGTGTCTCTGAAAGCACAGTGAGGACAGAGTGTGATCACGGAGGACACCTCCGGCCGGCTCAGGTTACACTCTTCTTTGTGCAATATTTTTTATTAGGATTTACATGAGAAAGACATAGTAATCTGTGAGCTTATATATGGGAAATAATTAACAACAAGAGTGTCAAATATGAGAACAATTTTCACAATATAATTACTTATAAACTTGTATGAAATCAGGTCTTATATTGTTTATGTCAATATAAATTAAAACAGATAACAAAAACTAAAGTAATTAGAATTGGCGTTCCAAACGAGGCTTGCCTCCGGACCACCCATCCACCCCTAGTGGGTTCAAACTGTGGATGGGTGGGGGCAAAGCTTTTAAAGCTGAACACAAAATCACCAATTTTATATTTTCTATTATAAGGAACCTGAAGAGGCTGAGACATTTAAGTCATAAATCAAAAATGTCTCCTATATTAGGTCAAGTAATCAAACATAAAAAGGTATCATAAGGAGTAAACAATAATATTTATCATATTAAAGTTTTGACCACCAAATATACAGGCAAGTAAAAGTCTAAATTAAGTGTGAGTAATAACAGATTACAGAGTACAGAGAAAGCCTCGATATAATAGAAAGGATAGAAGAAGAAGAGAGGAAAAAGGTAATATTGATAAGAATGAGTAAATAGCGGGTCATATATGACAAAGCTGGGTGGGTGTAAGATTGATAACACTCTGAGAAACCCGTCACTAATATTTACGTATATAATATATATATATATATATGTAAAAGTAATTTAAAAAAAAGGAGAATAAAGAGAAAAATAGAGAAAGAAAGAGGTTACACTCTTCTTTATCAGTAACACAGATGGTCGTGCTGGCTCAGCTCTGGAGGTAAGGTAAGGTGACCAGATTTTTTAAATGAATTCCGGGGACATATTTTTATTTTTTTACTAGTAATGGCGGCAATCAGCGACTCTCTGCCCGTCACCGGCCGCCTCACAGCCTGTCAAGTCTTACTCTCTGGGCCCCGGCTACTACTGGATGGGGAGCGGAGGAAGATCACTCCGCCAGGATAAGTAGGCAGGCGGCTGGCCGGGACTTGAGCCAAGGCAGAAGAACATGCGAGCGGAGCTGAATGGGCATGCGCCTGAAACTGAAGAAATATTCCGTCCGCTCCGACCAGCACATGATCATCAGAAAGGGGCACAGATAATAGAAAAAAATACACCCCCCTAAGCTAGTAGGAGCGGTGGAGCGGGGGGGGGGGTGTAATTCAGAAAAAAAAAAAATTTGTTTATTCTGCACTGGCTGTCTTTGAAATTGCCCCAGCCCCTGTTCAAATCCAATCCGGGGACAAAACCGGGGACAGACTTGGTCCGGGGACAGTGTATCTCCATAGTGTGTAGCTCCGTGTGTCTATTAGTCGGACAGTGTGTAGTGTCAATCGGGGGGGGGGGGGGGCTTTTGATTATTCAATGCTCTCCATGTGTTAGGAGTAGCACAGACATGTGTCCTGCTGGGGGAGGGGGGGGGGTCTCTGGGCTGTCCTCTGCTATCACTATCCAGGTCTCCTCTGCCCACACTTCCCCTGACTTGTCCTTAGTATAGTCTGAGCTGTGACCTGTCATATGTGGGCTGCATGAGGTCATAGCCCAGATCTCTGCGTGGGTAATTCTATGAAGTTTACTTATCTTCTGCCTTTTATTGCAAGTTCTCCATAGGAGTTCACAAGTCATATGACAGCTATGTGTGGTAGTGCCAGTGTGTTTCTGCAGTCAGCCACTCCATGCAGGGCAAGCATGCCTACAACACATTACACCACATCTGTATAAATTCTGACAGCACAGCGGGTTGCTTCACATAGTACTCATGCCTAAGCATTGTACTGTAACACATAATATTCAGATCTGTACATTCGCTAGACATGTGCATTTAGTTTCGTTCCGAATCGAAATTCGGACAAATTTTTCATTATTCGGATGCATCCAAATTACCGAATTACAATACTAACGAATTTAACCGAATCTGAATTTTTTTCGAATCGAATTCGAAATATTTTCGACTCGAATTCGAAAATAAATTTGAATCAAATTAGAAAAAATATAAATCGTTTTTTAAAAAAGAATACAATAAAATAGAATATAAAAATAAAAAACAATAGAATAGAAATAAAAGAATAGTAGAGAATAGAATAGAATTGAATAGAATGTAATAAAATACAATAGAATATGACCGCCTATATTTTTTTTATTCTATTCTTTTCTATAGTTATTATATTCTAATCTTTTCTATTCGAATTTGAATTCATTCTGTATAAATTTCGAATTTCAGAAGATAGTTATATGTATAAATATTTCGTATAGAATGAATTCGAATTCGAATAGAAAAGATTAGAATAGAAATAGAAAAAAGACTAGAAAAACAATAGAATAAAATATAATATATATATATATATATATATATATATATATATATATATATATATATATATATATATTATATTTTATTATATTCTATTGTTTTTCTATTCTAATCTTTTCTATTCGAATTTGAATTTAGTCTATACTAAATTCGAATTTCGGAAGATGGTTATATATATATATACATACATATAAATAACCATTTTCCAAAATTCGAATTTCATATAGAATAAAATCGAATTTGAATAGAAAATATTCTAAAATAATAGAAAAAAATATCATAAAAAAAAAAATAGAACAATAAAAAAAAAAATATATATATATATATATATATATATACATATATAAAACCATGTTCCAACACTCGAATTTTGAATATAGAATGAATTTGAATTCCAATTAGAAAAGATTAGAATATAAATATAATATAGACTAGAAAAACAATAGAACAGAATAGAATAAAATATAATATATATATATATATATATATATATATATATATATATATGTGTGTGTGTATTTTATTCTATTCTGTTCTATTGTTTTTCTATTCGATTCTTTCCAATATTTTCTATTCTATTATAATCTTTTCGATTTGAATTTGAATTCATTCTATACGAAATTCAAATTTCGGAAAAAAAATATATATATCCATCTTCCGAAATTCGAATTTAGTATATAATGATTTCGATTTTAATAGAAAAGATTTTAATAGAATATAAAAGAATAGACTAGAAAAACAATAGAACAGAATAGAATAAAATATAATATATTCTATTCTGTTCTATTGTTTTTCTAGTCTATTTTCTATTTTATTATAATCTTTTCTATCCAAAGTTAAAATTAATTAATAAAAAAAATGTAATTCCTACTATTCGATATTCGAATTTCAGAAGATGGTTGTATATTCTTTCTATTCTATTAAATTATATTTTTTTTCTATTCTGTTCTAATCTTTTTTATTTGAATTATACATTTTGGAAGATGATTATTTGTCCACTTGTCACGTCACCTGCCACAAGTTATGGGGTTCCTAACCCCAAGTGACCCCCAGATATGGGCGATATGTCAAGTACTTTTCTGCAGCAGAGAATGACATTTTGTGACCCGAATTTGGGGCCACGTATCTTGGGTCCACTTATAGCTAGAAACCCCAAATTTGGTATGCAAACACAGTAGAACTAGCACTACAACATCTCCAAATTTGGGGTTTCTATCACCAAGTAACCCAGAGATACATGGACCCAAAGTCGGGTCGCAAAATATTTTCGAATTCGGTTGAAATACTATCAACATGATTGGAAATTATTTCAACTGCATTTGAAACTATTTCAACCGGATTCGAAAATATTTTGCGACCCGAATTTGGGTCCACGTATCTCGGGGTTACTTGGTGATAGAAACCCCAAATTTGGGGTTATTGTTTTTCTAGTCTATTTTCTATTTTATTATAATCTTTTCTATCCAAAGTTAAAATTAATTAATTAAAAAATTTGAATTCATACTATTCGAAATTCGAATTTATTCTATTCGAATTTCAGAAGATGGTTGTATATTCTTTCTATTTTATTCTATTAAATTATATATTTTTTCTATTCTGTTCTAATCTTTTCTATTTGAATTATAAATTTTGGAAGATGGTTATTTGTCCACTTGCCACTGTCACCTGCCACAAGTTATGGGGTTCCTAACTCGAAGTGACCCCCAGATATGGGCGATATGTCAAGTACTTTTCTGCAGCAGAGAATGACATTTTGTGACCCGAATTTGGGGCCACATATCTCAGGGCCATTTGTAGCTAGAAACCCCCAATTTGGTATGGAAACACAGTTGAACTAGCACTACAACATCTCCAAATTTTGGGTTTCTATCACCAAGTAACCCCAAAATACATGGACCCAATTCGGGTCGCAAAATATTTTCGAATCCGGTTGAAATAGTATCAACATGATTCGAAATTATTTCAACTGCATTTGAAACTATTTCAACCGGATTCGAAAATATTTTGCGACCCGAATTTGGGTCCACGTATCTCTGGGTTACTTGGTGATAGAAACCCCAAATTTGGATATGTTGTAATACTAGTTCTCTTGTGTTTGCATACCAATTTTGGGGTTTCTATCCCTAAGTAACCCCGAGATACGTGGACCCAAATTCGGGTCGCAAAATGTCAAGCACTTTTCTGCAGCAGAGAATGACATTTTGCGACCCGACTTTGCGGCCACATATCTCGGGGCCACTTGTAGCTAGAAACCCCACATTTGGTATGCAAACAGAGTAGAACTAGCACTACAACATCTCCAAATTTGGGGTTTCTATCACTAAGTGACCCTGAGATACGTGGACCCAACTTCGGGTCGCAAAATATTTTCGAATCCGGTTGAAATAGTTTCAAATGCGGTTGAAATAATTTCGAATCATTTTGAAATAATTTCGAATCAGGTAGAAATATTTTCGAATGCGACCGATTTTCGAATTCGGTCCAAAATGAAACGAAATCCGAAAACGAATTTAACAAATTTAACGAATCTAACGAAACGAAATTAATTAATTAACGAATTAAAACGAAACAAAACAAATTTTTTCCTTTTGCACATGTCTAACATTCGCTGCATCATACGGTATTCACACCAATATATTGTACCGCATTGCTATACACTATGCCACATCGCACTATATCGAACATTACATACTCTCACCAAAGTGTCCACTGTCTTAACAGTAGCTGAGTGCTAAGCAGTCCCTGACTATTTTAACCCCTTCAATACCAGGAACTTTCACCCCCTTCCTGCCCAGGACAATTTTCTTCCCACAAATTGAGCTTTCTTTTGGTGGTATTTGATCACCTCTGGGGTTTTTATTTTTTGCTAAACAAACTAAAAAAGAGGGTCATTTTGGAAAAAAAGTAAGTTTTCATCGTTTTGGTTATAAAATGTTGTTTACTGACAGGCGGCTGTGATGGGCAGCACTGATGATGAGGTACTGACAGGTGTTACTGTAGGGCACTGATTGACATTGATATGGGCACTGATTGACACTGATATGGGCACTGATGGGCACCCACAGACGTTTCTGATGGGGCACTGACTGGCAGCTGATGGGCACCTTTTTGTCAGCTGTGGTGGCTGTGCTGATAATCAATGTGCCGATTATCAGCACAGTCCCCACCCCTTTGACAGGGAGAGCCGCCGATTGGCTCTCCTTGTCAGCGCGAACCGAGGAAAAACGTTTAATGTCACTTCCTGGTTCACACGATGATCAGCTGTGATTGGCCACAGCTAACCACGTGGTAAGGAGCCTCTGACAGAGGCTCCTTACCATGATCGGAGATGCAGTGTGTCACTCTCAATCGCCTCGCTGCTCGCGGGCATGTTATCCTGCTGGATGTCATATGACGCCCAGTCAGGATAACAGAACCACCACCCGGCGGTCATTCTGCTAAAGGCCAGGCGGGAAGTAGTTAAAGGGGGATTCCACCCGCGATTATATATTTTTTTTAAAGTCAGCAGCTACAAACACTGTAGCTGCTGACTTTTAATAAGGACACTGACCTGTCCTACTCGCCCGTGATGTCAGCCCCCCCCCCCCGAGGCCGTTCCCTTGATCCTGGCAGCTCCCGGCGTTGCCATCCTCAGCCGTGCGGCTTCACTGCCAGTTTCCTAATGCGCATGCGCGAGCCGCGCGGCGCTTTGTGAATGGGCCAGCTGCTCTCTGGGATACACACAGTTCCCAGAAGGCAGTGCTCCCCATTCACCAGAAGGCACTGCGAGTAGGACGGAGGAAGAAGACCAGCCGCGGACGATGAAGAGGCAGATTAGGGACTTCCGCATAGCAACCACTATTTCTGATAAGTAAAATAATTTTTATTTTTTTCAATTTTTTTTTCAATTTTTTTTAGGATTTTTGGTCAAAAACATTTTTTCAGGGTGGAACTCCACTTTAACCAAGGTCGGCTCAGATAAAATGTTAGCTCTCTGATTATTTTCAATGTACACAAAATCATATGTACTAGAAGAGTTTTTTTTTTTTTTTTTTAAATGATTATGCTGAGGTTTATACATGCCTGTGAGACACTAAGGCCCCATGCACACGAGACGCCGGTGCAAACTCTGCTGAACACACGTTTTTAAAGGCTAAAACCGGCGTTTAAAAACACCCGTTTTGCCGCGATTTTAGCGGCGTTTTACCGCGTTTTACCGCGTTTGCGTCTATAGGCGTTTAGTTAAGAAACATCATAAGACCCTCCCTAAGCTCAAAAAACATTATTATTTAACCATTTCAGCCATTTTGGGAGACCAGCAGCTGAGAGAGCAGCAGTGTACTTGTATTTAGCGTATCACTTGCCACATCATCTGCCACAAGCTGTGGATTGTCCACTTGCCACGTCACCTGATACGTCACCTGGCCACGTCACCTGCCACAAGTTGTGAATTGTCCACTTGCCACGTCACCTGCCACGTCACCTGGCCACAAGTTGTGGATTGTCCACTTGCCACGTCACCTGGCCACGTCACCTGGCCATGTCACCTGCCACGTCACCTGCCACAAGTTGTGGAATGTTCACTTGCCACGTCACCTGCCACGTCACCTGGCCACGTCACCTGCCACAAGTTGTGCATTGTCCACTTGCCACGTCACCTGGCCACGTCACCTGGCCACGTCACCTGGCCACGTCACCTGCCACGTCACCTGCCACAAGTTGTGAATTGTCCACTTGCCACGTCACCTGCCAGGTCACCTGGCCACAAGTTGTGGATTGTCCACTTGCCACATCACCTGGCCACGTCACATGGCCACGTCACCTGCCACAAGTTGTGAATTGTCCACTTGCCACGTCACCTGCCACGTCACCTGTCCACAAGTTGTGGATTGTCCACTTGCCACATCACCTGGCCACGTCACCTGGCCACGTCACCTGCCACAAGTTGTGAATTGTCCACTTGCCACGTCACCTGCCACGTCACCTGGCCACAAGTTGTGGATTGTCCACTTGCCACGTCACCTGGCCACGTCACCTGGCCATGTCACCTGCCACGTCACCTGCCACAAGTTGTGGAATGTTCACTTGCCACGTCACCTGCCACGTCACCTGGCCACGTCACCTGCCACAAGTTGTGCATTGTCCACTTGCCACGTCACCTGGCCACGTCACCTGGCCACGTCACCTGGCCACGTCACCTGCCACGTCACCTGCCACAAGTTGTGAATTGTCCACTTGCCACGTCACCTGCCAGGTCACCTGGCCACAAGTTGTGGATTGTCCACTTGCCACATCACCTGGCCACGTCACATGGCCACGTCACCTGCCACAAGTTGTGAATTGTCCACTTGCCACGTCACCTGCCACGTCACCTGTCCACAAGTTGTGGATTGTCCACTTGCCACATCACCTGGCCACGTCACCTGGCCACGTCACCTGCCACAAGTTGTGAATTGTCCACTTGCCACGTCACCTGCCACGTCACCTGGCCACAAGTTGTGGATTGTCCACTTACCACATCACCTGGCCACGTCACCTGGCCACGTCACCTGCCACAATTTGTGGATTTCCACCTGCCACGTCACCTGGCCACAAGTTGTGGATTGTCCACTTGCCACGTCACCTGCCACGTCACCTGGCCACAATTTGTGGATTGTCCACCTGCCACGTCACCTGCCATGTCACCTGGCCACGTCACCTGGCCACGTCACCTGGCCACGTTACCTGCCACAAGTTGTGGATTGTCCACTTGCCACGTCCCCTGGCCACGTCACCTGCCACAATTTGTGGATTTCCACCTGCCACGTCACCTGGCAACATCACCTGCCACAAGTTGTGGATTGTCCACTTGCCACGTCACCTGCCACAAGTTGTGGATTGTCTACAGTGCAATGCAAGCAATTACAGGTTTTTTTCATATTTTTTTGATGGTTTTTCATCATTTGCCATCATTTTTGAGATTTCTAATGTAAAAAAATAGGTCACCTTTAAAAACGCTAATAAACGAAATCGCGGCAAAACGCCGGTACCGCGTTTTGCCGCGTTTAGCGGCGTTTAGCCGCGTTTTGCGTCTGAAACGTGGAAAACTTTTGCGTCTGAACCCATTTTTTTGCTTCTGGAAAAACGAGGTTAAACGCAACTGCCTAAAAACGGCAATAAACGAGACTGTGTGCATGGACACATAGGATAACATTGAATGGGTTCAGGAGCAGTTGAAAAAAGTGTCCAACTGCCTCTGAACGCGCGTTTAACAGCAAATAACAGCGTCTCGTGTGCATGGGGCCTTACTTGTGGCACAGCAAAGTAAGATTATTTTATGGACACAAGAACGCTTTTGTTATCTTTAACAATGCCCCTTCCAGTGTTAACACAATCTGACCACATCCACTCTTCGCTGTGGCGTGCTGTATGCGCCACATTACTACTCTCCTTGGGGCACCCAAAAGGTGTCCCAGATCTTTTACAATCCTATAGTGTATACTACAGGAAAAAATCCTGTGCGTCACTAAAGTGTTCAGGTTTGGCCTGGAGAAAAGGTGGCAACCCTACTGCTATCCCTGGCATGTCAATATTAGTGTTTGCCTGGCCTGGGACATTTATGAAGGTGTCTCTGTGCTGTCCACTTCTTTAATAAACCTTTGCTAGAGTACGGCTCAATGCACACTGGGTCTAAAAAAAACACCAGTTTTTTTTTTTCTGCCAGAAAACTCCAATCAAAAACACAAACCAGGAGGGTTTTTTTCCTACCTCTACACGCTGAGCTCAAAATATGTCTCTAATTGTCCTAATGTACATGGAAACATAGGAGAAGATTATACTGCTTCTACAGGCAAAGCACAAAACTCTTTGTGTAGTACTGCCCCCATAGGGATTGCTGTGAGTAGACTTCCCTGGGCCTCCCTCGGATTTCTTGCAGCCAGTTACTAGGTGTTTTCACCAACTGTACTTTCATCCGCTCGTTATCCAATAATTGATCCAGGGTGTTTTGTTTTTTTTTGGTATTTATTGTTGGAACTTGGATGGGAGAAGGGAATAGTGGGATACTCCCACTGGAACTACTTACAGATGAGGACAACTCTCACTTGGCCTCACTAGGTTGAATGTGGTAGCAGACTCTCTGCTATACCATACTGCACTTGTATGGGAGAGATAAGTCCTTTGCTTGCTCTGGCAGAAGACTTGACGGAACTATTTTATCTTCAGGACACTCCCTAGAATCCCGTTTGGCAGACACCCATCCACTGACTCTACTACCTGAAGGGATGGTCTTAACAGGACAGGCCCCATGACACAGATCTGTACTCACAGTAAGCAGAAATAGATCCTTCCTGGTGTCTCCCTTCCAGTCAGCTTTACAGGACATCTGGGTTGTAGCTTCACTCTGATTCAGGCCCTCAGGTCGATAATCTGAGACCACATGGCAATCTCCGTGAACCCTGCTCTCCAGCTGAAGACCCTGAGCTCATGTGCCCTTGGCATATATACAGTCACCCAGCATGCACACATGCACATTTCTCTGCCAATCGCCAGGACTGTAACTATGCCTATGCTCCCCCTATTGGACCAGTGTGAAACATTCAGACAACATGAGCACCATGAGCAGACCCTAGCAATGGATCCTTGCTCCCTGGTATGCAGAGAGCATCTAAATTTACCTGGCAGCCTTCCTGGTAAGCAGAAAGACCCACAAACTATACTCTCTTCTAGCACCTACCTACGATTTCATGAAGTATCCCACAGGCCCCTCTGCCCTATCCAAGTTATTCAGCAATACATTTAAAAAAAGACAACCTCTAGACTAGCCAGAACAGGTACTGTTGCTGTGTGCCTGGCTGCAATTGCACGAATCTGGGAAGGGAACCTGGGACAAAAGGACCCTTTTAGGGGTAAACGCTACATGTGGAACATTACAGGTTTAACATTCTTCTCTCTACAGAGAAAAGATAATAAGATTGTCTATATACTTAGATAAAGAAAATCTCACAAGGAGTGCCTCACCTGTAATGTCCACCAAACAAGGAGTTGTTTTTGCATTTCTGGCTTGTAGACCTGTATTGATGAGCTGTGTTCTGTGGTAACCAGTGATGGGCAAATCTTATGTAGCGGGTATGTACTTTTCAGAGTGTTTAAAAGTGGTAAAGACATCAGTGATGACCAGTTCCCTGGGGCCCAGCAGGTGGCGCTGTCACTTTGGTCCGGGGTTGAACCGTCACTGCAGTGCCGTACTCTTTGTGACCTCTCGCAGCAGTTGAACGGCGGGGCGGAGAACCCGCTGTGCTTGCTGGGAGAGGGTATAAAGGGGGCGGACATCTTCATTACGAGGAGTTCGAGTCCCAGGCACCTTCAGCCTGAGGGCTGCTGTCTGCGGTCGGTGTCCAGGCAGCCTAGGTCTGGACACTTGGAGTTCGTGTTCCATCCCAGACACCTTCAGTCTGGGGTGAGGTACTCAGCCGGAGGCCTGGGGCCCAGTACCTTCCACTGGGTCCCGCAAGGGAGGGACGGTCCTAGGGTGCCCCGGGTGTTGGGCACCCGAATCCAGAGACGTAAGGAACCGGAGGAGGGATTCATCCGAAGACCTGGTGCAGCATATTGCCAGTGACGGGTGAACCTCTGGAGACCGCCTGGAGGGATGTCTTTCTCGAATAGGGGCCAAGTTCAAGGAGGAAGGTGGTTCATGTCCAATGACCGGTGGCAGTGGTCCAACTAGTCAACTCAGGTCAGTGGCAGAGACCTGCTATTAGGCCTGTGGCAGGGGCCTCAACAGTTCACCCGGTCGGTGGCAGCGACCAATCTCACGGTCGGTGGCAGAGACCATGCGCCAGGCCTATTCGCTTGCAGAGGAATAGGAGAATTCAGTTGTGCCTGGGCCTACTCGTATCCACACCCCTGTCTGTTTGTTTACTGGAAGTTCAACCATTATGTTCACCCTGAAAATGGAGAAATAAAAGAGTGTTGGACTTTTAATTGGTGTGAGGCTCTATTACTGGCAGACACATCTCCACGGAACAAGTGGAAGCTTCGTATGCAGTGAGCAGACCCGGAGGTAATTAAGTGACTTTGCTCAACCCTCATACACATACGAGGGGAGAGCTTGGCGTAGTGTCCCTGCACTCTCCTCTCCCAGGTACCCCTAGACCATACCAGCCAACCAGGCGATAGAATTGGAGAGGGGGAGTGAGGCTCCGCTACACTTATTTTGGTTCTATTTCTCTTAGGCCCCTTTCACACTTAGGCGGGCGATAAAGCGGCGCGATTTACCGTCAGATTTGCGACGGTGTTCGGCCGCTTATGGTGTGGTTTTACCCCCCGCTAGCGGCCGAAAAAGGGTTAAAAACCACCGCAAAGCGCCTCTGCAGTTTGCTGGCGGTATAGCCGCGGTGTCCCATTGCTTTCAATGGGCAGGAGCGGTGGAAGAGTGGTAAACACACTGCTCCTTCCCTGCTCCAAAGATGCGGCTAGCAGGACTTTTTTTCACGTCCTGTTAGCGCACCGCTCCAGTGTGAAAGCCCTCAGGCTTTCACACTGGAAAAACAGCAGCCGCTGTTTAGGGTTGGTTTGCAGGGGCTATTTTTAGCACAATAGCGCCTGCAAACCGCCCCAGTGTGAACGGGGTCTAAGGGTTTGGCAAATCTTTTTTGAAATACGGTGAACCCGAGTAATATACAAAAAAAAAAACGCGCTGCCCTGTAGGTAAGCCGCTAACACTGCAAATAGACAAATAGCAAAAAAACGTAAAGTGTCCATCGGACTGTTTTCATCGGTAAAACCGATCGTGTGTACAGGGCTTTAGAGTCCATTTAGTCTGTGCTAGAAACACTTTGAAGGCAGCATAGTGTAGATATGAAGCAAATCCTGAGTCAGCTGGGGGAGGAAGCACAGAGGCGCCACTCTAAGTGCAGTAATCACAAATCATTTAATGAGTAAAATAGAGCATATGTACTCACAAAAGTAGAATTAAGTTGGGCATATAATGACATGAAGCATCCGGAAGTCAGTCCCTCCTATCGCTGCAGGCTGGTGTCGTGGAGCGGGTTGCGCCGGTGGAAGGCAACGCTTCCTGTACCTCAGACACACAGATACACAGGGATACGGGGGAGGACGTCAATTCCGGGTGGGCGGTGAGCCATGTTGATGTCAGTTACTTCCGGGCAGCTAGGGGGACCAATAGGTTATAGGCCTATTGGTCCCCCTAGCTACCCGGAAGTAACTGAGGTACAGGAAGCGTCGGCTTCCACCGGCGCAACCCGCTCCACGACACCAGCCTGCAGCGATAGGAGAGACTGACTTCCGGATGCTTCATGTCGTTATATGCCCAACTTTATTCTACTTTTGTGAGTACATATGCTCTATTTTACTCATTGAATGATTTGTGATTACTGCACTTAGAGTGGCGCCTCTGTGCTTCCTCCCCCAGCTGTCATAACAGATCACATGTGCAGCAATATGACAACTGCAGATCAGAGGCCAAGATAATCCATCCAGAAAAAACAGACTTCATACCAGGGAAAAATACTGCTATGAATATTAGATGCCTGCTTATGAATATCCAGGCATCCCATGTTGATATCGGGACACGTGTAGTGGTGGCATTAGATGGCGTGCTGTCAAAGCCTTTGACTCTGTGGAGTGGAGTGTCCTATGGGAGTGCCTCAGTAATTATGGGTCGGATTATCCGACACAACACGTCCATCAGACAATTATTATCGTAAAATTGGATCGTGTGTACGGGCCTTTAGAGGCATCACCTGCCATATTAACCATTGCAGGTTAAAGTAGAACTTTGGTTAATTAGGAGGTGTCCACATGGAATTTGCTTCATTGCTCCCGACATTTCTGTAATATTGTGCCAGCGTGTTGATGTCACTTGTCTGGTCCTGCTCAACACTTTATGTCACTTCATCAGGAGCAGTGCAGGTAACACTGTCACCATCTCTATTTTGGGAATTGTCCATTTTAACCCTTCATGATTTTAAACTCAGGCTGACGGACTGACTTCTTAATCCTTATTTTAAATAGCATACAGACAATATCATGTACTTAATAACTGCAATAAATTCCAACATTGCTTAACCACTTAAGCCCCAGACCATTTGACTGGTCAAAGACCAAGACACTTTTTGCAATTCGGCACTGCGTCGTGCGACATGGCGCCCAAAGAAAATTGATGTCCCCTTTTTCCCACAAATAGAGCTTTCTTTGGGTGGTATTTGATCACCTCTGCGGTTTTTATTTTTTGCGCTATAAACAAAAATAAAGCGACAATTTTGAAAAAAAATCTATATTTTTTACTATAATAAATATCCCCAAAAAATATATACAAAAAAAAACATTTTTTCTCAGCTTAGGCCGATATGTATTCTACATATTTTTAGTAAAAAAAAAAAAAAAATCGCAATAAGCGTATATCGATTAGTTTGCACAAACGTTATAGCGTCTACAAAATAGGGGATAGTTTTATGGCATTTGTATTAATAATTTTTATCGTGCCTGCGACATTATGGCGGAAACATCGGACACTTTTGACACCATTTTGGGACCATTGTCATTTTTACAGCGATCATTGCTATAAAATTGCACTGATTACTGTAAAAATTACACTGGCAGTGAAGGGGTTAACCTGTAGGGGCGCTGAAGGGGTTAAGTGTGTCCTAGGGAGTGATTCTGTACACACGATCGGTATTACCGATGAAAACAGTCCGATGGACTTTTTTCATCGGACAAACCTATCGTGTATGGGCCCCATCGGTCTTTTTTCCATCGGTGAGAAAAAATAGAACATGTTTTAAATTTATCCGATGGGCAAAAAAACTATAGCAAATTCCAATTGTCTGTGTGGAACTCCATCGGACAAAAAACTCACGCATGCTCAAAATCAAGTCGACGCATGCTCAGAAGCATTGAACTTCATTTTTCTCGGCTTGTCGGAGTGTTTTACGTCACGGCGTTTTGGTTGGTCGGATTTTTGACTGATGGTGTGTAGGCAAGACTGATGGAAGTCAGCTTCATCGGATTTGCGATGGAAAAATCCATCGGATTTTACTCCATCGAAAATCCGATCGTGTGTACAGGGCTTTACTATTAGGGGGCGTGGCTACGAGTGACACGTCACTGAGCACTGTTCCCAATGAGAGGAAACAGACGATCAGTGACATGTCACTAGGAAGAACGGGGAGATGTTGTGTTTACACTGACATCTCCCCGTTCTTCAGCTCCGTGACACGATCGCGGGACACCGGTGGACATCAAGTCCGCGAGTCCCACGGTCACGGAGCTCACGGCAGGGTCGCGAGCGCGCCGCCGGGGGCGCGTGCGTGACTACACACCGGCAATTTAAAGGGGTCGTATATATACGCCCATTTGCACAGCCGTGCCATTCTGTTGACGTATACGTTTGTGCGGCGGTCGGCAAGTGGTTAATGTAATGTCCCATATGTGTACAATGCACTTATTCAATCCTTTGAAAGTAAAAATAAATAACACAATTAAAATCAAAATGTAACAGAAACAAATCTTATAATGTCAACACAACTAAACAATAATATATCTTTGTATGTATACATATAATTAAAACAATGACCAACACTCCTTTAAACAAAATATACGCTGTGGCACCTAGGCAGCAAACACACAATATACAGTATCTCACAAAAGTAAGTACACCCCTCACAATTTTGTAAATATTTTATTATATCTTTCAATGTGACAACACTGAAGAAATTACACTTTTCTGCAATGTAAAGTAATGAGTGTACAGCTTGTATAATAATTTGGGCCCAATTAGCAATTTTCCCTCCCCGGTGTCATGTGACTTGTTAGTGTTACAAGGTCTCAGGTGTGAATGGGGAGCAGGTGTGTTAAATTTGGTGTTATCGCTCTCACTCTCTCGTACTGGTCACTGGAAACTCAACATGGCACCTCATGGCAAAGAACTCTCTGAGGATCTGAAAAAAAAGAATTGCTGCTCTACATAAAGATGGCCTAGGCTATAATAAGATTGCCAAACCCTAAAACTGAGCTGCAGCACGGTGGCCAAGACCATACAGAGGTTTAACAGGACAGGTTCCACTCAGAACAGGCCTCGCCATGGTCGACCAAAGGAGTTGTGCTCAGCGTCATATCCAAAGGTTTTCTTTGGGAAACAGACATATGAGTGCTGCCAGCATTGCTGCAGAGGTTGAAGGGGTGGGGGGTCAGCCTTTCAGTGCTCAGACCATACGCCGCACACTGCAACAAATTGGTCTGCATGGCTGCCGTCCCAGAAGGAAGCCTCTTCTAAAGATGATGCAAAAGAAAACCTGCAAACAGTTTTCTGAAGACAAGCAGACTAAGGACATGGATTACTGGAACCATGTTCTGTAATTGTAGAGAACAAGATAAACTTATTTGGTTCAATCGTGTGTGGCGGCAACCAGGTGAGGAGTACAAAGACAAGTGTGTCTTGCCTACAGTCAAGCATGGTGGTGGGAGTGTCATGGTCTGGGGCTGCATGAATGCTGCCGGCACTGGGGAGCTACAGTTCATTGAGGGAACCATGAATGCCAACATGTACTGTGACATACTGAAGCAGAGCATGATCCCCTCCCTTCAGACACTGGGCCGCAGGGCAGTATTCCAACATAACCCCAAACACACCTCCAAGACGACCACTAACTTGAAGCTGAGGGTAAAGGTGATGGACTGGCCAAGCATGTCTCCAGACCTAAACCCTATTGAGCATCTGTGGGGCATCTTCAAACGAAAGGTGGAGGAGCGCAAGGTCTCTAACATCCACAAGCTCCGTGATGTCGTCATTGAAGAGGACTCCAGTGGCAACTTGTGAAGCTCTGGTGAACTCCATGCCCAAGAGGGTTAAGGCAGTGCTGGAAAATAATGGTGGCCACACAAAATATTGACATTTTCACTTAGGGGTGTACTCACTTTTGTTGCCAGCAGTTTAGACATTATTGGCTGTGTGTGTGTTGAGTTATTTTGAGGGGGACAGCAAATTGACACTGTTATACAAGCTGTACACTCACTACTTTATATTGTAGCAAAGTGTCATTTCTTCAGTGTAGTCACATAAAAAGATATAATAAAATATTTACAAAAATGTGAGGGGTGTACTCACTTTAGTGAGATACTCTATCTACTACTGCTAAACGTGATATTTAAAAGGGACACTAGATGGCAGCAACATCTCTAAATACCATCATTGTTATTAATATCTAACAACCCAAAAACAAACATTTTTTAAATTGCAGCGTAACAATTCTTATGCCGCGTACACACAACCATTTTTCTCGTTGGGAAAAATTTCATTTTTTCTCTTTGACGAGAAAAACAACCATGTGTGGGCTTTCCTTCATTTTTCCTGACGAGAAAAATTAGAACATGCTCTAATTTTTCTCGTCGTGATTCACTGCATTTTTTTTCCGCGGCAGTTTCCCCATAAGGAAACACTGCCGGGGAGCCTACACACGGTCGTTTTTCTCGACCAATAGATAAAATGTCAGGAAAACCGGCCGTGTGTAGGGGACCAGGCCGTTCCTCGTTTTTCCCGTCAATTTTCTCGACGGTGTTTTCACCATCGAGAAAATCGATCATGTGTACACGGCATTAGATATGGTGGCTAAATTAGTTTTTGCTTTTTACCTTTATTTTCACCTGGTGTTCCTGGCAGTAATGACTTGTACACACGATCGGATTTTCCGTCGGGATAAACTCCGACTGATTTTTCCGACGGAATTCCGTTCAAGCTGTCTTGCATACACACTGTCACACCAAATTCCGACCGTCAAGAACGCGGTGACGTACAACACTACGATGAGCTGAAAAAAAAAGGAAGTTTAATGCTTTCGAGCATGCGTCGACTTGATTCTGAGCATGCGTGGTTGTTTCTCCATCGGAGTTCCATACAGACGAACGGAATTTCCGAAATTTTTTTCCGTCTGAGAAAAAGAGAACATGGTCGGAATACACATGGTCGGAATATCCGATGGAAAAAGTCCGTCTGACTTTTTCCATCGGAATTTCCATACGTGTGTACAAGGCATAAGTCTATTTTTTTTTTTCAACAGACCAAGCTGTCCTGAAAAAATGTCAGTTAGAGGGTTAAGACAAAACATTTAATACTGATAGGGGTGCTTACAATGGTAAGCTTTTATTTATTTATGTAAAACCTTCATTGCAAAAGGAAAAAATGGTTTACTGTAACGATTTAAAGACTGTTAGCTGGTGTTCTGCTAGTACATCTAACACTACTCCCCCCCAGGGATGAGCCGAACACCCCCCTGTTCGGTTCGCACCAGAACCTGCGAACAGACAGAATGTTCGTGTGAACTTTAGAACCCTATTAAATACAATGGACTCAACCGTTCGAAATCTAAAGTGCTAATTATAAAGGCTAATATGCAATTTATTGTCCTAAAAAGTGTTTGGGGACCCGGGTCCTGCCCCAGGGTACATGTATCAATGCAAAAAGAAGTTTTAAAAATGTCAGTTTTTTCGGGAGCAGTGATTTTAATAATGCTTAAAATGAAAAAATAAAAGTGAAATATTCCTTTAAATTTAGTACCTGGGGGGTGTGTATGATATGCATGTAAAGTGGCGCATGTTTCCCGTGCTTAGAACTGTCCCTGCACAAAGTGTCATTTTTGAAGGAAAAAAAGTCTTTTAAAACTGACTCGCGGCTATTAATGAATTGTCGGCTCCCGGCAATACATACAAAAGTCATTGATAAAAAAAAAAAAAAGCGTGGGGGTTCCCCAGAATTAAATTACCAGGCCCTTCAGGTCTGGAATGGATATTAAGGGGAACCCCGTCGCAAATAAAAAAAAAAAATGTGTGCCGTTCCCCCAAATATCCATACCAGGCCCTTCAGATCTGGCATGGATTTTAAGAGGAACTCCACCCCAAAATTTAAAAAAATGGCGTGGAGTCCCCCCAAAAATCCATACCAGACCCTTATCCGAGCACGCAACCTGGCCGACTGCAGGGGAAGAGGGGGGGACGAGAGAGCGCCCCCCCCCTCCTGAACCGTACCAGGCCACATGCCCTCAACATGGGGAGGATGTCCCCATGTTGATGGGGACAAGGGCCTCATCCCCACAACCCTTGCCCGGTGGTTGTGGGGGTCTGCGGGCGGGGGGCTTATTGGAATCTGGAAGACCCCTTTAACAAAGGGGACCCCCAGATCCCGGCCCCCCCCTATGTGAATTGGTAATGAGTACATTGTACCCCTACCATTTCACAAAGAAAGTGTCAAAAAATGTAAAAAAAAAAAAAAACTCACAAACACCTTGGAAAAGTCCTTTATTAAAAAAAAAAAAAAAAAAAAAACATTCCAGCAGTGAAATCCAGTGTCCCACGGCGATCCGATGTCCAGCGCTGTCCGTCATTGGCTGAGCCTGAGTGGACCTGATGGGGAACTTCCTCCGCTGTTTATTACATGTATAGACCCGCCCCTTCTAAAGTTGCCCATCAGGTCCGCTCAGCCAATGACTAGGTGTAAGGATGCGGAACATGAGAAGGGGCGGGTCTGCCCCCTCGGTATGTCAGACCCCGCCTACGTCATTCGCTGTTCGAACTCAAAGCTCATCCCTACTCCCCCCCCCCCCCAAGACTGGGAATGCAGCTGTCCAAAGATGTCTCCATTGCTCCATAATGGAGACATCCAAAGACAATAAGTGTGTTACAGGCCAGATCACCAGGTGAATAATAAGGGGGAAAAAAAGCCTTAAAATTAAAACGAATGCAGCCACCCTAAGGATTGGTAAGCTGCAATATAATTACATTTTTGGTTTTTATTATTAAGTGTAGGCTACAATAAACATATAAATGAACAAGAAAGCCGTTTTCATTCTTTAACCACTTGCCGCCTGCTGGCCGTCAAATGACGGCTGGGCGGTGCGGCACTCTCTCGTTCTGGCCGGGCGTCATATGACATTCTCGGCCCTCTAGGGGGCGCCCGCCGCGTCACTCGGGAACCGATGCGCGTGCTCGGTGGCCGCGATTACCGCCGTTAGTAACAGTAACAGTGCCCAGTAACAGAGCAGGACCGTGGATCTGTGTGTGTAAACACAGATCCACGTCCTGTCAGGTGAGAGGAGACCAATGGTGTGTTCCCAGTACAGAGGAACACCGATCGGTTTCCTCCCCTTGCGAGTCCCCTCCCCCTATAGTTAGAATCACTCCCTAGGTAACACATTTAACCCCTTCCCTGACAGTCACATTTACACAGTAATCAGTGCATTTTTATAGCACTGATCGCTGTATAAATGTGAATGGTCCCAAAATAGTGTCAAAAGTGTCCGATATGTCCGCCGCAATATCGCAGTCACGATAAAAATCACAGATCGCCGCCATTACTACTACTAGTAAAAAATAAAAAAATAATAAAAATGTCATAAATCTATCTCCTATTTTGTAGACGCTATAACTTTTTCGCAAACCAATCAATATACGCTTATTGTGATTTTTTTTACCAAAAATATGTAGCAGAATACATATTGAACTAAACTGATGAAAAAAAAAATGAATATTTATTGTATCAAAAAGTAAAAAATATTGTGTTTCTTTTCAAACCTGTCACTCTTCGTTAGTCTATAGCGCAAGAAATAAAAACCGCAGAGGTGATCAAATACCGCCAAAAGAAAGCTCTATTTGTGGGTACAGTGTTGTATGACTGCGGGATTGTCATTCAAAGTGTGACAGCGCTAAAAGCTGAAAAATGACCTGGGCAGGTAGGGGTTTTTTTTTTTAGTGCCCTGTATTGAGGTGGTTAACCACTTAAGATCCTTGGCCTGTTTTTAAGAATCGGTGTTTAAACGTTAAATTATTTTTTGCTAAAAAATTACTTAGAACCCCCAAACATTATACTTTTTTTTTTAACACCCTAGAGAATAAAATGGCGGTCATTGCAATACTTTTTGTCACACCGTATTTGTGCAGCGGTCTTACAAGCGCACTTTTTTTGGGAAAAAAAACACTTTTTTTAATAAAAAAATAAGACAACAGTAAAGTTAGCCCAATTTTTTTTTATACTGTGAAAGATAATGTTACGCCGAGTAAATTGATACCCAACATGTCACACTTCAAAATTGCGCCCGCTCGTGGAATGGTGTCAAACTTTTACCCTTAAAAATCTCCATAGGCGACATTTAAAAAATTCTACAGGTTGCATGTTTTGAGTTACAGAGGAGGTCAAGAGCTAGAATTATTGCTGTCGCTCTAATGATCACAGCGATACCTCACATGTGTGGTTTTAATACCGTTTTCATATGTGGGCGGGACTTATGTATGCATTCACTTCTGCGTGCGAGCTCATCGGGATGGGGCGCTTTAAAAAAATTTTTTTTTTTTCCTTATTAATTTTACTTATACAGTATAAAAAAATTAATACATTTGGAACCCTTTTATTCCTATTACAAGGAATGTAAACATCCCTTATAATAGAAAAAAAACATGACAGGTCCTCTTAAATATGAGATCTGGGGTCAAAAAGACCTCAGACCTCATATTTAGGCTAAAATGCAATAATAAAAAAAAAAATTGCCATTTGAAAAAATGACAAAAAAAAATTGTCTGTTTAAGAGCTATGGGTGGAAGCAGGGGCAGATCCAGGGGGGGGGGGGCAACAGGGAAATTGCCCCCCCCCCCCCGAGACCATCTGTCACACTCACTTGCTTGCTCTGTTTTGTTTTTTTTTTTGCGCCTGATTTCCCGGACTTTGGGGACCCGATACCGGCCGACCCTGGAAACTTGGCACACATGTAGCCCCATGTCTCCTCTACAAGTGTTCAAAGTTTGGTGTCTGGGAGACCTACGGCCGGGAAGAACCGATTATTCAAAGCCGGGCACTCCTTCCATAGACTCTAATGTTAAACGGTCATTTCTCTGGTAATTTTGCAGACCCGGTACCGGCCGGTCGTAGGTGCCCTGGACCCCAAACTTGGCACACATGTAGCCCCATGTCTCCTCTACAAGTGTGCAAAGCTTGGTGTCTGGGAGACCTATGGCCGGGGAGCACTTATTATTCAAAGCCGGGCACTCCTTCCATAGACTCCCATGTTAAACATCAGTCTAGTCATGGGCACAGTGAAGCATGGGCACAGTGAGGCATGGGCACAGTGAGGCACAGTGAGGCATGCAGATGGATACCCTAGGCTTATACTCGAGTCAATACGTTTTCCCAGTTTTTGGGGGTAAAATTATATTCGGGTCGGCTTATACTCGAGTATATACAGTACTTGTTCTGCGGCTGCCGCTGCCTCTCTGAGTCTCTCTCTCTCAGTTTCTCACATCAGCCGATCAGCGGCGCAGAGAGAGAGACTCGTCTAATGTAGTTACGCGGCGCACTGACACGATACCAGGAGTGGAGGAGGAGGTGGGTGGAGCCTCTTCCCTGCACTCGCTGCTAACGCCTGGGCTGCTTGGCTTCTAGCAACGAGTGACGTCAGTGAGTCACGTCGGGCCGCTCTGCAGGCAGATGTGATAGCGTGCAGCTCCACAGACGGGAAAGAAAGCGGGCGGCTCTACGGTTTGTGGGCGGGCAGCGCGGTTCGTGGGCAGACCGTGCTGCTCAGTGTGTTGGCAGCACAGGTGAGAGTGAGAGAGCAGGCTCATCTCTGTCTGCCCTGCATGCCTGCAGTGACTTCTGCCCTCACTGTGCAGGCAGCAGAGAGATTACATTATCTCTCTGCTGCCTGACTCTGGGAGTCTGGGACACAGCAAGAGACAACCAAAACTACACCTTAGCAGGCAAGTTAGTGACAATCCGCAAATTGTGTCAGGTGACGTGGCAAATGACAATCTTCATCTGGTGGCGGGCAAGTGAC
Source organism: Rana muscosa (assembly GCA_029206835.1). Classification (NCBI taxonomy): domain Eukaryota; kingdom Metazoa; phylum Chordata; class Amphibia; order Anura; family Ranidae; genus Rana; species Rana muscosa. The sequence goes on along the minus strand of CM055121.1, from coordinate 239,642,505 downwards.
AATCAGCAAGGTGTGGCAGGTGAGTGGCACGTGACAATCCGCAAGGTGTGGCAGGTGATGTGGCAAGTGACAATCCACAAGGTGTGGCAAGTGACAATTCACAAGATGTGGCAGGTGACGTGGCAAGTGACAATCCGCAACGTGTGGCAAGTGACACGCTCAGGGCTCCCACTAATTGCAGGCGACGGTGGCAAGTGACACACTTGGGGCTCCCACTGATTCTGCATTGAACTATTTAATTTTATATTACAATGTAATAATAGAAATAATGCGCTTCAATCATCCTGACACCATAACAACCATGGTGCCGGGATGATTGAAGCGCCGACACCAGCCATTTCCCCAATAAATTTCAAACAAAAAAAACATTTTTTGGCAGTGCCCCTCCCGAGAAAAGACTCTGGATCCGCCCCTGGGCGGAAGTGACGTTTTGACGCCGCTTCCGCCCTGCTATGGTATGGAGACGGGTGGGGGCCATCTTCCCATCACTCGTCTCCATACCCAGCAACGTGAAGGACCCGATCGCGTCCGCCGCTACCGACGGCTTCGGTAAGCGGCGGAGGGTGCGGGAGAGCGGCGGAAGGGGGGCCCCTCTCCCACCGCCGATAACGGTGATCTCGCGGCGAATCGGCCACAGAGACCACCATTATCGTTTACAGGACCGGCGCCTGAAGAGATGGATACCTCGGTTGTGGCAGCAGCTGCCAGCAACCGATATCCCTCTTCAAATAGAGGACGTATATCATAGTGCGCAGGTCCTGAAGTGGTTAAAGCTGAAATCCAGGGATTATATATGTACATACTTACATTGAGCCACTTCAGCTCCAGAAGATTTTACCCCCTTTAGGACCAGGCCATTTTTTTCTTTTTAGCTCTGTGCTACATTAACTAGTAATTGCTCTTTCTTTCTTTTGGTGGTATTTGATCACCTCTGGGTTTTTTTTTCTATGTAAATGAAAAAAGACTGACAATTCTGAAGAAAAAAAAAAAACTATATTTTTTACTTTGTGATATAAAACATCCAATAAAACATAAAAAAAAAAAAAAAAAAATGATTTCTTTATACATTTAGGCCAAAATGCATTCTGCTACATATCTTCAGAAAAAATCATAATAAGTGTATATTGATTGGTTTGCGTGAAAAGGCATCTTTTTTTATACTACTAATGGTGGTGATCAGCGACTTTTAATGGGACAGTGATAGCAGACAATATGGCACTAACTGACGCTGGGTAGGCACTGCTAACTGTCACTAATATCACCAGTGACATTATTATAGTGATCAATAATAATGATATGCGCTGTCACAGTACTAATGACATCGGGGCGATCAAAGGGTTAATGGTGTGCCTAACAATGTGTAGAATGTGTAATATTGGCTGCTTTTTACAAATAATCTCTCTGTTTCTTATTGATCGTTCCCTCTGTACAGAACCCTGTGTTGATTTTCAACACAGGGCTCTGGGCTGTGATTGGACACAGTTGATCAGCAGGCCACAGCCATGAATCATTGGCCAGGACCTGCTGACAGACACAATAGCAGCGGGTGTCAACGGGTGGGGGGGTCTAAACCCGGAAAAAGGCAGTACCTCGCTTTGCCTGTACGATACCTTGTGGGCGGGTGGTCTGCAAGTGGTTAAGTGATACCTGATCAGCCTCTCTGGAAGCTCTAAATCACTGTAGTAGCTTAAAGTGACACTAAAGTTTTGTGGGATTTTTTTTTTAAATAACAAACATGTCATACTTACCTCCACTGTGCAGTTCGTTTTGCACAGAGTGGCCCCGAGCCACCTTTTCTGGGGTCCCACGGCGGCTCTCGCGGCTCTCACGGCTCCTCCCCGCATTAGATAACCCCCTCTGGAAAGCTCTCTTCTGAGGGGGTTACCTTGTGAGCACGCTCCCGTGTCATACAGTCAGCTTCTGTAGACGCTGAGTGTATGACTCGGCCCCGCCCCCGGTCTCCGCATCATTGGATTTGATTGACAGCAGCGGAAGCCAATGGCTGCGCTGCTATCAATCTATCCAATCAAAGCCGGGACTCCGTGGAGAGAAGGACGGCGAGGACGCGTCCACGGAAATTCAGGGCTCAGGTAAGTAAAACGGGGGGACCGGACACTGCAAGGTGTTTTTTCACCTTAATGCATAGGATGGCAGGGCCGTCTTAATGGCATCATGGGCCCCTGGGCAAAGTAATGCCCTGGGGCCCCTACAATGGAGACAGTGCAGATAAACAGACATCAAGTAGGTAGGAGGCAGACAAATGGAGCTTCCCCTTTTGGGTGGAGCTCCGCATTAACTACATGAACAATCATTCTGTACAGCAAAGAAACAGTGGGAAAATACTACATACATAAAGTAACAAAGGTGTCCTGTTCATATAATATATCTGCTAGATGGATGCCTCCCCAGCACTATGGCCCCACTGTGCCCTAGATATCCCCCCAGCACTCTTACCCCTTTACACCCCAGATATCCCCCCAGCACTCTCACCCCTCTACACACAATATATCCCCTCAGCACTCTGACCCCTCTATATCCCAGATATCCCCCAGCACTCTGACCCCTCTACACCCTAGATATCCCCCCAGCACTCCAACCCCTCTACACCCCAGATATCCCCCCAGCACTATGACCCCTCTACACCCTAGATATTCCCCCAGCACTCTCACCCCTCTACACACAATATATCCCCTCAGCACTCTGACCCCTCTATATCCCAGATATCCCCCAGCACTCTGACCCCTCTACACCCTAGATATCCCCCCCAGCACTCTGACCCCTCTACACCCTAGATATTCCCCCCAGCACTGTAACCATATACCATAAGATACCCCTTGTATTGTGACCCCACTACATCCCAAATACCCCTACACTGTGGCCTCTCTACATCCCTGATACCTCTACCACTATAGACACCCAAGCTACCCCAAACATTGCTACCCCCTATACACCCCAGATCCCCCCTCAGCATTGTTTTCCCCCATACACCCTTGATATCCCCCAGCACCATTATTCCATCCACGTAGTGCCCTTTTCCAGTGAAGATACAGTGCATGTAAACTTTTGGCTCTGCTCCCACCTCCAGCACTGCACTCACCTATACCAATCAAGCAGGCAGAATGAGGGGCTGAGGAGGGAGCATCCCTCCGGGCATTCCAAGCCTTTCGATGCAAACAGTGCTGGACAGCTGGGCTCACCATGACACAATCCACAATGCTACTTCCGCAGGTGGGCTTTTGAGTCCTGAGCATTCAAGCTGCATGGGGTGGGGTCAGAGCATCACTGGCACTCCCGCCCTGCCTCTCCCTGCTGGCTGTGAAATAATAGGGATCGTAATGCACACTGCTGCCAGCCTGCCTCCCCTGTGTATCCATCACTCTCAGTGCCATCGTGGGGCCCCCAATTTCGGGGCAGTGTGGGCTCAAGGACCAGCTGCTTTGGGGAAAGTGCAGGGGCCCCCCATGCAGCTGGGGCCCCTGGGCAGTGCCCAGGTGTGCCCTCTCATTAAGACAGCCCTGCATTAAGGTGAAAAAACACTTAGGTTTACAACCCCTTTGAGCCATTACTGTGATGGCTGCGGTCTTCTGGGTGCTGTGCTGGGTTGCTGCTCTTCCGCACAGTGACCATAAGGGCTTACTGGGTCACTCTCCCATTCTTCTTTCACTAGGTTAAGCAATCTTTGGGATGTATGTCCATATACCAATTCAAAGGTCAACTCATGTATGGCAAACAGGAATGCGGTCAAAAGGTAGCCCCAAATTTTCCCATACTTTTTGTACCACCTGGTAAGGATGGCTTTTAGGCAGTTGTCAATGTGTCAATGTGTTTGACATTAAAGGAGTGCCCTAGTCATTAAGAATCTTGGGGGAAAACCGATCCAAGTAAACATTTTGCCAACTGTTTGGATGAGGTATTCTGCTGGGGAAGAGCTTCCAGTTACTTGTGGCATAATTGAAGATCACCAATATACTGTATATTGGTAAGCATGGGAAGATTATACCAATAGGCCTACAAAGTTCATTACTATATGCTCAGACCAGGGGCGGATCCAGAGTCTTTTCTCGGGAGGGGCACTGCGAAAAAATGTTTTTTTTTTTTTGGGGGAAATTTATCGGGGAAATGGCTGGTGTCGGCGCTTCAATCATCCCGGCACCATGGTTGTTATGGTGTCAGGATGATTAAAGCGCATTATTTCTATTATTACATTGTAATATAAAATAAAATAGTTCAATGCAGAATCAGTGGGAGCCCCGAGTGTGTCACTTGCCACCGTCGCCTGCAATTAGTGGGAGCCCTGAGCGTGTCACTTGCCACATCACCTGCCACACCTTGCGGATTGTCACTTGCCACTCACCTGCCACACCTTGCTGATTGTCACTTGCCTGCCACCAGATGCAGATTGTCATTTGCCACGTCACCTGACACAATTTGCGGATTGTCACTAACTTTCCTGCTAAGGTGTAGTTTTGGTTGTCTCTTGCTGTTTCTCAGACTCCCAGAGTCAGGCAGCAGAGAGATAATGTAATCTCTCTGCTGCCTGCACAGTGAGGGCGGAAGTCACTGCAGGAATGCAGGGCAGGCACGGGCAGTGGGAGATGAGCCTGCTCTCTCACTCTCACCTGCGCTGCCAACACACTGAGCAGCACGGTCTGCCCACAAACCGTGCCGCCCGCCCACAAACCGCGCCGCAAGCGGAGCCGCCCATTTTCTTACCCGTCTGTGGAGCCGCTCGCTATCGCACCTGCCCGCAGAGCAGCCCGATGTGACTCACTGACGTCACTCGTTGCTAGACGCCAAGCGGCCCAGGCGTTAGCAACGAGTGCAGGGAAGAGGCTCCACCCACCTCCTCCTCCGCTCCTGGTATCGTGTCAGTGCGCCGCGTAACTACATTAGACGAGTCTCTCTCTCTCGGCGCCGCTGATCGGCTGATGTGAGAAACAGAGAAAGACTCAAAGAGGCAGCGGCAGCCGCAGAACAAGTACTGTATATACTCGAGTATAAGCCGACCCGAATATAAGCCAAGGCACCTAATTTTACCCCAGAAAACTGGGAAAACGTATTGACTCGAGTATAAGCCTAGGGTGTCCATCTGCATGCCTCACTGTGCCTCACTTTGCCTCACTGTGCCCATGCCTCACTGTGCCCATGACTAGACTGATGTTTAACATGGGAGTCTATGGAAGGAGTGCCCGGTTTTGAAAAATAGGTTCTCCCTGGCCGTAGGTCTTCCAGACACCAATCTTTGCACACTTGTAGAAGAGACATGGTGCTACATGTGTGCCAAGTTTGGTGTCCAGGGGACCAATGGCCGGCCGGTACCGGGTCCCCAAAAATCCAGGAGATCAGGCGCAAAAAAACCCCAAAAAAACAGAGCAAGTGAGTCTGACAGATGGTCTGGGGGGGGGGGCAATTGCCCTGTTGCCCCCCCCCCCTGGATCCGCCCCTGGCTCAGACTGAACTTCGGCTTTGTACTGCGAAAGTGCAACATTTTAGTGGTTAACTTGCAGATTGGACAAGATTTACAGTACAGTAGTACCTTGGATTTACTCAAGCTCATCCCTATTCCCAATAAGAAATAATGAAAACTCAAATGATTCGTTCCACAACCATTTATTCATAAGTCCTTCAGTCTATAGTCCATATAAAAAGATTTTAGCAATGTGACCAGGTTGTGTAACCATAAAATGTCCATCCACAAATGGACGCCTTCACAAGGGGATTATGCCCCATACACACTATCGGAAATTCCGACAAGAAAAGTCAGATGTGAGCTTTTGGTCGGAAATTCCGACCGTGTGTAGGCTCCATCGCACTTTTCCTGTCGGAATTTCAGCCAGCAAAAATTTGAGAGCTGGTTCTCAAATTTTCCGATGGAAAAAATTCCAACCGGAAACTCCGATCGTCTGTAGCAATTCCGACACGCAAAATTCCGACGTATGCTCGGAAACAATTTGGCGCATGCTAGGAAGCATTGAACTTCATTTTCTCGGCTCGTCGTATTGTTGTACGTCACCGCGTTCTTGACGGTCGAAAGTTCAGAGAACTTGTGTGACTGTGTGTATGCAAGCCAAGCTTGAGCGGAATTCCGTCGGAATAACCATCCAAGGTTTTTCCGATGGAAAATCCGATCGTGTGTAGGGGCATAAGAAGCAAAATCCATCATGATCTACAGAGTATAAAAGAGAAGAGAGGCGCCTATAAGTGTAGCAATATGATTACATTTAATGAAGATACAACATTTAGCAACTCACATGGTTGATGATTAAAAGAGGCACATCTAAGTATGCAGGCATCCGAGATAAAGCTGTCCACATAGCCCGTCCCCCGCACCGCCGGCTCTCACCGCTGTCAGTCTGCAATTGTGACCAGGAAAACTACCCTGCAGTAGAGCGATCTGAAAGCGAGGCTTGAACCGCTCAAGGAGCGCAGCATGGAAGGAATGACGTAGATGGTGGTCAGGAGGATGATCTACTCTATGTGGACAGTTTTACCCCGGATGCCTCCATACTTAGATGTGCCTCTTTTAATCATCAACCATGCAAGTTGCTAAATGTTGAACCTTCATTAAACGTAACCATATTGCTACACTTAGAGGCGCCTCTCTTCTCTTTTATACTCAGTTGTGACATGACACTACTTGTATATCAAGACATCGCTTGTATATCAAGTCAAAATTTATGAAAAAATGTTGCTCGTCTTGCAAAACGCTCTCAAACCAAGTTACTGTCAAACCAAAGTTTTACTGTAATTTTTTTCAGTGTCACTGCTAGTGTATGCACTACCGCATGTGGCCAGAGGTGGGTAGCGCTGGAGACACTTGGAGACACTCGGAGACACTAAGAGGCAGAGTGTTTCTGAGTGTCTCGGAGCGGCTCCGAGTGTCTCCAAGCGTCACCAGTGCCCCGGCACCTCTGGCCAAATGCGGTACTGCACACCCCAGATGCTTGAATCCTGCTCGTCTCGAGTCAGGATTTTATTTAAAAAAACAGCTTGTATTGAGAAACGCTCGTAAACCGTGTTACTCGCAATCCGTGGTTTTAATGTAGTTCTTTACTTTTGCCTTCAGCCCTGGCCAGGAGTAGGTGATATGTGTCTCCATTTTTTAAGTCCTCAAGTGTTTCCCCACAACTTCAATCTATATGGCTGGGATGCCAACAGTTGTTCAACAATGTTTTCCTGAACTTTGGGAACTGGATAAAGCAGATCATCACTGACTGCACAATAAGGCCACCATTTATATGAACAACCATCTCTCTTGGCTGGGACAGAGTTGGGTTTTGCATCTGGGCCCGTGGGCCGTGCCAAAAGCCCCCTTTGACATCCGGGTCAGAGAGGGCGGGGCTAGAGGAGTCTCCTCCACATGTGTGACCTGTAACCAGGAAGGCGCTCACTCTTCAGAGAGCAGCAGAGTTCCAGGACTTTGCTCCCCAGTATGAGCAACATTCTCATTTTTGGCCGGGTAAGCAGACACGTCATCATATTCAATATCACATAAGTCATCATTTGACATATTTATTACAAGCAAACCATGCTAATGGACCGTTAAACTAAATTTAAGAACAGCAGCGGCTCAGCTGTAGGATACAAACAGAAATTGTCAAAAAGGAGTGTATATGAGCTGCGCTAATAAAAAAACAACAAAAGTGAAAATCTGTGAATCACTCTTCCAAGTGTTTGGATCACTTTTCAGAGTCCTCAACTAGAAAATTAATTTTAATAATATTTTATATAAATAAATAATACATTTATAGTGAATACATTGTTGCAGTTGAGTAAACCAATTATTCAAAGGATGATATAAATGATTTATTTGTATTTATTTTTATTAATAAAGGGAAAACAAATGTGTAAATTGTTTTTCTAAATGTGTGAACCACTCCTCTCAAATAAAAGCATCACAATTAAATATAAATGAAGATATGTAGCGGGGTGTTCCCCTTTAATCAGAGACAGGAAATTCCAGAGAGAGGGGAGTCGGGGGAAGGAATATAAGGAGGGGGCGAGGCCTAGCTCGGTCTCTTTGGACACGGGGAGGCAGAGAGAGAGAGACACCTGTGCGGATCTGTGCTGTTCCAGGCCTGAAGCCTGGGGCCTGTGGAGCGAACCAAAGAGCCTTCCACCCCCTTTGCGAGCCTGGGTGGCATCCAGACTCATCTCTTCTGAAGTTATCTGGATCGGGGATCCGATCGCAGAAGCCGCCGTGGACGAGGACCGACACAGCCGGTGGAAGTTCCGGACTGAGGGAAGTGTTTCGGAGTGGTGAGCGAGCGAAAGCTCATCTTTAAACTGTTACTTTTATACTTTGTGCCTACTAGACTTCCGAGGCCTAACACCTCTGGTGAGGGAGAATTACCCCCCCCTATTGGATTACAAATACATGGTTTTAAATACTTCAAGTGCACCACCTTTACAGATCCTGTGCCGGTGAAGATTCGTGTTTCTTCTAAGACTGAGTTTCATGGTTAGGGATCAGGCCTGATCCGTTAGATAGTTATAAGTTAGTTATCACACCACAGGGTGTTTAGGTAACGGTCGCCCCACGTGGCGTTCCGTCCCCTTTTCCATTGCTGGTACACATGCACACAGTATTGTGATTTATAACTGCAGGGACCTGCTTATGTGTTGTGAACCAAATGTTACATGCATGTTATCCCCTTTTATCTTACCACTAACAGTAAAGTCAGTTATTATTTACAACATTGTCTATGAGTCTGAGTTATCAATCCACACACCCACATTTAAAGCATAAGTGATTGTTTAAGTGAAATTGCTGTGGGTTAACTGTGCCAGAGCGGGTAGAGCAGATTGCCGGGGGGTTGAGGAAGCTGTACTCAGGGCCCAAAATCAAAACTTGCGGCTCTCTTAAGTTGAGGGTATCGCTACAGATATTTTTGTGAATCACTCTTCTAAGTGTGTGAATCACTTTTCAGAGTCCTTGCAAGGTGTCAATAACACAGTTGTGGAAAACGCCCTTTAAAGTGAATAGATGGCTTCATAAAATCCTCTTAATCTGACAGTGACTCACAACGCGACAATCCCTCCACCATGTAGATTTCACGCTTACCACACAGTAAGCTGTATATCGCTTGCGGCTAATAACCCGGCCTGGGTCTTTATTCACCGGTGGAATTGAACAGCAACTCTCATCCAGGGGCCACCGATGATGGAGCCGGACAGACGGTGTTGGACTTGAAGGCGAATCCCAGGAGGATCAAGGATGGTACCAGCAGGTTCAAGACTGTGCAGGGAGGCTTCCATGAAGCATTTAGGTCTTCTCAGAACTGACAGCAAAACAGCTGTTTGTTCACTAAGGTTCTTTAACCCAGTGGCCATCAACTCCAGTCCTCAGGACCCACTAACAGGCCAGGTTTGCAAGATAACTGAAATACATCACAGGTGATATCATTTGCTGCTCAGTGATTGCAGTATTCTAGTCTGCATCTCACCAAGGTAATAATTTAAATCTGGCCTGTTAGTGGGCCCTGAGGACAGGGTTGATGACCACTGCTTTAACAAACCTCTAAGGGCTTCACAGAAGGGTGACCACATTTTTAAACTACCATTCAGGGACACACCCCCCCCCCTTCCCAAAAATCAGCTTGTGCTGTAACGAATCACAGCACAGTGATTGGACACAAGAGGCGGGATTTATGATTTCTCCAATCACAAGCACGGGGCGAGGATTGTGCTCCTCCAGGCATTCCCGGCCAGGACAAGTACTGTCAGTGAGTAGCGTCATCGCACACTCCATGTGCAGAGCCCTCCAGGAAGTCGGCACGGCGCTGCGCTAATCACAAGCAGTGAGACATTGTCCCAATGTACGGCTGCAGAGATCGGGACATGTCTCCCTGTCTGTGATTAGCGCAGCGCCGTGCCGACTTCCTGGCGGGCTCTGCACATGGAGTGTGCAAACACGCCGGAGCTCATCCCTGTCAGTGAGTAAAGCGGTGATGTGGCGGCCTTTTTTGGGGGCATCAGATTGGCCTGGGGGGTGGCTGTGTCAGTTTTATTCCGGGACACTGTATTATCCTGGAATGAAGGTGCCCGGGACAGATCTGCAAAATGCGGGACTGTCCCGGGCAATCTGGGACACGTGGTCACCCTACTTCACAGAACAGCTATATTTATACTGAGATTAAATTACACACAGATGGACTCTATTTACTAATTAGGTTACTTCTGAAAAAGTTAGAGGTATCTGAGTAAAGGGGCTGAATACAAATGCACGCCACACTATACAGAAAACTATTTATCATTTTCCTTCCACTTCACAATTATGGTCCACTTTGTGTTGGTCTATCACATAAAATTCCAACAAAATACATTTAAGTTTTTTGGTTGTAACATGACCAAATGTGGAACATTTCAAGGGATATGAATACTTTTTTAAGGCACTGTAGTTGATCAGCAGTTTTTGGGTCTCTGTGACACACACGTCATTGCAGGACGACCACATGTAGGCAGGTGCCACCCTACTATGTATCTTTATTTTATTGTGTTTTGCCATTTTACTGAGTTAATGGTCTAATGTCTCATTAAATATCTCATTAATTGCGGCAGAGGTGGAGTTGTGTGTGACTTCTTCCTCTGAGATGTGTCATTTCCTGTGTATTTTGGGCATTGATGCTTCTGCAGAGGACCAGTCCGGGTCCTTCATAGGGTTGCCCACTCATCCCTTTAAACCCGAACACATATTAATTACACCGGTTCTGTGGCTGATTAAGGTGGTAATTAAACTTACCTGGTGCCTTATCTGCATTAACCACATGCCGACCAGCGCACAACGATATACGTTGGCACAATGGCTCGGCTGGGCAAATGGGCGTACAGGTACGTCCCCATTAAATCGCGGCATTGTAGGCCGGTGACTCAATGTCTGCCGGTGTCCCGCAATCGGGTCACAGAGAGGCAGAACAGGGAGATGCCTTTGTAAACAAGGCATTTCCCTGTTCTTTCTGTCTTGTGACAGGACAGTGATCTACTGCTCCCTGTCATCGGGAGCAGTGATCAATGTCGTGTCACTTGTAGCCCATCCCCCCACAGTTAGAATCACTCCCTAGGACACACTTAAAGTGGTTGTAAACCCACTTTTTCAACTTGCACCTACAGGTAAGCCTAGATTAAGGCTTACCTGTAGGTGCAAGAAATATATCCTAAACCTACACGGTTTAGAAGATATTTAGTAAAAATGACATTGCTCCGTGTCTACGGCGCATGCGCGCCGTAGAGAACGGCGCATTCATGGGGTTAATCCCATTCACAAAATCGGCTACTTCCCAGCAATAGCTGGGCGTAGCCGATTGTGGCGGCTCTTGCGGGCATGCGCAGAGTGACGTCACCGCCGCTCCGGCCAATCACAGCGATGTGATTGGCTGCAGCGGCGATACCCGGAGGTAACCTTCCGGCTATCGCCGCAGCGATGGATGCGGCTAGATGGAGGGAGGCGGACGGCTTTGGGGGCCCCGATCTAAGGTAAGTGGTACATAATGAGCTAATATGCTAGTCATACTAGCTCATTATGCCTTTCTCTTACAGGTGGGGGAAAAAAAAAAAACTAAATGTGGGTTTACAACCACTTTAACCCCTTCAGCGCCCCCTAGTGTTTAACCCCTTCCCTGCCAGTCTCATTTACACAATAATCATTGCGTTTTTATAGCACTAATCGCTGTATAAATGACAATGGTCCCAAAATGTTGCAGTCACAATAAAAATCGCCGCCATTACTAATAATAATAAAAAAATAATAATAATAAAAATGCCATAAAACTATCCCCTATTTTGTAGACGCTTTAACTTTTGCGCAAACCAATTAATATACACTTAATGCGATTTTTTTTTTACCAAGAATATGTAGAAGAATACATATCGGCCTAAACTGAGAAAAACTTGGGGATATTTATTATAGCAAAAAGTAAAAAATATTGCTTTTGTTTTCAAAATTGTCGCTCTTTTTTTGTTTATAGCGCAAAAAATAAAAACCGCTGAGATGATCAAATACCACCAAAAGAAAGCTCTATTTGTGGGAAAAAAGGACATCAATTTTGTTTGGGTGCAACGACGCACGACTGCGTAATTGTCAGTTAAAGCGACGCAGTGCCGAATCGCTCTGGTCAGGAAGGGGGTAAATTCTTCCGGGGCTGAAGTGCTTTAATCAGCCTCAGAACTTGTGTAATTAATATGTGTTCGGGTTTAGGCTGGGTTCACACTAGTGCGACACGACATCTGTCCTACTTTGGATCCGACTTTGCCCTGCGACATGAAGCCGACATATGTCTGACTTTCAATGAACGGGGATCCGACTTTGATCCCCGCCAATAGCAGGCACTGTGTTTGGTATGAATCTTGAGGGGGAACTCCAGGCCAAATTTTAAATAAAAAACCGGCATGGGTTCCCCCTCCAAGAGCATGCCAGGCCCTTGGGTCTGGTCTGGATTTGAAGGGGAACCCCTACGCCGAAAAAACGGCGTGGGGGTCCCCCCCAAAATCCAAACCAGACCCTTATCCGAGCACACAACCTGGCAGGCCGCAGGGGAAGAGGGGGGGACGAGAGAGAGGCCCCCCTCCCTCCTGAACCGTACCAGGCCGCATGCCCTCAACATGGGGGGTTTGGTGCTCTGGAGCAGGGGGGCGACCTGCAGCCCCCCCACCCCAGAGCACCCTGCCCCCATGTTGATGAGGACAGGGCCTCTTCCCGACAACCCTGGCCATTGGTTGTCGGGGTCTGCGGGCGGGGGGCTTATCGGAATCCGGGAGCCCCCTTTAATAAAGGGGCCCCCGGATCCTGGCCCCCCCACTCTATGTGAATGAGTATGGGGTACATCGTACCACTACCCACTCACCTGGTGGAAAAAAATTGCAATAAAAAAACCACACAGCTTTTTAAAGTATTTTATAGCACAGCTCCGGGGGTCTTCTTCTGACTTCGGGGGTCTCCGGTGTCGTCGCCGCGCTCTCCGGTTTTCTTCTGCCGGGCCACCGCTAACTTCTTTAGCTCTTTTGCTAGCGGGGCCCGGTCTTCTCCGTCGCCTTCTCCCCTCTTCTCCTCTCCGGTTCTTCCTTTCTTCTGCCGGGCCTCCGCTAACTTCTTTTAGCTCTTTTGCTAGCGGAGGCCCGGTCTTCTCCGTCGCCTTCTTCTTCTCCCGCTATCCGGTTCTTCTCCCGCTTCTTTCTTCCGCCGGGCCTCCGCTAACTTCTTTTAGCTCTTTTGCTAGCGGAGGCCCGGTCTTCTCCGTCGTCTCGTCCGGCTCTCCGTTGTCCTTCTGCCGGCCCCTCCACTAACTTCTTTAGCTCTTTTGCTAGTGGAGGGGCCGGGCTTCCCGTCGTCGCCGTCGGCGTCTTCTTCCCTCTTCTCCTCCTCGATGTTGACTCGTCGCTTCCTCTCGCAGTAATGCTAAATCTTCGGTCCACAGAGATTAATATAGGCTTCTCATGACGTCACAGTCGCATGCTCCCATGACGTCACAGTCACATGCTCCGGGGCCATGTGCCTATATCAAAGTCGGACCAAAGTAGTACAGGGAGCATTCTCAAAGTCGGACCGACATGTGTCGGACCAGTTAAGACGGCTCCCATAGGGAAACATTGATTTTCACACGTCATGCGACATGAGCTCCCAATGTCAGAGCGTTTGTCGCCCCAGTGTGAACCAGGCCTTAAAGGGATGAGGTGGCAACCTTAGTCCTTCGCTATTGACCCATAGGAGTTCGTTAGTCAGGATAAGCTTCCACAATGTGCAGGGCCGTCTTTAATATGGTTTGGGCCCTGGGCAAACAATTTTTTTGGCCCCCCCCAATTTTACCCCACACACACACATAGAATTATCTAAAAAATAAAAAAACTTTAATAATGTAAACAGGTCTGGTCAGTGTTTTTTTAAAAAGTTCTTCTATTTTACACATGGCATGGCATGGGGACCTTATTGGGGTGCCCACGTTTTCCGGATTGCCCGAGACTGTCCCGCAATTGACATGTCTGGGTCCCGAGCACCTTCATTCCGGGACAGTACAATGTCCTGGAATGAAATAGAGGAAAAAAAAAAACAAGACCTGGCACTGGCTGAGCGTGGCGCGCCGCTGATGACAGTGACAGACTCTGTCTGTCTGTTTGGGGATTTTCTGCGCCGTTTTGCGGGCAGCATGCGGGCATAACGGGCGGCTCTGCTTTGGGCCCCTAACAGTGACAGGGCCCTGGGCAGCTGCCCCGTTTTGCCCTGCGGTAAAGACAGCCCTGGCAATGTGATAGTTTCCTTGCTGCTGCTATTTCCCTCAAAAGGGCCCATCGGCATGGTTACTATGGACATTATCCATCACAGGTAGGGGCCACACTTTGTTTCTATTCAACTTATTTTTTGGGGAAACCGCTAGGGACAATGTTATGTGTTGCAAGACAGCCAATTCCATTTCAGTCTAATTGTGTGATTTATCTGAACGTGTATGGAGAGATTAAGGGAGAGATTAAACTGCATCTCATTTGAATACCTCAGTGAACAAGGAGCTTTATTCAAGAGAAGTGTCAGTGTCTTTCTATGGAGAGTTAACATAGAGTCTGTGTAGCCTTGGAATTTACTATTGGGAGTTAAAACCATTTAACCCTCCTGGTTATGCAACCTTGAGCTGCTGCAGAAGTTATTCAGTTTAACCCTTCTGGTTCAATTCATTTGAATAAGTTCACATTTTAACCTTCAAGGTTGAGACACACTCTTAGTGTGCTTAGCGTAGCTCATAGTGGCGGTGCGTCCATAAAGGGTGCAGGAGCGCCGCCCCCCTCTCCTGTCACCGCTCTAATTACCATAGATAGATTCATGCATTGCGTGAATCTATCTATGGTCACAGCTGACACCCCCCTATTCAGGTGCCCGGCCCCTTTTCGAGCGCCGGACGCCTGAATTACAGCGGTGGGGGTGTTTTTTTGAAGCACCTGATCAGAGCCGCCAGCTCTAATAGGCGCCAAAAAATGTGAATAGCGGGCGCAACGCTAAGCGTTCGCTATTCACTCAGCTGTGTGTTAGCAAAGCGAATTCCTGACCCGCCTCTCAGCCAATCAGGTGCCCCAGGTCTGTGTTACATGTCACCTGATTGGCTGAAAGGACAAGCGATGTGATTGGACGCCTATCAGGCGTCCAATCATAGGAGAAGACGAGAGGAGGAGGAGCAGGCGGGAGAAGGGAAGACATCGAGGAAGAAATGGAGGACACCGCTCGCGGCCTGCCGCTGTCACCCGCTGCCCACCTGAGACAAGGTAAGGGCCAGGCAGACAGTGGGCGGTGGGCACAGTGGCAGGGTTGGATGGGCACAGTGGCTGCCTTTGGTACATTGGCTGCGTTTGATGGGCACAGTGAGGCTGCAATTGATGTGTTTTTTTTTTTTCAGAACTTTTCAGTTTGTTTGCGCCACTGGTCCCTCACCATGCAGATCAGTACCTCTCTGGGGTCTGCTGTAGTGCAGAGTTAACCTAGAGACCTGGCCTGTGTAGTCATGGGGCAAGGCCTTGCATCAGTTCTAAGTGGTGGCTTCCGGTTATGTGAAACTTGATGAAGAGAATACAATGTAACAGTGTGGATCAATTGTTTGTGTCCAAGGAGGGACACAGGTGACTGGTGAAGCATGGGGTCTGTTCAGCACCCCATCCTGTAACAGTGATTTACTTGAGAAGGAAAGAGAGAGGAAAAAAGCATATGTCATTTCCCAGTGGATTTCAGAGATGCAAGGAGGAGGAGCAGCCATTTCCCCTCCCCAACAAGGGTTCATGCACCTGGGAGACAATACCAGTGAAAGGGAGTTCCAACAGCAGACGGCGCCCCAGAATGATGACACCAACCCAGCTGAAGCGCTGGAAACCGGACAGAGGGTCCAAGACCTCTGGCCCACACCTGTGGCAGTTCTGGAGGCCCAGGGTGAAGAGGTGGCGGTCACTCCCGAGCAGCAGATCAGGACCCAAGGAGAGAATGCAATCAGCACCTCAAAACTGCATCTTGATCTGGTGTCGGTGGGTGGGCATGCTGTCTCCAAAAGCATAAACCCAGCAGAAGTGCTGGCAACTGGACAGAGTGCTACCAACCTCTGCCCAGCCCCGGCAACAACTACTGAGTTCCAGGGAGCCTGGGCAGTCGGCCTCCCTCCCCAACAGTTAGCCAGAGCAGATGATGTGGGGTTTCCAGCAGAAGGGTTGGCAACCGGGCAGAGTGCTGCTGGCCTCTGCCTACAACTAACAGAGGATGGATTTCCTGTAAAGGTGAATGGGACTTCAATCTCCACCTGTATACCCCAGGGATGCTGGGCAGTCAGCCCAGATGCCCAACAGCATGACGGACTGAGCCGAGCCACCCTGTCTTCTTCTCTCCTGTGGCTAAAGGGACTCCAGGGGGAAGGACCAGTCCGCACTTCCTCCCCAGCAGCAAGTATGTTCTATGAGAGAGGCAGAGGTTGGCTGGGTGAGTAATGCTCTGTTTGGAACAATTAGTTTGGGGTACTGTGTGGGTACAGGGCAGGCATTAGAGGACTGGGAACTATGGACTAACTTCGGAGTCAACCCATCTGGGGTCTCCTCCTGTGTTGGTCTTCTGCCGAAAGGGGAGAGATGTGACGGGAGGGCCCATGGAACCCAGAATCCCTTGGAAAGGTTGGGAAACTCTTATTTCAGCTCCCCATGCACCTCTTATGTCTAAGTCACCCTGTGCCATCCTGGCACAGGGTGACTGAGAAAATATGTCTTGGATTACTTAAAATGGGACAGTATTATTTATCCACAATATCTCCCAGGATATATGTAAAGACTATTCTTAGTTTTTGTTTGATTCTAAACTCAACATGTTAGTTGAGAGAGCTGATCAGATTGACCTCCGGAGACGGATTGTCTGGTCACCTGGGCTGCCTTAAGTGCTGTGTTAATTAACATGCTAATTATATAGTTGTCTGCTAAGTTGTTGCTAGAAGGAAGGGGGGAGTATCCAGGAGCCAGCCCTACCTCGTTATCTAACCCCTTGTGTTAAAAGTGTATAAAAAGACTTGTATTCTGGTTCTAATAAACAGTTCATGTTCAGCAATCAAGCAAGTATTGTCTTGTTTGTTTTTGATAGTAGTTGGAATATCTGATATCTAGATTCAGACTGGGAGGAAGTGGTATATGACAGAAGCACTCAAGCGGAGTGTGGGACGTTTTGTTACAGTGTGTAACTCAGAATTATTATTATTTTTTTTTTTAAATTCTGCACTGACTGTCTGTCTTTGAAATTTCCCCAGCCACTGTTCAAATCCAATTCGGGGACAGACATGGTCCAGGGACAGTGTCCTCAATCCGGGGACTGTCCCCGGAAACCGGGGATGCCTGGTCACCCTTCTTTGTAGGCCTACAAGTCCATTCGGCAAATGTTGAGTAATGACAGGTTCCTAGTTCAGGGAGAATCACAGCAGGGTTACCCAGAAGGTCAAGGTGCTCCAATAAGAGACAGAGCGTGCTCTAAACCCCCCCCCCCCCCTTATATTTATGAGGCTTACAGCAGGGGGCAGGACTCAAAAAGCCCAGGAAAAGAGTAAACTATCTGCCTAGCTACACAGTGCAATTAATACAACAGCAGGAATATATTCAATGGCACTCCACAAGCACCTGCTTACATCTGCTATGGTGGATAGCATAACCCTGTTTTTTTTAATCAAGAAAGTCCTTCATTGAACTCATAGGGCTTATTAGCAGCAAAAAAGAATCTACATCCACAAAAAGAAAACCTGATATGGATCATTTGAGTTAACCTAGAGACATACCTCCCAACAGTCTGGAATTCTGCAGGACTGCCCCAGATTTTGATACAGATTCCACAGTCCCACAGATCCAAGCACTGTCCTGCACCTCCCCTGCCTGGCATCACTATTCTGCACAATGGAGCAGAGCAACAGACATGTCAACTGACATATCAGCACCAGTCAGCCACTTAGTGAGTGCACTCTGTCATTGTAACTTGTATCCATTCATATTTTCTGAAACGGCATCCATTTTGGGAGGTTCTGATACTGTCATGCGCCATTGCCACCTTTTCCCTCATTGGCTGCAGTTGCAGAAGGTCTGGATGGATGCAAGTTACAATGACAGAGTACATTTACTAAAGGGCTGAATGGTGCTGATTAATTAACTATTGGAAGCAGCTGGATCCTGCAAACCTGGTGAAAGTTGGAAGAGCAGCGGAGAGTAAGGCCCCTTTCACACTGAGGCGTTGAAAAAATTAGCGCAAACGCGGTAAAAACGCATAGGCGTTAGCGCTATTTTTTAACATAACGCTTATGCCTATGCGTTTTTACCGCGAATCCCATTCATTTCAATGGGGATAGGCGTTTTTACAGCGCTATTTTATGCGCCCTAAAGTTGCTCTAAAAAAGCTGTTTGCAGGATTTTTTTCAACGCCCAGCCAGCAAAACGCCTCAATGTGAAAGCCCTCAGAGATTTCACATTGAGAATGCTGGGGCAGGATTATTTCAGGCGTTATTACAGCGCTATTTTTACCGCGAAAACACGGTAAAAACGCCTCAGTGTGAAAGGGGCCTAAGAGGAACAGAAAATGGGGACGGGAAGGGGGATTAGCACAATATTTCCCAATACACACCAAAACGTTTGTTATTAGTGTTCCTCATTTCTTAAATGTATCTTTATGTACACATATAGCAGGACGTACACTGTTCTCTGTCACTCTGGATCTGTGCACACATATTGCAGGATTTTCCTATTGATCCCTTAGGTCTATGTAAGTCAGTCTCTCACTCCTTAACACAGTAATTAGTTAGTATGTTGTGGGTACACACATTGCAGACTGTGTACAGTGTATATGTGGCGCCCACCCCATTTAGGGGTGCTATATACTCAAATTTAGGGGCTGGTCTGAGATAGTAGTTGTGCTCAGACCGTTCTCAATTTATAGGTTGTGTTATTTTATTCTCCAGGTGGTATACTGGTGTGCAGTTCCCTGTGGCCTGAAGGTGGCACTGCCATAATGGGTCAGGGTTGAACCACTGGTATTAGTGCTGTGCCTTGGGGTGTCCTCTCTCGGCAGCAGTACAGTGGGCATGTTTGGCTTGCTGTGCATGCTGGAGAGGATACATAAGGGGCAGACGTTAATTGGAGGGGTCTTGGGAAGAGGAGAGGAGTCGGAGTCCAAGTGCGCGGCGCATGGCCCTCCAGGCCATGGGGCCACGTGTGCATCAGTCCCAGGCACCTTTAGCCCTGGGGCTGCATCTTCAACACTGGGCCCAGCACCCTTAGCTGCAGGCCACTTCTAAAAGAGAAATCCCAGGGTGTCCCTCGCGAGGGAGCCCGCTTCTAAGAAGAGGAGGCCAGGGTAAGGACCTTTCTGACGGACCGGTGAGAGTTCGCGGTGAAGGAAGGGGCCCGGTAACTCTCTGGAGGGATTCATCTATCCACCAAGGGCCTAGTAATGTGCTGCTGCTGGCACCTGTGCTTACATACCAAAAGCTAAGAGGTTTGGGGTCTGATAGATTCTGTGGCAGAAAGTCTCCCGATCGCATCTAGGAAAAGAACCTGAATTGATTGTTTGAGCATCACTTTGGCTGCTAGGATCCACTTTGCAGGAGACTATCCGGGTGAGCTAAACCTACTCAGGGATAGAGTAGTGAATGTAAAATCCATTTGTGCCTGGACTAACCTCCCAAACCTTGCTGTCCTGTCTCTCATCCAGCCTTTCCTATCTGCTGAACATTGAGAAAATAAACTCAACGTTGGAGTTTAGAGTGGTGTGGACCTTGGAATTACTTGGGGGGAAAACAGAGACTTGTCCCTATATCCTAGGAGACGAGAACCAACTGACGGAAGAACCTAGCCGTGGGACCCAAATACATAACACCGCTTAACCTCCTCAACCAGGAGGGTACGGGCATATAGTACGGTGTGCCTTTTTCCTGCAAGTGAGCCAAAGGTAGGGAAAAGGGTCCGTGTGCTACATATACTATATGTAGGCTTAGGCGTAAAAAACAGGTAGCATTCCTGGCATGCCTTGAATGTAACAGTCAAATTGTTTGTGCTCCCAACCAAACGGTCAAACCATAAAATGGCTAGTGTCATAACTGATCACATGTGCAGCACCATGGCAGATCAAACAGAGGCCAAGTTGGCAGCTTCCTTGGCTGAAAAGGATAGGAGGGTTTAGTTCTGCTTTAACCATGCTCCTTTAGGCCTGGTTCACACCTATGCATTTATTTGTGCGTTTTCAGTTTTGCAGAGACACACTACAGTCAAATTAACATGGTTTCCTATGGATGTAGGCTAGTCTAAAAATAAGTGTGACCGGCCACAACCAGTACGTGTGAGCCTCCATCCCTTTTATATATTTATGTCAAGAGAAAAGAAAAAGGTTGGTGGGACTTTAAATGAGGCACGTCTGTACATTTATTAAATTGAATAAATGATGTGTTTTCAATAGAAAAATTTGATGTTGGTATGAAGTTATGTGGTGGCCTCACAAATAAATGTAGAGCCGACCACCAATATCGGACCAATGCATGTAAACCGTATGATTATAATAATTAGAGATTAGTGATAGCAGTAATGCATCACCACTAATAATGTTAATACTCATGATAATTATAATAATAATGATACTCATAAAAATATGATAATAATAATGATAATAACATTAACTCTAATATCAATATGCTTTAATCAAAGACACATTAATTTGTAGTCAAATGATACAAAACATTATTAGGTACAGAAATGATACATTGATAATCAAAAGAGGGCATATGTAAAAATCACATAGACTTGATCAACACTGCAGATACATAATCACATAATACATCCAATATACACCTCGATATATAACATAATGGTAAAAATATTGCATTAAAAATCCATGGTTATGACGAGCTTGTCAGGGCACCCTTGTTGGAGACTCTACGCGTTTCGTAGCCTAAAGCTACTCATCAGGAGTATGATGCCAAGATTTAACTATGATTAAAAAAGAGGGGGACCGTTAGCCTGTAATGTCCTAGAGAGGGGCACAACTATGGAAAGGGGACCGAATTTATTAATCAAAACACTTACGATTAAGCCCATGGACTGGGTCCACAACCAAGGTGGAAAGATCAGAGATCCGTACAAATTGTCTCACCGGGGCTGAGACGGGGTGACCCCACCCCCATTCCCCCGTGTAGACTCCGGGAAAGTTCTGATGTTAAACCGGGTTAATCCGAAGTTGTGCCCCTCTCTAGGACATTACATGCTAACGGTCCCCCTCTTTTTTAATCATAGTTAAATCTTGGCATCATACTCCTGATGAGTAGCGGGGCCACCACATAACTTCATACCAACATCAAATTTTTCTATTGAAAACACATAATTTATTCAATTTATTAAATGTACAGATGCGCCTCATTAAAAGTCCCACCAACCTTTTTCTTTTCTCTTGACATATTCCTATAGATGTAGTTCACATCTGTGCATATTACGGAAAGGGCCAGGGACTTTTTTCTTGTTTTTGGTTCCATAGACATCAATGGTTTAAAGATGTGTAGCGATACCTCCAACTAAGAAGGCCGCAGATTTAGTTGGGCCCTGAAGACAGCTCCGCCAACCCCCGGCAATATGCTCAACCCCCTACTGGCACAGCTAGTAAGGGGAGATAGGACCGCGTGACCGCAACTCTAGGTGACGCAGTCCTATGGCAAACACACACAGTGATATACTTTAAAACTTCTATTAAAGTAAGTGAAACTGACACCAATGTACTTGACCCAGATATTTTACTGAGGCTAATGGGCAAGTAATAAACAACAGTATAACAAGTTGCAGATCCCTGCAATAAACAGTAATAAAGATAAACAGAGTAATCAGAATAATTAAGTATTGCTATACAACTCTAGCGCTGCCCTTTTACAGCTACTTCCCCTCATGGGTAGACTAACACCCAGCAATGTCTACCTATGCAGTCAGGCCTGACTGATCTAAATGGAAGTTCAGTGAAACAATATTCGCTAGAAATCTTTCGGTGGTGCACTTGAAGAACAACTTTGTAATCCGAACGAATAGTAAAGATAAAAGTATCTGTCTTTAAACAGCTCTCACCACCCGGGCAAGTCCAAGTCTGTTTCCTCCGCCGATTCGTCTAGGAACAGGAATCCACCGACATCCAAGTCTTCAATCCTTCTGGTGTACTGCAGCAAGGATGAGAAGATGTCTCTAAGGTTCTGCTAGGCTGGCAGAGGGGCTCTTTGGAAAGGAGCACAAGGCCCAGGCTTCAGGCCTTGTGCACACAGCAGTTCAGCACAGAGATCCTCTTGCTAGGAGAGGGGGTGTCCAAAGAGACCGAACAAACTCCACCTCCCCTTTATAAAGTCTGCCCCAGCAGTCTCTGTTCCGGAGCAATGTACCCTGGGTGCTGCAAGATGTACTGGGAGATGTAGTCTCTCTCTCTCTCCTCTGCTTTCACTTCCAGTAATGTCTCTTTACTTCCTCTCGACTCACCTCTCACCTGGAACTTCTTGTCTCTCTGTCTTAAAGGGGAATACCCCGCTACACACTCCCCCCACTTTAAATCTTTGGTCCCCAAAGACATCTAACATTTTTAGATCTGCAAAACATTTGCATAGGATTGACAGAGGAGCCTCCCACCAATCATCATAGGATGGGGAGCTGTCCTGTCTACAGGTCGCTTCAGTGGGGGCGACCTGTCTAACTGTGCCAGAGGGTGAGCTGGGGTTGCCCTCCACTAAATGGACAGTGGAAGGATCCGGATTCTCAGCATTCCTTCTAGCAGTGACTACAGAGTCTTCCGAACTGTTCCCCATTTGTGGGTAGGTCAGCTTCTTAGGAGGCCGGATGACTCTTCGAGCCCTTTGCTCTCTTGGGATTTCTGGCTCTGGTGCCTCAGGCTCCTCTTCCTCTGAACAACCATCCTGGGCATCTTCCCAGTATTCTGCTGAAGGACTAGAAGGGATGAACTCTGTGGCTTCTGGGTTCAGTGTTCCATCTTGAGTGTCTTCAGTGGCTGGAAGATCTATGGTAGAAGTTCCTGGAGTTGGGGAAGGCCACAGCCAATCAAGTTCTCCCTCCTCACTTCCACTAAGTTGAGAGGCCTCTCCATCTTCAGCTCGGGAGGTCTGCGACCGAGTGTTCGGCCTAGGAGCATCCAGGATAGAGGCCGGTTCAGGGGAGTCTCCCACGGGAGGTATTCTAACTGCCTCAGCAAGTGGGAGAAGGTGGTTTCGATGCCACGTCTTCAGTGGGCCTACCTTTCCTTCTGGCTTCAGCGTATAGACAGGTAGGCCCGGCAACTTCCTGCAGATGACATAGGGTTCAGATCTCCATCTGTCTGCAAGTTTGTGCTTTCCAGGGACCCCCAGATTGCGTAACAGTACTTGATCCCCGGGCTGTAGGTCTTGTACCCGAACCTTCAAGTCGAAGTTTCTTTTATTTCGAGCTCCCCTTTGATCTGAGGCCGCTTGAGCTTGTTCATAGGCTACTTTCAGGCTGTGTCTGAGCCTGTCCACATATCCTTTGTGGGATGTGGCTGAGGAATGGTCCAGAGAGGTGCCAAAGGCCAAGTCCACCGGCAGTCTCGCTTCTCTCCCAAACATGAGTCGATATGGGGAGTAGCCTGTAGCATCACTGATGGTGCAGTTGTAAGCATGTACTATGGCTGCTATGTGTTGGCTCCAATGTTGCTTTTTCTCACTTTCCAGAGTCCCCAACATGTTGAGCAAGGTTCGGTTAAACCTTTCCGGCTGAGCATCTCCCTGTGGATGGTAAGGTGTAGTTCGAGTCTTCTTGATTGCCAAAGAATCCAAGAGCTTCCGGATCAGTTTACTCTCGAAGTCCCTCCCTTGATCTGAATGGAGTCGCTGTGGCAGCCCATAGTGGACAAAGTACTTCTCCATAAGTACTTTGGCTACGGTGGAGGCCTTCTGGTCTTTGGTGGGGAAAGCCTGGGCATACCGGGTGAAATGGTCGGTTATCACCAGAACATTTCCTAGTCCACTCAGGTCGGGTTCGAGGCAGAGAAAATCAATGCATACCAGATCCATTGGGCCTTGACTTTGTAGATGGCCCATTGGGGCAGCTTGATGGGGCAAAGTCTCCTCTGGATGCATCGGGCACATGAGTGGCAGTACTCTTCTACCTCTGCCCTCATGCAGGGCCAATAGAACCGACTTCTGACAAGTTGGAAGGTCCTTTCAGCTCCTAGGTGGCCATGATTGTCATGCATGGCGACTAGAACAATCTCTCGGTGCTTTTCTGGCAGAAACAGCTGCCATTTATCTTCTGAGTCATCAGAGGGGCCCCTTCGGTAGACCACTCCCTGATGTAACTGCAACCTGTCCCACTCTTTCCTCAGCAGGCGAGCTTCTTTTGAAGGTTAACGCATGAGTCTGTTTGGATCCTGATTCTCCAGGGCCTCCAGGACCAATCTCCCCATGGGGTCTTCCAATTGGGCACACCTCAACTCCTTCTTGGACAGTCTTGGCAGGTTGTCCTCTCCCAGTTGAGCTACTCCACAGTAGTGTTTGGGGACTCCCACCATGGTAACTCCTATTTCCTCTGCTCTGGAACCTCCTCGAGCTTGGAATTCAGCTCCTTGACAAAGGGCCCGCACCCCGTCCGGTGCCACTTGGGTCCAATCTTCTACGTCACTGGTGAGAGAATGAGATCTCCTGGACAGAGCGTCTGCATCTCGATTCCCAGTCCCTGGCCTATACTTTAGGCTGAAGTTGAATCCAGAAAGTGCGGCCAGCCACCTGTGTCCAGTGGCGTCCAGCTTGGCCGTGGTGAAAAGGTAGGTAAGGGGGTTGTTGTCGGTCTTCACAGTGAACTCCGCCCCATATAGGTAGTCTTTGAGTTTGTCTACTACCGCCCACTTAAGGGCCAGGAACTCCAGCTTGTGGGTGGGGTAGTTCTTCTCCGAGGGGTTCAGGCTCCTACTCACGTAGGCAACAGGCCGCAGTTGCCCTTCGTGTTCTTGGTAAAGTACTCCTCCCAGACCGTCATGACTAGCATCCACGTGCAGTTCATAGGGTTTGGTTGGGTCTGCGTAGGCCAAGACCGGGGCAGTGGTTAGGCTCTCCTTTAATGCCTGGAAGGCCTCTTCACACTTCTGGTTCCACTGATCTCTGACTGACTCTCCCGGCTTCCTGGGCCCTGAGTCGTCCTCTTCCCCCTCGGTCTTGAGTAGTTCATTCAATGGTCTAGCAATTCGGGCGAATCCTTCCACAAACCTCCTGTAATAGGAGCAGAACCCCAAGAAGGATCTGAGTTCTGTTACTGTGGTGGGTCGTGGCCAGGAGGTAACTGCCTCCAATTTCTCAGGGTCTGTGGCCACCCCCTCTTCAGACACTATGTGCCCCAGATAGTTCACAGAAGACTGGTAGAACCGACACTTCTCAGGCGAAAGCTTGAGTCCTTCCTCACTTAGTCTTCTCAACACTTTTTCCAGCCTCTCTTCGTGTTCTTCCAAGGTTCTCCCAAAGACAATGACATCGTCCAGGTATACAAGGACTTCAATAAGGTTCATGTCTCCTACAGTCTTCTCCATAAGACGTTGGAAAGTAGCTGGGGCTCCAGACAGACCTTGGGGCATCCGATTGAATTCAAAGGACCCTACTAGGGTTATGAAAGCTGTCTTCTCCCTGTCTTCTGGGTGCATAGGGATCTGATAGTACCCGCTCTTGAGATCCATAACGCTGAACCATTTGGCTCCAGACAAGCTCTGTAGGGCATCCTCTATCCTCGGAGTGGTGTATAGGTCAGGTATGGTTCTCCTGTTGAGAGTCCTGTAGTCAATACAGAGCCTCAATGATCCATTCTTCTTTCTGACCACCACTATGGGAGAGGCATAGGGGCTTCTGGACTCCCGTATCACACCAGTCCTCTTGAGTTCTGCAAGTTGTTTCCTTAGATCCTCCAGATCTGCTAGGGGGACCCGCCTGACCCTCTCTCGGAAGGGCTTGTCTTCCTGGAGGCGGATCCGATGGGTGGCACTCTTTGCACACCCCACATCGAACTCATCCTTGGAGAAGATCTTCTCCCATCTATTCAACTGGGCCTTGGCTCTCTCCTTCCAAGCTCCTGGCAGATTCGGGTTTTCCATGGACAGCTTCTCCCAAGCATCTCCTCCTTCACCTGTCCTCTTCACTTCTGACAGGGTAACAGGGACCGCAGGGCTCACCTGGCCTAGCAGCATTCTGGCTGGGATTTCCATGGGGTCTCTGGTAGTGTTCCTAACACTCACTGGAACTCTACAATGGGCCTTCTTCAGGACCTTCAGCGGAATCACTTCCGGTATCACTTCCAGACCTGAGGACTCACCCCTTGGGTCTGACTCCAGCACGACAAAGGGACCAGGCTGCTCCCAAGTAAGCTTCACAGTGGCTCTGAGACAGGTTACTTCGCCGGGCTGCAACACTACCCCTTCTCTTCCAAGTCTCCACACCTTCCCTGTCCCCTCTCCAGGGGTCTCCTGCTCTTGGACCAGCCGCTGGTAGGCCGTCTTCAGCATGGGATGGATCTTGGTGGCTGTTCGCCCCTCTTCTTTCACCAGAGGGGTCAGGAGTCTTCGGACCAGGTCCGTGTTCGTCCCTATTATAAGGGAATTCTTGTTGGCTCCAGGCGGCCTAGGGCACACGACTGCCAGGGTGTCAAACACTTTGGCCTTCCCAGCCACGGACGGGTCAAAGGTCATCCTGACGGGAAGATAGCCGTCGTAAGGGAAACTCTGGGTTCCAATTCCCCATATTTCCAGCTCTTCCATCTTCTGGATAGGCAGATGACTCAAGTGCCTATCGTAGAAGTCCCGGTATAGTAGGGTCACTTGTGCCTCGGTATCCAAGAGGGCCCTGGTGTAGACTCCTTCCACTTGAATGGGCACTATAGGAGATGGGCCCACCAGCTTCTCCGGATATGGCCCAGCAGGGGTCGCCTTCTTCAGACCTTTTCCTTTTGGACCCTCTCTTGTCCTATTCCCTTTGGACTTGAACCTTTCTTGAGCCTGGTATGCATTGACTTCCCTCCTCTTTATGGGTGTAGGAACCCGCTGAGGGATACTGTTATTTTTCTTAAGTGTGCACCCCCTCTGGGGAGTGCTGTGTCTCTTCTGAGGTGTTCTATTTTCTCTCTTCTTCTGTTTTTCATTCAGTTTGGAGCTCACTGAAGATGGGCGCCCGGTTGACTCCTTCACCGGGGCCCTCTGAAGTTTTCCGCCGGCTGGCGGTTATTTGTCTTTTTCTTCCTGGGACTGGAACATATGTTTGCAAAATGACCAATCCCTCGGCAGTTGTAACAAATCACCTCTTCTTCACGATCCTGTAGAGAAGCGGGCGCTGGGGTATTCGGGAACAACTCCTCCTTTCTTGGACTTTTCTTTTCTGGTTTCCTTTGATCTTTTTCCATCAAAGAGGTCAGTATCTCCAACACTTGGGACATCTGCGATTTCAGGGTGTCCATTTCTGCATCTCTTTCGGGGGTCATGGCCGGGCTGACCATCACCACCAGAGGTTTGGTTGGCTCGACTGGCTGTTCCCTCTTTTTCTCCTCCCACATGGCCTCTTCCTCTCTGACCATTCGAATGAGGTCGGGGTATTCCAGGTTCTTCCCGTCCTGTCGGGTGCGCAGCGCCAATGCAATAGGATCCAGGGGCTGAGCTCCCCTCAATACCTGCTGAGCCCGGGCCTCGTCTACCTTCCCTGGGTCGATCCCCTTCTTCAGAATAATTCTATGCAGGATCTTGTCTAGACGTCCCATATATTCTGACAGTTTCTCTCCTGTTTTCTGGTAGCAGTGCTCCAGCTGATAGGTGAGCTCAGTAACTTTTTCTGTCCCACCGAACACATTCTGCAAGATGTCCAAGTAGTCCTGTGCAGTACAGTCTTTCCTGCTCATCTTCAGGTTGTGTATGGCATCCAGAGCAGGCCCCTTCAAACATTCAGCAATTCGCTGTTTCTTGCTGCGTTCTGGAACTTCCCATTCCTCTAAGGCCTGAGTGGTGCCATCTAGCCACTCCTCAAATCCTTCTTCCCCTGAAGGCACAGGTTTTCTCCCTGAGAATATCCGGAGCTTTCTGTACCCCGACACTGGGTAATCTGTGGGATTCTTCTTGCACTGGGCCACAATCTCTCCCAGTACAGCGCATAGTTCTGTGCTAAGGGTGGCCGGTGATGATCTGGGACTCTCTGTATCCCCTTGTTCTTGTGCCTTAGGGGATGGCGGGGAAGGTATCTGTGGAGATGATGACTTTCTTATTTGGAACCGATCTCCCTTATGTGGCAACGCTTGTATGCTCTGGCTTTTAAAATGCTCTGGAATTTCGTCTTTCCACTCTATTAATGCGTATGTACGCGAAGCATGTGGTCTCACATCCATCACCCATGATTTCTGGCATGGTGATAGGGATGTCATTAGCTGCTTTATCGCATCTCTTTGCCAGATCACCGGGAGCTCAATAACTGCTGCCGCGGCCGGATCTGCGCCAGCCATTGTGTACCACTGTCCTACTTCTAGCGGGTCCATGCCGGTCTTTTGGCGTGTTCGCTTGCTGTATCAGGATCCCGGACGAGAACCCCCACGTGTAGCGATACCTCCAACTAAGAAGGCCGCAGATTTAGTTGGGCCCTGAAGACAGCTCCGCCAACCCCCGGCAATATGCTCAACCCCCTACTGGCACAGCTAGTAAGGGGAGATAGGACCGCGTGACCGCAACTCTAGGTGACGCAGTCCTATGGCAAACACACACAGTGATATACTTTAAAACTTCTATTAAAGTAAGTGAAACTGACACCAATGTACTTGACCCAGATATTTTACTGAGGCTAATGGGCAAGTAATAAACAACAGTATAACAAGTTGCAGATCCCTGCAATAAACAGTAATAAAGATAAACAGAGTAATCAGAATAATTAAGTATTGCTATGCAACTCTAGCGCTGCCCTTTTACAGCTACTTCCCCTTATGGGTAGACTAACACCCAGCAATGTCTACCTATGCAGTCAGGCCTGACTGATCTAAATGGAAGCTCAGTGAAACAATATTCGCTAGAAATCTTTCGGTGGTGCACTTGAAGAACAACTTTGTAATCCGAACGAATAGTAAAGATAAAAGTATCTGTCTTTAAACAGCTCTCACCACCCGGGCAAGTCCAAGTCCGTTTCCTCCGCCGATTCGTCTAGGAACAGGAATCCACCGACATCCAAGTCTTCAATCCTTCTGGTGTACTGCAGCAAGGATGAGAAGATGTCTCTAAGGTTCTGCTAGGCTGGCAGAGGGGCTCTTTGGAAAGGAGCACAAGGCCCAGGCTTCAGGCCTTGTGCACACAGCAGTTCAGCACAGAGATCCGCTTGCTAGGAGAGGGGGGTCCAAAGAGAGCGACCAAAACTCCGCCTCCCCTTTATAAAGTCTGCCCCAGCAGTCTCTGTTCCGGAGCAATGTACCCTGGGTGCTGCAAGATGTACTGGGAGATGTAGTCTCTCTCTCTCCTCTGCTTTCACTTCCAGTAATGTCTCTTTACTTCCTCCTGACTCACCTCTCACCTGGAACTTCTTATCTCTCTGTCTTAAAGGGGAATACCCCGCTACAGATGTGTATTGAAAAAACGCAAAAAAACGCAAAATGCACCTGCAATATGCAAACTGCAACCTGCACAAGTGTGAATCAGGCCTTAAAGCGGAGGTTCCGCGGTCCATACATTTTTATTTTTTATATGCATTCTATGCAAGAACGTATGCATTGTAATTACTCACTTCTTCCGTGCTGGTAAAGATCCCCCGTCCGTTTTGCGATAAAAAAACACTTTATATAATGTTTCCTGCATTTCCCATTTTGCTTGTGGGCATCTTGAAGCCCACAAGCATATTCTTCCGGGTAGCGATGAATGCTTGACTCCCAGCATTCATCGCGGTATCTCGCGCATGTGCAGTGTTGACGGCGAGCAGCGCCGTCAACACTTCCTGGTTGCCATCACAACGGGCATCAACAGTTAAAGTACACGCCCAGTTGTGATGCCATTCAACAAAAAAGAAACGGTGCTCTCGTCACGTGACCGGGTAGACGAGTCACGTGACGATTAAATTATCGTGATGTTTGGAAGGAAGGCGTAACTATATTACTCCTGGGAAGCAGGACAGTTTGCTCCCAGGAGACATTGCAGGACAATGTCACAGAAAAGGACACGCCTACTCCCGCGGGAGGAAATCCCGGAAGTAGGAGAAAAGAAACAAGAATAAAGAAAACTGCTCAGAAAAAAAAAAAGATTAGTCTTTTAGTTATATACACGCAAAGAGGGACTGTTGACACGAAACTTCAAAATGTGGGTGAACCTCCGCTTTAAGCCATGACAGTCTTCATTGCAGCTCCACATACTGTATCTTCTCCATTCCAGGGTGTCCGTCATTGTTAATTTATAAAGTTGGGAGGTATCTAGTAACATGAAATAAATTAGCTTGCTTCAGCCAGGAAAACTTTAGCATAACAAGAGTCAAGATACAATGGAACCACTTTTTGACACGTGTATCCAAAAAAGAAAAATCACACTGATGCAGCATTCAGCAGTATTCTTTCATTACTCTGATTCCACACACCCACGTCCACAGTCCTCAACTCTGCACACCCCCTCCACAATTATCACCTTCCCACATCTCCTCCACAGTTGTCACCTATGAACACCTTCTTGCACAGTCCTTACCGCTGCACCCCCTCCCCCTCCACAGTCCTTACCTCTGCACATCCCCTCCACATTGCCCACCTCTGCACATCCCTTCCACAGTGCCCACCTCTGCACATCCCCTCCACAGTGCCCATCTCTGAACACCTTCTCCACAGTCCTCACCTCTGCACCTCCCCTCCACATTGCCCACCTCTGCACATCATTCTTGTGCTGGGTACAGGAGAGCTGAGAGCATCCTATCACCCAGCATCCCATTGCCACGCCAAATCTTCAAAACTATCATTCCCATTAACCACTTCAATACAGGGCATTTTCACCCCCTTCCTGCCCAGGCCAATTTTCAGCTTTCAGCACTGTCACACTTTGAATGACATTTGAGCAGCCGTGCGACATGGCTCCCAAACAAAATTGACGTTTTTTTCCCCCACAAATAGAACTTTTTCTTTTGGTGGTATTTGATCATCTCTGCGGTTTTTATTTTTTGCGCTATAAATAAAAAAAGACTGACAATTTTGAAAAAAAAACACAATATTTGTTTGCTATAATAAATATCACAATTTAAAAAAAATAATAATAATGTTTTCTCAGTTTAGGCCGATATGTATTCTTCTACATATTTTTGGTAAAAAAAATTGCAATAAGCGTATAGTGATTGGTTTGCGCAAAAGTTATAGCGCCTACAAAATAGGGGATAGATTTATGACTTTTTTTTTTTTTTTACTAGTAATGGCGGAAAAACCTTTCCGCACATCTGTGTCCCCGCCAGAGCCTTTCCGCCTGTCTGTGTTTTACCCTTCAGTGTGTTCCCATCAGTGTGTCCCCATCAGTGTGTCCCTATCAATCTCCCCTTTACTGTCCCCAGTAGAGTGTCCCCATCAGAGTGTCCTGTACATGTCATCTTCAGCACATTTGCCTCAGTATGAGCCGACTTCAGCTCTCCTGCAGCTCCCGCCTTCCGCGCGCTGCTACACACACGGAAGGATCTTTCATTCAAACAGCAGGCTGGTAGACGGGAGGTGCCGTGCTGATGACGTCACTGGTTGCTAGGACATTGGCGGTCCCAGCAGCCAATTCTAAAGCACAGCGTGCAGCATGGGAGGGTGTGGGGGTAGCGGCTTTATTTGGGACCTGACAGACATACTGCCGATAACAGCAGCTGCTGTTGGCAGAGTCTGGTGAGCTGCGGGCCAGATAAAAGACACAAGCAGGCCAGATGTGACCCACGGGCCGGGGTTTGGAGACCCCTGGTCTAAGAGGCCATACACGCTATACTATTTTTTCTGTAGGTTTTTTCCTTTGATTTACCAAAACCATATGAGGTCAAACCTTAACGTTGTATAGTGTGTATCCAGCTTAAGGGTGTGAATAAGGTTCAGGAGGACAGTATTATCAACAGGCAGCTCAAATCAAGAACACGAGATATGATTTCAATGTAGCAGGAGGAAAATTTGAAACCTGAGCCTAGAAAGTATTTTCTTAGAGAAAGAGTAGTGGACAGTGGCGGTGCGTGTCCATAAAGGACACTCGGGTGCCGCCCCCTCTCTCCTGCCACCTGTCTATCACCATAGATAGATAGATTCTATCTATGGTCGCCTATATTACAGCGGCAGAGTATTTTTTGGAAGCACCTGATTAGAGCCATAGGCTCTAATAGGCGTCCAAAAAAGGTGAACAGCAGGCTCCATGCTGGGCACTCGCAGTTCACTCAGCGTTGTGTTAGGAAAGCGAATGAATATTCTCTTTCCTAACACTGAACCGCCTCTCAGCCAATCAGGTGCTTGGGTCTGTTACCTGTCACCTGATTGGCTGAAACAACAGGCGCTGTGATTGGACGCCTATCAAGCTCCCAATCATAGCAGAGGACGGGAAGAGAGGACTGGAGAAGACATCGAGGAGCGTGGAGGACATAGCCGCCGTGACCCGCTGCTCCACGAGACAGGTAAGTGCCCGGTGGGTGGGGGATGCACACTGGCAGCATTTGATGGGCACAGTAGTGGCAATTGATGGGCACAGTAGTGGCAATTGATGGGCACAGTAGTGACAATTGATGGGCACAGTGTCGACAATTGATGGGCACAGTGGCGGCAATTGATGGGCACAGTGGCAGCAATTGATGGGCACAGTGGCAGCAATTGATGGGCACATTGGCTGCGTATAGATGGGCACAGTGGCTGCAATTGATGTTTTTTTTTTTTGGAGCACCAGCCGCCACTGGTAGTGGATGCTTGGAACCGACGTCCAGCAGATGTAAAAGTAAGTGAATATAAACATGCTTGGGACAAACATCGATTTATCTTCAGACTAAAACTTAAAGAAAAAAAAAAAAAGGGCAAACTGAATGGATCACTCTGTCTTTTTATGCTGCGTTTTCTGTTTCTGTCTGCCTTTACCTTTGCCTCTTCTGACCTTTGTTCAGTAAACATGCAGTGGTCTTTACAATTCCAGGATCAGTAACCAGATTCCACACTGCCTGTCCAATCTGTGAGTCAAAACTGGGCTATACGGAGTTCTGCCCGCAGTCATGGAATTCCAGCCAATTAATGTAACCAAATGGATAGAAGAGAACAAAGCTGATTTCTTACCACCTGTGTGCAACAAACTCATGTAAGTACAGCGATTTCCGTCATCAATAAGAATGAAGGTTTTAAATTTGTGCGTGAAAATGGATTTTGTGTACAAAGAATAAAATTGACGCACATAGATTCCAGTTTTATGTGTGTGTGTCTATCAGCAGTCCATGTTTTATGGCATGGAATGTTTGTAAAGTGAAACTAAAGTGTTTGCCCTTTGTACATGTGACTATGCATGGATTTTATGCAGTTTTAGTGCTCATTTTAGACATTCCTTTTCATGCAGTTTATTACCACTTGACCTCAGGATAATTTACCCCCCTTCATGACCAGGCCATTTTTTGCTATATGGCACTGCGCTACTTTAACTGACAATTGCGCTGTCATTCAGTGCTGTGCCCAAATAAAATGTCTGTCCTTTTTCACACAAATAGAATTTTCTTGGTGGTGTTTGATCGCCTCTGCGTTTTTTTTTATTTTTTATAAATAAACAAAAAAAGCCCAACAATTTTAACCACTTGCCGACCAGCCGCCGTCGTTATATGGCGGCAGGTCGGCACGTTCCCGCAAACCGCGGTAGATGTACGTTGGCTCCTTTAAGGTAGGGTGACCAGACATCCCCGGTTTCAGGGGACAGTCCCCGGATTGAGGACACTGTCCCCAGACCAAATCTGTCCTCGGTTTTGTCCCCGGATTGGATTTGAACAGGGGCTGGGGCAATTTCAAAGACAGTCAGTGTAGAATTAAAAAAAGTTTGAATTACACACCCCCAATCTGCCGCTCCTACTAGCTTAGGGGGGTGTGTTTTTTCCATTATCTGTGCCCCTTTCTGATGATCATGTGCTGGTCGGAGTGGAGGGAATATTTCTTCCGTTTCGGGTGCCCATTCTGCTCCCGCTCACATGTTCTTCTGCCTTGGCTCAAGTCCTGGCCAGCCGCTTGCCTCTTTCTTCTGATCATCCTTGAGATGGTTCTATGCCTTTATTTGAGTCCAGCTGTGTTTGATTATACTGATTAGACTTGATTAGGAAAGCCAGACCAGAACCCTTCCTAGATCTGTCCGTCCGGCCAAACTGAGCTATCGGGGGAGAAGAGCCTTGGTGAGAGAGGTAAAGAAGAACCAAAAGATCACTGTGGCTGAGCTCCAGAGATGCAGTCAGGAGATGGGAGAAAGTTGTAGAAAGTCAACCATCACTGCAGCCCTCCACCAGTCGGGGCTTTATGGCAGAGTGGCCCGACGGAAGCCTCTCCTCAGTGCAAGACACATGAAAGCCCACATGGAGTTTGCTAATAAACACCTGAAGGACTCCAAGATGGTGAGAAATAAGATTCTCTGGTCTGATGAGACCAAGATAGAACTTTTTGGCCTTAATTCTAAGCGATATGTGTGGAGAAAACCAGTGAAGCATGGTGGTGGCAGCATCATGCTGTGGGGGTGTTTTTTCAGCTGCAGGGACTGGACGACTGGTTGCAATCGAGGGAAAGATGAATGCGGCCAAGTACAGGGATATCCTGGATGAAAACTTTCTCCAGAGTGCTCAGGACCTCAGACTGGGCCGAAGGTTTACCTTCCAACAAGACAATGACCCTAAGCACACAGCTAAAGTAACGAAGGAGTGGCTTCACAACAACTCTGTGGCTGTTCTTGAATGGCCCAGCCAGAGCCCTGACTTAAACCCAATTGAGCATCTCTAGAGAGACCTAAAAATGGCCGTCCACCAACGTTTACCATTCAACCTGACAGAACTGGAGAGGATCTGCAAGGAGGAATGGCAAACGATCCCCAAATCCAGGTGTGAAAAAACTTGTTGCATCTTTCCCAAAAAGACTCATGGCTGTATTAGATCAAAAGGGTGCAAATACTGAGCAAAGGGTCTGAATACTTAAAACCATGTGATATTTCAGTGTTTCTTTTTTAATAAATCTTCAAAAATTTCAACAATTCTGTGTTTTTCTGTCAATATGGGGTGCTGTGTGTAGTCAGACCAATATGTATTCTGCTGCACATTTTTGTAGGGGCGGAGTGAAATGCGTTGGGGACGTGGGTCCAGGCTGAGATTGCCACTCCATTCACCTTTCTAGGACACCTTAGATGTGTGACTTGCAGGGGTTACCTCTTTTTCCCTTGAAGTCTTGCAGGAGCCACGGCGGGCTCCATCCCCTGTCAGCACTCTACGGATGTACCGTCTTCATACGCCCTGTTTACTGAGCCTAAACGGCACACTTACACTTTCCATGACACTTTGCAGCAACCAGTGACACTAATACAGTGATCAATGCTACAAAATATGCACTGTCACTGTAGTAACGTCACTGGCTGGGAAGGGGCTAAAATCTAGGGACATCAAAGGGTTAATTGTGTGCCTAGCCAGTGTTTTTGTGTATTATATGTCCTGCTTTTACTAGGGGAAGAGATGGATTTTATTCCCTGCTTTGCAGAGACACAGAATCCATTCCTTTCCCCCTTGTCAGAACGGAGATCAGGCTTGTTTACATAGGCAGATCCCCGACCTGTGTCTCTGCCTGGCGATCGGCGGGTGCCGGCAGTCATCCAGTGCCCAGCACCCACAGATCGACTTCTGCTATGAATAATCATGGCAGAAGCAGCCCGCCAGCGGCGCACATGCGCCCCCTGTAGGCAAAAGTGCAGAATTCAGGTACTGTGTATATATACCTGATCCTGCACAGGCAAGCTACCCTGTAGCAGTAAATCTGCTATGGGGCAGTCAGCAAGTGGTTAACGTATTTTTTTTTTTATGTACATTTATGTGCATTTTTATACATCTTTTCTGCATTCTGTCTAAGGCCTCTTTCACACAGATTTAAAAAAAAAACGCATATACAAGCTTACGCAAGCAAGACTTAAGCCCCGTACACACGATCCCGAAAATCGTACAAAAAATGCAGATTTCGAAGCAATCGTACGATAATCGGATCGTTAGTACAGAGCTTTCGAGAGCCGATCGTGACAGTTCATCCCATATTATTCTATCGGACATGCACGGAAAGTTATTTTCTTGCAGTTTTTCATATCTTGTTTATAATTTATGCCTAGTGTATCTGAGAATTTCAAGATGTAATTTGGGTATGAGCACAATGAAGGTAAGACAGCGGCAATGGAGAATACAACTGTAGCCTAACAATTATCTTCTGGGGAAAGAAGGAACATTGCTAATTAGAAGAGCATTCCTCGGGTCATATTTTTTTAATTAAAATTTTATATATATTTTTTTGAAGGCACAATGATCAGCTGAAGGTAATGTTTGTCGGAGGTCCAAACCAAAGGAAAGATTATCACATTGAGGAAGGAGAAGAGGTAATAATGCATCTTTTTTTTTAACAGAGAAATTTTATTAGACAAATCAGCATTGCAATACAACCAGTAAATCGCACATCCAATAGTACAGAGCAAACAAACAGGATAATGCGTCACATCCGGGGGATCACACCCCTCTCATTCGTTACTTAATGCAAATAATCAACAAACAAACATTGGCCCAAACCCTATCGTGCTTAACAACGACTCTAGTTCACCCCACCCCGGCCGTACAATAACCCTGAGTAGCAGTAAAGTCCAGGAGCCAAGTCCAGCCCAGTCAGTCACACTTAAGGGGGGCTCCAAGTCAGAGCGAGTGGTCTGCCATGAAGACCAAACTCTGTCGAACTTTGCGGGGCACCGTCTACTCTCGTAAGTCAGTTTATATAGAAGAAGTACTGAATCGAGTGAGCGCTGCCAAGCAGCGCATGTGGGGGGGTCTTCAGACTTCCACTTGAGCAGGATTTCCCGCCTAGCATAAAATAGTGAGAAGGTCAAGCAGAGTTTACAATATCTATCCCCTTCCACGTCCTCCATATGATTTAGTAGTAGGATCTTGGGGTCAGTCGGCACGTTTAAGCCAGTCACTTCAGTCAGTCTGGAAGCCACATCCTCCCAATAGGGCTGGAGTTTCGGACACGACCAGACCATGTGCCAAAATGTACCTGTCTCCTGCCTGCATCTCTGACAATTGGGATCTCGCTGCGGGTAAATTCGTGCTAGCCTCTGCGGGGTGTAGTAGGCTCTGTGGAGAAATTTTAATTGTATAAACCTATCCTTTGCTGCTATCATAATGGGGATATAGGATGAGAGGCAGTCCCGCCACTCCTCCTCATCTAGCGACGGAATATCAGCCCTCCATTCATCCCACGGTTTAGTAAGCTTAGCATCATACTGTACCGTGAGGTATAGGTACAGGGTCGAGAGGGGTCGGTCCATAAGAGCGGAGGATAAGAGTCGCTCAACAGAGTCTGACTCCAGGGTTATAAGCTCCGGGAATTGGGCCTCAAAGGCATGTCGCAGCTGCCAGTACCTAAATTGGAAAGAGACCAGGAGGAGATACGCCTGCCTGAGTTCCCGGAAAGACATAATTGTACCCGCTTTCACTATATGTTTCAGAGTAACGATCCCCTTTTTTGCCCACAGGGATGGATCTGGGATACTGTTCATGTGAGGCAGCATAGGGTTAGCCCACAAGGGTATATGCGGGGATACCAGGTTGGGCCGCCGGTACATTAGTCGAGCCTCCTGCCAGACCTTAACTGTGGTCCGCATGAGGGTCGTCATACAGGGGCTGGCCCTGAGGCCGCGAAAAGGTAAATTGCTCAAGGCCGTGTAGGAGCCCAAAATAGCCGCCTCTGGTGTGACCGCCGGATTCTGTCTAGGCTGGGAGAACCACCATCTCACCGTAACCAGGACAGCCGCCCAGTAATAAAGCAAGAAGTTAGGGAGCACCAGTCCCCCCCCCAGACAAAGACAAATACAAGATCTTCCTCGCCACTCGGGGGGGTCTCCCAGCCCAGACAAAAGAGATCAACAAGCTGTCCAACCTCCGGAAGAATGACCTAGGGATGTACGAGGGGGTACTGCGAAAGAAGTACAGGAATTTTGAGAGAAAGACCATCTTCAAAAGGTTGACTCTACCCACTGGCGTCAGAGGGAGGGACCGCCACACTGCGCACTTGGTCACTAGTTGGGCCATGAGTGGTTGTATGTTTTTGCCAACATAATCTCAGATTTTGCCGCTAATCTTGATGCCCAGGTACGTAAATTCATCTACCCATTTGAGGTGCGTTTGTGTCGTGGGCCGCGGGGTCGAGGGACATAGAGGAAACAAGACCGATTTGTCCCAGTTGATACGAATACCGGAGTAGCCCCCAAATTGGTTAATCAGATCTAAAGCCACATGCAGGGATGATGAGGCATCCGCCAGGTATAGCAGGGCATCATCCGCATATAGAGACAGCTTTTCTTCAATTGGGCCTATTTGTAATCCCCGGACCCTCGGCTCAGCTCTCAACAGGATGGCCAGTGGTTCCATAGCAAGGGCAAATAAACCCGGGGAGAGGGGACACCCCTGTCTTGTGCCACGGCCCAAGGGGAAGACGTCTGATAGGCAGCCGTTGGTCTGAATTCTAGCAGATAGGGAGAATATCCTCAATGTTACCAGATCTAGAATAGGCACAATTTTGTTAGTTCAACTGAAGGAAATCTTCTCAGTCCTCATATTTGTTCTGCCCCATTATTAGTACTCATTTCATTTTGTGATTACTATTGTGATGTACAGAGGAACATAGGGGATCTCAGCTACTCTAAATATAGCACTGGTGAAAAAAGTGCCCCTTAAAAATATTTTTGAAATGTTGGCATCTATGCACTTAGGCACTGACCAAAGGCCACCGGGTCAGTAGGGGCCCCATGAGAGGCTCCTGGGATCCTGTGATAATAAAGCGGTAGTAAACTTTGCTAACATTACTACTTTTTAGAGGCCCTGAGGTAGGTTTTGCCATAATGTACAAGTATGCACAGCATATTAGCACATTAGGGTACATTTAAATTGTCAGACTGAGCCCTCCAGCGCTGTGATCAATCCGGCGGGTCCTGAGCGCTTCCATTTTCACCCGGTCTTCCTTCTGGGCTCTGTGCCTTCGGTCACTTGCCTTGGCCGGGCTGCGTTGATGTCATTCCCACGCATGCTCATGCGCATCCTCTCTTTCTCATCCCCCCTTTCTTCCTCATCCTCCCTCCCTTACCCCTCACCCCTCTCTCACCCTTTCTCTCTCTCTCTCTCTTTCTCATCCTCCCTCTCTCTCTCTAATTTAATTTGTTATAACAAAAATTGTTTGCATATTTATTTATTTATTATTTAGAAAAGGCCCACCAAAATCCTCAGCACCAGGCCCATGATGTTCTTAATCTGGCCCTGCTTGTAGTTCATTCATTCACAGATTGCTGTGAATGGATGACGAGGCTGTGTGAACAGAGCCCTGCACAGCTGCACTGATTTTGAATGATACACTGGGTGCAGGGGAGAGGAACCCCCACCAGCTGTCACAGGAAGGGGGGGGGGATCAGGGGGGAGGCAGGGGAGGTGCTAGAACATGTTACAAGTTGCACCCTTTTTTTTATAATAGTATTTTTAAAGGAAAAACTCCAGGCTGCTTTGCTGGACTAGTCGCACAAAAAAGAGGGAGCTTGTGGGAGCAAGGAAAAAAACAGTTAACTTTAAGCAAACCAAAGCGGCCCATAGATCAGCCCTCAAAATGTCCACTCGCCTATGAGTGGAAATAAGCTGAGGGTGAGTTCTGGCTCGGCTTGGGCAGGGTGTGGGTCCGCTCAGCTCGGGTGGGGCGGGGGGCTGGCTTGTGCAGGGAGACGGGAAGGCCAACTCAGGTGGGGGGCAGACAGGCCGGCTTGGCTCGGTTGGGGGTGGGTCCACTCAGCTCGGTCCCAGGGGCTGGAAGCTAAGTAAGGTAATAGAGGACAAAAAGCCCGGGCTACAACAGGTCTCACAGGTGGAGTAGAATGAGGAGGATCTTTGCCCAATGAAAACATGTGTAGTCTATGAGAGGACACTGTACTGCACCCAAGCCCTGTACTGCTGAGCTGGGTGGATAGAGGAGACATGCTGGCGTCTAGACTCAGGGCCTCCTACTGCCATTGAATACTGAGCTGCTGTGGGACTACAGAGACCAGTCTGCTATACTGAATTAAAATTTGGTCATAGAGGGTGTTGTATTCAGATACTGGGGTTTCTGGCCCTGCTGTTCCATATGTGGCTCTAGACCTGCTACTTGGAAGGGAAAAACCTTGAAGAACTTGGGAGGACACAGCACATACCTCAGCCCTGCACTCTGTATGTAGCGCACCCCTCAAACCTGCATTCTATATGTAGCGCACCCCTCAACCCTGCACTTGGTACATAGCGCACCTCTCAACTCTGCGCGCTGTATATGGGGGGGACATGGGGAGCCTTCTCAGCCAGGAGAACATAATGATTACTGCTAGCTGGCAATAATCCATGTAAAAATCTGACAGGCTGGTTGTACCAAGTCAATCGAAGGATCGACTTACGATACAGTCAGCCTGCCCTTACATGGATTGATTCCAGTCCCTGCTGAACCATCTGAAGTTCGATCCATGTATGGCCAGCTCCAATGTCATTATAGGAGAATTCAGCCAAAGCTATTTTGGTTATACTTCTCTTTGGGATCACAGGAGTGCACTGCAAGATCCCCAGAAGAGCGAACTACTGAGAGCCTGAGCCTGCCACTCCCACCACCCCCACAGCACAGCACTCCAGTGAGCGCTGAAGGGGCAGAGCAGAGAGCTTGTGGCTGAAAGACCGAGAGCTGAGTGCTCAGCAGACTTTGACCGTTCAGTTATTGGTCTTGGAGCCGGCGGGGGACAGATGCAACATTAAATCGATGCTGCATCCACCTAGGTGAGTATAAATCTTTTATTTTTGTTTTAAACCCAGACTTCTCTTTTAATTTCTTTAAATTAAATCAGGTTTACTTACTTACCATAGCTACAATAAAGAAATTAAAACTTCCCTGCTGGTAGCTGTCAATTAAAAGTCCTGAGAGACAGTACAAGTGTTTTTGTTTTAGTGTCTATAAATTCTTTATTTAAGAGAAAAGGACATGCGGATATACAGAGAGCATACCGATGCGTTTTAGTGTCTTTTTAATTGTGTGCAAAAAATGCATAAATTAAACATTTTATAAGATACAGTGTTCTCTAGGGAAATAAAAAAATAAAAAAGGAAAGTAAGAAAAACAAAGAAAACAAATTTAAAGGAGAAAACAATTATCGGTACATCTGTCCATTATTTGCCTCTTCTTTTTTGGGCTTCCAGAAAAAGGAAAGTGGTGTAGTGATGTGATCATTTCTTTGCCCATTTACCAAGTGTATAGTCTTGTTATGCAATGTTTGTTTGCCCTTTTCCAATATGGTTGCTATGCTCTCTGTCTCACCAAGGATGAGGTCATCAAGAAGAGCAGAGCATGGCAAGGGGTTATGTGGGTAAGTGGGTGGAGAGATCCATGTGGGGAGACAGACATGTGGATAGAACAGTAATGGCTGCTAAGAGAACACAGTAAGTGCATAGTTGCCAACATTGGAAAAAAGAAATCTGTGACACTTTTCTGCAAGTAGGCGGAGCCTTGATTTAATTAGGGGCGGGGCATGCATTTGTGGATGAGAGGCTGGGAGAAAAACGCGGCACGTGGCGCGCGCAGCGCGTCGCGCCGAAAAATGGGCGTGGTTTACGTTGAATCGTGGGCGTGGCTTAAATGGGCGTGGTTAAGAAGGGGCGTGGTTAAGGACACACACACACACACAGAGAGACCCAGCGAGAGAGAGAGACCCAGCGAGAGAGAGAGACCCAGCGAGAGAGAGAGACCCAGCGAGAGAGAGCGAGAGAGAGAGACCCAGCGAGAGAGAGCGAGAGAGAGAGACCCAGCGAGAGACCCAGCGAGAGAGAGCGAGAGAGAGAGACCCAGCGAGAGAGAGCGAGAGAGAGAGACCCAGCGAGAGAGAGCGAGAGAGAGAGACCCAGCGAGAGAGAGCGAGAGAGAGAGACCCAGCGAGAGAGAGCGAGAGAGAGAGAGCGAGAGAGAGAGACCCAGCGAGAGAGAGAGACCCAGCGAGAGAGAGCGAGATAGAGAGACCCAGCGAGAGAGAGCGAGATAGAGAGACCCAGCGAGAGACCCAGCGAGAGAGAGCGAGAGAGAGAGACCCAGCGAGAGAGAGCGAGAGAGAGAGACCCAGCGAGAGAGAGCGAGAGAGAGAGACCCAGCGAGAGAGAGCGAGAGAGAGAGACCCAGCGAGAGAGAGAGACCCAGCGAGAGAGAGCGAGAGAGAGAGACCCAGCGAGAGAGAGCGAGAGAGAGAGACCCAGCGAGAGAGAGCGAGAGAGAGAGACCCAGCGAGAGAGAGCGAGAGAGAGAGACCCAGCGAGAGAGAGCGAGAGAGAGACCCAGCGAGAGAGAGCGAGAGAGAGACCCAGCGAGAGAGAGCGAGAGAGAGCGAGAGAGAGACCCAGCGAGAGAGAGACCCAGCGAGAGAGACCCAGCGAGAGAGACCCAGCGAGACACACACACACACACACACACACACACACGATAAAAATAACCGCCCCACCCAAAAAAACAACAGAAAAAAAAAAACCCCACAGCAAAAAACGAAAAAGGAGCACTTTACTATTTGCGGCCTACTAGTCAGTGACTCAGTCCAGTCAACCCTCCACGTGGCGCCGGCTCGGCTGCAGTGTCCGCGGCCTAATTTGTCCCCAGGGGGTCGTCACCCACTTCCAATCTCGAACTGCCCCCCAAAAAAAAAAAAAAACACACCCCAGGATAAACCCCCCCCCCCCCCCCAGAAAAGAAAAAAAAAAAAAAAAGGGGGACTCAGTTCCGAGTACTTACTTGGCTTCCGAGGCTCGGTTCCTCCTAGGCAGTCCGGAACAGTCCTCCAGTCCTCCTCCTAAAAGTCCTCCTCCTAAAAGTCCTCCTACGCAGCTGCAGTACGCACGTCCTGAACACACGTCCTCCTCCTCTCTCTCTATCCAACGGACTGGGCTCTGATTTGCGCGGGCTGCGTGGTAAGTTAACTAGCCACGCCCCCTTGCAATAGTACTGCAAATAAGAATACAGAGCGAGAGCATGTGTCCTCCTTGTCCAATAGAAGACAACAGGAGGACAAAAATGAGGCGGGGAGGATATTCTGAGAGGATAGGGAATGACTAACCGCAGCGCTTAGCGATGGGCGGGACATTGTATTTTAGATGGCCGGGACAAATTTCAGATGGCCAGGACTACTCTTAAAATTCGGGAAAAAAAACGGGAAACAATATGTACGGGACAAGACTCACAAATCCGTGAATGTCCCGGGAAATCCGGGACTATTGGCAACTATGTAAGTGCTGCTGCTGCAAATTCACCTCACTGAGAAATACATATAGAGACTGTTAATGATTTCATATTCCTGTTTTGGAAAATACTTTGTTATGTAGCGCCCTCCCCAAAAGGTTGGGACGCTATCTAAAATTTAGAGGGATGTCTGAGCAAGTAGCTGCTCAGACATCCCTTCTCTGCAACGGTACAGTGGGAGTGGTCGCCCCGCTGTGCCTGCTGGGAGGAGATACTTAACCACTTCTATACAGGGCTTTTTGTACCACTTCAATACCGGGCCTATTCTAGCACTTCTCTCCTACATGTACAAATCATCATTCTTTTGCTAGAAAATTACTCAGAACCCCCAAACATTATATATGTTTTTTTAGCAGACACCCTAGGGAATAAAATTACGGTCATTGCAACATTTTTTCTTGCACGATATGTGCACAATAATTTTTCAAACGCCTTTTTAAAAAAAAAAATGGTTTCATGAATTAAAAAATAACAAAACAGTAAAGTTAGCCCAATTTTTTGGGAAAATCTGAAAGATGATGTTACGCCGAGTAAATAGATACCCAACATGTCACGCTTTAAAATTGCGCACACTCATGGAATGGCGCCAAACTTCGGTACTTAAAAATCTCCATAGGCGACGCTTTAATTTTTTTTACAGGTTACCAGGTTAGAATTACAGAGGAGGTCTAGTGCTAGAATTGTTTCACGGGCTCTAATGCACGCGGCGATACCTCACATGCGTGGTTTGAACAGCGTTTACATATGTGGGCAACTTACGTGTGCATTCGCTTCTGATTGCAAGCTACCGGGGACAGGGGCGTTTTTTAAAAAAAAAATGTTATTATTATTTTTTTTTTTTACTTATTTATTTATTTTTTTTACAATTATTTTACATTTTTTTTGATCACTTTTATTCCTATTACAAGGAATGTAAACATCCCTTGTAATAGGAATGTGTGTGACAGGTTCTCTTTATTGAGAGATGCGGGGTCAATAAGACCCCACATCTCTCATCCAGGCTGGAAAGC
This sequence comes from Rana muscosa, assembly GCA_029206835.1. Classification (NCBI taxonomy): domain Eukaryota; kingdom Metazoa; phylum Chordata; class Amphibia; order Anura; family Ranidae; genus Rana; species Rana muscosa. The sequence goes on along the minus strand of CM055121.1, from coordinate 239,598,034 downwards.
ATGAGATCAGTGAAATTTTTTTCACTGATCTCATACTTACAGCCGCAATGGCGGCTTTGTTTACATTTGAGGCCCGGGCGTGACGTCATCACATCGCGCCCAGCCTCCGACGATCATAGAGATGACTGGTGACCATCTGGTCACCAGTCATCTCTATGCTCATCACGTGACCCACCAACGACGCCGGAAGATTCGCTCCGGGTCCCCGATCGCACAGGAGAGCCTGGAGAAGCACCGGATGGCGGCGGGAGGGGGGGATGTCCCCTCCCGCCGCCTATAAGAACGATCAAGCGGCGGAACTGCCGCTATGATCGTTCTTATGGTGCACAGAATCGCTGGCCCAAGAAAAGGATATCTGAATGATGCCTCTAGCTGCAGGCATCATTCAGATATCCCCCTACAAAGCCGAGGACGTCATATGACGTCCACCCAGGATGGGAGATCCCATCTGTGGACGTCATTTGACTATGACTGGGTAGGGAAGTGGTTAAGGGGCAGACACCATTATTGAAGGTTCGTTTTTCGCCTCGTGGCCCTCCAAGCGCGAGGTGTATGTGTGTGTGTGTGGTTCTGGTCTCGGGGCCACGTTGGCCCGAGGCTTCATCGCTACATAGTAGGCCCAGCAAGTCTGGCTGGGGCCGGCATACTGAGAGGGGATCCCAAGCTGTCCGTCCAAATAGGGAGGAAGCTGCGCTAGGAGAGCACCTAATGGAATACGAAGATGTTTTCTCAATTGATGACATGGATGTTGGGTGTGCTAAAAGTATTCAGCACAGTATTCGCCTAACAGATAGACCCAGGTGCATACCTCTTAAAGATCTGGATGATGTTCGAGAGTGCTTGCACAAAATGAAAGATAAAAACATCATTGTTGAGTCTAAAAGCCCGTATGCATCCCCAATAGTGGTGGTCAGAAAGAAAAATGGTGGAGTACGAATATGTGTTGATTATAGGACTCTAAATCGGTGAACGGTCCCAGATCAATACACGCTACCTCGCATTGAGGAAACTCTTGTTGCCCTGCAAGGCAGCAAATGGTTCACAGTAATGGACTTAAGATCCGGTTATTACCAAGTACCAATGAGTGAGGAAGATCAAGAAAAGACAGCTTTTATCTGCCCCCTAGGGTTTCTCCAGTTTGCCCTCACGCCTCAGGACGTTAGTGGTGCACCTGCAGCCTTCCAGCGTCTAATGGATCGGACACTGGGAGACCTTTATCCCACTCAATGTATACCTAGATGTCTACCTAGATGACATAATTGTTTTTGGCTCCACTCTGGAGGACCATGACCAGAGACTGTTTTTAAAGTGCTAGATCGTCTGAGGAAAGAAGGTCTGAAACTCTCCCTGGACAAATGTAAGTTTGCTCGCTCTTCAGTAAACTTTGTGGATCACATAGTATCTGCAGAAGGGGTAGAAACTGATCCTGCTAAAGTGGAGGCTGTGGTAACCTGGCCCCGTCCCACAAATCTGAAAGAACTGAGGTCCTTCTTGGGGTTTTGTGGCTATTATCGCTGTTTCATTAGAGGCTATTCCAATACTGCGCGGCCTCTTAATGACTTGCTCAAACAAACCCCTGGCATTGAAACAACCAGCAAAACTCCTTTCAGTGAGAGGTGGATTTCTGCTTGTGAGGACGCTTTTCTACAGCTTAAGAAAGGTCTTACAGAAGCGCCAGTGTAGGCTTATGCAGACCCACAAAAGCCATACATTTTGCATGTAGATGCCAGCTATGATGGATTAGGAGGAGTCCTACATCATCAAGAGTACCCAGGGGGACTAAAACCTTATATTAGTCGCAGTCTAAGCCCAGCAGAAAGAAATGATCCTGTTCACAAACTGGAATTTCTTGCCCTGAAGTGGGCTATTGTTGAAAAGCTGCATGATTACTTGTATGGAGCTCAGTTTGAGGTAAGAACTGACAACTACCCCCTCACTTATGTTTTGACTACAGCTAAGCTGGATGCCACTGGTCATAGGTGGCTTGCTGCCTTGTCTAATTACCAATTCACTCTCAAGTACAAGCCAGGGCCCAAAAATATTGGGGCTGATGCTCTCTCTAGGCGTCCTGGGTTGTCAGTGAACTTAGAAGAAAGTGAATGGGAGGAAGTACCTGGGCCTGTTTTGGCTGCCTACTGTGCTACAGCCGCTGTATAAGGAGACAACATTGTTTTCTCTGACTTACGATTTATTGACTCCTTGGGAGCTGGTGAAGAGTGTATCCCAAACATGTATTGCTGCCCCACTGCTTTAGGGGTACCAGAAAACATCCAGCTGCAAGAGAAAGATATAATCCTTCTACAAAAGAGAGATCCAGTAATCAGACATGTTAGGATCTTTGCGTAAAAACAGATTCTCTAATTACATGCGAAAAACCCTACCTGAGCAGAGTACCTCCTATCTTAAAGAATGGGATAAACTCAAAATAATTGCTGGACTTTTATACAGGTTACATTTGTTCTATGATCATCCTGGAAGGAGACAGCTAGAGCTCCCTCAAGTCTACAGAAAATCTGTTTTGAGAAGTTTGCAGGACCAACATGGACATCTAGGAGCTGAAAAAACCTACGGACTAATTCAAGACCGTTTCTTTTGGCCACGAATAAGGGAATCTGTTGTGGACTATTGCCGCCGTTGTGTGAGATGTCTACAAAGGAAAACTTTGCCTACTCTAGCTGCTCCTATGGAACACTTGAAAAGTTCTGGTCCAATGGATTTAGTGTGCATGGACTTTTTGTGTATTGACAATGACAGCAGTGGTGTAGGAAATGTTCTGTCCCACCAAAGATCAGAAAGCAGTAACTGTAGCTAAAGTGTTATGGGAGAAGTTTTTTGTTCATTATGGATTGCCAAATTGACTTCACTCTGACCAGGGGCGGGACATTGAATGTCGCCTAATTAAAGAGCTGTTAACATTGACAAGAGCCGCACCACACCTTATCATCCAGAGGGTGATGCTCTCCCTGAACGTTTCAATCGCACCTTGTTGAACATGTTGGGTCCCCTCCCTAATGGTGCTAAGCAAACCTGGAGCCGACATGTTGGAGCTATGGTACATGCTTACAATTGTACCAGACATGAATCAACTGGTTTCTCTCCTTATTTTCTCATGTTTGGGAGAGAAGCCCTTCTCCCTATTGACATTCAGTTGGGTGTGTCTACTGATAGAGTGGAAAAATAGAAATCACTACCAGTATGTGGAATAACTTAAACAGAGTTTAAAAGAGGCCTATGAAGTGGCTGAAAATACTGCAAAAATAAATGCTGCCAATAAAAGGCGTTTTGATGCCAAAGTTTGTTACAAAGACTTACAACCTGGTGATAAAGTGCTTCTCCGCAATTTGGGACCTTCAGCTGGCGAAATGAGTTGTTTGAAGTTATAGAAAAACTGCCTAGAATTCCAGTCTACAGGATTCGAGGACCTGAGTGTTGGATCAAAGCCTGGCACAGGAATCTCTTGCTTCCAGTACCAGAAGTTGCTACTGCTGATGAGGAGCCACAATTTGATATTGTTACAGATTCTAATAATGTGCCTTGCGCAGATCGTGGAGACCACAGTGATGACACTGACTGGTTTACACCTCCACCAGAGTCTCCTGTACAGATTCTTTCACCTATTACTGACCGGGGCCTTCCTCGGAGGGGAGGTTTGAACCCAGCTACTCCTGTTTTTGAACCAACAGCCCAAAACTTTGTGCCTACAGTTCCCAGCATGGTTGGAGCACCAAGTTTTAACACTAATGCTGTCCCAGAGTTATCTGGACTAATGCCTGAGGGCTTGAGGAGAGGAGATTGAGTTCGACTACCTCCACCAACGTTTACTTATGACACCTTGGGAAGACCCTGCTATGCTGTACAGAACTATGTACAACTTCATGTTCTAATGGACATGATTGCAGCTCATTCTAGACTGGTTAGCATGATGCCTATTTGTTACTAACCATATTTCATGTGCAGCTAATCTCTGTAATAGATTGCTTCTGGAGAAGTGGTCTGCAGAAGGCAACAACTATGTTAAATTTTGCTATGTTTTGAGTGTACATGCTTGCCAGGTCGGAAGTATTTTCAGCAGGGGGAGAATGTAGTGATGTGATCATCTCTTTGCCCATTTACCAAGTGTATACTCTTGTTATGCAGTGTTTGTTTGCCCTTTTCCAATATGCTTGCTATGGTTGCTATGCTCTCTGTCTCACCAAGGATGAGGTCATCAAGAAGAGCAGAGCATGGCAAGGGGTTTTGTGGGTAAGTGGGTGGAGAGATACATGTGGGGAGACAGACATGTGGATAGAACAGTAGTAAGTACTCCTGCTACAAATTCACCTCACTGAGAAATACATACAGAGACTGTTAATGATTTCATGTTCCTGTTTGGAAAATACTTTGTTGGATGGTTCACTGAATTATTTCTTCAATACATGGACTTTCAAATACAATGCTGTGTGGATTACTGTGTATGTGAAGATATATTTCTCAATTGGGATTTCACTTGCTATTCACAAGCCCCATTTGAGTGGAGGTACTGTGCTTGTTAGAGATCCTGTCCTGATCACACAGATTATGAAGACTCTGCTCCTAAAATACTATACAAGTGGCGCCATCATACCTCAGTAGCCGCATAGAGAGAAAAGAATAGTGCTACAGTAGTATGACCCTTATATCAGGATAGATCAAAGAGTTCTTCGTTTGTCTTGGCAATCTTGTCTATGGTGAAGCTAGAAAAACTTGCAAGAACAGTATTTATGTTGTTTTTTAGAAGTTTGATACTTTGTCACGAGAAAGGTATGGGGGCTGTGACTTCTGACCTCATTTTGAAATCTGACAGCTTATTAACCACTTGCCGACCGCCGCACGCACTTATACATTGACAGAATGGCACTCCTGGGCAAAAGGACGAAATCTACGTCCCCTTTAAGGAAGCGGCTTTGTGGACGCGCGCGCCCGACCGTGTGTCCCATGGACTCGATCGCCGTGGGGATACCCGCGATCGTCTCACAATGAGGAAGAACGGGAAAATGCTGATGTAAACAAGCATCTCCCTGCTCTGCCTAGTGACAAGGACAGTGATCACCGCTTCCTGTAATCGGAAGCGGCGATCACTGTCTTGTCACACACAGCCCATCCCCCCCACAGTAAGAATCACTCCCTAGGGCACACTTAACCCCTACAGTGCCACCTAGTGGTTAACCCCCTCACTGCCAGTGTCATTTTCACAGTAATCAGTGCATTTTATAGCACTGATCACTGTAAAAATTGCAATGGTCCCAAAAATGTGTCAAAAGTGTCCAATGTGTCCGCCATAATGTCGCAGTCACGATAAAAATAGCTGATCGCTGCCATTACTAGTAAAAAAAAAAAAAATATTAATGTAGCAAGGGGCTATGATCCAAAGTATCCTAAAGACTACGTTGTGTTCCTAACTAAGAGGTTGGCTCCCTCTGGTGTCTGTTTATGTTGTGACATAGAAGTTCGTTCAGTCCAGTTGCATTATGGCACAATGCATGGTGGGCATTGTAGTGCGAGAGGAAGTGACTCTATTGCTGTGGGTTGGATTGAGACCATAATACCCACAGTGCCACTGTGCTACCAGAAAACAGTGCGCCACGGCACAGCCTGCTGGGGGATCTTAACAGACCAGTAAGGCCTCAGCACGCTCCCTGGACGCCATCTTTCAACAGGCAGGAGGCCTGCTGTGAGCGTGCCTAGGTCAGAGAAGCCTGGGCCTAAAGTTGCAGAGCGAATCGCTGACGAGTGGATCCTTGTGGACCGCATCGCTGACTGCGCCAGAGAGGGGACCGCCCTATGCTCCACAGCATCTGAGACCATCCGCCCATCTGCTCCTTGTGAGCGGCCGCGCGGCGATCCGGCGACATCTTGCCTGACGGGAATATCAGTGAGCCGAGGCTTCCAGCCGGGTGAGAGGGCACTTGCCTACCAACATAGTTGACTGAGTTGCAGGAGAGTGGTCTATATAATCCCACTTGTAGTTGCTGACACTTGCAGTGCCACAGATAGGGATCCCTTGCAACCGCGTGCAGTACAGCGGCCTGGGAGAACTAGCGGTTCCTTTGCTTCTATTCTACCTTCACTGAGTGATTACTTTTTGCCTCTTTACATACTGATTGGAATACAATTTAAGTGCATCAACCGAGCTAGCAGAAGACAAGCTGAACTTAGAGGAACAGTCATCACCTTATCCTTTTTCAACGAACGTTTACTGCAAAGGGATACCCACCAGTTTGAACTGCCCGCTAGAGGGAGCCATATAGCCATATGACCTCTAAGGTTTAATGTAACTGTTTGCACTTTATCTGTTGCTTTCTTGTTTAGTGATTTGTGTGAGCCTCGGTGGAGAGGTGTCCCAGTGCCGGTGCCATAGTATTGGGAGAATTCTCCACCACACTCATTCACATCTGACTCAGGATATGGTAATTGGGTCTTGTGTTATAGAAATCTTGAACCGGTTATGCTTCATTGACTTTGCAGGAATTTGTGTACAGTCAAATGTTATTTGTATAACCATTGTGTTACTCTTTTCCAAGTAAACAGTTTACAACTGGTTAAGTACTACATGTGTAGAACTCTGTCTATTTCAGCTGCGAACCAGGTGACCAGTGCCAAGGTAACAGTAACTATATACATTACAGTGTGGTATTGTTGTGGTCCCCTCTGCTATTGGGTTCTGCACTTATATTGTTGTCCAGTTGTGCCAAGGGGGGTTCGAGCTAAATTTCTGGGGTTGACAGGCAGAGTGCAGACCCAAAATTAAACCAGTAGCTCCTACGGGGGTAGTGCTTCATTAATAAAAATACCATAAAATATCCCCTATTTTGTAGACGCTATAACTTTTGCACAAACCGATCAATAAACGCTTATTGCGATTTTATTATTTTTTTTTTCTTTCCAAAAAATATGTAGAAGAATACGTATCGGCCTAAACTGAGCAAAAAAATGTTTTTTATATATTTTTTGGGGATATTTATTATAGCAAAAAGTAAAAAAACATGCATTTTTTTTCAAAATTGGTGCTCTATTTTTGTTTATAGCGCAAAAAATACAAACTGCAGAGGTGATCAAATACCACCAAAAGAAAGCTCTATTTGTGGGAAAAAAATACGTCAATTTTGTTTGGGAGCCACATCGCACGACCGCGCAATTGTCAGTTAAAGCGACGCAGTGCCGAATCGCAAAAAGTGGCCCGGACTTTGACCAGCAAAATGGTCCGGGGCTTAAAGCAGTTGTATAGCCCTGATTTTTTTTTTTTAACTCACCTGTAAGGCAAAAGGCATAATGAGCTAGTATGCACCTTATATTATAAATGACTTACCTTAGAACGAGGCCTCGGTAACTCACCTGGTCCACGCCGAGGTAGCCGACATGTTGCCTTGACATGTCTTCCGGGTATCGCGGCTCCAGCGCTGTGAGTGGCCGGAGCCGCGATGTCGTCACTCCCGCGCATGCGCGCGGGAGACTTTTTTCCGGCAAGGTTCAGCGTCTGCCGGGCCTTCAGCTGAGAATCCCCTGTGCACATGCGCCACTGCAGTCAGCGGCTCATTGCGAGGGGAATATCTCCTAAACCGTACAGGTTTAGGAGATATTTTTTTACTTACAGGTAAGCCTTATTATAGGCTTACCTGTAGGTAAAAGTACAAAAATAGACTATACAACCACTTTAAGTGGATAACCACCATCCAGAGGAGAAGCTGTCACATTGAGTAGTGGTACTATAATGTAGTAATGTATCAAATCGGAGGTTTGATTCAGCTGAACACCAATTTAGTTTAGCCATTTGCCTACCAATCAAAGTTCAGGTCAGACAGGCAGCTCAGCCCTAGTCAGCACCACTCTTTTTGAGGGTGGAGTAGAAATACTAGAGAATTTTGACCTTCACATTGCATGGAGATGATGGTTAGAAATGTCACTTGTTCATTGATAATGAACATTAATTAAAGAAAGAAGACACGTGTGGATTTTGAATTCTGGGGTTTGTCACTGTGATTGTTTACAGTAGTTACTAATTTATATGCACATTTTATATTTTGCACATTATTTTAGTTTTATTTATTCATTTGGGTAGGTCTAGCACTGCACTTCTTTTCTTTTTTTTTTTTTTTCTTTTTTTTTATATCAATAATTTTTATTGAAAGTTTAAAGCATACAAAGGATAAAGACTTTTAGCGAACAAGAAGTATAGAAATATAAATAATATAGTAAATAATACAAAATAACTTAGAGCTGAGTTAGAAAGGAACACAGTCCCCTGATGTGTTAGTCAATTCGTTAAGCGTAGTAAGTAGTCCTGTACCAGGTGGGGATGGGACAATGGTTAATTTCCACAATCTATGGCCGACCACTAACAATCTCTCTGTTTGGTTGCAGTGATCAACCCACTACATTCCCTGAAGTCCCATCCCTTGTATAATAGTATAGGCAGTGCTAAGTGCCACTTCTCCTACGAAAAATCATGTTTCTCGTAACTACATCATTAGGAACCAAGAAAGAAAAAGAAAATCAAACATATGAAATAACTTTAAGATTAACCAGAGTTGAAACGTATGCCCTAATTAGCTCGCGTTAATTTAATTGCTTGTCATACCAGTCGTGCCAAGGTGCCCACAACTTGGATATCTTGTCAAATTGCCCTATTGCTGAAGCATGGAGAGTCTCGTATGTACTATGTGTTTGTACAGTAGTTATAACTTCTGGAAATTTTGGGGCTTCAATGTTCTTCCAGTGTCTAAGTAGAGTTAGGCGTGTAGCCATTAATATATGTGCGGTTACAGTTCTAAGTGCATCAGGTACTGATTCCAAGTCCAGAGAGAGTATGGCCAATTCGGGGCGTAAAGGTAAAGTGATATGTGAGATAGTTTGTATTAGTTTCTCAATCTGAACCCACAAAGGTTTAACCTTTGGGCATGTCCACATTATGTGGAACAGTGTGCCCCTCTCTCCACATAGCCTCCAGCACCCTGAGGTAGTGCCCGGGAAGATTTTTGACAATCTATGTGGGGTAAGGTACCAGCGAAGCAGGATTTTCTGGTGCATTTCCCATAAGTTTGTACTCTTGGTAGTAGTTAACTGAAGTTTGATTGCCCTCTCCCAATTTTTAGCAGTGAATGTCAGACCAATGTCTTTTTCCCATGCTAAAATGTTTGGGGTTTTAATTTAATATATCCTTGCTTTGTAGCTCCCTGTAAATGATTGCTATACCTTTGGAACCCTTTGTGTCTTGTTGGTAAAAATCAGTTAATTTCTTTGGAAGTTGGGTAAGCAAAGTAGGGGTCTTCCTTATTACTTGAGTTAGTTGAATATACCTATAATGCTCCCTCGGTGGCAGGTTAAATTCTTGTTGTAGTAAGTGAAATGGTTTAATTTTGGAACGAGTGATTATATCTTCCAAATGGTGAATACCATGTGTTGAGATTTATATCTGGAATAATGTGACGGACTGCCATAATGTTAAGGTTCAGAGGAACAGTCTCTTCCTCCCATGATTGCGCTGTACAAAGATGAGCCCATGCCCTCAATGAAGCTAGTATGGGTGGCGATAGATTCCTATCTAGAGATTTGCAGTGACGAGCTGTCATCAAAAAGTTTGCCAAGTCGTCTTTCTGTATTTGTGTGGCTTCTAGTTTTTTCCATAAGTGGTTGCAGTTGGGTCTTAGCCAGACTTTAATCTGGGCTAATATTGATGCAAAATAATAATTCTGCAGTATAACATGGCCGATGCCCCCGCCGCTCTATTTCTCACTAGTTTGCTAAATGCGCACCTTTACTTCTTCCCCTGCCACAAATAGTTATTCAGGATCGATTGAAGGGAGGCAAAGTACGCATTAGGTAGAGGTATCGGAAGGGTCCTGAACAAATATAGCAGCTGAGGTAAGACCATCATTTTGAAGGCCGCTAACCTACCTAGCCAGGACAATTCAGAATGAGTAATTTTGTTCAGTTTGTTTTGAAAAGAGTTCAGGAATGGTGTGTAGTTAGCATTGAGCAGTTCAGCCGTGTCATTAGTTAATGTTATGCCCAGATAACCTATGCCTCCATCCGACCACACATAAGGGTACTTGTTCTGTAATTCTATTTTAGTTTCTGGAGCTATACCTAATCCCATCAGATAGGATTTTGTTTCGTTTACCTTATAGTAGGAAACTAATGAGAAGGTCTGTAGTGCATCGTGAACATTGGCCAGGGAATCGTCTACATTAGTTAAGAACAAAATTATGTCGTCGGCAAATAGACTTATGACATGTTTCCTGTTGCCCACTTGCAAACCTGCTATTTGGGGGTGTCCTCTCATGTGCATGGCCAGAGGTTCCATTAACAAGTTAAAAATGAGTGGAGATAAGGGGCACCCTTGGCGCGTGCCATTCGTTATGGCAAAGGGAGTTGACAGAGCACCTGCAATGTAAACTTGAGCTGAAGGAAATGTGTATAACGCCTTTATTGCAGAAAGTATGAGGCCCCCAAAGCCGAACCTGCTCAGCACCTCTGTAAGGTATCCCCAATGAATTCTATCAAACGCCTTCTCCGCATCCAGTGAGAGGAGCAGAGAAGGCGTTCCCCTCCTTTTAGCAATGTGTATTAGGTTGACTAGTCGCCTAGTGGCATCAGCTGTTTGTCTCCCCTTAGTGAATCCAGATTGATCTATATCCACAATGTCAGGTAGGATATCCACCGGTCTAGTAGCTATAAGTTTGGCATAGATCTTGACATCATTATTCAGTAATGATATTGGCCTAAAGTTTTGTGGTACATCTGGAGATTTCCCTGGTTTAGGCAAAGCTATGATTGTAGCAGTTAGCATTTCAGGAGGGAAAGAGGAAGATGCAGCAGCTGAATTGAACGTTTCGGTGAGATGTGGGCAAAGAATGTTCTGAAATGTCTTGTAGTATTCCCCTGTAAAACCATCTGGGCCGGGCGATTTGTTGGCGGGAAGAGCCTGGATCGTCTGTTTTACCTCTAGATCAGATATGGGGGAATTAAGGCTCTGGAGGTGTTCCTGTGTAAGTTTGGGGAAATTGAGTTTGTCTAAAAATGCGTCAATAGCCTCTTTTGTTGGCTGTGGTGTGTTAAGATCGTCTTTGAGGTTATATAATGAGCTGTAGTATTGGCTAAATGTGTCAGCTATTGCTTGGGGGTGAGTTTGCTTGACTTGCGTTTTTGGTTGTAGAATATGGGAGATTTGGGTTCTGGTTCTGTGACCCTTTAGTTTGTTGGCCAGCAGTTTGCCTGCTCTGTTTCCACTGGTGTAGTATGCCAGTTTTAACCTCCTAGAGGTCTTTTCAAAATCGTCAAGGAATTTTTGCCGTAGTTCTGTGCGAAGTTGTGTTACTTGGTCAGACAGTATGTGGGATGGATTAGCTTTGTTTCGTCTGTCTATGTCTTCAATTTTGGATAGCAGTTGTACGGTTTGCTGCTGCATTTCCCTCTTGTATCTCGCCCCCTGCTGCATCATCACCCCCCTCATCACCGCCTTATGTGCGTTCCAAATAACAAAAGGATTTGCCACTGAACCTTGATTTTCGTCAAAGTATTCAATCAGTTTTCCCTGGATGTATGACCTGATTGGACCTTCCTGCAGTAGGCGATGGTTGGCTCTCCATAAATAAGTAGATTTTTGAGAAGAAGGGTTCCCTATTGTTAAGCAAACCGAGGCATGGTCCGACCATGTGATACTATTGATTTTAACCGACTTACATTTCATCAGTAACCATCTGTCAACCAAAAATAAGTCAATTCTACTATAAGACCTATGACAATTAGAGAAAAAAGTATAGTCTTTTTCATTTGCGTTCAAGCATCTCCAAGAGTCATATAGGTTGTGATTTTGTAGGGACGTCAACAGAGATGAGGGCCGCCTCTTTGGTGAAGAGGTGGAGTCTACATCTGGGTCTGGTGTAATGTTGAAGTCCCCACAAATAATTAACATTCCCTTCTGCACCTTTCTTACTTTTTTCACAATCCTGTGAAAAAATTTAATTTGTCTCACATTTGGTGCATACACATTCGCCACAGTGTAAGTGACGGAATTGATGTCACAGATCAATATTATGAAACGTCCCTGAGGATCACATATAGCTTCATGTAGGCGAAAAGAGACTGTGTCTCTTATTGCTATCATCACTCCCTTTGTCTTTGAGGGCGCATTTGCTTGATAGACGTGGGGAAACTGGGGATGTGTGCATTTAGGAGGCGAGTTCTGTAGAAAGTGGGTCTCCTGAACACACAAAATGTCACAATGTTGATGCAAGGCCTCCTTCCACAGAGATCTCCGCTTGGCAGGGTGATTAAGACCCTTGGTATTTAGAGTCATAAACTTTACCGCCATGTGTGGATAATAAAGTTACTTACAGATGGTGGGAGTCGCTGGATAATTCCTGTAGGTGCCTAAGGTTCTTTCAGCGAGGCATGGGAAGCAGTACTTCTCGCTATTAGGGCAAAAGAGAGTTATTTCAAGAGAAACATGAAAAAAAATAACAATGGCAACTTGCCAAGTAACAGAGTGCAAAAGTGTGTGACTCATTATCACTCAAGCGGTAGGTGGGGAAAGGGAGAAAGTTCGGAACAGGAATCCGATCCATTCCAACAGGCACTCTATGTAATTATCAAAGTTTAATCCAGGTTAGTTGTGAGAACGAGCATTTCTGCGGTCAACTGTGCGCCATTCAGGTTCTAGGTTTTTTGATGTGGGTCCCCGCTGAGGTTGTGGTTGATTATCAGGGACAATTCCCCAAGAGTGTAGCAGTGCCATTCCTTTGGCTAGGGAGTCCATAACATATTCCTTGTCATCTTTCGTGACTATCAGCTTGGTCGGGAAGCCCCATTTATATGTCAGTTTGTGATTTCTGAGGGCCTTTGTGATGGTATTGAGATTTCTGCGTTTTTGGAGCGTGTACTGCGATAAATCCGCATAGAACTGGAGGTCAGAGTAAGGAGCAGGGATCTGTTCTTTTTGGCGTGACACTGCCATCAGTTGCTCTTTGGTGTGATAAAAATTTAATCTAAGGATCAAATCTCTAGGTATAGTGTCAGAGAGGTATGTGGGCTTCGGGAGCCTATGGATCCTATCCACAGTGAAGTCTAGAACAGACAGGTCTGGCATAATTGTAGCAAACAGTTGAGCAGCATAACTACGCAGCTCCTGGTTTTTAACAGATTCAGGGATCCCTCTTATCTTCACATTGTTCCTTCTGGACCTATCTTCCATTTCTGCCAGCCTAGCTTTCACTGACTCCATATCATCCTCTGACTTTTCACTAGCATCAACCAGGTCATTGATAGTGGAAGCATACTCCTCCATCTTATTCTCTATGTGAGAGACCCTTTCAGCCACATGTCTCAGTTCTGTGCCAAACTTGTGTACGCATGATATCATGTCTGACTGGAGTGAGCTCCTGAGGGACACCAACATCTCTTTCAATACTGTATCTAAGACAGGTTTATCGGTTGTGGGGAATAAGTCAATGGAGTCTGGTAAGTCTCTGGTTTCATCCCCTGAATCTATGGGAGAGCTCACCTCATGTCCAGCATCCACGGCATCCAGCCGGCATCTCGCCTTCTCCGGGCTCCCAGATGAAGGGGTAGCTAGCGGGGAACGTGGGTTCCTCGGTGGGCTGCTTCTTTTCATGTTTATGCCCTTCTGAGATGAGCGATGGGAAGAGCCTTGTACTGGCGTGGAGGATGAGCCGGCGCCATCTTGCTTAGGCCCCATAGAGAAGAACGCTGTGAGTTTGGTCGGCCGGTTCCCCTCCTTCTTGCGTCTCGTCATGCTGGATGTCTGTTCGCCGGGTCAGTGGGAGCTGAAACGCCGTATTTGGGCAACTTTTTGGTGCCTGGATCGTCCGTTATAAGCCGTTTAAGTGCCGCTGGTACCGGAGCTCAGCTACAGCATATCCTCCTCAGTCTCCGGCTAGCTCCGCCCCCTCTGCACTTCTTTTTTAGTTATCTATTGACAAGTGGATGTATGTCTCTTATCAACTAGAGAAACGTTCCCCTTGGTCATGGGCCGATTTTATAATTTATTTTAATTTTTTTATGTTATTGCAGTCACATGTATGTTTCTTTGGGCCAGGGGGAGGATGATATGATTTTAATTTTTTTATTAATAAATGTATTTTATGTGTACTTTAACTTTTTTTTTTCCATTAAAGACATTCAGACCTTTTCATCTAAATACTGCTGGTGTATGACACCTAATTTAAAAAATTAAATAAAAATTCATTGGGCATGCTTTCTCTGCTGCTGTCAGTTTCACAAACAGGTTCTGCTCTATGTCAGAAGTGTTGGCTGCATGAATGAAGCCTGTAATAGATATTTTCCAGCTTTAAATATACATACACACACACTGATGACGATATAATGGTTACAATGTAGTTCTTTTACATGCATATCAATGCACTGGCCACTGGTTTGCACATAATGGCATTCCAGCATCCTTGCAAATGAAGAGAATTTTTATTTATTTTTTTAGAATACTTCTCCTATGAGCCCGCTGTTGGTGTCACAGAGCCAGTCCAGGCTCTGTAAAGATCCTGACCATATGGTCGGTATCCACCTAGAAGCCTGGATCGGCAACTGGCTCAGCCTCTCAGTGAACCTGCTGAGAGCCTGAGCCAGCCTTTCCTGTCCTCTCCACAGCCTCTCGCTCCAGTGAGCACAGAGTGAAGGGGGAGAACTGAGTGATCAGCGGTGTTTGATTGCTTAGTTCTCACTACAGAGCCTGCAGATCCTATGTTGCATCCACCTAGGTGAGTATGATTTTTTTTATTTTTTTATTTTTTCAATTTCTTTTTATTTTAACCCAAAATAGAGCTAACAAATTCCTCCTACCCATCTTTCCTTGCTATGATTTTATTTATTTACTTTTATTTGTTTTTACCGTATGTAAAGATTTTTTTAGATTTTGTTAGATGTGTGTTCCTGCAGTGTTGCATTAAAAAAAACCTAAAATAATTTTATTTACAAATTACTTTGGCGTAAAACACAATTTTAGTGTCATTATAAATGGGACAAATCACAGAATATTTTTTCCCTTTTTATTGACAGTTATTTTAACCACTTCAATACAGGGCTTTTTGTACCTATTCAATACCGGGCCTATTCTAGCACTTCTCTCCTACATGTACAAATCATCATTCTTTTGCTAGAAAATTACTCAGAACCCCCAAACATTTATATATGTTTTTTTAGCAGACACCCTAGGGAATAAAAATGACGGTCATTGCAACATTTTTTCTTGCACAATATTTGCGCAATAATTTTTCAAACGCCTTTTTTAAAAAAAAAAAATGGTTTCATGAATTAAAAAATAACAAAACAGTAAAGTTAGCCCAATTTTTTGGGAACATATGAAAGATAATGTTTCGCCGAGTAAATAGATACCTAACATGTCACGCTTTAAAATTGCGCACACTCATGGAATGGCGCCAAACTTCGGTACTTAAAAATCTCCATAGGCGACACTTTAATTTTTTTTACAGGTTACCAGGTTAGAATTACAGAGGAGGTCTAGTGCTAGAATTGTTGCACGCGCTCTAACGCACGCGGCGATACCTCACATGCATGGTTTGAACGGCGTTTACATATGTGGGCGACTTACGTGTGCATTCGCTTCTAATCGCGAGCTACCGGGGACAGGGGCGTTTTAATTTTTTTTTATTATTATTTATTTATTTATTTTACTTATTTATTTATTTTTTTACAATGATTTTACTTTTTTTTTTTGATCACTTTTATTCCTATTACAAGGAATGTAAACATCCCTTGTAATAGGAATGTGTGTGACAGGTTCTCTTTATTGAGAGATGCGGGGTCAATAAGACCCCACATCTCTCCTCCAGGCTGGAAAGCATGAGATCAGTGAAAATTTTTTCACTGATTTCATACTTACAGCCGCAATGGCGGCTTTGTTTACATTTGAGACCCGGGCGTGACGTCATCACATCGCGCCCGGGCCGCCGACGATCATAGAGATGACTGGTGACCATCTGGTCACCAGTCATCTCTATGCTCATCACGTGACTCCACCAACGATGCCGGAAGATTCGCTCCGGGTCCCCGATCGCACGGGAGAGCCCGGAGAAGCACCGGATGGTGGCGGGAGGGGGGGGTGTCCCCTCCCGCCGCCTATAAGAACGATCAAGCGGCGGAACCGCCGCTATGATCGTTCTTATGGTGCACAGAATCGCCGGCACTTCAAAAGGATATCTGAATGATGCCTCTAGCTGCAGGCATCATTCAGATATCCCCCTACAAAGCCGAGGACGTCATATGACGTCCACCCAGGATGGGAGATCCCATCTGTGGACGTCATTTGTCTATGGCTGGGGAGGGAAGTGGTTAAAACTAACACTTATCAAACTAGAAGAGGCAGAACTGCCCAGAGGTCCTGTAGATTTTCTAGGTAGCTCTACCTTTTAGGAAATCTGCTTAGCACACTCTGGATCAGCTTGGGGTGCCTTCTGGGATCTTCACAGGTGCCTTGGCAAAATGCCTAAAAATTGCCCCAAATTGTCCAAAACTTTTTGTGGGAAAGGGTATAGGGTCATAAATAAAGAAGCTCTGTTCTCAAGGAGAGACACTATATTCCAGGCAAGGTAATGCCTATAAAGAACTAACAATTTCAGCAATTAATTTCTTGTGTTGCATTATGTCAGTCTTTTTCAAGCAGGGTGCCATGGTACCCAGGGGTGCCGTCTGAGTTCTTCTTCAGGGTAGCCTTGGCAGAATGACTAAAATTATGTCAACAAACCCATGGGTGGAGCAAACCTGCCTTTTTGTTACACAAAGCCACAAGTTTTTATTGTGGAGCCTTACAACCTTGGGCACCAGCGGCCCAATAATCAATGATGTCATAGGTCGATAAGGAGGATGTTGGGCACCTGAGAAATGTCCTTGTTTTCCTCTCCCATTCTCTCTGTCTGCACTGGGGTCACATTAGCTGAGTGAAAGTGAAAAACTGAGGGAAAAGAAAAACATTGGAATATTAGTCAGTACCAGTGTGCAAAGGTGTATTTGATTTGGAAGAATAAACCACCTCTAACGTTGGGATAAAATATATATTTTTTTGTTTTGTGGGGTGCCACGAGATTGTGTAGAATTTTAAAGGGTGCCTTGACTGATAAAAGTTTGAGAAACAATGCTCTGGATCATGAGGGTGAGCTCATAGCAGCGCAGTAAGGTGGTGGTAGGTTAGGGACCACCAAGGGGGTCCTGATTTGATTATTTGATGACTGAGATCTTCCAGTGTCACTGACCACTAGAGTAGAGTTGAGCGGACACCTGGATGTTCGGGTTCGACGGGTTCGGCTGAACTTCGGAAAAAAGTTTGGGTTCGGGACCGGACTTTAACCCGAACCCGAACCCCATTGAAGTCAATGGGGACCCAGACTTCTAAGGACTAAAAAGGCTCTAAAAAAGTAATGGAAAGGGCTAGAGGGCTGCAAATGGCAGCAAAATGTTGTTAAGAGCATGGCAAGTGCTCTGCAAACAAATGTGGATAGGGAAATAACTTAAAATAACATAAAAAAAAAAAAAAATATGCTGGAGGCCCCCTTTTCAGCAGAAGAGGTATGGGAAGTCATTAAGAACCTCAGAAACTCAACGGCACGATGCCACACATATGGTGGGAATGCCCCAGAATACGCCCTTTCTGGAATAAATTATTCAATTTAATGGATAAGCTAGTGGGAAAATAAAATACTTTGAAATAAAAATGTAGCGGGTGCTAAATTTAAGGGAAGTGTTTGAGTGGTAAATATGCTCAAACACCCTAATTCTGTAGGATTCATGGACCATTTTGTCCTCGGGGGACAGTATTGGTGTGCAGTTCCCTGCGGCCTACAGGTGGCGCTGCCATGGTAGGCTAGGGTTGAACCGCCGATACAGTGCTGTGCCTTTTGTGTCCCCTCTTGGCAGTAGTACAGCGGGGCGGGGAACCTGCTGTGCATGCCGGGAGAGCATATAAAAGGGGCAGACCTTTGGCCTGGGGGCTGATGTCCAGTGGAGTCCACGCCCAGGTGCCTTCGGCCTGGGTGCATGTGTTCCTGTTCCATCTCGGGTACTTTTAGCCTGGGGTGAGGTACTATCCTGGAGTTCCTGCTGCCCTGGGTATGGAGGCCTAGGTGCGGGAGTAAAGCCTGGAGTCCAGAGCCTTCGTCTGGAGTCCGCTAAGGGTCAAGGAGTCTTGGGGTGCCGCCTCGTGTAGGGGACCATGTTCCAGGGAAGGGAGGATCATTCTGATGGACCGATGCGGGAGTCACGGTGAAGGAAGGGTCTGTTGACTCCCTGGAGAGATGTCTTCCCCTTGATATGGGCTAGGTTCATAGAAGGAGAAGCTCAAGGTCATCTTGACTGTATCAGAGGCCTTATTCACCCGGCCCGTGGCAGGGGCCTTATACACCCTGGTCTGTGGCAGAGACCAAAGTTCTCCAGGTCCGTGGCAGGGGCCTTGTACACCCTGTCTGTGGCAGAGACCAACCTCAAGGTCTGTGGCAGAGACCGTGCACCTAAAACTGTTTGAGAAACCTAAGCAGTGAAGTGAATGTGCTACGTTTGTGCCTGGACCTCCTCCACACCTTAAGCTGTCCTGTTTGTTTGCTCTAACCTTTTCTATCCGAGTAGAGTTTATTTTGCCATGAGAGAATAAGAGTTGTAATTTCAGCTGGTGTGGACATTGACTTTACTGGGAATTAAAGGACTTGCCTCTACCTACAGTAGAGGTGAGAATCATCCTCTGGAGGAGTTTTGACTCCGGCTGTGGACACGGCCCGTCAAGTACACCGCTCAACCTCTTTATATAGGAGGGTACGGCCTGGTAGTGCGGTGTGCCTTTCTCCCTCCTGCGAGGAGCCAACAACATAAAGGCAGGTAAGGGGGAAAGGATCTGTGCGCTACAAAAAAATAAAATAAAAATTATAATCTTGACCTAGGAGGACGAGGTCCATATGGAGTAGGAGGTTGAGGTGGCGGTGGATGTGGCTGTGTAGGTGGAAGCGGCGGTGGAGGAGGACGAGGTAGCCAACACTGGTTCAAAAATACAACAATGGCTGGGTAAGGCCGGTGATGTGTCGAATTCTGTCCCCGTCAAATAGTGTCCACCCTGTACTGCGCTTGCTCAGTATGTAGGACAAGGGGATTTCAAAAATCTCCCAAGACGAACGGCGCCTGCGTGGTGAGTTCAGGTGAAGGCCACACCATCCGTGGTTCAAGCCGAGCCAAGTGAGGCCGTGCCCGAAGCGTGGCGATCGAACCGAGCCCGTGAGGGGCCCTGTTACTATGTGCTACCGTATGTCCACTTGGATGGTGGGGCTTGAACCTGCACTCACGGCCCAGGCGCCGTTCATCTTCGGAGATTTTGTGAATCTCCTTGTCCTCTGTACTGCGCAAGTGCTGCGCCTTCGCAGTATGGGCCGGACACAATCCGATGGCCGGACAGTTTTTGTCACAACACCGGTATACATGTCTATTCTGCAGAAGGTACGGACAAGTCCTGTGGGATCCATGCCTGGTTCATTTTAATGAACGTGAGCTTGTCCACATTGGCTCTGGACAGGCGGCTGCGCTTGTCTGTGATAATGCCCCCTGCGTTCTAAATACACGTTCAGATAATACACTGGCTGCAGGGCAGGCCAGCACCTCCAAGGCATAAAGGGCAAGCTCAGGCCATGTGCCCAATTTGGAGACCCAGAAGTTAAAGGGGGCAGACCCGTCATCCAGTACGTGTAGGCCTGTGGACACATACTGCTCAACCATGTTGTTTTTTTAGTATAGCACAGTAGAAGAAAACTATATAGAAATGGTTTATTTCACACGCCTCCACATATGTATAACACACTGCAAAATATTTTTTGTGGCCCTAAATGGGTCTTTTTGCAAGCGTACATTAAAGTGCAAATTTTTTTATACATTTTTTTGCCCTAAACGGGTCTTTTTTTGCACGAGCAAAATAAAATGCAAATTTTTTATTTTTTTTGCCCTTAATGGGTCTTTTGGAAAAGAGCACAATAAAGTGCCTTTTTTTTTTGCCCTAAATGGATCTTTTTCCAAGAGCAGAATACACCCACAGTATGGAAACGGTGTATCTCTCAATGTAATATATGCAGTGCTGGTGCACTGAGCTTGCAGATAAAAGGTAGATTTTCTCTGACACTGGGCTCATGACAGTGTAAAAAGACTGCACTGCAACACAAACAGGTAAACCTATGCAGATCGCTGAGTTATATCTCAGAATCTGGACTCCTATTCCTATATAATATATCTCTCTCCCTGAAAGCACCAACAGGAACCTGGCCCTACACTACACTGTCTCTCTATCTTTTCCCTCAGATTCCAGAATCAGGACTAACTCATGTATTTTTCAATCTCTCCCTAAAAGCAGCAGCAGCAGACAAGATCCTCTCCCTATCTATTCTGAAGCAGAGTGACGTGTGTGCTGTGTGCCTCTAGCTTATATAAAAGCTGGGTCGCATGTTGCACTGACCAATCACAGCCATGCCATTAGTAGGCATGGCTATGATGGCTTCTAAGGGCACACCAGCTAATCAAAAGGTGATTGGCTGGCCCCTGAAGCATTTCTAACTGCGTAATTAGATTGCCGAACCCGGACTTTTGCGCAAAGTCCGGGTTCGGGTTCGGGAAAAAGCTAAAGTTCGGTACGGACCCGAACTTTACAGTTCGGGTTCGCTCAACCCTACACTAGAGTTAAAGTAAAACTTTTTAGCAAATTTAGTGCAAGTCGCTAAATAAAGGCAGAACTACAAATTCGTAATTATCTAAAACTGGGTAAGACAGGCATAAAGATTTTTACATCTTGGGACTGATAACTTACACATTTCGATAATTAAGTTTGCCCTGACGCTGGATTTCAGGAGAATAAAAATAAAGAATAATCGACTAATTAAATTATCCATTAAACAGTTGATTAAGACCGAAAATTTCATCTTCATATTTTGGCTAAATGGTTCTTGTGTGCTGAAAAAATGAACAACAGAGATTAAAGATCCATTCCAGCTGACAAGTAAGATCAACCAGTGAACTTGAAATGCTCTCTGTAATATAGCGCAGCTGTGCTTTCACTACAATTTTTGCATTTTTTTTTTTGCATGCGTTTTGAAAAATAATATTAGGGCTTAAGATTAATTTAAATTCCCAAACAGTACATATTTTTACACTTGATAAAAACCACAAATATCGTGTGACATAAAAAATTACCTACCACTCTTTTGTTCTCCAAGATCCTTGCTTTCAGAAACTTTACGGAAGAGCCCTGGGGCCATCCTTCAAAATGTATTAACATTTGGTAAAATCAGAATTCTGACTTTAAAAATTTTAATTTTGTTTATCCACTTCCGGACCGGCTTACATACATATAGTTCATTAGTTCAGAAGCTTATACCGGGCAGATGCCTGCAGCTGCAGGCATCAACTCAGTATTTTTTTTTTTTAATCTGCAGGCGATTCTCCAATTGGTTTTGAGCAGCTAATTAGCCACTGGATCTAGCGATCCTTTCCAGGATCTTCGGTCTCTCCTGACACTGAAGGCGGTGCTTCCGCTGGGTTACCATAGAGCTGATCAGGGATCGGAATGCCCCCGATTATCTCTATGGTATACGAAACTGGAAGCGACAGGTATTTTGTCACTTCTTCATGTTTTGGGCTTTTGTTTTGAGTAAGGGTTACTCATTCACAAAAAAACTCCAATAGGTCATATGAGGGCACTCTTCCCTTTTATAATAGTGTAGCGGCCTCACCCCATCTCTTTTGTCTAGGGGTATGTCACACGACAGAGTGAGATGCGCTACGGCCCATGTCCTCCCCATAGCTGTGGGTGAGGTGAAGGCCAGTACCAGATATTTCCTCTGGCCTGTGTGCTTTTGTCTAGAACTAAGTCCTGCTGCGCCAACACTTCCCTCTGCTCCCATTAACCAGAGTTCCACACACTGATCACAGTCCAACTCTTGTTTTATTGCATATCTCACAATAAACAGTGCTTCAGTAGCCAACTGGTTGCGACTTGATAACATTTTGATACGGGGGATGAGCAGGTCGAGGCACTATCCTGGTTGTCAGCTAAACCACTGCGATCTCGCCAGCGGTTACTATAGCCTTAGCTAGAAAGGACTTAGAACGTGAGAGTCTCTACCAGCGACTCAAGAGAACATAGATAGAAGTACCTTCGCTGCGCTGCTGCCCCTGTCAGGGGAAGATGTCCCTCCAAGGGAGTTACCAGAGGCCCATCTGTCACTGGGTTGATGCTGCTCCAGACTCTCCGAATGGGTAACCTCCCCGGTCTCCTCACCTCAGACATGGGCCCCATCCACTTCAGGGACCCTCGGACTTCTCCACCCTCGCGGGACCCAGTCAAAGTCACTGGGCCCCAGGCCTCCTGGTTTAGTACCTCACCCCAGGCTGAAGGTGCCTGGGATGGACTCCAACTCCATTCCGGTCAGGCCTAGGGCGCCTGGGCCGGAATCCGGAACCGCCCGCACCCAGGCCTAAGGTGCCTGGGCGCGTGAAGAAGATCCTCCAAAAGACCTCGTGGTTAGGGCGTCTCCCCCTTTTATCTCCTCCCATCGACACCACGGCAGGTTCCCCGCCCTCGCCGTACCATCTCTGGAAAGGGACAAAAAGGATAGCACTGTGACGGCCAATCTACCTTGAGCCTACGGGTACCCTGCCACCCAGAGACCAAGGAGATTATTACACCGTCCAATCCTCCACGAACACAAATAGTCCATTATTCCCATACTTACACACCTGAGTGTCCTACCTAAATTTAGAGACCCTGCTACAATAGATTCTGGACATAGTCCCTTAAGTAGTAGGGCATAACATGGGGCACCTTTTAGCAACGTCCCATGTCAGGAAAGCCTTTGTTTCAGTGCAACAGGGGTTAACAACATCAACAGTCACTGAGATCCATACCCCTTGGGTCTGTATTCAGTGTCCACAAGGCTTAGATGTCTCCTCCAGATTCAGGCAGGCAGACTCCTCTGTACAGCTCTCAGATCAGATGCTCAGTGGCTCCCCTCTTGAGCTCCTGAACTTGTCGCAGGATAGGCTCCCCAGCTAAGACAGCTGGGGCCTTAATGAGACCGTCTGGACCCTCCATAGGATAGCCAGGAAGGGCAGGCAGCCCTTCTGGATGGGAACCTCTCCTCCTGGGAAAAGAACCCCTCTCTCTGTGGTTCCAAACCATTTATGCACTCCCAAGCCACAATCTGGGCACACCTCCCCAGGGATTGGCTGGAACTACATAAATATTCAGGCAACCTGTTTGACTCTTCCACCCACTATATTCTGGAAGTCTTCAGAAACCATGGGGAAGCAATCAAACCTGCAGCCTGCAGAATCCAGAGCAGGCTAAAACAATCACACACTGCTCGGCTGGTTACAGGAGAGCTAAAGGACTAAATTTGACTAGCCAAACCTAGCAGCCTAACTAGGAGGGTGCTACACAACATATTTTCATGATAGCCGTCTTTACACAGTGATTGCAAATTATACTACAGTGAGCCTGATAGTGAAGACTGCCTTTATGCTTCAATCCTTGTGACTGATTAAAGCACATAAAGTTCCCAAAATGTTGGTTTAGGGAACCGAAACTCTGAAGTTAATCTGAATTTTCCATTTTCCTGTTTTCTAGTTATTTTACCAGCTGGAAGGGGACATGTGTCTGAAGATCATTGAAAACGGAGAACACAGAGATATCCACATCAGAGAAGGAGAGGTACAACAGATGACACAACAATTTGACTTATTTTAAACAGGAAATATATTATATTTAAAGGCCCCCCCCCCCCCCCTCCAGTAAAAAAAATGTTTTTGGGATAGCACATAGCTTTATATTGCAATCAATAGAGAACAATGAAAACTGGGTAAAATATATCAATCTACCCGTGTATATTTCACATTCCATAAACTGTGCATGGATCTGTATGCAAATGATGTTGCACATTAAAACCCATGTTTTAATGTGTATTACTGCACTAAATCACATTTTCAGGCAGAGTTCAGAACTGAAAAGTGAGTATGATAGGTCAGAATAAGGCCACCATATTGCAACGAAAGAACCAGGGACTGACCAGAGTGATCATTATACTGTATCTATCCGCCTTTTTATTTTTCTGGAGTACTGGATGACTTATTTTATTTTCCATTAAAACTCCTTTCAAACAAGGAAAAATAAATACCCTCTACCTCTGCTAACCACAATTAAGATTAAACAGATCTCTAAATTATAATAAATTTCCCTTGGTAAGGCAAGTGCAATTTTGGCATTCCTCCCTTATGTGGCTTTGAAAATAACAGCAGAGTAATGTGTCCCACAACGATGCAACTTGCTTGAAAAATGTATCTGAGATGAGGGCAAGGAGACATTTTACTCGGGGATTTCTGATTATTTTCTACTCTTTTAGCAAAATTTATTGAGTTTTATGGAGCTGAACTCCAGGCAAATGGCTGAATATACAGATAAAATACATATAAGGGAGCTGTTTTACCTGCCAAAGTATTCAGTTCTGAGATTTACACAGCTCTGACGCACAGTGCTGAAGCCCGCTGTCGGCTGACGTCACAGAGCCTGTCCAGGCTCGGGCAAGATCGCGACAATGAAGTCGGGATCCGCCCACATGCCTGGACCTGCACCCGGGCTCAGCATCTCAGCGAGCCTCTGAGAGCCTGAGCCAGTCACTCCCGCCCCCTCCACAGCCCATCGCTCCAGTGACGGGGGGGGGCAGACAGCGGTGACTGACAGTCACCAGCTCTCTGCTCAGGGAGCCTTGAGAACTGAGCGACCAATGCTACATCCACCTAGGAACGTATGATTTAAAAAAAAACATACTTCTCTTTTAATCAGCTGTCTATCAGCTTTCCTGCAGCTTTGTGTTGTAATGTGTCACTCCCACCCCTGCCTAAATTCCACCCCACCATGAATCCTAGGATTCACTGCCCCTCCTCTGGGCCCATGGCAGAGTCAGCAGGCAAAACAGAGGCCAATCATCATGACTACATTGAATGAAGCTGGAAGTAATCTGCATTTAGTCAATTATGGTTTCAGTGCTGTCATTCCCTGGCCACAGTGTGCTTGATTAGCTTCAATGGTGTGCAGGGGAGACTTTATGGGTCTAATAGACCCCTGGTGTCTAATTTAGAGAGCCAACAACTTTCATTCATTTAAAAAAATCAAACATTTTTTACACTTTTAATAAATATTTATGAAGTTTCAGGACATATCAAGTGTTCATTTCTACTGTACATTACAAATAATATGAAGGTATCAGATTGAAATCTCGCTGATTGTTCGGCAGAGTCTAAGCTTGCTAAAGCTGTATTTCCCCTAAAGTAAAAGTAGATATATAGAGAGGGTATGCTCTTGACTAGATTGACAGTATAGTGGATGTAGCGCTCAACCCCAAAAAAGGGCCAATTATTTTTTCCAAGTTTCTTTTCTCACTAGTGTAGCAGTAGCCAGGCAAACAGTGACATGCCCTCTTCTGATTCAATAAACAATCCAGGGCATGGGTGCTCAACCTGTGGCCCTTCAGCTGTTGCGGAACTGCAAGTCCTATCATGCCCCTGCCTTTGGGAGTCATGCTTGTTTAACTGACAGCCTTGCAATGCATCATGGGACTTGTAGTTCTGCAACAGCTGGAGGGCCACAGGTTGAGAACACATGTTCTAGGGGTTGCCTTTTTCAAACCTTATTGGTGGTTAACCTGGATTGGTCTTCTGGGAGCTGTGGGATATTTCAGACAGTAATGAGAGGACACTCTTCTCTCTGCAGTTACTTCCTAGAACAGTCCCTTCAACAAAAGATCAGTGAATTTAAAGCACTGGGACACTAAGCAATGTTCCCTACTATTAGTGCATTAGGGGTTAACAGCAGCAACAGTCCCTAGGATGCATTATTCAGTGTCCCCGGGTACCTAGATGCTTCCCTCCAGCCTCACACAGACAATTCCTCAGTGAATCTTCCAGACCGGATCGCCAGTGAAACTGCTCTCTTACACCCCCCACCCCCCCAAAGCACAGCTCGGACCTCAGTGAGCACAAGTACAATCTTCAGCTGTACTGCCCATAAAGTCAGCAGCCCTTCAGCCTGGGAACTTCTCCTGGACAAAAACCCTGCTGCCTTAGGCTCCACACCATTTATGCACTTTCCCAGCCACCTTCTGGGCACCCTACCAGTTTAATTGGGGTTTGGAAAGACAGAGAGGTTTTAAGTAGAGGAGTGCAAACCAAGGGTGCCTGAGAAGAGAGCGATGGAATAGATTGTGAGGTACAGTACCCACCTAGCAGGGTGCTACATAATATACACTGTGACGTATATTAATGTGCTCAAAAAGAAAAAAAGATCTGTACCTTCTAAAACCAAGCACAAATTCAAACTTAAATTAAACACAAGCGAAATCCATATAGTGGTAATTACAGTCCATAGTCCCAAATATTTCTCTGTGACATCCAATATGTGAAATCCTTCCTGCGGCGAATAACAGGTTCCTCCAATAATGAGCCCAAAGAAAGCAGTTTTGATATCCATTTACTGAACACAACCTCATCCATTATATTTTATAAAAAAACAAAATTATATATATATTGTTAGGTTTAGTGGATTTTTTACTAAGACTATGGGTTTGGTAAACACATGGAATAAACAACTGTAACTACCAATGGGGGGTTTATAACTAATCTTCAGGCATAAAATGTGCACTTTAATGTGTGCAAAAAAAAAGCAAGAACATTACTGGTGGCAACAAAAAGGAGAAGCTTATGTGGGAAAAAAAGCAAAACCTTAGATAACCGAGATGACCGATGGCAGCGGCGGCTGGTGCTCCATTTTTTTTTCTGGGGGGGGGGGTGTTGAGGGGTTTGCCCCCTCCCCAGGCCCGTTCGCAAGCCTGCTCGCAACCTCCGCTCGCCCACAAGCTGGCTTGGCACTTACACAATCCAGGTCCCGGGCAGCTTCGGCGGCTTCTCCTCCTGGCCAATCCATTCGCTTCTCCTCCCAGCCAATCCGGTCTCAGGACCCGCTTCCTGTCCTGATTGGCTGGGAGGAGAAGCAGGAAGACAATAGTAAATGTTGATTCGCTATTGTCACAAGTGGGTGGGCTCAGGGCGCAGGGCTCTGCGCCCCAAGCCCACCCTTTTTAAAGCCAATTAGAGCCTCTGGGTCTAATAAGGTGCTTCACCAAAAAAACCCCCACAGAACTCTATGTGTCCGGTGCCCTACATGGAGATTAGGGGCCGGGGGCATAGAGATTGAGGAGGTGACGCCCCTGTGCCCTTTAGGTAAACTGAATTCCACACAAGCTGTATCTCTGCAGGGATACCGTAATTGTAATGGCAACAAAACACAAGCATTAGTAGAGACAAAGCTGATACTGAAACATCTATATGACCTGGCCTTCCCAAGGACATCTGTGAACTAGTCTGCCTTTGCAGGTTATTTAGTTATTGGTGAGTTTGATTAGAGAATTGTCATGTGTGAGGCTTAATTACAGCTTACAGCAGGAAGATAATGTTGTATTTGCATGAATTTTCTCCAAACCATTCCACAATAACAAGTTCTGTCTGCACAGATGTTTCTGCTTCCTGCTCGAATTCCGCACTCTCCGCAAAGATTCTCAAACACCGTGGGCCTCGTGTTCGAGAGGAGGAGGTTAAAAACTGAAACAGACGGCCTACGGTAAGACATAATTTGCTCTACAGTAAATAAAATATTTATGAAACTAGAATAGATAACCTGTTCTCATATTTTAAAGTTGGAGTAAACTCCCATCTCCGACTTTTACCTATAGGTAAACCTATAATAAGGCTTACCTATAGGTTCTGAAAATATCTCCTAAATGTGCACTCTTTAGGAAATATATACTGTACATTCAGCCGGTGCATGCCCTCTGAAGGAATGGCCACCTGGGCAGATCCTTCAGTGTCCTGTGTCGTAAACGGCGGCTCCCACACGCATGCGTAGGAGGGGCATTATCACGGCTCAGGCCAGTCACACAGCCGGAGTCAACAAGCCGGAAGGAAGCTTGGGTGAAGATGGGAGTGCCTGCACCGGGGACAGTGTGGCGCTTGAAGTGCTTTGTTTTCAGGTAAGTTTTACATAATGAACTAGTATGCGATGCATACTAACACAATGGGGGTTATTTACTAAAGACAAATCTACTTTGCACTGCAAGTGCACTCGAAAGTGCAGTTGCTTTAAATCTGAGGGGAAGATCTGAAATGAGGGGAAGCTCTGTTGATTTTATTATCCAATCATGTGTAAGCTAAAATGCTGTTTTTTATCTTCCTTGCATGTCCCCCTCAGATCTACAGCGACTGCACTCCCAAGTGCACTTGCAGTGCAAAGTGGATTTGCCTTTGTAAATGTAGCCACCCCCTCACCCCGTCCTCTTTAGCTAGGGGTATGTCACGCGACAGAGTGAGGTGCGCTACGGCCCATGTCCTCCCCATAACGGCGGGCGAGGTGAAAGCCAATACCTGATGTTTCCTCGGGCCGGTGTGTCCTGAACATGTACCGAGTCTGTCGTGCAGAAACCACCGAACCACCCTTTGCTCCCATTAACAGAGTCCATACACCGATCACAGTCCAACTGTTGGTTTATTTTGTATCTCCACATACAGGCAATGTGATGGCATGATACGGTGGGATGAGCAGGTCGAGGCACTATACTGATCTGGGTCCCCACACCCCCTGTGCTATGACCAAGGGTTGTAGGAGTCTTGACATGAATACCTCCGTTGCATTGCGGCCCCTATCAGGGGAAGATGTCCTCCAAGGGAGTTACCGAAGACCCATCCGTCACCGGGTTGACACTACACCGGGTCTTCGAACGAGTGACCTCCCCAGGCTCCTCACCTCAGATGCGGGTCCCCTCGCAAGGGGCGCCCTGGAGCAACTTCACCCTCGCGGAACCCAGTCGGAGTCACCAGGTCCCAGGCCTCCTGAATAGTACCTCACCCCAGGCTGAAGGTGCCTGGGATGGACTCCATCTTCATTCCTGCCTGGCCTAAGGCGCCTAGGCCGGAACCTTGAACCGCCCGCACCCAGGCCTAAGGTGCCTGGGTGCGTGAAGAGATGATCCCCCGAAAAAGACCTCGTGGCGAGGGCGTCTCCCCCTTTTATCTCCTCCCTTCGATACCACAGCGGGTTCCCCGCCCCGGCCGTACCATCTCCAGGAAGGGACAAAGAAGGGTAGCACTCCGGTAGTGATTCTACCCTGAGCCAGTAGGTACACTGACACCCACTGGTCAAGGAGAATATTACACCACCCAATCCTCCACGAATAACAAAAAGGGGTCTGAACCCTAACACAATTACACACTTGGGTCACACTACCCCCAGGTGTATCCCACTAAATTGAGAACCCCGCTACACACTCCCCCCTGTGATTTGACGCTGGTCCCCAGCGTCAGGTGCACACCCATGTCTCCCAAGGAGTGGTGACATGAAGTGGGCCCCAGAGGCTATCCCTCAAATTTTTGGATACTAAGTGTGCCAAGACCGGCTCAAAAGGGAAAGGGGAAATATAAAACAATAAACATTTGTATAAGACATCTATTCTGTACACATGTACAATCCCTCCCATCACTGTCTAAGAACCACCCCACTTTCAGCAGTCTTGACCGATGAATCTCCTGCAGAGGGGAAACAACAAAAAGAAAACACATCCTAACACTCTGGGTTAACTTGGCATAAGTGGGTCCGTCAGCCGAGAGACCCGCTCACTCCAATAAGTAAGTAATGCATGTGTAGCATTTCAAACAACCGTTGCACAACACTGCCACCTGGTGACAGAGCTGCGGTAATGACACTTGGTGAGATCTTCATTCTTCCTGCTTTCCTACTCTGACTCTACCCCAAAAGTCTCTGCCTTTGGCACATGAAGAAAAGGGAGAACAAAAAAACAACAGCCCCCAAGTCTCCAGTGAGTAAAGGAAAAGCCCAAATCAAAACAAAAGTAGGGCACAGTTCTAGGCGTCAGGGAATGTCTCTTCCAGAAAGTTTCAACAGCAACAAGATAGGAGCTCACTTCTCCTATAAGTAGAACCTTGGATCCGTCAGAAACAGAGGCTTCAGGTGCCCATCAAACACTTCCACCGAATACTCGACATCCTCTCCTTCTTTCCTACAGATGAGCACCTTATCGGCATGAATATGGCGCCCAAGTCTCCAATCAGCTCTGCAGTCTTTGAACTTTTTAGACACAGGCGGCGAACATGACAGGTATCGCCTGGCATGGGGTACTTTAAGCTTTTCCCACACAAATTCGTCATACCACTGTGGTCGCAGGACCTCAACTTCATACAATAAGTCCCGAGGCAAGTAGGGGTACTCCCACCCATATTCACGGGCGACTCTCTGGGAGAAAAGTCTCTGCAATCTGGCTAGAGGCGGCATCACATCTCGCTCACCCTCTCCTGGCTGTACTATGGCCTCCGGGTGCCGAGGTACCTTCACCATCTCGGGTTGCTTTGTCTTTGGTGCCCGCAACGAAGCACGCTGCGTCCCCTCCATCAAAGCGGGTGATGTAGTTGAATGAGGAAAGTTGGTCGGAGGGTTAGATTTCCTCGGGAACTCCGGGGCCTGCGCCCGGAGCGTACTGTCTTCTATGGACATGGGGGAATCCTGTGGTTTACTCAGCACAGGTAGCGGGCGTCTGTCCCAGCCCTTCCGGTGAAACAGCTCGTCTATTTCTCCGTCATCACCACAGTCTGACAACGACTCTAGGTCGGAGGTGTCATACATCTCGGCGGGAAGGTAGTCTCTAGTAGACGGAAGGCTACCCTCCCTTTCGGGGCTCCACCGGCTGTGAACTCCCGACACCTCCAACCAACACCACAGTCCCAGCCCCTAGCTCACCTGGACCTACTGAAGAACTGGGATGTCCGGGACTCTCTTCTCTACCGGCGCCATCCAGGCCAGGCAAGCGGCGGGGTGAAGCTCGACCACGACCATAGGATGCCTGCACCAGGCCTATCTTCCTCTTCGGGGGTGGCAGCAGGGAGTCTGTGGTGACCGAAGCAGTGTCTTCGGATTTTTCTCTCTCAGTCTCTGGTTGGGCAGTCACTTCGCCCTGGTCAGCGCGTACGGGGACCTCCGCAGAGGCCTGGATCTCTCCCTCCGGAGTGGCGGTTCCTGTGATGCAGTTGAGGCGTAGGGCCCGGGGCCTTTCCGTGTATGGTTCAACCTCAAAAAGGAACTCCTTGCATGCCTCACATCGCCCGAATGGCTTTAGTTGGACCACCAGTCCCGAGAATCCGGGACAGATCACACCGAGGGCCTCCGTGTCTCTGCATGAATACAGAGCCAACTGTCCTCTGGGCCTAAGTCTTATCCCCGTGTCTGTCAGGGGAGCAGCAAATGCAGTCATCTTCATAGGGCAAGATACCGGCATCCACGGAGAACTTGGATTCATTCCGACCACTTGCTGTTCCATCACGCGCTGACCACGCGCCAGAGTCTCCACGTGTATCTCCACACGTGACCAGACTCCTCCCACAACTTGTACGTTTTCGCGGGCTTCCGCCAGCCTCCGCCCACGAATTGTACAGTCATTGGGTGCCTCGTGGCGCAGTGCATTAACAGTCCCCACATGTAGTACTTCACACGGCTGGACCTCTCCCTTTTTACGCTCCTCTGCGTGGGCCTTTCCCGACTTAGGGTCATGTCCACAACTCCGAGCAGGGATGCACTTTGGCCAATCACATGGCCGACCTGTTCGGAACTCCTCCGGGCAGCAAAGTTCAAACACAGACGTTCTCAGTTCCATCGCCAAGACACACACAATCCCGGACGAGCCCCCACGTGTAGCCACCCCCTCACCCCGTCCTCTTTAGCTAGGGGTATGTCACGCGACAGAGTGAGGTGCGCTACGGCCCATGTCCTCCCCATAACGGCGGGCGAGGTGAAGGCCAATACCTGATGTTTCCTCGGGCCGGTGTGTCCTGAACATGTACCGAGTCTGTCGTGCAGAAACCACCGAATAGTGATGAGCCGAACACCCCCGGGTTCGGTTCGCACCAGAACCCGCGAACGGACCGAAAGTTCGAACGAACATTAGAACCCTATTAAATACAATGGATGCGAACGTTCGAATTCTAAAGTGCTAATTATAACAACTATTATGCATGTTATTGTCCTAAAAAGGGTTTGGGAACCCGGGTTCTGCACCAGGGGACATGTATCAATGCAAAAAGAAGTTTTAAAAACGGTCGTTTTTCGGGAGCAGTCATTTTAATGATGCATAAAGTGAAAAAAAAAAAGTCAAATATTCCTTTAAATATCGTACCTGGGGGGTGTCTAAAGTATGCCTGTGAAGTGCCACGTGTTTCCCGTGTTTAGAACTGTCCCTGCACAAAATGACACTTCTAAAGGAAAAAAAAGCCATTTAAAACTGCTTGCGGCTTTAATGTAATGTCTGGTCCCGGTAATATGGATGAAATTCTTTAAGAAAAATGGCATAGCTACCCCATGACCCCCCCCCCTACCCCAGCCCATTACCAGCCCCTTTGGGTCTTGTATGGATATTAAGGGGAACCCCGCACATAAAATAAAAAAGGCCCTATATACTCTGAACAGCCCTATACAGGCGGTGCATACAAGACAGGGACTGTAGGTTTGTTCTTATGTAGAATCTGTTTGTAATTTTGAACAGGTACA
Source organism: Rana muscosa (assembly GCA_029206835.1). Classification (NCBI taxonomy): domain Eukaryota; kingdom Metazoa; phylum Chordata; class Amphibia; order Anura; family Ranidae; genus Rana; species Rana muscosa. The sequence continues at coordinate 239,565,366 of CM055121.1, read as the reverse complement.
TTGTTGAAGTGTAGCTCCAGACCAAAAATCTATTTTTAAACTTTTTGGAAAACATAGGTAAGGGTTATCACCCCTGTAACATTTGTTTTGCTGTCTGTGCCCCTGTTCAGAACATTTCACCTCACTTTCCGTCCCAATGACAACTGTTTTTGAAATGTGGTGTTTTTCTTGAAACAAGGATTGCTGATAAAGCATCAGTACAGAGGAGACACCTTTCTCCCATATTTATTCTTACAGGAGAGAATTTTCCTTCCTAGTGGTAGATTTCCTCTCACTTCCTGTTGTCTTCTTGCGTTTGCAAGTAGGAGTCGTTTGTAAGTTGGATGTTTGAAAGTAGGGACCTGCCGTATATACTCTGCAGAAATAGGCCCCTTAGTTGTTGGTGTTGGCACAACACTGTAAGCACTCACAGTTACTCTTGGTTGGTGCTGGAACGCCCTGCTGTCAACTATTATATCAGGAATTTTAATTACATATAATTGTTGAACAGTGGTAGTAAAAATTGGGCCTTTGATGGTGGTGCTGGTGCCACAACACTGTAAGCCCTGACAGTTACTCTTGGTGGGTGCAGCAATGGGCCCTGCTGTGAATTATTAGATCAAGAATTGTAATTACATGCCCCTGTTGAACAGGGGCTGAAAAATTGGGCCTTAGGCACTGGTGGCACAACACTGCAACCCCTCACAGATACTGTACTTGGAGCACAGCAATGAGCCCTGTTGCAAAGTATTGCTTCAAAAATTGTAATGACACGCCCCTGTTAAACAGGGGCTGAAAAATTGGGCCTTAGGCACTGGTGGCACAACACTGCAACTCCTCACAGATACTGTACTTGGAGCACAGCAATGAGCCCTGTTGCAAAGTATTGCTTCAAAAATTGTAATGACACGCCCCTGTTAAACAGGGGCTGAAAAATTGGGCCTTAGGCACTGGTGGCACAACACTGCAACTCCTCACAGATACTGTACTTGGAGCACAGCAATGAGCCCTGTTGCAAAGTATTGCTTCAAAAATTGTAATTACACGCCCCTGTTAAACAGGGGCTGAAAAATTGGGCGTTAGGCACTGGTGGCGGCACCCATAAACAAAAATGATCTTACAAGCTATCATCATCAATCGTATCATTGAGGACTCGGAGGAGGAGGATAGCCAGTCAACATAACAGCACAGGCACTCAGCATCAGCATCAGTCTTGAAGGGATGTGACATGTTAAAATCAATTAGTCTGTTATATCAGCATCAGGTGTGTGGTAGCTGGTGGTGATCCAAGACTGGTTCATCTTGATGAAAGTCAGTCGATCAACCGAGTCGGTGGACAGGCGCACCCTGTGATCCGTGACAAATCCTCCAGCAGCACTGAATGTGCGTTCCGAAAGAACGCTGGATGCAGGACAGGCCAGTAGCTCAATTGCATACTGTGCAAGCTCTGGCCAGTGATCCATCCTCAAGACCCAGTAAGCCGGAGGATTTTCGGTGGGGAAGGTGTCCAAGTCTGACCTTGCCCCTAGATATTCCTGCACCATGTTTATCAGACGCTGGCGATGGTTGCTGGAACCGATCATACTTTGGGGCTGCGGACTAAAGAATTGTCTGAACGCATCGGTCAGACGGCCACCTTCCCCACCGCTCCTTCTTTGACTGGCCGAAGCCTCAGCAACTCGTTGTCCAGGACCAGGAGTTTGCAACCTCCCAGTCTCTGGGAACGCGTTGCACAGACCTTTCTGCAAGGCCTCCCGGAGTTGTCTCATCCTCTGCTCCCTCTGCGACGGTAACATAAGGTCCGCAACCTTACCCTTGTACCGTGGATCAAGGAGAGTGGCCAGCCAGTAATGGTCCCTCTCCTTGATCCGAAGAATACGAGGATCCTTCCGCAGACTTTGCAGGATCAGGGAGGCCATGCAGCGTAGGTTTGCTGAGGCATTCGCTCCGGAGTCCTCTGGGTCACTAAGGACGACATGATCCGCAGCCACCTCCTCCCAGCCACGTACAAGTCCACTGGTTTCTTGGGACTGTAAATCATCCCTAAAAGACTGCTGCTGATGATGCTGAGTGCCAGCCTCCACCTCCATGCTGACACAATCCTCCTCCTCCTCCTCCTCCTCCTCTTCCTGTGCGATGGGTGGGACAGAAGGAACACTGTCTGGGTAAAGGGGGCCTTGAGAGGCAAGGAAGTCCTCCTCTTCCTGCCTCTGTTCTGCCTCAAGTGCCCTGTCCATTATTCCACGCAGCGTGTGCTCCAACAGGTGGACAAGAGGTACAGTGTCACTGATGCATGCACTGTCACTGCTCACCATCCTCGTGGCCTCCTCAAATGGTGCCAGGACAGTGCATGCATCCCTGATCATGCCCCACTGGCGTGGAGAAAAAAAACCAAGCTCCCCTGACCCTGTCCTGGTGCCGTAGTCGCACAGGTACTCATTGATGGCCCTCTGCTGCGTGTGCAGCCGCTGCAGCATGGCCAACGTTGAGTTCCACCTGGTGGGCATGTCACATATAAGGCGGTTCTTGGGCAGGTTCAACTCCTTTTGCAGCTCAGCCAGGCGAGCACTGGCATTATAAGATCTGCGGAAATGCACACAGACTTTCCTGGCCTGCCTCAGGACATCCTGTAAGCCCGGGTACCTGCCCAAGAAGCGCTGCACCACCAGGTTAAGGACGTGAGCCACACAGGGCACATGGGTCAGTTGTCCCTGTCGGAGGGCGGAGAGGAGGTTGGTGCCATTGTCGCAAACCACCATTCCTGGCTTAAGCTGGCGTGGCGTCAACCACCTCTCGGCCTGGCCCTGCAGAGCAGACAGGACCTCTGCCCCAGTGTGGCTTCTGTCCCCCAAACACACCAGCGCAAGCACGGCATGGCATCTTTTTGCCTGCGTACTTGCGTAGCCCCGTGAACGGCTACAGAGCACCGCTGGTTCATAGGACAAACCACAGGAAGAGGCCATGGAGGAAGAAGAAGAGGAGGGGGTGGAGGAGAGAGGTGTGTCACAACCAGTAGTAGCATTTTGGAGGCGTGGCGGTGGGACAACCTCCAACACTACTGCACCTTGTCCTGAATCCTTCCCAGCTGCCAAAAGAGTGACCCAATGGGCCGTGAAAGAAAGGTAACGTCCCTGTCCATGCCTGCTGGACCATGAGTCAGCGGTAATATGCACCTTACCGCTGACCGCCCTGTCCAGCGAGGCCAAGACATTGCCTTCCACATGCCGGTAGAGAGCCGGAATAGCCTTCCGTGAGAAAAAGTGGCGTTTGGGAACCTGCCACTGAGGAACCGCACATTGCACAAACTCACGGAAGGGGGCCGAGTCTACCAACTGAAAAGGCAGCAGTTGAAGCGCTAGCAATTTAGCCAAGCTAGCATTCAACCGCTGGGCATGTGGATGGCTGGGAGTGAACTTCTTTCGACGGTCCAGCAGCTGGGGCAGGGAAATTTGCCTGCTAGAATCGGACGTCGGTGTACTGCTAGCAGAGTGGGCGCAAGTACTTGGCTGTGACACACCTAATTCTACACCTTCATTACTCTCAGTGCATGTTTCAGAGAGGACTGAAGTTATAGTGGGGTTGGAGATCCCAGCTGATGCGGTGCAAGGAGAGGTCCGCTTTGTTCTTTGGTGTGGGTCTTTGAGGTAGGCTTGCCAACGAGCTGCATGGCAGGTCAACATATGTCTGGTCAGGCATGTGGTACCCAAGCGGCTGATGTTTTGGCCACGCGATATACGCTTGAGACATATGTTGCAAACAGCAGCTGTGCGATCTGATGCACTAGCCTCAAAAAAGGCCCACACCAAAGAACTTTTTGAATGACGGGCAGAGGCAGCGCCCTGCACAGGCGGAGCTCTGCGGTGTGATTCCGTCGGTGTACTGCCCTTACGCTGGCCACCAAAGGGCATCCTGCCTCGTTGGAGATGTGCCTCCTCCTCATCCTCCTCCTCCTCCTCTCTCCTATTAGGCACCCACGTGGAGTCAGTGACCTCATCATCCCCTCCCTCCTCATCACTGGAGCCAATCTGGCAGTATGCTGCAGCTGCTGGAACATGACTGCCAGATTGGTGTCCTTCTTGAGCATCCCCTCTGTCTGCTCTCACGCTACTGCCTTCCTCTAGCTGGGTTTCATCATCAGACCCTTCGAAACGCTGGGCATCCTCCTGGAGCATGTACCCAACACTGTGCTGAAACAGTTCGGGGGACTCCTCAGGAGGAGGACATGGTGGGTCTAGGGAAGGAGTGACTGATGATTTGTCTGACATTGATACCAGGGAAGACGACGCTTTGGCAGCTGCTTTTCCAGTACCCTGAGCCTGGGTGAGAGAGGATGAGGAGGAGGAGGAGGGCTTGGTCATCCACTCTACCAAGTCTTCGGCATGATGTGGCTCAACATGTCCAGCTGCCGAAAAGAAGGACAAGCGTGTCCCATGGCCATGTGCTGATGACAATGCACCGCGTCCACGACCAGCACTGTTGCCCCCAGACACAGAGCCTGCTTGCCCTCTTTTATTGCCTCCTGACTGTCTGCCTCTCCTTGTTTGCCTTCCAGACATTCTAATAGATGGGCTGCAGGGAGATGGGAAAAAAGCAATAAGGGCTACCTTCAGGTGTCCTTCTCTGTCCCTTGAAACAAGGACTTTCACAGTGAAAGAAACTGACACTCTCCCTACCTACAGTTTTCTGTCCCTAGAAAAAATATTTTTTTTAAGCACAATATAGCACAAGGACAATTCACTCACTGTCCTTACAGGTCCCTGGAAACAAGGACTTGCAGAGTGAAAGAAAAAAAACACTCTCCCTACCTACAGTTTTCTGTCCCTAGAAAAAATGTTTTTTTTAATCACAATATAGCACAAGGACAATTCACTCACTGTCCTTCCAGGTCCCTGGAAACAAGGACTTGCAGAGTGAAATAAACTGACACTCTCCCTACCTACAGTTTTCTGTCCCTAGAATAAATGTTTTTTTAAGCACAATATAGCACAAGGACAATTCACTCACTGTCCTTACAGGTCCCTGGAAACAAGGACTTGCAGAGTGAAAGAAAAAAAACACTCTCCCTACCTACAGTTTTCTGTCCCTAGAATAAATGTTTTTTTTAAGCACAATATAGCACAAGGACAATTCACTCACTGTCCTTACAGGTCCCTGGAAACAAGGACTTGCAGAGTGAAAGAAAAAAAACACTCTCCCTACCTACAGTTTTCTGTCCCTAGAATAAATGTTTTTTTTAATCACAATATAGCACAAGGACAATTCACTCACTGTCCTTACAGGTCCCTGGAAACAAGGACTTGCAGAGTGAAAGAAAAAAAACACTCTCCCTACCTACAGTTTTCTGTCCCTAGAAAAAATGTTTTTTTTAATCACAATATAGCACAAGGACAATTCACTCACTGTCCTTCCAGGTCCCTGGAAACAAGGACTTGCAGAGTGAAATAAACTGACACTCTCCCTACCTACAGTTTTCTGTCCCTAGAAAAAATGTTTTTTTTAATCACAATATAGCACAAGGACAATTCACTCACTGTCCTTCCAGGTCCCTGGAAACAAGGACTTGCAGAGTGAAATAAACTGACACTCTCCCTACCTACAGTTTTCTGTCCCTAGAATAAATGGTTTTTTTAAGCACAATATAGCACAAGGACAATTCACTCACTGTCCTTACAGGTCCCTGGAAACAAGGACTTGCAGAGTGAAAGAAAAAAAACACTCTCCCTACCTACAGTTTTCTGTCCCTAGAAAAAATGTTTTTTTTAATCACAATATAGCACAAGGACAATTCACTCACTGTCCTTACAGGTCCCTGGAAACAAGGACTTGCAGAGTGAAAGAAAAAAAACACTCTCCCTACCTACAGTTTTCTGTCCCTAGAAAAAAATGTTTTTTTTAATCACAATATAGCACAAGGACAATTCACTCACTGTCCTTACAGGTCCCTGGAAACAAGGACTTGCAGAGTGAAATAAACTGACACTCTCCCTACCTACAGTTTTCTGTCCCTAGAATAAATGTTTTTTTAAGCACAATATAGCACAAGGACAATTCACTCACTGTCCTTACAGGTCCCTGGAAACAAGGACTTGCAGAGTGAAAGAAAAAAAACACTCTCCCTACCTACAGTTTTCTGTCCCTAGAAAAAATGTTTTTTTTAATCACAATATAGCACAAGGACAATTCACTCACTGTCCTTCCAGGTCCCTGGAAACAAGGACTTGCAGAGTGAAATAAACTGACACTCTCCCTACCTACAGTTTTCTGTCCCTAGAATAAATGTTTTTTTTAAGCACAATATAGCACAAGGACAATTCACTCACTGTCCTTACAGGTCCCTGGAAACAAGGACTTGCAGAGTGAAAGAAAAAAAACACTCTCCCTACCTACAGTTTTCTGTCCCTAGAAAAAATGTTTTTTTTAATCACAATATAGCACAAGGACAATTCACTCACTGTCCTTACAGGTCCCTGGAAACAAGGACTTGCAGAGTGAAAGAAAAAAAACACTCTCCCTACCTACAGTTTTCTGTCCCTAGAAAAAATGTTTTTTTTAATCACAATATAGCACAAGGACAATTCACTCACTGTCCTTACAGGTCCCTGGAAACAAGGACTTGCAGAGTGAAATAAACTGACACTCTCCCTACCTACAGTTTTCTGTCCCTAGAATAAATGTTTTTTTAAGCACAATATAGCACAAGGACAATTCACTCACTGTCCTTACAGGTCCCTGGAAACAAGGACTTGCAGAGTGAAAGAAAAAAAACACTCTCCCTACCTACAGTTTTCTGTCCCTAGAAAAAATGTTTTTTTTAATCACAATATAGCACAAGGACAATTCACTCACTGTCCTTACAGGTCCCTGGAAACAAGGACTTGCAGAGTGAAATAAACTGACACTCTCCCTACCTACAGTTTTCTGTCCCTAGAATAAATGTTTTTTTTAAGCACAATATAGCACAAGGACAATTCACTCACTGTCCTTACAGGTCCCTGGAAACAAGGACTTGCAGAGTGAAAGAAAAAAAACACTCTCCCTACCTACAGTTTTCTGTCCCTAGAAAAAATGTTTTTTTTAATCACAATATAGCACAAGGACAATTCACTCACTGTCCTTACAGGTCCCTGGAAACAAGGACTTGCAGAGTGAAATAAACTGACACTCTCCCTACCTACAGTTTTCTGTCCCTAGAATAAATGTTTTTTTTAATCACAATATAGCACAAGGACAATTCACTCACTGTCCTTCCAGGTCCCTGGAAACAAGGACTTGCAGAGTGAAATAAACTGACACTCTCCCTACCTACAGTTTTCTGTCCCTAGAATAAATGTTTTTTTTAAGCACAATATAGCACAAGGACAATTCACTCACTGTCCTTAGAGGTCCCTGGAAACAAGGACTTGCAGAGTGAAAGAAAAAAAACACTCTCCCTACCTACAGTTTTCTGTCCCTAGAAAAAATGTTTTTTTTTAAGCACAATATAGCACAAGGACAATTCACTCACTGTCCTTCCAGGTCCCTGGAAACAAGGACTTGCAGAGTGAAAGAAAAAAAACACTCTCCCTACCTACAGTTTTCTGTCCCTAGAAAAAATGTTTTTTTTAAGCACAATATAGCACAAGGACAATTCACTCACTGTCCTTCCAGGTCCCTGGAAACAAGGACTTGCAGAGTGAAAGAAAAAAAACACTCTCCCTACCTACAGTTTTCTGTCCCTAGAAAAAAAGTTTTTTTTAATCACAATATAGCACAAGGACAATTCACTCACTGTCCTTACAGGTCCCTGGAAACAAGGACTTGCAGAGTGAAAGAAACTGACACTCTCCCTACCTACAGTTTTCTGTCCCTAGAATAAATGTTTTTTTTTAAGCACAATATAGCACAAGGACAATTCCCTCACTGTCCTTCCAGGTCCCTGGAAACAAGGACTTGCAGAGTGAAATAAACTGACACTCTCCCTACCTACAGTTTTCTGTCCCTAGAATAAATGTTTTTTTAAGCACAATATAGCACAAGGACAATTCACTCACTGTCCTTCCAGGTCCCTGGAAACAAGGACTTGCAGAGTGAAAGAAACTGACACTGTCCCTACCTACAGTTTTCTGTCCCTAGAATAAATGTTTTTTTTAAGCACACTATAGCACAAGCACAAAACACACTGACACTCTCCCTACCTATCCTTCTCTTTCCCTAAACTAAAGGAATCCAGGTTAAGCAAGAAAGAAATAACAGTCACTGTCCCTGCCTATGCTGCTCTATCCCTGCTCCGGAACACACTACACTAGGCCGCCGTGCTGGCGGCCTTTTATAGTGTGGGGCGTGTACTAAACACCCTCAGCAATAATTGGCCACAGGCATCCTGCCTGTGGCCAATCATTGCTCTCCTCGCTGCCGGCGCTGTGATTGGCCAAGCATGCGGGGTCACAGTGCATGCTTGGCCAATCACAGCGCCTGGATGACACTGCGATGGCGTAGTGCATTGTGGGCCGTTCGCGTCACTCGAATTTGGCGCGAACGGCCCAAATCGTTCGATCTTCGTCGAACGATCGAACAGCCGATGTTCGAGTCGAACGTATGTTCGACTCGAACACGAAGCTCATCCCTACCACCGAACCACCCTTTGCTCCCATTAACAGAGTCCATACACCGATCACAGTCCAACTGTTGGTTTATTTCGTATCTCCACATACAGGCAATGCGATGGCATGATACGGTGGGATGAGCAGGTCGAGGCACTATACTGATCTGGGTCCCCACACCCCCTGTGCTATGACCAAGGGTTGTAGGAGTCTTGACATGAATACCTCCGTTGCATTGCGGCCCCTATCAGGGGAAGATGTCCTCCAAGGGAGTTACCGAAGGCCCATCCGTCACCGGGTTGACACTACACCGGGTCTTCGAACGAGTGACCTCCCCAGCCTCCTCACCTCAGATGCGGGTCCCCTCGCAAGGGGCGCCCTGGAGCAACTTCACCCTTGCGGAACCCAGTCGGAGTCACCAGGTCCCAGGCCTCCTGAATAGTACCTCACCCCAGGCTGAAGGTGCCTGGGATGGACTCCATCTTCATTCCGGCCTGGCCTAAGGCGCCTAGGCCGGAACCTTGAACCGCCCGCACCCAGGCCTAAGGTGCCTGGGTGCGTGAAGAGATGATCCCCCGAAAAAGACCTTGTGGCGAGGGCGTCTCCCCCTTTTATCTCCTCCCTTCGATACCACAGCGGGTTCCCCGCCCCGGCCGTACCATCTCCAGGAAGGGACAAAGAAGGGTAGCACTCCGGTAGTGATTCTACCCTGAGCCAGTAGGTACACTGACACCCACTGGTCAAGGAGAATATTACACCACCCAATCCTCCACGAATAACAAAAAGGGGTCTGAACCCTAACACAATTACACACTTGGGTCACACTACCCCCAGGTGTATCCCACTAAATTGAGAACCCTGCTACATAAATAACCCCCATAATGACATTACCTTTCAGTTTAAAAAAATAAATAAACACCTAGCGGCTTATTACTAGTTTCTATGCCCTCCCTTGAATTAGCATGCTCCCAGTTTGAGTGCAGGCTTAAAGAGGAACTGCAGTCTGCTCACAGAATTTTGTAATACAAATATCTTTGCCATTCTGATGCTTCCCTCCAACCACTTTTGCATATTTTATATATACTGTGATTCTGTACTTGCCAAATATGCTGCAGAAATCTCCATCCACTGAGTCTGGCTGCACCCATTTTAATTGTGGGCAGCTGAAGCTGCTGCCTGTTCACTTCCTGGATTTACACAGACACACAGAGGCACACCTCCAACTCTGCAGCGCTCATTTGCCCTCTTTTAAATCATCCCCCTCCCTTCCTGGCAAACTCTCACTAGAGTGAGAGAGAGCGAGAGCTGTGCATAATGACAAGAAACAGGAAGTGGGCTCTATAAGGTATTTAATGGCAGAAAAAAATGTTTTACTATCCAAAGTTAAAACAACGAGGGCAGAAGATTAAATAGATGGAAAGATGAAAAGATTACTGAAATTCCACTTTAAGGAAGCCATTGAGTAGCATAAGATGCTTGTGTCAGCTTTCTGCTTGAAGCTGCCCTTAGGAATACATGTTTTCAGTAGTGGATGTTAGAATACAATAGCTGGCAGGGAAGATTCCTCCATCCATGCTCTTTAGTATAAATAGGAGAATCTGTTGGTTTCTCACATTTAGCTGCATGACTAAACTAGAGAAATGTAGTGTAGGGATAGCCTTACACGTACACATTACTTAGTATACATTAATATCAGAAAATATGATTGATGCTTAGTCTGTGAGGATAATGAGGTGAGGAACCCCTTAAACTGAGTGGTTAATGGGATGTCATACTCAAAATTCATAATAAGCAATCAAAAAAGATTGAACAGCTCAGCTTTGGATGCAGGCAGGCTATATATAAATAAATTCCCTTAAACTTTCTTTGGAGAAGATTGTGAATCCTGGCAGGATCATGAATTGCATTGAGACTAGGCAGGGCAGTGTGTTGTAACGGGTGCGGGGTGGACAGGTGACACTTCTTCCTCCATGTTCCCCTTCTCGTTGGTCACCAAGTGTGGGTCACATAGGAGGCCTACCCTGGGTGGATTCTTCTGGGCTATGCTAGGCATGTTGTACAGCAGGGATATACAATTAGCGGACCTCCAGCTGTTGCCAAACTACAAGTCCCATGAGGCATAGCGAGACTCTGACAGTAGCAAGCATGACACCCAGAGGCAGAGGCATAATGGGACTTGTAGTTTTGCAACAGCTGGAGATCCGCTAATTGCATATCCCTGTTGTACAGGGTTGCTGCTTCACACATGGGGTACAGTACCTTTTACAGGAATAACCGACTTACCTCTATTAACACCTTCAGCCCCGGAAGAATTTACGTCCTTCCTTACCAGAGCCCTTTTTGCGATTCGGCACTGCGTCACTTTAACTGAAAATTGCGCAGTTGTGCGACGTGGCTCCCAAGCAAAATTGATGTCCTTTTTTTCCCACAAATAGAGGCTTTCTTTTGGTGGTATTTGATCACCCCTGCGGTTTTGAAAAAAATGCAATATTTTTTACTTTTTGCTATAGTAAATATCCCCAAAAAATCTATAAAAAAACAAAATGTTTCCACAGTTTAGACCGATATGTATTTGTAACGACAGGGGTTAACGTTGTTTAAATATATTCCATTCCTGAACACAGCTACCAGACACTCCAACCAGCCGAATAAGACCCCATACAAATAATTCTCCCCGCACAAACGAGACAATGCTCTGTGTTGAAGTTCCAAAACAGGGAATGAATCTTTATTACAAGCACATGGTAACACTCTTCTCTTCAAAACACTTCCCATAATAGGCAGCCAGACAGTCTACCAAGCTCCAATCCACATCATCACAAACAACAATGAAAAGGTCTTTGGAAGCTAGTCTGGATTTAATCTACATTACACAGGCAGCCAGGTGGTTGAAGTTGAACACATCAGCATCTCTCAATTAACCTGTTCAGTTCAAACAACCAGTAAATAGTCCTTTACAAATATCCTGGGGAATCTTGTGGATTACTATGACAGAACCATTTTAAAGCAATCCAAGACATATTCTCAATGTCCATTATTTTCTGGCTCATACTTTCTAAGAACTTCTGGGTTCCACGGGCCCTCCCGTTACAGTATTCTTCTACCTATTTTTGGTAAAAAAAAATCGCAATAAGCGTTTGATTGGTTTGCGCAAATGTTATAGCGTCTACAAAATAGGGGATAGATTTATGGCATATTTATTTTACTAGTAATGGCGGCGATCTGCGATTTTTTTTTTAATTTAATTTTTATTTTATTTTTTATTGTGACCGTGACATTGCGACGGACATATCAGACACTTTTGACACAATTTTGGGACCATTCACATTTATACAGCGATTAGTGCTAAAAAATTGCACTGATTACTGTGTAAATGTGACTGGCAGGGAAGGGGTTAACACTAGGAGGCGCTGAAGGGGTTAAATATGTTCCCTAGTGAGTGATTCTAACTGTAGGGGGAGGGGACTCACAAGGGGAGGAGACCGATGTGTGTTCCTCTGTACTGGGAACACACATCGGTCTCCTCACCTCTGACAGGACATGGATCTGTGTGTTTACACACACACAGATCCACGGTCCTGCCATGATTGCGGGCAATCGCGGGTGCCCGGCGGACATCGCGGCTGCCAAGCACGCGCACCGGGTCCCGAGCGATGCTGCGCGCTCACCCCTAGACGGCCGGGAAGCCAAAGACGTCCTATGACGTCCACCCAGGATGGGAGATCCCATCTGTGGACGTCATTTGACGATGGGCGAAATGTGAAGTGGTTAAACTCTTCATGCAATGTACATCACTGTTACTTGTGCATTTAGAAGGGACATGCAGAGCCAATGCCCTCTCCACCTGTCCACCATATCACCTACCTCACCCTCCGTACTGCTATGTAGTGCTGACCCCGTGCATGCTCTTCACTCTCTTCCCCATACCTCCCAACCCGCACGAATTCTGTGAGACTTTCCCGCATAGACACCTTTTTCCCGCAGTCCTGCGATAGAGTACTGAATGTCCCGCAGTGGAATTTTTAAATGTTGGGAGGTATGCTTCCCTAGTTGTGTACAGGATGAGCATTGGTGGTGCAGGTCTGCTCCCATTGCTATGGGATCACTGCACAATAAGTGCGGACAACTCTCTCTCTTTCTCTCTTTCACTCTCTCGAAAATTCAGCCACAGTGACCCCTGTGGTGGGATGACTATTGATCAACATATAACTGAACCAGACCTTGCAGCAGACTTGCAGAATGTTTGCAAAAAATGTTGATCTGGAGTCATGCAATGTGGACTTGCTGCAATTGTTCAACAAACTTGTGAAGCCTAGCAATAGCTTGGCAAGTTATTTCAAACTTGCAGCACAATTACTTCCTATCTGGGATGCAAGCAGTCCCAGACCTTGCAGCAATCAATGGCACTTACTTCCCCAAACACATGTACAACGAGAGTCTTTAGCAGAGAACCTACTCGCAATGTTCAAGGATAGCTGTTGCCTACTAGCTTCCATGCAATGTTCCCCTGTGATTCCAGGATCCCTTAGGTCAGCTTCCACAGGTGATGCCCTCCAGCAAGTATCACTTAATACAGATTTTTTTTTTTTCAGACCCACAGCCAAGCACAGGCTGAGGTTCAACATCCGCTCCCATGTACACAGGCTGATTCTCAGAGGCAGCAGCTGCAGGACAAGAACCCTCTGAACAGACCTCCCAAACATTTATAGTCTCACTAGCCACCTTCTGGACGCCCCTTTACAGGCATTGGCTGAGGTCTGATAAATATTAATAACCCTCCTACTCTACTTTCTGGAAGCTTCTTCCATAAGTAGGTAGGAGTAATCGACCACCAAACATGGGTAAAACTTGACCAGACTAACAAAACAGATAGCTACTCCACTGAGTACAGCAGAGATAGATAGTTTTACCTAACAAGACTAAGAAACTATATTGTGCAAAAAAAAAATATGCTTTTATTTTTTTATTCTAAAAGGTATTACGTTGGCAACTCCACAGAGGTTTTATTTGAGAGGTGGTTTTACTGTGAAGACCTGGGAAAGCAGCTGGCTCCAGTTATTGATGCGTAAGTTCACCACCTACTGTCCAATTGAAGTATTGCAAGGGAAAATGTGTGTGTATATTAAAAATGTATAAAAATAACACTTACACTCACATGTTACAGTGCCGAACCAGGCACCAGGTGTAATCAGCATATGCAAGCCGGCTAGTCCTAGAGGGATAGCGTGGAGTCCGCGTCTCTCTTAAAGGCAAAGCCTAGATTGGATGTGTGATGAGGACCTGGAATGGCTGCTCCTCTGCTCCGACATATGTTTCACCATATTGGCGTCTTCAGGAAGTGGAGGAAGTCTTCAGGATGTAGGCTGTTTTACAGCTTTGTACATGTATTTAATAAAGAAATACCATTTTGGATGTCATCCCCGGTGCCAACCATCCCTTTCCTTATTCTAATTAGAAAATAGAGTCCACCTGTGTGTAATTTAATCTCAGTATAAATACATCTGTTTTGTGAAGCCCTCAGAGGATTGTAAGAGAACCTTGGTGAACAGACAGCATCATGAAGGCCAAGGAACACGCCAGACATGTCAGGGATAAAGTTGTGGAAAAGTTTAAAGCAGGGTTAGGTTATAAAACCAATATCTCAAGCTTTGAACATCTCACGGAGCGCTGTTCAATCCATTATCCGAAAATGGAAAGAGTATGGCACAACTGCAAACCTACCAAGACATGGCCATCCACCTAAACTGACAGGCCAGGCAAGGAGAGCATTCATCAGAGAAACAGCCAAGAGGCCCAAGGTAACTCTGGAGGAGCTGTAGAGATCCACAGCTCAGGTGGGAGAATCTGTCCACAGGACAACTATTAGTTGTGCACTCCACAAATCTGGCCTTTATGGAAGAGTGGCAAGAAGAAATCTATTGTTGTAAGAAAGCCATAAGAAGTTTTGTTTGCAGTTTGCAAGAAGCCATGTGGAGGGCACAGCAAACATGTGGAAGAAGTTGCTCTGGTCAGATGAGACCAAAATTGAACTTTTTGGCTTAAAAGCAAAACGCTATGTGTGGCGGAAAACTAACACTGCACATCACCCTGATCAAACCATCCCCACTGTGAAACATGGTGGTGTCAGCATCATGATGTGGGGATGCTTTTCTTCAGCGGGGACAGGGAGGGTGGTCAGAGTTGATTGAAAGATGGATGGAGCCAAATAAAGGGCAATCTTAGAAGAAAACCTGTTAGAGTCTGCAAAAGACTTGAGACCGGGGTGGAGGTTCACCTTCCCGCAGGACAACGACCCTAAACATACAGCCAGAGCTACAATAGAATGGTTTAGATCAAAGCATATTCATGTGTTAGAATAGCCAGTCAAAGTCCAGACCTAAATCCAAATGGAAATCTGTGCCAAGACTTGAAAATTGCTGTTCACAGACGCTCTCCATCCAATCTGACAGAACTTGAGCAATTTTGCAATGAAGAATGGGCAAAAATATCACTCTCTAGATGTGCAAAGCTGGTAGAGACATCCCCAAAAAGACTTGCTGTAATTGCAGTGAAAGGTGGTTCTACAAAGTATTGACTTAGGGGGGGGGGGCTGAGTACAAATGCCCCCCCGCACTTTTCACATATTTATTTGTTAAAAAAAGTTCAAATCATTTTCCTTCTATTTCATAATTATGTGCCACTTTGTGTTGATCTATCACATAAAATCCCAATAAAATCCATTTACGTTTTTGGTTGTAACTTGACAAAATGTGGAAAATTTCAAGGGGTATGAATACTTTTTCAAGGCACTGTAGGTGATGACCCTGCAAAGTTTACAATCACAGATCTGCCAACCCAGCGAATAGATATCCATACAAAAGGGAACTTTGCATCCCTATTAGTCTGATGAATATACAATTGAAAGCATATTTTAATGAGGTGAAACAAATGTCAATGTAAAAAAGAGACAAATAATTCCACAGTTGCACACTAATTAGTCTACAAATCTCCTAAATATTAGCATTGTGAAATGATCAATATATATATATATATATATATATATATATATATATATATATATATAATATACTCCAACATATGCAAATCAATATGGTAATACAGCCCAACTTAAAGTGATGAAAAGACAGTGAAACAAAATCTCATTGATCTACCAAAATCCTTCACCAAAGTTATGTGTGCAATTCCACTGCCTTAAAGTGGTTGTAAACCCACTTTGACAACTTGCACCTACAGGTAAGCCTAGATTAAGGCCTCCCTTTAGGTACAAGAAATATCTCCTTAACCTACACGGTTAAGGAGATATTTGCTGAAATCACAGCACCGATGTCTACGGCGCATGCGCGCCGTAGACAACGGTGCAGGCGCACTAGCGGGCCGGCATCGTTGCCGGTTTTCTGAATGGGATCTTGCCGGCCCGAGCACGCATGCGTGTGACGTCATCGCCGCTCCGACCAATCACAGCGCCGGAGCGGCGATAACAGGAAGAAGCTCTGAGCGGACATGGCGGCGGCGGAGAACGAGGAGGACTTCGGGGGCTTCGATTTCAGGTAAGTGCCACATAATGACTGCTCAGATCTGCCTGTCCGTTTTTTCAGGCGGATCCGAGCGGGCCATCCATTAACTCCTATGGGCAGGTGGATGTCAGCGGAGATGTGTCCTCTGACACTCGTCTGCAATCCTGATCTGATCAAGACAAACGTATGGCGATACGTCTGCCATCCGTCTTGATGGAAACGGCCACGCTGTACGTTTTCGTCCTATCTTCCCATAGAAATCAGCGGGCCTCTGACAGGCCCCTCCCCGCTCCAGAGATGGACCTGTCATCCACTGCCTCAGCGGAGATCAATGGAGCCCTGAGGCGTTAAACACTGAACTGGACATTAACTGCTTTAATAGTGCTTCACGTGGTGAAAATAAAATAAAAACAAAGTATCAGTCTGCACACACTCCAATTTTCTCTGTTCACATAAACATGCATGCCTAGGCTATATTAGCATGCACGTTTATGTGAAAAACTGTGAAAATAAAGATTTTAGGAATTCCTAGACTTCTATAATAAAAAATAAAAATAAATAACTAATAAACATATCAATATTTCATTTCAGATTTTTCAACTCGAAACAATATAAAACTGGAAAGCCAGACCCAGGTAACATAAAACTGTCAGTACAAGGAACATTTTTTATTTTTTTATAATTTTCAGATTTTGCTGTTTCGTTAAGCTGGACTGCAGAACTTTTTATCCAACCCTAATTAGATTCAACAAAATTGTACAACTACTGTACTAATACATGTACAAGAGATCAGCTAGATATAAATAATATTTCCTCACCCTCCTACTACTCTAGTCTTAACTTATATCGCCCCAAACCCTGGCCCTCCACCATCAAGCTCTAACCCCCAGAACTGTCAGTCTCCCGCAGCCGCAACCCTTGCACTCTTATTTAAATTTCCCTGCTTCCATGAGCCAGCTCACCCCTCATACAGTATGTGCCCTTTGGAATGCCTACTTGCTATTACTGAAACCTGGCTCCAGGAATCCAGTTCTGTCTTTCCAGCTGGCCTCTCCCATGGAGGCCTCTTCTGGACTCACCCAGACCCAGCGGACCAAAAGGAGGTGGAGTTGAACTTCTCGTTTTCCCACAAAACACCTTCCAGGTTTTCCCTACCGCTCCCTTTCTGTCCCTGTGCTCTTTTTTAATAGTGCATTCTATTTGTTATCTACCTATCTCCTGGCCCAGTATCTCGCTTTCTCGATGACTTCTCTGCATGTCTACCCTTTTTTTTCCTCTGAAGTACTGTACCTGGCATCATCCTCGGTGACTTTAACATTCCAGTCAATGTTTACACCTCAGCCACTTCTTAACTACTCAACCTAACCTCCTCTTTTAACCAACACAATGAACACAAACCACCACTTCCTCCAATAACACCCTTGACCTTGTATTCTCCCACCTCTGCACTCCCAGCAACTCCTCTAACACCCCTTTTCCTCTCTGATCACAACCTTATCAGTTTTAAACTCTCCCGGTCTCAAAACTCCCATGCCTCCAACCAGCAAACAGTTACCCATAGAAACCTTCTCCACCTCAACCTTTCCCTTCTTCATTCTGCTATTGGACTGCCTTTATGACAAAATCGCACCCCTATCATGCCTAGACCTGACCACCTCCGTCTACAACAGCTTACTACCACCCCCCTTACACACTTGCTCCTCTCTTTACACGCATAACCACGCCTCACTTGCTACAACCCTGGCAAACGGACGACACCAAAAGTCTCAATCCCTGCAAGAGTTTACCCTTCACAAATCTGCCCTTCTCAAATACAACTCATGCCTCCACACCGCTAAATAAACCTACTATGGCACTCTCATCAAAACCCCCTCATCCAATCCTTGTCAACTGTATTCTAACCTTAATTCCTTATTTCACCCCTCACTGCCGTCACCTACCAACTTACTTATGGTACAGAAGTTTGCCAGTCATTTCAAAAACAAGATAGATACAAATTGTTAAAGAGATCTCCAGGGTCCACCATTCTTCTCCAACCAACATACCAGGTCCAACATCACACTCAATACTTTCCTCCTTTTGACCCTGTTACCACTGAGGAAGATGTCAAACTCCTTTCTGAGGCCCACCTCACCACCTTTCCCCTGGATCCTGTCGCCTCACTATGACCACCTTCCTGTTCTATCCTAAAATCTCTTACCCACATCTTCAACCTCTCCCTCTCCTCTGGCACCTTTTTCCTCCCCACTCAAACATGCACTGATTACCACCATACTTAAACCCTCACTGGACCCCACCTGCTTAACCTCTAAAATTCTTTAATGCATTGTCCACAACCATATGGGTTGCTACCTTGCTGACAACAACCTTCTCGATCTCCTACAGTTTGGCTTCCTCCCACAACATTCCACTGAACTGCCCTTCTAAAACTCACTAATGACCTACTAACTGCTAAAGCCAACGTCCATTACTCTATTCTTGTACTCTTATTCCTTTCCGCTGCCTTTGACACAGTTGACAACCCACTCCTCCTCAATAAACTCCACTCCCTTGGCTTCCGTGACTCTGCTCTTTCCTAGTTCCCCTCTTACCTATATCAGCACACTTTTAAGGTCACATGTGTAGCACTTACCCCCGAAGGAGCTACTGGTTTTGTTTTGGGTCTGCAAACTACCTCCAAGGCTTCCGTTGTCAGGGTAGAGCGTCTTTAGAAAAGCCAATGTCCACACAGATGTAAAGCCTAAACAGTAATGCCGCGTACACACAATCGTTTTTAATGTCATTTTCAAAAACGACGTTTTTCTCGACATGATTTTTCTTGTTTCCTCTCAAGCCTGTCTTGCATACACACGTTCATTTAAAAAAACGCTTGAGCAAAGCGCAGTGACGTACAACACGTACGACGGCACTATAAAGGGGAAGTTCCGTTCTAAAGGCGCCACCCTTCATGTTAGTAAAGTTTGTTGAGCGACGATTCGCGCTTTTCAGCCTCGTGCTTTTCAGTCCGTTACAGCGTGACGAATGTGCTATCTCCATTACGAACGCTAGTTTTACCAGAACGAGCGCTCCCGTCTCATACTTGATTCTGATCATGCACGTTTTTTTTCCCCTAGTAAAAGCATACACACTACCGTTTTTCACGTCGTTAAAAAAACGAAGTGAAAAAAAGACGTGAAAAAATAGAGCAGGTTCTCATTTTTTTTTTAGCCCATTTTTCACATCGTTAAAAATGCTCTGGAGCCTACACACAATCGTTTTTAATGCCCAATTAAAAAAATCGCATTTTTAACGACGTGAAAAACGATCGTGTGTACGCGGCATCAGGCTTTATTTTCTTTGCTGTAGGAAATTGAGGGGAAAGTAGGAAACAAGAGAAGTATAGGGGAAGGTTCAGGCACACAGCACCAAAGGCACAAAGAATTTGTAAACGTCGCCACTCAAGCCTGAGTGGGTATTGTTCACCCGGATAGTTCAGTTTCTTTCGGTCCTAGCAGCCGGGATGACGCACGGATCAGTTTTATATGAAACTTAGGGATGCATCCAGGAATCCTCTGCCACAGGATTATTAAAGTCCCGAACCTCCTAGCCCAGCAATAAGGAGAACTCTATGCCAGATTGGCGTATTGCAGGGCTTGTAAAGTAATGGATCCCTCCTTAGGTAGGCTGCCAAGCTTTCTCCCGAGACAGCAGTACCGTTGCCTGTCTCCTCTGGGGCAGATCCTCCCCTGGCCTCCTTCCAGGTGGGCAGCTTGGGATCCTTTTCCAAGGCGTAGGCCCCAGCCAGCAAAACTGGGCCTACCAGGTAGCGATGTAGCCTTGGGCTGAAGGTGCCCGGGGCTAGAACACACACACACGCACCCCGTGCTATGAGGGCCACGAGGCGCACCACCCGAACCAATGGCATCTGCCCCTTATGTACCCCAGCATGCACCGCGGGCCAACCATGCCCACTGTACGGCTGCCGAGAAAGGACACCCAATACTGCTGTGATACCCCTGTATTCCAACATGGGCCAGCGGTGACAGTGCCACCTACAGGGAATATAACTGGCAAGCAGTATCACAACCAGGGCAGAAGCAGAATAAAAATCCGTAAGTCTGAGCCCAACTATTAGCTCAGAACACCCTCTAAATTTAACATAGCGTGGACCAATTTGGGACCGGCGCCACACATGTAACACCATCTACTTTGCTCCTCTTCATCTTTCTGTTGGGGTACCCCAAAGCTCTGTCCTTGGGCCCCTCCTATTCCCCCTCTACACCTCTTTCCTGGGCCGGTTGATAACCTCTCAGGGCTTCCAATACCACCTCTACACTGACACCCATATCTATTTCTCCACTCCCCAGCTCACCCTCTCGATCTTATGTATCACAAATCTACTGAGCGACATATCAGTAAGGATGTCACGCCAGTTCCTCAAACTCGGTCATTCTAAAACTGAGCTTTAAAGATTTCCTCTTTGGCGATCATCCCCCCCGTGATTTTACCATTGAGTTTAACGGCACAACCATTGGTCCCTCTGCACATGCCAGGGTGCTGTGTGTAATCCTAGACTGACCTCTCCTTTAGGCCCCACATCCAGTCACTGGCTAAATCTTGCCACCTCAACCTGCTTAACATTTCCAGAATTCTCCCCTTCCTGACCAACGACACTACAAAAGAACTTATTCACTCCTTGGTTATATCCCACCTTGAGTACTGTACTGCAACTCTCTTATTACAGGTCTACCTTTACACAGGCTATCCCCCTTCAGTCTATTATGAATGCTGCTGCTAGACCTATACACCTTACTAACCAATCAGTGACTGCTGTCTCTCTTTGCCAATCCCTTCATTGGTGTCCAATACCTCAATGTATAAATTCAAAATACCAACCACGACATACAAGGCCATCCACAACATCACTCCCAGCTACATCACCAACCTCATCTGCAGATATCACCCAAATCATCCTCTCAGCTTCTCTCAAGACATCTTGCTCTCTAGCTCCCTTGTTACCTCCTCTCATGCTTGCCTCTAGGACTTTTACAGAAGCTCTCCCATCCTCTGGAACTCCCTACCCCAATATGTCCAATTTAGTCCCTACCCAGGCCACCTTTAGGTGATCCCTAAAAACGAATTCATTTAGGGAAGCCTACCCCACCTCCACCTAAAAAGATGTACTTGAGTCCCCTCCTTTAGATCATCCCCTGCAGCTATTACCCTTTGTACCACCTCCCCCTCCCTTTTAGATCAGTAGTCTTCAAACTGCGACCCTCTGCTTGCTTTTATCTGGCTCCTGGGGCATTACTCCCAGACACTATTCTCCCAACTGACATCAACAATGGGGCACCATTTCTCCCACTGATACCAACAATGGGGCACTATTCCTTCCCATAATATCAAATGTGGTGATATTTTCACCCATTGATACCAGGAAAATTTCCATTCCCACTGTCCACAGTCTGGCCCCCCTAAAGTCTGAAGGACAATAAATTGGCCCTTTGTTTAGAAAGTTGGAGACCCCTGCTGTAGATTGTAGGCTCCATGAGCAGGGCCATCCTATTCCTTCTGTAATAAACTGTGCTGTAATTGTACTGTCCCCCTATTGTAAAGTGCTGTGCAAATGCTTGTTGCTATATAAATTCTGTATAATAACAATAGTAATGCATGTATACTCAGCTAATCTCATGTTTGTATGAATTTCTATCATGTATTGGTGTCAGGGAAATATTAATATTCATTAGTAACAAAGATGATGCTAAAAAGGAAGTAAAGTCTTCTTCTTTTTTATTTTATTTTAGCTTTTTCCTTACCTGCAAAGTAAAGGCATAAATGTGCTAGTATGCATCACATACTAGTATATTATGTGAAACGTACCTGCCAACGAAGCCCTCGTCGTCCCCGCTCGAGGTTGCATCCACTTTCACCTGTCATCCTTCAGGGTCCGTGGACCCCGGCTGTGTGACAGGCTGGAGCCGCGTGACGTCACTCCCACGCATGCACGCAGGAGCCGCCGGTCACGGCTCAGGCTTCTGAAAAAAACGGCACGGGCAGCCGTTCCTTCAGAGCGCATGTGCCGATGACATCATCTGTGCAGGATACAGTAAATATCTCCTAAATGGTGCAAGTTTAGGAGATTTTTTCAGTAGCTATAGGTAAGCGGGCATGTACTGGCCATCAGGACTACTGGGAGTTTCCCGGTTGGCCGATGGCTTAGTGGGCTGGTTTGAGTGACAGCCTGTCAAAGTAATGGCTGCACGGCCCACACAGCAATTACTTTGAGCACTACTGTACTGCAGGGGTGGACTGACCTATCGGCACTTTGGGGCCCCATAACAGCTGCAACACTAGCACTGGAAGCAGCTGCAATAGGACCTCTCACAGCATGCTGTTCTCCGCCAGCCCCTCCTTCACTCCCGGCCACCCCAGGTGCTTGTACATGACATCATCCGGGACGGACGAGAAGAGCAGAGGGGTCGGCAGAGAGCAGCGCGCCATGAGGGGTCTTATTGCAGGCATCAGGTGAGGCTCCATGATACTCTCCTGTTCCCCCACGCTGTCCCCCTCTGTCCTCCAGCCCCCACGCTGTCCCCCTCTGTCCTCCACCCCCCCCACTGTGTCCTCCAGCCCCCACGCTGTCCCCCTCTGTCCTCCACCCCCACTCTGTCCTCCAGCTCCCGTGCTGTCCCCCTCCATCCTCCACCCCCCACTATGTCCCCCACTGTATCCTCCAGCCCCCACACTGTCCCCCTCTTTCCTCCACCACCCATGGTTTCCCCCTGTGTCCTCCACCCCCCATGCTGCTCTGTCTTCCACCCCCGTGTCCTCCACCCCCCATGGTGTTCCACTTTGTCCTCCACACCCAACTGTGTCCTCCACCCCCCTACGATGTCCCACTTTGTCCTCCACCCCCACTGTGTCCTCCACCCCCCCCCACGATGTCCCACTGTGTCCTCCACCCCCCCATGATGTCCTCCACCCCCACACTGTCCCTCTGTGTCCTCCACCCCCCCACGGTGTCCCACTGTGTCCTCCACCCCCCACAGTGTCCCACTGTGTCCTCCACTCTCCCCCACCCCCCCCACGCTGTCCCTCTGTGTCCTCCACCCCCCCCCCCACGGTGTCCTACTGTGTCCTCCACCCCCCCAACAGTATTTATACTGTTTTTGTGCGTGTTTGAAAAATTTAAGTGGGCAGGTCTGGATGATGTCCAGGGCCAAACTTTTGTCCAAGTCCAGCCCTGTAGGTAAGAATTTATTATAGGCTTACCTATAGGTACAAACATTAGAAGCAAGTTTACTTCCTCTTTAATAGCCCATTTTCCATCAAAAAGCATACTCTTTGCACTCCTCCTTCATGGGTACTGGCACATGCTCTTCAGGCTTCTATAAATGATCACAGTTGGGCAGCGTTAGGCATCCCTTCCATCCATTGCCCCCAGGTATTTTTCAGTGGTTTGGAACTGTGGCTCCAAACATGGTGGTGGCAGGTTGCCACCACCAGGAGTTTTTTTTTTTATATTCCAATGGAGAACCCACTAAATGGCAAGCCATACAATTGTTTGTCCAGTGGCCTCCCCCATAGGAATATATGGGAAAACTCAGGCTATTGACAACAATAAAATACTTGCCCCTGTCAAACTGTAGTTAGATGATACTTTCCTGCCGGGATCCTAGAAAGTAGTAATTAAATTTGTTTTTTTTGGAGTAGTTCTTTTAATGATTGATTATTCACTTCTGGATTATAGGTCTACTTTAAAATGTAAGCAGACATCCATTAAAATTGCTGCTATTTCTACATTCTTTTACTAAATAGGAACCACTGATCAAACCCAAGTCTCCCGAGTCTCACAGTTTTTAAATGTCACTTTCCAGAAACCATTTTAGTAATTTTGTTAACTTAGAACTCATTTGCATCAGCGAATGTCCCTTAATGTCTTCTGGAGATGATGAAACTTAAATTATTGTGTCCCCTTGTGAATTCCAAAGACTGTAGAAGTTTTGGAGAAGCGTTGTGAGACTCGTCTAACTTCCAGCACCACGCTGAAATACAGATCAGGCCGTGTAATATGCATTAGCTGCAGATGCAATGCACTGACAGAGGCATTTCTTTTTCTTTTTTACGATATAAGATTTTATTAGGTCAGTAAATCACAGAAATACAGATTGGACAGAATAAGCAATAGGCCTGAGATGTAACTACTGTATTTTGTTTCTGGTGAAATAATGGGCATTCGGATGTTAAATCTCATCTCTGCTATCTGAGGAGGAATCCTACATCAGTCATATTTTAGAGAGGAACTCCAGCCTAAAATAAACATTTTCTGGAGCTGCCAGTGGCAACCTGTTTAGATTTTGTAATCATAATCCGTGAACAATGTAATCTTTGAAGTCTATGCATTTACAGTAAATCACACATGTCAAACCCAAATTAGACAGAGGGCTGTAGTGAGAAAAATATTTCTGCAAGGGGCCACATTAGATGTACAGAGGGGCCTCACCAACCTAATCACAAAACATAATAACATAGTAAAACATAAAAATAATATTACTACAATGTAAAATATTCTATACATGATAAAGGTGCCTGAAAACTTTTTTGAATGTGTTCAGTTGCAAAATTATATAAGGAAAGCTTTATGAGCTATTGTAGAGCCTGGGGCTGCACTCTTATGCAATACTTAGAAAAATTACATTTTTAAGTGAATCGATGCAATGCTAAACGAATAAACCTGCATTAATAATAAGACAATATTTAACAAAAAAATAAAAAAAATAACATAAAATTATATCTAAAGGCAAAACATGTTATTGCTGTTCTGGTGACAACCCAATAATTAGAATTTCCCTTCACTTATATAACTGGAACAATGATCAACAGGACATATAGAGAGGGTGAATCTATCTAATGTAAACGTATACAGAAATAAAAACCTTATGGGGGGACTTAAAGTGTTGCTAAATCCACAAAAGTAAAATTACCGTATATACTCGAGTATAAGCCGACCCGAGTATAAGCCGAGGTACCTAATATTACCCCAATAAACTGGGAAAACTTATTGACTCGAATATAAGCCTGGGGGGGGGGGGAAATGTGCCCATTGCCACCTCACTGTGCCAATTGCCCAACCTTACTGTGCCCATTGCCACCTCACTGTGCCACCTCGCTGTACCCATTGCCACCTCAGTGTGCCACCTTACTGTGCCCATTGCCAGCTTACTGTGCCCAACCTCACTGTGTCCATTGCAGCCTCCCTGTGCCCGAGTCAGTGTACCTGAAAATCTTCTTATACTGTGGCCGGCGTCCATTGTTTAAATATCGCGGCTTTCTCCTGGTCCCTTCCATGATAGGCGTTTCCGGCAAACACTGTTTTGAGTGTTCCGCCTATCACGGAGATCCTCTCATTCTCGGACTAGGCTTCCCAGCAGGCACTGTGTTCAGTGTTCTGCCAATCACGGACGTCTTTTCATCCTCGGACAAGAGAACGTCCATGAAAGGCGGAATACTGAACACAGTGTCTGCTGGGAAACGGAGTCCGAGAATGAGAGGACCTCCATGATAGGCGGAACACTCAACACAGTGTTTGCTGGAAACGCCTATCACGGAAGAGACCAGGAGAAAGCCGCAATATTTAAACAATGGATGCCGGCCGCAGTATAAGAAGATTTTCAGGTACTAACTCGATTATAAGCTGAGGGGTGTACTTTCAGCCCTAAAAAAAGGGCTGAAAAACTCGGCTTATACTCAAGTATATACGGTAGTCTGTATATGCAGCAAGGCTAGGTTCACACCTATGCATTTTTTAGTGCAGTTTGCAGAAACACAACAGTCCATTTATAACATGGTTTCCTGTGGTACACATTCACATATATGCGTTTTTCAGCAGCTGCTTCTTTAGAAAGGGTCAGGGACTTTTTTTTTCCCACGCCATATTGTGTTTTGTGTGTAATACACTTGCATTTTTGGTTCATTTAAGTTTATTATTGAGCAGCTTAAAAGGCCTATTCTTCTTTAGACTTCCAAAAACTATCATTAAATGTCCATGTTCTCCTTTTTAGCAATTGAATCTACTTACCTTTTACCACCTTCATATTTTCACTCTCAAGGGCATCACATCCAACACCCAGACCTTTATACACATAGGAAGTCTTTAGTCCTTTGTACTTCTTTCCCCCGACCAGCAGTTTTTCTAATCTATTTGCTCTTTTTCCTCTTTTCTGCAGCATCCAGTTTTATTTAAAGCCCCAGTCTGGGAAGCAACAAAAATTACCCTGGCAGTTGGGCCTGCACAGACTACAAGGGTTAAATGCTCATTAAGTCTAAAAGCAGAAGAATAAGCTGTAATACTTTGTTCCTTGCTCTGGTAGATCTTTGCCATGCTGTGGAAACCGTCCCCAAAGTGGTGTTCCATCTGTAGTTTGCACTCAACATCTTCACCTACAATGCAGGACCAGCAGCCTGGCAGCCAATCCTCAGCCTAATAACCTCAGCAGACGTAAAATCTATTCGAAGTGTAGCAATCCAATTCATTAAAATATTAAAGAGGAAGTAAACCCTGATGGGTTTTATTTCCTCTTTGTTTCCCTGCAAAGGTAAAGCATACTGGGTTACTATGCATCACATAGTAGCCCATTATGTGTCACTTACCTGAAACCGAAGCCTGCAATGTCCCCGATTTCCTCGCTGGCTGGAAGCGTCCATTCTTCACCCCTCGAAAGAAGGGACAAATTCCCCAGTGGGGCTTTGGACAGCAGTATAAAACTATCAGACGACTGTACAATGGATAACAGAAAAACAGTACATTTATTGGGAATCACACAGTAGTAGTATAATAATTACAATGCAGCATATAAGCATAGATCATATGTCAGTAAAATTATATAAAAGGGGCTGGCCCAATGGTACAATATACATTCCACAACAAAGCGTATATCCAAATAGTACAAAGATTGAAGCATGTGGTTGCATATCGAGACGCTAAGGTGCAGAATCCACGACGCGTTTCGACCTGTATGTGGTCATCATCAGGGGGACAATTAGCTCACTAGAAAGTGGAAAGGGTGATCCCAGGGCCAGAAGAGATATGGGCTGTGGAGCAGTCCGGGGGCCCCCCCCGTGGCCGCCCCTGCCAATTCCAGAGGGGACGGGCCCGATCCAAAGGGATTGCAAGGAGTCGCAACAGTGACGCCCTCCAGGGGACGGAAGGGTTGGCATCTGCAATAATTGTTTATTGCAGATGCCAACCCTTCCGGCCCCTGGATGCCCACAATTTAGAATCGCTGCAAAATACAGGATGTCATTATTTCACCCAACAGAAGTTCTGGAACTTACTTTAGCCAACACGTGTCCTGTGATTTTGTTTTTGTGATTTTGCAAACCAAATCATGTGACAATCGCGGCAAAATTGCACCATGTTTGGGGTACCATCGGGAAAAAAATGGCACTGGAAACACGTTCCACATTTTGCCGTGATTCCGCCTGTGATTCAAATCGGCCATCATCCATCGTGAATGGAGCCCAAGTTGGACATTGTTTTTGTTTAGTCATGACCGACTCTTCATGACCTCATGGACCATAGAGTGCCAGGCTTTTCTGTCCTCCAATGCCTTCAAGAGTTTGCTTAACTTCATGTTCATTGTTTTGATAATGCTATCTATCCATCTTGTTTTCTGTTATCCTCTTCTCCTTTTTCCTTCCATGTTTCCCAGTATCAGGGTCTTTTCCAATGAGTCCTGTCTTCGCATTAGGTGGCCAAAGTGTTCGCGTTTCAGCTTCAGGATCTGTCCTTCCAGTGAATATTCAGGGTTGGTTTCCTTCAGGATTGACTGGTTTGATCTTCTTGCCATCCAAGGGACTTTCAAGAGTCTTCTCCAACACCATAGTTCAAAAGCATTAATTCTTCGGCTTTCAGCCCTCCTTATGGTCCAACTTTCACAACTTTCACAACTTTCACAACCATAGGTTACTACTGGGAATACCATAGCTTTGACTATACGGAGGGTGATGTCTCTGCTTTTTATAATGTTGTCTAGGCCTGCCACTCCTTTCCTTTCAAGAAGCAAGTGTCTCTTAATTTTATGGCTACAGTCACCGTCTGCCGTGATCTTGGAGCCTAGGAAGATTAAATCTGTCACTGTTTCCATTTTTTCTCTTCTATTTGACAAGGAGTGATGGGACCAGTTGCCATGATCTTAGTTTTCTTAATGTTCAATTTCAGGCCAGCTTTTGCTCTCTCCTCTTTCACCTTCGTTAAGAGACTCTTTAGTTCTGCCATTAGTGTGATATCGTCTGCATATCTCAGGTTGTTGATATTTCTCCCTGCGATCTTCATTCCGGCTTGTGATTTGACAATCCTGGCATTTCTCATGATGTACTCTTCATATAAGTTAAATAAGTAGGGTGACAATATACATGACAAACTCTTTTTTCTCAATTTTGAACCAGTCAGTTGTTCCATGCCCTGTTGTAATTGTTGCTTCTTGACTTGCATACAGGTTTTTCAGAAGACAGGTGAGGTGGTCTGGTATTCCCATTTCTTTGAAGCCCTGTACACACGATCGGTTTGACTGATGAAAACCGTCCGATGGATGGTTTTCATCAGACCAACCGATCGTGTATGGGACCCATCGGTCTTTTTTCCATCGGTTTTAAAAAATAGAACATGTTTTAAATTTTTCCGATGGATAAAAAACCGATCGAAAACTCAGATCGTCTATGGGCAAGTCCATCGGATCAAAAACCCACGCATGCTCAGAATCAAGTCGACGCATGCTCAGAAGCATTAAACTTCATTTTTCTCGGCTCATCGGAGTGTTTTACGTCACCGCGTTTGTAACGGTTGGTTTTTTGACTGATGGTGTGTGGGCAAGACTGATGAAAAACAATTTCGTCGGATTTCCGATGGACAAATCCATCGGACGAAAATCCATAGGTTATCCGATCGTGTGTACGGGGCTTTAGTCTTTGCCACATCTTGTTGTGATCCACACAATCAAAAGCTTTACTGTAGTCAATAAAACAGAAGTAGACATTCTTCTGGAACTCCCTTGCTTTCTCCATGATCCAGCGAATGTTGGCAATTAGATCTCTAGTTGGACATATGCAATAACTACCTCACAAAAGTTCCAATCCTTCCCCATCCAACCAGAAAAAAAAGTTTGAGCTTTGCATACACTTAAAAAAAATATTTACATACAAAGCCCTTCAAATAGTACACTATAACAGCATTCTATGCCAAACCATTCTCTCTGATGTGTCTCTCCCCGTCTTGTTTTGGTTAATTTACTAAGGAATTTTTTGCTTTCTAAAAATGCCGCTTTCACTGGATCTGGGTAAACTACAAATGAAAACCAACTTCAAATCAGCTGAAGTTTTATTTGTATAATTTAATTATCTCTTTTTTTTTTTACAGATTGGACACCACAACTCCCTTTCCCTCTTAGCACTGTAAAAGTCATGGAACCATTTTCATTTCAAAGTTGGCTGGATAAGCATCGTTCAGAAATCATTCAGAAAAAATACTTACAGTTATTTGCAGGCGATCATGAGACAGAGGTATGGTATCTCATTGCCTTTAGTATATAAACCCCTTTGTCTTAACCGTCTAACTGCCACTATTACTCCAACACTTCCTATACCTGATATGTGGCTGCTGTACCATATACTTGTATGAGAAAATATCCTGTTCTCTTTGTATTGCTTCCTTTATGTGAAATTCCTGGTGTTCCTGACAGTTCCTGCTTTCATATTTCAAACTGGCCACACTGGGCATGGGAGCACATCGTGGTCAGTTCCCTAGCTGTGCTCCTCTCCAATGATCAGACTTGTCCTGACATGCCCCCCCTGCACATTCATTCACTGGTGTAGAGCCCTGCTACTTTTGAACAGGCACTATTCTGTAAATTTAGGGGTATCTGAGCTGTAGCTCAGAGTGATTATGTAAATTGTTGGTTTCTGTTCCAGCTTTAGCTGTTTGTGCGCATTTCCCACTGTTGTCAGTAGGTGTCACTGTTGTCACAGGACAGTGTGAGAAATACAGCCAGCTGAAGTGTATTGGATATTCTTTCTCCAGAAAACAGCCCAATCAGGAGTTCACACGCTGCTGGCTCTTCTACCTCGGGCCTTGCTGGCTCGAGGCGGTGCTGCTACAAGTAGGCCCAGAAGCCTGTCTGGGGGTTACTTAACTGAAGGTGGTCCTTTGCTGTCTGTTCTGCGGGAAGAAGCCACTCAAGCGGAGAATATTCCAGGGGAGGACCTTACTGGAGAAGACCGAGCTGATGGCTGGTATCTCAGGAAGGGCCTGGTGATTCGTTAGGAAGGTTAACTTGGGTGCATCCTCCACACAGTACTGCCAGATGGCTTAAAGGTTCAGGTACTGTGCAGCTGACCTAACTGACTACTGGCTAAACAATCCTGTGGCAGGGGATTATCCAGGAGTTTCCACTTTTCAACCAAGTCTGTGGCAGAGAATTTGTCCGTGCTTCATACCGGCTGCTAGTTCGGTGTGAGAGGCCTATCCAGTTGTCGCAAGAACCAGAGACGGAAAGCTAGTCATCTGGATTCAAGAACCGCATTAGTGATCTGCAAAACCCAAGGTATCTGAACTTCCCCTAACTCTCTATCCTTCTACCTGAACTTGTTTAATAAAGCAATTGGGATACGGACTGACATGACTGGCAATCACCTCTATTCTGATTACTTAAAATAGACTCTTAAGTTCTGGGACGGTGAAATGTGGGGTAACGGCAGGACCCAAAATGAATCCAGCAGCCCTTCGGGGGTATCGCTACACTGGAAAGCTCAGTTTGCTGGTACTTCTCCTCTCCCCAGCTCTTATGCAGCTGGGAACAGAGGGAGTTTGATCACTTATATATATATATATATATATATTTTATATATATATATATATATATATATATATATATATATACCGTATGTGTGTATATATATATATATATATATATATATATATATATATATATATATATATACATTTTTTTTATCTATATGCAAATGTTTTGCCTTTCATTTCTATTTCAAACTGAGTGGGTTGTTTTACAAGGTGATTGTTTAAAGGAAGCGGAAACATAACAGACTTACTATTAATAAACTAAAAGTATCCAGTCCAGAAGCACAAATTGGTGCACCATCCAATAATATAGCAGCACCCCTGTCAGTCCTTATCATGACCGACATTCATATGTTTTGATCATATGAGGAACAGATGGGTGACACTTGGTGAGTAGTGATGAGCCGAACACCCCCGGGTTCGGTTCGCACCAGAACCCGCGAACGGACCGAAAGTTCGAACGAACATTAGAACCCTATTAAATACAATGGATGCGAACGTTCGAATTCTAAAGTGCTAATTATAAAAACTATTATGCATGTTATTGTCCTAAAAAGGGTTTGGGAACCCGGGTTCTGCACCAGGGGACATGTATCAATGCAAAAATAAGTTTTAAAAACGGTCGTTTTCCGGGAGCAGTCATTTTAATGATGCATAAAGTGAAAAAAAAAAAGTCAAATATTCCTTTAAATATCGTACCTGGGGGGTGTCTAAAGTATGCCTGTGAAGTGCCACGTGTTTCCCGTGTTTAGAACTGTCCCTGCACAAAATGACACTTCTAAAGGAAAAAAAAGCCATTTAAAACTGCTTGCGGCTTTAATGTAATGTCTGGTCCCGGTAATATGGATGAAAATCTTTAAGAAAAATGGCATAGCTACCCCATGACCCCCCCCCTACCCCAGCCCATTACCAGCCCCTTTGGGTCTTGTATGGATATTAAGGGGAACCCCGCACATAAAATAAAAAAGGCCCTATATACTCAGAACAGCCGTATACAGGCGGTGCATACAAGACAGGGACTGTAGGTTTGTTCTTATGTAGAATCTGTTTGTAATTTTGAACAGGTACATTGTTGAAGTGTAGCTCCAGACCAAAAATCTATTTTTAAACTTTTTGGAAAACATAGGTAAGGGTTATCACCCCTGTAACATTTGTTTTGCTGTCTGTGCCCCTGTTCAGAACATTTCACCTCACTTTCCGTCCTAATGACAACTGTTTTTGAAATGTGGTGTTTTTCTTGAAACAAGGATTGCTGATAAAGCATCAGTACAGAGGAGACACCTTTCTCCCATATTTATTCTTACAGGAGAGAATTTTCCTTCCTAGTGGTAGATTTCCTCTCACTTCCTGTTGTCTTCTTGCGTTTGCAAGTAGGAGTCGTTTGTAAGTTGGATGTTTGAAAGTAGGGACCTGCCGTATATACTCTGCAGAAATAGGCCCCTTAGTTGTTGGTGTTGGCACAACACTGTAAGCACTCACAGTTACTCTTGGTTGGTGCTGGAACGCCCTGCTGTCAACTATTATATCAGGAATTTTAATTACATATAATTGTTGAACAGTGGTAGTAAAAATTGGGCCTTTGATGGTGGTGCTGGTGCCACAACACTGTAAGCCCTGACAGTTACTCTTGGTGGGTGCAGCAATGGGCCCTGCTGTGAATTATTAGATCAAGAATTGTAATTACATGCCCCTGTTGAACAGGGGCTGAAAAATTGGGCCTTAGGCACTGGTGGCACAACACTGCAACCCTTCACAGATACTGTACTTGGAGCACAGCAATGAGCCCTGTTGCAAAGTATTGCTTCAAAAATTGTAATGACACGCCCCTGTTAAACAGGGGCTGAAAAATTGGGCCTTAGGCACTGGTGGCACAACACTGCAACTCCTCACAGATACTGTACTTGGAGCACAGCAATGAGCCCTGTTGCAAAGTATTGCTTCAAAAATTGTAATTACACGCCCCTGTTAAACAGGGGCTGAAAAATTGGGCGTTAGGCACTGGTGGCGGCACCCATAAACAAAAATGATCTTCCAAGCTATCATCATCAATCGTATCATTGAGGACTCGGAGGAGGAGGATATCCAGTCAACATAACAGCACAGGCACTCAGCATCAGCATCAGTCTTGAAGGGATGTGACATTTTAAAATCAATTAGTCTGTTATATCAGCATCAGGTGTGTGGTAGCTGGTGGTGATCCAAGACTGGTTCATCTTGATGAAAGTCAGTCGATCAACCGAGTCGGTGGACAGGCGCACCCTGTGATCCGTGACAAATCCTCCAGCAGCACTGAATGTGCGTTCCGAAAGAACGCTGGATGCAGGACAGGCCAGTAGCTCAATTGCATACTGTGCAAGCTCTGGCCAGTGATCCATCCTCAAGACCCAGTAAGCCAGAGGATTTTCGGTGGGGAAGGTGTCCAAGTCTGACCTTGCCCCTAGATATTCCTGCACCATGTTTATCAGACGCTGGCGATGGTTGCTGGAACCGATCATACTTTGGGGCTGCGGACTAAAGAATTGTCTGAACGCATCGGTCAGACGGCCACCTTCCCCACCGCTCCTTCTTTGACTGGCCGAAGCCTCAGCAACTTGTTGTCCAGGACCAGGAGTTTGCAACCTCCCAGTCTCTGGGAACGCGTTGCACAGACCTTTCTGCAAGGCCTCCCGGAGTTGTCTCATCCTCTGCTCCCTCTGCGACGGTAACATAAGGTCCGCAACCTTACCCTTGTACCGTGGATCAAGGAGAGTGGCCAGCCAGTAATGGTCCCTCTCCTTGATCCGAAGAATACGAGGATCCTTCCGCAGACTTTGCAGGATCAGGGAGGCCATGCAGCGTAGGTTTGCTGAGGCATTCGCTCCGGAGTCCTCTGGGTCACTAAGGACGACATGATCCGCAGCCACCTCCTCCCAGCCACGTACAAGTCCACTGGTTTCTTGGGACTGTAAATCATCCCTAAAAGACTGCTGCTGATGATGCTGAGTGCCAGCCTCCACCTCCATGCTGACACAATCCTCCTCCTCCTCCTCCTCCTCCTCCTCCTCCTCTTCCTGTGCGATGGGTGGGACAGAAGGAACACTGTCTGGGTAAAGGGGGCCTTGAGAGGCAAGGAAGTCCTCCTCTTCCTGCCTCTGTTCTGCCTCAAGTGCCCTGTCCATTATTCCACGCAGCGTGTGCTCCAACAGGTGGACAAGAGGTACAGTGTCACTGATGCATGCACTGTCACTGCTCACCATCCTCGTGGCCTCCTCAAATGGTGCCAGGACAGTGCATGCATCCCTGATCATGCCCCACTGGCGTGGAGAAAAAAAACCAAGCTCCCCTGACCCTGTCCTGGTGCCGTAGTCGCACAGGTACTCATTGATGGCCCTCTGCTGCGTGTGCAGCCGCTGCAGCATGGCCAACGTTGAGTTCCACCTGGTGGGCATGTCACATATAAGGCGGTTCTTGGGCAGGTTCAACTCCTTTTGCAGCTCAGCCAGGCGAGCACTGGCATTATAAGATCTGCGGAAATGCACACAGACTTTCCTGGCCTGCCTCAGGACATCCTGTAAGCCCGGGTACCTGCCCAAGAAGCGCTGCACCACCAGGTTAAGGACGTGAGCCACACAGGGCACATGGGTCAGTTGTCCCTGTCGGAGGGCGGAGAGGAGGTTGGTGCCATTGTCGCAAACCACCATTCCTGGCTTAAGCTGGCGTGGCGTCAACCACCTCTCGGCCTGGCCCTGCAGAGCAGACAGGACCTCTGCCCCAGTGTGGCTTCTGTCCCCCAAACACACCAGCGCAAGCACGGCATGGCATCTTTTTGCCTGCGTACTTGCGTAGCCCCGTGAACGGCTACGGAGCACCGCTGGTTCATAGGACAAACCACAGGAAGAGGCCATGGAGGAAGAAGAAGAGGAGGGGGTGGAGGAGAGAGGTGTGTCACAACCAGTAGTAGCATTTTGGAGGCGTGGCGGTGGGACAACCTCCAACACTACTGCACCTTGTCCTGAATCCTTCCCAGCTGCCAAAAGAGTGACCCAATGGGCCGTGAAAGAAAGGTAACGTCCCTGTCCATGCCTGCTGGACCATGAGTCAGCGGTAATATGCACCTTACCGCTGACCGCCCTGTCCAGCGAGGCCAAGACATTGCCTTCCACATGCCGGTAGAGAGCCGGAATAGCCTTCCGTGAGAAAAAGTGGCGTTTGGGAACCTGCCACTGAGGAACCGCACATTGCACAAACTCACGGAAGGGGGCCGAGTCTACCAACTGAAAAGGCAGCAGTTGAAGCGCTAGCAATTTAGCCAAGCTAGCATTCAACCGCTGGGCATGTGGATGGCTGGGAGTGAACTTCTTTCGACGGTCCAGCAGCTGGGGCAGGGAAATTTGCCTGCTAGAATCGGACGTCGGTGTACTGCTAGCAGAGTGGGCGCAAGTACTTGGCTGTGACACACCTAATTCTACACCTTCATTCCTCTCAGTGCATGTTTCAGAGAGGACTGAAGTTATAGTGGGGTTGGAGATCCCAGCTGATGCGGTGCAAGGAGAGGTCCGCTTGGTTCTTTGGTGTGGGTCTTTGAGGTAGGCTTGCCAACGAGCTGCATGGCAGGTCAACATATGTCTGGTCAGGCATGTGGTACCCAAGCGGCTGATGTTTTGGCCACGCGATATACGCTTGAGACATATGTTGCAAACAGCAGCTGTGCGATCTGATGCACTAGCCTCAAAAAAGGCCCACACCAAAGAACTTTTTGAATGACGGGCAGAGGCAGCGCCCTGCACAGGCGGAGCTCTGCGGTGTGATTCCGTCGGTGTACTGCCCTTACGCTGGCCACCAAAGGGCATCCTGCCTCGTTGGAGATGTGCCTCCTCCTCATCCTCCTCCTCCTCCTCTCTCCTATTAGGCACCCACGTGGAGTCATTGACCTCATCATCCCCTCCCTCCTCATCACTGGAGCCAATCTGGCAGTATGCTGCAGCTGCTGGAACATGACTGCCAGATTGGTGTCCTTCTTGAGCATCCCCTCTGTCTGCTCTCACGCTACTGCCTTCCTCTAGCTGGGTTTCATCATCAGACCCTTCGAAACGCTGGGCATCCTCCTGGAGCATGTACCCAACACTGTGCTGAAACAGTTCGGGGGACTCCTCAGGAGGAGGACATGGTGGGTCTAGGGAAGGAGTGACTGATGATTTGTCTGACATTGATACCAGGGAAGACGACGCTTTGGCAGCTGCTTTTCCAGTACCCTGAGCCTGGGTGAGAGAGGATGAGGAGGAGGAGGAGGGCTTGGTCATCCACTCTACCAAGTCTTCGGCATGATGTGGCTCAACATGTCCAGCTGCCGAAAAGAAGGACAAGCGTGTCCCATGGCCATGTGCTGATGACAATGCACCGCGTCCACGACCAGCACTGTTGCCCCCAGACACAGAGCCTGCTTGCCCTCTTTTATTGCCTCCTGACTGTCTGCCTCTCCTTGTTTGCCTTCCAGACATTCTAATAGATGGCCTGCAGGGAGATGGGAAAAAAGCAATAAGGGCTACCTTCAGGTGTCCTTCTCTGTCCCTTGAAACAAGGACTTTCACAGTGAAAGAAACTGACACTGTCCCTACCTAGAGTTTTCTGTCCCTAGAATAAATGTTTTTTTTAATCACAATATAGCACAAGGACAATTCACTCAATGTCTCTCCAGGTCCCTGGAAACAAGGACTTGCAGAGTGAAAGAAACTGACACTGTCCCTACCTAGAGTTTTCTGTCCCTAGAATAAATGTTTTTTTTAAGCACAATATAGCACAAGGACAATTAACTCACTGTCCTTACAGGTCCCTGGAAACAAGGACTTGCAGAGTGAAAGAAAAAAAACACTCTCCCTACCTACAGTTTTCTGTCCCTAGAAAAAATGTTTTTTTTAATCACAATATAGCACAAGGAAAATTAACTCACTGTCCTTACAGGTCCCTGGAAACAAGGACTTGCAGAGTGAAAGAAACTGACACTGTCCCTACCTAGAGTTTTCTGTCCCTAGAATAAATGTTTTTTTTAAGCACAATATAGCACAAGGACAATTAACTCACTGTCCTTACAGGTCCCTGGAAACAAGGACTTGCAGAGTGAAAGAAAAAAAACACTCTCCCTACCTACAGTTTTCTGTCCCTAGAAAAAATGTTTTTTTTAATCACAATATAGCACAAGGAAAATTAACTCACTGTCCTTACAGGTCCCTGGAAACAAGGACTTGCAGAGTGAAAGAAACTGACACTGTCCCTACCTAGAGTTTTCTGTCCCTAGAATAAATGTTTTTTTTAAGCACAATATAGCACAAGGACAATTAACTCACTGTCCTTACAGGTCCCTGGAAACAAGGACTTGCAGAGTGAAAAAAAAAAAACACTCTCCCTACCTAGAGTTTTCTGTCCCTAGAAGAAATGTTTTTTTTAAGCACAATATAGCACAAGGACAATTAACTCACTGTCCTTACAGGTCCCTGGAAACAAGGACTTGCAGAGTGAAAGAAACTGACACTGTCCCTACCTAGAGTTTTCTGTCCCTAGAATAAATGTTTTTTTTAATCACAATATAGCACAAGGAAAATTAACTCACTGTCCTTACAGGTCCCTGGAAACAAGGACTTGCAGAGTGAAAGAAACTGACACTGTCCCTACCTAGAGTTTTCTGTCCCTAGAATAAATGTTTTTTTTAATCACAATATAGCACAAGGACAATTAACTCACTGTCCTTACAGGTCCCTGGAAACAAGGACTTGCAGAGTGAAAGAAACTGACACTGTCCCTACCTAGAGTTTTCTGTCCCTAGAATAAATGTTTTTTTTAATCACAATATAGCACAAGGAAAATTAACTCACTGTCCTTACAGGTCCCTGGAAACAAGGACTTGCAGAGTGAAAGAAACTGACACTGTCCCTACCTAGAGTTTTCTGTCCCTAGAATAAATGTTTTTTTTAAGCACAATATAGCACAAGGACAATTAACTCACTGTCCTTACAGGTCCCTGGAAACAAGGACTTGCAGAGTGAAAGAAAAAAAACACTCTCCCTACCTACAGTTTTCTGTCCCTAGAAAAAATGTTTTTTTTAAGCACAATATAGCACAAGGACAATTAACTCACTGTCCTTACAGGTCCCTGGAAACAAGGACTTGCAGAGTGAAAGAAAAAAAACACTCTCCCTACCTACAGTTTTCTGTCCCTAGAAAAAATGTTTTTTTTAAGCACAATATAGCACAAGGACAATTAACTCACTGTCCTTACAGGTCCCTGGAAACAAGGACTTGCAGAGTGAAAGAAAAAAAACACTCTCCCTACCTACAGTTTTCTGTCCCTAGAAAAAAATGTTTTTTTTAATCACAATATAGCACAAGGAAAATTAACTCACTGTCCTTACAGGTCCCTGGAAACAAGGACTTGCAGAGTGAAAGAAAAAAAACACTCTCCCTACCTACAGTTTTCTGTCCCTAGAAAAAATGTTTTTTTTAATCACAATATAGCACAAGGAAAATTAACTCACTGTCCTTACAGGTCCCTGGAAACAAGGACTTGCAGAGTGAAAGAAACTGACACTGTCCCTACCTAGAGTTTTCTGTCCCTAGAATAAATGTTTTTTTTAAGCACAATATAGCACAAGGACAATTAACTCACTGTCCTTACAGGTCCCTGGAAACAAGGACTTGCAGAGTGAAAGAAAAAAAACACTCTCCCTACCTACAGTTTTCTGTCCCTAGAAAAAATGTTTTTTTTAATCACAATATAGCACAAGGAAAATTAACTCACTGTCCTTACAGGTCCCTGGAAACAAGGACTTGCAGAGTGAAAGAAACTGACACTGTCCCTACCTAGAGTTTTCTGTCCCTAGAATAAATGTTTTTTTTAAGCACAATATAGCACAAGGACAATTAACTCACTGTCCTTACAGGTCCCTGGAAACAAGGACTTGCAGAGTGAAAAAAAAAAAACACTCTCCCTACCTAGAGTTTTCTGTCCCTAGAAGAAATGTTTTTTTTAAGCACAATATAGCACAAGGACAATTAACTCACTGTCCTTACAGGTCCCTGGAAACAAGGACTTGCAGAGTGAAAGAAACTGACACTGTCCCTACCTAGAGTTTTCTGTCCCTAGAATAAATGTTTTTTTTAATCACAATATAGCACAAGGAAAATTAACTCACTGTCCTTACAGGTCCCTGGAAACAAGGACTTGCAGAGTGAAAGAAACTGACACTGTCCCTACCTAGAGTTTTCTGTCCCTAGAATAAATGTTTTTTTTAATCACAATATAGCACAAGGACAATTAACTCACTGTCCTTACAGGTCCCTGGAAACAAGGACTTGCAGAGTGAAAGAAACTGACACTGTCCCTACCTAGAGTTTTCTGTCCCTAGAATAAATGTTTTTTTTAAGCACAATATAGCACAAGGACAATTAACTCACTGTCCTTACAGGTCCCTGGAAACAAGGACTTGCAGAGTGAAAGAAACTGACACTGTCCCTACCTAGAGTTTTCTGTCCCTAGAATAAATGTTTTTTTTAATCACAATATAGCACAAGGAAAATTAACTCACTGTCCTTACAGGTCCCTGGAAACAAGGACTTGCAGAGTGAAAGAAACTGACACTGTCCCTACCTAGAGTTTTCTGTCCCTAGAATAAATGTTTTTTTTAATCACAATATAGCACAAGGAAAATTAACTCACTGTCCTTACAGGTCCCTGGAAACAAGGACTTGCAGAGTGAAAGAAACTGACACTGTCCCTACCTAGAGTTTTCTGTCCCTAGAATAAATGTTTTTTTTAAGCACAATATAGCACAAGGACAATTAACTCACTGTCCTTACAGGTCCCTGGAAACAAGGACTTGCAGAGTGAAAGAAAAAAAACACTCTCCCTACCTACAGTTTTCTGTCCCTAGAAAAAATGTTTTTTTTAATCACAATATAGCACAAGGAAAATTAACTCACTGTCCTTACAGGTCCCTGGAAACAAGGACTTGCAGAGTGAAAGAAACTGACACTGTCCCTACCTAGAGTTTTCTGTCCCTAGAATAAATGTTTTTTTTAATCACAATATAGCACAAGGACAATTAACTCACTGTCCTTACAGGTCCCTGGAAACAAGGACTTGCAGAGTGAAAGAAACTGACACTGTCCCTACCTAGAGTTTTCTGTCCCTAGAATAAATGTTTTTTTTAAGCACAATATAGCACAAGGACAATTAACTCACTGTCCTTACAGGTCCCTGGAAACAAGGACTTGCAGAGTGAAAGAAAAAAAACACTCTCCCTACCTACAGTTTTCTGTCCCTAGAAAAAATGTTTTTTTTAATCACAATATAGCACAAGGAAAATTAACTCACTGTCCTTACAGGTCCCTGGAAACAAGGACTTGCAGAGTGAAAGAAACTGACACTGTCCCTACCTAGAGTTTTCTGTCCCTAGAATAAATGTTTTTTTTAATCACAATATAGCACAAGGACAATTAACTCACTGTCCTTACAGGTCCCTGGAAACAAGGACTTGCAGAGTGAAAGAAACTGACACTGTCCCTACCTAGAGTTTTCTGTCCCTAGAATAAATGTTTTTTTTAAGCACAATATAGCACAAGGACAATTAACTCACTGTCCTTACAGGTCCCTGGAAACAAGGACTTGCAGAGTGAAAGAAAAAAAACACTCTCCCTACCTACAGTTTTCTGTCCCTAGAAAAAATGTTTTTTTTAATCACAATATAGCACAAGGAAAATTAACTCACTGTCCTTACAGGTCCCTGGAAACAAGGACTTGCAGAGTGAAAGAAACTGACACTGTCCCTACCTAGAGTTTTCTGTCCCTAGAATAAATGTTTTTTTTAATCACAATATAGCACAAGGACAATTAACTCACTATCCTTACAGGTCCCTGGAAACAAGGACTTGCAGAGTGAAAGAAACTGACACTGTCCCTACCTAGAGTTTTCTGTCCCTAGAATAAATGTTTTTTTTAAGCACAATATAGCACAAGGACAATTAACTCACTGTCCTTACAGGTCCCTGGAAACAAGGACTTGCAGAGTGAAAGAAACTGACACTGTCCCTACCTAGAGTTTTCTGTCCCTAGAATAAATGTTTTTTTTAAGCACACTATAGCAGAAGCACAAAACACACTGACACTCTCCCTACCTATCCTTCTCTTTCCCTAAACTAAAGGAATCCAGGTTAAGCAAGAAAGAAATAACAGTCACTGTCCCTGCCTATGCTACTCTATCCCTGCTCCGGAACACACTACACTAGGCCGCCGTGCTGGCGGCCTTTTATAGTGTGGGGCGTGTACTAAACACCCTCAGCAATAATTGGCCACAGGCATCCTGCCTGTGGCCAATCATTGCTCTCCTCGCTGCCGGCGCTGTGATTGGCCAAGCATGCGGGGTCACAGTGCATGCTTGGCCAATCACAGCGCCTGGATGACACTGCGATGGCGTAGTGCATTGTGGGCCGTTCGCGTCACTCGAATTTGGCGCGAACGGCCCAAATCGTTCGATCTTCGTCGAACGATCGAACAGCCAATGTTCGAGTCGAACGTATGTTCGACTCGAACACGAAGCTCATCCCTATTGGTGAGTAAAAAGTCCAGAAAGCAGATAGTGGTCCTAGTGATTAATATATAAGTGTGCACCATACACCAAGATCCACACCGCGTGCGTTACACTCCCCTAGGGGTTCAAATTTGCCAGCAATATGTATATTGCAAGCCTTAATATACTCAAAGAGCTGTCATCCAAATAGCAGGTATGGTCAGAGCTGCATGTAACTCCATAGGTGGTCAGACATAAAAAGAAAAACCCCAATAATTTACCTTTAAACAGTGATTACAATCACATTCACTGATATACAATTGACCTCTAAAAGGTCTTCACTCAAAAGGGAAAGTTCCGCTTTATGTCCTTCTCCCCTCTTCCTCTACCACAATTGGCACATTATTATTTTGGGGAGAGCGGGTACCTAGTTTTGACAGGCATCCGCTCCCACTTCCGCTCAGATCACCTAGGAAGTTTGGCCCCCCTCTCTTCTGGGAAATGTCACAGGTCCCAGGAGGCTTCGCATGTCGGTGCCAGGGACTTGACGAACTGTGAAAAACCCAAATGAGGATGGCGCTGGATCCCTGGACAGGTAAGTAAGCTTTTAGTAAAAGTCAGCAGATACAGTATTTGTAGCTGCTGACTTTTCTTTTTTTTTCTTTCTAGGGTAAAGATTAGAGGTCAACCGATATATAATAAATCGGCCGATTTATTATCCAAATTAGGCCGATATCGAACACTGACCACACCATGCCCACCTTCCTCCTCCCTTCTCCACAATCTGTTGGCAGAGCAGTGCCGCGGTGTGTGAAACTGACATGTAACTGAATGGAGAGAGAGAGGAGCTGTCAAAATTGAGCATTGATGTTGGGGGTGGGCGGGACCCAGCAGCTGACAGCTCCTCTCTCTCTCTGCATTCAGTTACATGTCAGATTCACGCACCGTGGTGCTGCTCTGTGTGAAACCTGCCAGTGCCAACCAGTGCCACCTGCCAGTGCCATCTGCCATTCAGTGCCATCTGCCAATTAGTGCCATCTGCCAGTGCCACTTGCCAGTGCCAATCAGTGCCTGCCAGGATCGCTGCTGGGTCTCACCCACCAGGGTTGCCAACTTTCAGTAAATTTACGAACGGTTTGTAAAATCCATACTTTTTGCATCTGACCTTGAATGTCTATTACGGACATGTAGGCTGCATGTCCATAACTGACATTCACCCACAGATGCAACAATTATGGATTTTACAAACTGTTTGTAAATTTACTGAAAGTTGGCAACCCTGTCACCCACCCATGACATCACCGCTGAATTTGACAGCTCCTCTCTCTGCATTCAGTTACATGTCAGTTTCACGCACCGTGGCGCTGCTCTGTGTGAAACCTGCCAGTGCCAATTAGTGCCACCTGACAGTGCCACTTGCCAGTGCCAACCAGTGCCACTTGCCAGTGCCACCTGCCAGTGCCATCTGACAATCAGTGCCATTCAGTGCCATCTGCCAGTGTCAATGAGTGCCAACCAATGCCATCTGCCAGTGTCAATCAGTGCCACCTGCCAATCAGTGCCACCTGCCAGTGCCAATCAGTGCCACCTGCCAGAGCCAACCAGTGCAATCTGTACTGAGGACATGAAGTGTGTGGTAAAGTGACAGGAGCAAGCAGGGGGGAGTGGAGTGGGTGAGTTTATGAGACGAAGGGGGGAAAAATCGGCCTAAAATATCGGCCGCAAAAATCGGCATCATATATCGGCCGCCCCGATTTTTTAAATATCGGCATCGGCCAGAGAAAAACCCATATCGGTCAACCTCTAGTAAGGATCCTCTTTAAAGTTCTATATGTGCAATGCAATGAACAACATATGGAAGAATAAGCAAGTGTATAGTAAATGTGACTACACCACAACTTCTTTTTTAAAGGCTAAAGGTTGCCCTGTA
The DNA here is from genome assembly GCA_029206835.1 of Rana muscosa. Taxonomy (NCBI): domain Eukaryota; kingdom Metazoa; phylum Chordata; class Amphibia; order Anura; family Ranidae; genus Rana; species Rana muscosa. Next base: position 239,521,999 of record CM055121.1, on the reverse strand, counting down.
CAGGCAAAAGTGATGTCTCAGTTTTGGGAAGACCCCTGTGGGCCAGGGATTAGCTCTTTGAAAAAACTGTAGAAATATATGGGTGACTCCCATCACAGCATTATTACATTTACCAAAATAAGAAAAAAAAACTGCAAGGACTACTTTGTTGTCCTCAAAGCCCATTAAGATATTCAATGGAGATGAATCAGCAAACTCCAGAGAGTTGTCCTCATTGTTGGCATCCCAAAGATCTGAGCAGCTGAAATTATAAGCCATCCTACTGATCTGTTTTACTAATGACAAATTAACATTTAATTGAAGACTAATGTTTTAACAATTACATCCTGCTAATATTATGAAATAATGTTACCCAAAGGATGTGGTATGTAAATTCAAATGCATTGATCCTTTCCTGGGAGTGAAGCTATTTCAGACTTTGGGCGAAGAGTCAAGGCGAATTTAGGTGGCTGTCATAAAATAATGATGAACAATGACTGGAGGACAAAGAAGAAAACAATTACAAGGATACTCTTGCATAGAACTTGTTAGTGAAACCTGTACAATGGCTGCACATTGAGTGCTTTTGCTGTCAAGGAATAAATGAACGTCCGCTTCTGAGCCCTGAATTTATACACAGAAATATCTTTTCTGCCACGGTATACACAGACTGTGTGGGTGGACTTGCAGAGATGCAGTAAAATGTAGCCTTTACCGCCATCGTACACGGAACATAATAAGTATTTATTTTATTCATTTCTACAGCTCAGAAATTTCACCCAGCTTTATATTGGACACAGACCATTTTTATCAGTCCTGGCTCTGAAAATGGTGTCAAGATTTATGTCTCCTCTGCAAATTTTATAGACACACTCTAGGACCAGTTTTGGATGGATACCAGTTAAAGTTGCTCTCCAGGCAGATATAAAAGTAAAATAAAATGTATATATTGTGTATCACCCTCTAGTGTGTGCTACTAGTAGTGGAAAACTTACAAACAAGTCTGTACATTTATATTTTTGATACACCTAATTTATTTCTATTAAGCCCTGTTTGTTCCCTTTTCCCTCCTTCCCCTTTTTCTTATGGGAGGCCCTTGCTGGGCGCAGGAGCCATCTTTTTGTAAATTGGCTGATTTTAGAGGGAGGTGAGTGTAGCTCCATCTAGTGTGTGCTACTAGTAGTGGCAGTGTAGGAAAAATATAGCTGGCTCTGGGTTAGACCTGAGTCAATGAATTGGGTCAGGGTTACTAGAGGCCAGGGCTAGATGACTCAACCTGACAGCTCTCTGATACCTCCCCCTGTTTCCTTGGTTCTATACCCTACCCACCTCCCAGTAGTGCCCCTTTTAGAGAATACAGAGCCAAGTATCATTTTGTAGGGCTAAGTCATTTGTATGGCATTTGTTAATGATAACAAGAAAAGTAGTAAACTAGAAATACCAACCCAGAAGCAACAAAAGATCTCCCAGTAGCCAGCATCAATAAACTCTCCAGCAGCTGGCAACAATAGATCCCCTTGTTCAACAGTAGATCTCTTCCAGCAACAATTGACGCCCAAGCAACAATAGACCGGCATAGATCACCCAGCAGCCAGCATTAACCCCTTGCTGACCAGCACACGACGATATATGTCGGCACAATGGCACGACTGGGCAAATGTGCGTACCTGTATGTCCCCTTTAAATAGCGGATTAGTGGGCGCACGTGCCCGCCGCATACTCTGTGAACGTGCCCACGGGTCCCGCCGACTTGATGTCCGCCGGCTGCCCGCGATCGTGACAGGGAGCGGCAGAACGGGGAGATGCCTATGTAAACAAGGCGTTTCCCTGTTCTGCCTAGCAACATGACAGGGATCTACTGCTCCCTGTCATCGGGAGCAGGGATCTCTGTCATGTTCTAGTGAGCCCATCCAACCTACAGTTAGAACGCAGTGAGGAAACACAGTTAACCCCTTGATCGCACCCTAGTGTTTTAACCCCTTCCCTGCCAGTGTCATTTACACAGTAATCGGTGCATTTTTATAGCACTGTTCGCTGTATAAATGTGAATGGTCCCAAAATAGTGTCAAAAGTGTCTCATGTGTCCGCCGCAATATCGCAGTCACGATAAAAATCGCAGATCGCCGCCATTACTAATAAAAAAAAAAAAGAATAATAAAAATGGCATAAATCTATCCCCTATTTTGTAGACGCTATAACCAATCAATTTAAGCTTATTGTGATTTTTTATTTTTTTACCAAAAATATGTAGAAGAATACATATCGGCCTAAACTGCGAAAGATATTTGTGTTTTTATATATTTTTGGGGGATATTTATTATAGCAAAAAGTAAAAAATATTGCTTTTTGTTCAAAATTGTCGCTCTTTTTTTTTGTTTATATCGCAAAAAATTAAAACCGCAAAGGTGATCAAATACCACCAAAAGAAAGCTCTATTTGTGGGAAAAAAAAGGACGTCAATTGTGATGGGTACAGCGACTCACGACCACACAATTGTCAGTTAAAGCAACGCAGTGGCGTATCGCAAAAAGTGCCCTGGTCAGGAAGGGGATAAATCCTTCCGGGGATTTAATAGAAGAAAAGTGCAGCGCTAGAAGTGACGAATAATCAGATGACTGATATTATACAATAAATGAAAATAAACACCATCATATGTCCACCATGGTGAAAACACATGTGAATTAAAAGTCTATATTGAAATCCAAAAAGTGAGTGAAATCACAGTCTATCAGTGTTTAAGATGGAGAAATTTTGCTAGAAGATTCACCACTGTGAGTCAAAAAGGCTTACCAGATAGACTGAACCCAGATGAGTGTACACCCACTGAGTCAGTCAAGCTTGTGAGGTTTTTTAAACCACAGGGAGGATGTCACAGCAGGAACAATACCAGAATCCCAGCAATAAAAACATGTAGGCCGATGGAACTTGAAGATTCAATGACCCATAGGAAGATATCACAGCTTATAAGGACAGCAATTTGGTTAAAACACTTCCAATGGAGTATTATGAGTGTTGACACCCAAACACATAGATGGTAATATGAAAAAAGAAGAAAATAGGGGCGCACATAGCGTAATACTGCAAAGTAATTACAGCTATTTATTTAAAAGAAAAGGTTTACACTCACATTTAGTAGGTATTAAAAGCGCTTAATAAAAAGACAGTGGCATCAGTATTACTGCCTGACGCGTTTCGTTCCATTGAACAACATCTGTCCATATTGTCCATACTGAAGTGGTTAATAGACTCTGTCCAGCACACCCCAGCACCCCTTGCAATTACATGCATTCAGAGCTGGAGGTGCTGAAACTGCGTTCCCCCACATTCCTGCTGAAAAAAAGCCCTGCCCCTACTCCTTCACCAGTTATTATCCCCTAATAAAACAACAAAAAAAAACAAAGACTGGTTCTAAGTGACTGGCATGCAGTAGTGGGGGGACCCTAACTCAGCAGCTCTTATGAGGGGTGTGCTACATTATATAGTGTAGACCTAGAAATTGACTTGGCATCAGCCTCTTGGAGTCTACTGCACTGTATGCCCAAAGGGGCTCAAAGAGATGGACAGATAAGCTGCACAAGGAGCCAAATGTTGTGTTATAAACTGGCACCTGGCAAGAATATTTAAGCACTTAACCACCATGCCACCCATAATGTTTTCTTAACTCCTTTACAATAAACCTGTGTTTTGTGTTTCAGGCTGTGATGTATGGATCTGGAGAAATCAAACATAATGCATCAGACACGAATACATGGATTTGGCAACTGGTGTGTTTAACTGTAGCATGTTAAGATATGTAAGAAAAACACTCCAGCATTCAAGCGACCACACATCCAATGGTGTCACCGTAATGCTTTGCTCGATGCAGACCCCCTCGAATAAGGAAATCTTCAGCAAACTGTAGAGACACACAGGAGGGCGAATACGCCTAGTGCATTACTACCATTACATTTTATTGAAGAAGAATATTTTAGTGTACTCACAAATGTAGTAAGAAACAAGCGCATCAAAAGACAACTACAACCACAAGGTACAGGTGCTTATCCAAACATGGCACGGTTGAAATCGAATGCCGCGTACACACGATCGATTTTCTCGACGGTGAAAACACCGTCGAGAAAATCGACGGGAAAAACGAGGGAACGGCTTGGTCCCCTACACACGGACGTTTTTCCCGACATTTTTTTTCTTGGTCAAGAAAAATGACCGTGTGTGGGCTCCGTGGCAGTGTTTTCCTATGGGAAAAATGCAGCGGAAAAAAATGATGGGAATCACGACGAGCAAAATTAGAGCATGTTCTAATTTTTCTCGTCGTGATTAATGCCATTTTTCCCGTCGAGAAAAATGACAAAAAGCCCACACACGGTCGTTTTTGTTGTTTAAAAATTTTTTTTTTCATTTTTCCGCGACGGGAAAAATGATCGTGTGTACGCGGCATAAAGCGTTTCGGGGGTCGTGCCACCTTTCTCAGAGCCCTGGAGTTCTCTTTTGATGCGCTTGTTTCGTGCTACTTTTGGGAGTACACTAACATATTCTTATTCAATAAAATGTAATGGTTGTAATGCGCTAGGCAATTTCACATTCACAGAATGTGACAGCTATCAGGGGGAGAAGATCCCCCGCTCGCTGTCAAAATGGGGGACAGGGGCTGGTGCATCTGTAACCTAAATATGAGTGTAACATGTTACAAAAGGTGAACGTATTCTTTAATTACGCAGAGTCCCTCTATAAAGTGTTGTCCCATGTTACTACATAACTTCCTCTAAGTATGTGGCATTTAGGGGGCACACTGCTGAGCCTGAGTCATCTCCACCAGTCCAGAATACCTCTGCCACCTCACTCCCACTGACAGAATGGGGTAATGACAAGCACTACCGCGGACCTCATGTATATTAGCACTTAACTCCATTACTCTCTCGTACCATGCGACTAAGTCTATTGGGTCTCCATACCGTGGGTTTAGTCCCGGTTACTTTGGGGAACCAACTGCTAGGGAGGGAGCCAGATCACCGTCCTCACTTGGTGAAGGACCTGTCACCTTCACCAGGTACCACGCTCTATGACCGGCTTCTATACACTTTTTACGAGTTCATGGCTACCCATAGCAACTGCTCTCCAACTCTCCTGCTGAGTTAACCTTTGTAGTGGCCTTACTTCATAGCTTTACAGGCCCTGTTTTGCAGATACGCCACTAACCACCATGCACCCCTTTAAATAACTTCAGGCTTTAGTTAACAGCTTTACTGGATATTCAGAAACACAGTACACCAGCATACTGTACATGAAACAGAGCCCAGCCCTAACTAATGCAGGCTGCCCAGGTTCATACATTCCATAGAAGCAAAATCCATTAAGCAAGAGTCCACTGATAGTAGGTTCCTAGTCCAGGGAGGATCCCAGCAGGGTGACCCAGGAGGGGGCCACATGCTCCAGTAGGACTGCATGGTGCAGACCTTCCTCTGTAAATCCCATGTGGAAGAGAGAGGTTGCTCTGAACCCTCCCCTGGTATTTATGTGGCTTACGGCAGGGGGCAGGACTCAGGAAGCCCGGTAAAGAGTCTAGACACAGTTAACCCCTTCCTATCCTGGGCAACTTGCCACAGTCTGTATAACTAGCAATGAATACAACAGCAGAAATACTGTACATTCAATGACACCCCACAAGCACCTGCTTACACGCTGAACACTAAAGCAAGCCCAAATATTACATTAAAGAGATAACCTTTATAAATGTACTGTGAGTTGAGGTTCCCCAAGACCCCATATTTTCCATGGGTTCCCCCAGGATAAATGTGCTCATAAAGATTGATCTAATTTTGGCAAGAGATGCAGCAGTTCCAGTGATGACTTCTTACTTGTGGCAGTGGGGTGGGAATTTGGCACTGTAGGACTTCCCTAGGAGGCAACACTTGAGAAAGGCTTGTTGTCACACACAATATGTAGTAAAATCTCTGTGTAGGTAGGCACCAATCTTCCATTTTTCAGTAGAGAAAGAGAAACAAAGTGTTCTGTGTATGTGAATCTGATTGGCTAACCTGAAAAGAAATTTACAATTATGGAACCAGTTGGGAGGCAGGAGAGGACAAACTAATATCACCAACCATTGCTGGCAGTGAGATACACTATATTACCAAAAGTATTGGGACACCTGCCTTTGCATGCACATGAACTTTAGTGCCATCCCAGTCTTAGTCCGTAGGGTTCAATATTGAGTTGGCCCACCCTTTGTAGCTATAACAGCTTCAACCCTTCTGGGAAGGCTGTCCACAAGGTTTAGGAGTGTGTCTATGGGAATGTTTGCTCATTCTTCCAGAAGAGCATTTGTGAAGTCAGGCACTGATGTTGGACAAGAAGGCCTGGTTAACAGTCTTCACTCTAATTCATCCCAAAGGTGTGCTATCGGGTTGAGGTCAGGACTATAGCCTCGTACACACGACCGAGAATCTCGTCAAGAAAAAACACGTAGTTTTTCTTGACGAAATTCTTGTACAAGAAACTTGTCCCGGCCAAGTGTACACACGCTCGATTCAAAGAACCCGCGGTTCTTTGAATGGAGCGAACGCGGTGACATCATCGACTACGATGAGCGTGCGCTCGTCACATTCGATGGCGTCGCCGCCATCTTGCTACACCCTACCTATGCCTAGGAAGCTACCGCACATGCGTCAAAGTCATTTCGAGCATGCGCGGGTTTCCACGGCGACAGGTAAGTGCACACACACACTTTTCTCGTCGAGAAACATGCTGACAAGAATCTCGACGAGAAAATAGAGAGCAGGTTCTCTATTTTTCTCGTCGAGATTCTTGTCGGTTTTCTTGACGAGAAACCTGATAGCCGCGTACACACGACCAAGTTACTCGGCAAGAAAGCTCTGCCAGCAAGTTTCTTGCTGATTCTTGCCGAGAAACTCGGTCGTGTGTACGAGGCTTTTGTCCTGAATCATTTGGTGGAGGGGGGATTATGGTGTGGGGTTGTTTTTCAGGGGTTGGGCTTGGCCCCTTAGTTCCAGTGAAGGGAACTCTTAAGGTGTCAGCATTTCAAGACATTTTGGACAATTTCATGCTCCCAACTTTGTGGGAACAGTTCCAACATGACTGCGCACCAGTGCACAAATAAGGTCCATAAAGACATGAATGAGCGAGTTTGGGGTGGAGGAACTTGACTGACCTGCACAGATTCCTGACCTCAACCTGATAGAATACCTCTGGGATGAATTAGAGCAGAGACTGCGAGCCAGGCCTTCTCATCCACATCAGTGCCTGACCTTACAAATTAGCTTTTGGAAGAATGGTCAAACATTCCCATAGACACACTCCTAAACCTTGTGGACAGCTTTCCCAGAAGAGTTGTAGCTGCAAAGGGTGGGCCAACTCCATATTGAACCCTACAAATGAAAACTGGGATGCCATTAAAGTTCATGTGAGTGTAAAAGCAGGTGTCCCAATACTTTTGGTAATATAGTGTATCTAATTTGCTCACGTGGCTTACCTTTTGTATGTTATGTTTGGATGAGGTATTTCTAAAACTTATAGTCTATTATGTTGTATTATTATTACAGGAGGGGTCCTCTGTCATATTTCTTGGTGATAAAGTTGTGCCATTGTCCAATGGGGACAGCCTTCTCATCCCAGAAAAGACTCAGTAAGTGCAAAAATAGTATAAAGATGCTGAATGTAAAAAACTGTTTTAAGTTATTCATGTTTTAATTGTCAGGCTTGGAGCTATTAAGGCCTGGTTCACACCTGTGTGCTCTGTGAGATGCGTTTTGCAGGGACACAGCAGCTTATTCATTTTTATATGAGTGGGCTGCCGTACATCCTGAAAATGCAGGGAAATGGTCTCTCTGCTCAATCTTGTGCAGGCCACAGCGTGCGGACCACAGGGTCAAATAGCATGCAATACCATCAGCTCTATGTTGCATTATAAATGTGGGAGTGCTAATATAAAAAAAAAAACATGGTGAGCTCTCTGTGTGTCTGTAATTGATGTACCTGTTTGTGTCTGTGTCCTATCTAATTTTTATTTAGCTCTTACCTGCAGAGCACTAGACTGAGAGTCCCAGGGATTGTGGGATATATAGTTTCTTTACAGGAAATGTCAGTTCTTACACTACAGACCTGCAGACAGAGCTCTAATGAGGAAAGTGGCAGGGTCTGCATCCCTTTAGACATGATTTACTTTTCGGAATATATCAACCAAAACAACAATTTTTATTACAGAGGATGTCCAAAATCTGACTTGTATCTTAGTGCAGACTTCTGGTAAAATCAGTAAGCCAATCACACAAGCAGGAAATGACATTGATGGGGGGTACAGAACACCTTCAGGTTGCAGATTGAAAAAGGAAAGATAATTTTTAATAACATTCAATTACAATATGACTTATGTTGCAAATTTATACACTATATTATTATTATTTTATGTTGCTATTTTTTTTCCTTTGAAAGTGGAGTTATCCTTTAAATCTGGCTCTCATGTAGAGTGAACAGTAAACCCAAATGCAATGTTACCTCTTGCCATTGTTGTTCAGTGTTGCGTGCAATTGTTTTTAACAATTTTTTATGTATCAAAAAATAATTGCAATGTTATTCTACAAAATATTTACATAGGTATTACTGTATAGCTATTTGATGCATGAAGCCTAATGTATTTTTCTTTTTCTTTATACATTTAAAAAAAAGCAGTCTGTGTATGTAAAAGTGACTATAAATATTAATGATCAGTATCCAAAAGTGCTGATCCGTCAGGAGCTGCAATTTGTTGTGTTTGTTGGGTGCAAAAGACCTCACTAAACTCTCAACCTCTGCACACAGCTGTTGGCTGTGTTGGATGGATGTTTTCAGTTTAGCCAGCAGGTGGTGCTACAAGTTAATTCTGAGATGGAAGGTTCCATTGTGAAGGTAAAGAACTGGAGCTCAAATTATGGGGGTAGGGTCCTCATTGTCTGTACACAGGGGGCATCAGTAGCTTTAAAATTGCAGTGACCTCACACCTAGCTTGAAGATGCCAACACTTTTATAGATTTATACTCCCCTCTTTTTTTTATTGTCTAACAACCCTGAACATAGAAAACCGGTTAGAATGAGAATGCAAAGCCCCATAAACCCCCATAAACCCACAATCACATTTCAATTAAAATGTTTCTCCATGATGTATTTTGAAATTGTTGGATTTACTGCAACATTTTGTAATGTGGCACATATACATTTGAAAGGGATAAGTATATCCAAGGGAATGTCTTAAATATACCCCATTATTCACCCGCTTGTCTGCCTTTATCATTATCACAGACAGTAAAAGTGAAATAAAATCCCAAATTTTGGGTTGTCATGGGAACAGGAATAGAGGGGGAATCTTCCAACGGGGACACTAGTTCTGGTGACAACCAGGGATTCCCTTACTTTGGATGTATTTTCCTTCAATTCCTATTTTGGCCTTGGAACAGGAAGTGGAGAAAAATAATCCCAATGGGACTCAAGAAGGCAAAAAAAAAACCTGGCAGGGGCTGTAGGCAGGTGCAGTTAGCCACTTTGCCACGCAGTGGCAAATATACCAGAATAGTGTCTGGTTACAGTAAGAGAGTGCCACCAGGTGCTAGGCCCCTTTTAGTTAGAGCCCTGCTACAGTGATGTCAGGGGTGTGGCAGCATATATTGTCAAAAGTATTGGGACACCTGCCTTTACACAAACATGGACTTTAATGGCATCCGGTCTTAGTCCGTAGGGTTCAATATTGAGTTGGTCCACCCTTTGCAGCTATAACAGCTTCAACTCTTCTGGGAAGGCGGTCCACAAGGTTTAGAAGTGTGTCTATGGGAATGTTTGACCATTCTTCCAGAAGCGCATTTGTGAGGTCAGGGTCAGGCACTGATGTTGGATAAGAAGGCCCGGCACGCAGTCTCTACTCTAATTCATCCCAAAGGTGTTCTGTCAGTTGAGGTGGGGACTGTGAAGGCCAATCAAGTTCCTCCACCCCAAATTTGCTCATCCATGTCTTTATGGACCGGTCGGTCAGGTGGGTCTGATGCACTTACCCCATCTATGGTGGGAAGTGCTTCTCCCTGGCTTCACCGGCAGCTTTCCCTTCCCCTGCACTCCATGGGCATTGTGGCGGCTTCCGTTTCCTCCCTCCTCGGGGGCCAATTGGGACTCTTCCTTTTTCGGCCAACTGGAAAACGGGTGTCAGACTTGCTTCTGATTGGCCAGATTGAGGAGCAGTGTTTCAATAGCAAATATTAATTTGCTGTTGTAACACCACCTGGGTGGGCTCCTGGCGCATTGCTCTGCGCCACGAGCCCACCCTATTTTGAAGCCTATTAGAGCCTCTGGCTCTAATCAGGTGCTTCAACAAAACACCCCTGCCGCTGTAATTCACGCGCCCAGCATCCTGAAAGGGGCCGGACGCATGAATAGGGGGTGGCGGTGTCCTGCAAAATAGCGCCCGTGGATAGAGCATGGGGGTGACGGCCGTGGATAGAGGGGGCAGCCCCCCTAATGGACGGGTTGCCACTGCTTAAGAACTCCCTTCACTGGAAGAAAGGGGCCAAGCCCAACCCCTGAAAAGCAACCCTACATCATAATCCCCCCTCCACCAAATGATTTGGACCAGTGCACAAAGCAAGGTCCATTATAGGAAATTTTTGTGAGATGCTTCCCAAGGGTTAAACACTTGTAAAGGGATGCAGGCTTTGCAGTTTTCTCATTAGAACACCAAGAGTGTACCTGGTGATTATAATGAACACAGCCCTCCTATTTATACTTATGCTGGCCATACACTATACGAAAAATCGGCCAAACCAATTTTCGAAAAAAAGGAACATTCGGCCATGAGAGCAAATGATAGTGCCATCGTGTAATGACCGATAAATCGTTAAGTGGACATAATGGAATACATTTTTTGTTCGTTTTTTTACATATACCTAGTGCAGACAGTTCGGATGGGAAACATATTAACCTTTCAATTTATCGTTCGTTCGGCAGAAAATTTCCAAACTTGTCCTTTCGTTTTTTCAGCTCAAAAATGTCCCAACGATTACCGATTTTGTGCCCATTAACTGGCCGAAAAACGAACAAACTGGCCAAATGACTGAATTTCGGGCCGATTTTTTGTATAGTGTATGGCCAGCATTAGTCTGCAAAGGACATAGTGAAACTAACAGATATTTCTTCAGAGCAATAAAAGGTAGGAATCTGCTACAAAATTTGTTAAAATCCCTGTAATGTGCATTGATCACCCAGAGGAGATTTTTTTTTTTCTCAACAAAAGTGGAATTACACTTGAAGTTACATGGCTTAGCAGCAAGCAAAGAAACAGTCATTGTGCTATGAGCCTGAGTTTATAAAAAGCAAAATATTCATGTAACAGTTGTTATCCGGGAATAGTTGTAGTAACATTTTCTTGATACTTGGAACAGGTTTTTCTGGAAGAGAGAAGAGGGGTGCATCGCTTTCTGCGTTTGCCAGGATCCTGCTCGACGTAAAGAATATAATTAATCATTTGATCACAGTGTTTTCAGAAGGGAGCAGCTGCATTTTCATCATGGCACCGGAGCTGTACAGCCGGCTCATGAATAAATCTGATAACTGATAATGTATTGCCTTAATATTCTTGTATTCAGTATATGGAGATTAAAGAAACATTATTTAGCTAAATACAGAAGTGATAAAGTCCCAGCTGTTATTGTAACCTATATACTGTGCATAGAAGACGGAGCAAACAATACTGTCTGACAAAAGTTTTGTGTTGATATTTGTGGGCTATTAATCACTTCACTACTGCGTTACATTTATGTATGTTGGAGTGGTGGATTGTTATTTCTCCAGCACCATATATTAAAGCGCTTGTATACCCATTCTTATGACTTTCTATTGAATTATCAATTGTAGTGTTTAAAATAATTTGCCATCAATAATTTTGTCTTTACCTGCTTGCTTTGTGAGTTTTCGATATATTAGTTTGTGATGATGTGACCTGGGCAAGCCGAGACCCTGCCGGAAAAATGCTGTGTCTATGTCGGGGCTGCGTCATTTCCTGTCGTCGAAATCAGCCCCGACATCCCGCGATGCTTCCTCTTAATTCTTCGCTGATTTGCTATGCTTCGTTTCCGTAGTAATCGGAAACGAAGAAGAGGCTTGGATAATGCAATTACTGCGCATACAGAGTCAAAAATGTACTGTGGGTGGAAATAAATAAATAACCAGACGCGGAAGACCACAGTTGAGATGGCGCCGGCTATTATGAAGAAGCAGCATTTCTAGTAAAAATAATATTTACAGTAAGAACTATTTTTATGCTTACTCATAGTGCCCATTTTAATCTAAATTATTAGAAAATGACTTTATGATCACGGGCAAACCAACTTAATATTAGCACCACTATGGGCGTCCGCAGCATAGCGCAAGGGGGGGGCGATTGCCCCCCCCCCTGGAATCGTAAGAAGGTGTTGGAGAGTGAAGACAGTTGCCCTGTGTAACGCAATGGCCGCCTCCGTGGCAGCCATTGACTTTTTTTTCTATGTCTGATGGCCTGGGGCTGCTCTCAGTCTGTTCCAACTTATCACAGATTGATACAGACCTCCGTCTCTCCCTCCCTCACCCCCAGCCCGATCACCGGATTGGCTCTGATTGCCGCTTGGGCCTCTGCTCGACATCTCGGCTGTTCCAGGAACATGATTGGCTGCCTCAGCCTGCCTGTGCAACGTCGCTATGCCGATCCAGACGGCGCGGCGCTGGCTCCTCCCACAGGTGTATGCAGTGGCCAAGAGAGAATACGCTGCCAGTGCTATTGCATCACTGAAGAACCACAGGTAACAGCACTGCAGTGCCACTGTGCCAGTTAGGAGGAGAATATATATATATATATATATATTGCTTAGAAAGTTGGACAGCTGAGCTATTGCTGGAAAAATATATTTGTGTGTGTGTTTATAATATCTTCTTCACTTTGTATGGAAGTTACTCAGTCTCTCAGGCATACCAGTCCATGATGCCCATATAAATATAGCCTAGAGAATGTAGAATGTTTCTATATTTCAATGTATTGCAATACATCTGTTGTGGCTATATTTTGATCTTGATGAAAACAACCTATACTGTATAGGCTGTTTTCATAAAGATCAAAATATGGCCACAACAGACGTATTGCAATACATTGCAAATAGAAAGATGTACATTCTCTAGGCTATATTTATATGGGCATAGAGTGAAGCTAAATTATCTCAAGAGCTATTTCACACTGCCATCTGGCCGCGTTATCGGTAAAGCACCGCTAGTTTTAGCGGCGCTATTTGGCCGCTAGCGGGGTGCTTTTAACCCCTGCTAGCGGTCGAAGAAAGGGTTAAATGCAACTGTGTATCGCCGCTGCCGAAGTGCCCCCCGCCCACCTCCTGAAAAAAGTTCTGCGGACGCCCGTGAGCACCACATCCCTTAATTATTTAGATGTAAGAAGAGGAATTGGGATTTTTAAGGTGCAGAATAAATTGAATAGTATCAACTATAATGTATAAGACATTTTTTATTTTAAAGAACAAAATAAAAAATTGTTAAAACATAACAATTGGCAAGTACATATCAACAGAGTTTTTTATGGCTACAGCACTAGAAAATGGAGTTCCCAGCATGTTTTGTATTTTTTATATATATATATATATATATATATATATATATATATATATAAATTATTATTTATTTTATAACATTGTTAAAATCGTTTTTCTTTAGGCCCCTTTCACACTGGGGCGGGAGGTGCGGTGGCAGTAAAGCGCCGCTATTTTTAGCAGCACTTTACCGTTGGATTTGCAGCGGGAATTCGGACGCTAGCGGTGCGGTTTTACCCCCGCTAGCGGCTGAAAAAGGGTTAATACCACCGGAAATGGGCCTCTGCAGAGGCGCATTGCCGGTGGTATAGCCGCGGTGTCCCATTGAATTCAATGGGCAGGAGCAGTAAACACACCGCTCCTTCACTGCTCCAAAGATGCGGCTAGCAGGTTTTTTGGAGCGGTCCTGCTAGCGCACCACTCCAGTGTGAAAGCCCTCGGGCTTTCACACTGGAGAAAAAGCAGCCGCTGTTTTGGGTCAGTTTGCAGGCGCTATTTTTAGAGCAATAGCATCTGCATACCGCCCTATTGTGAAAGGGGTCTTGGGAGGGTTAACTACCACTTTAATGGCTCTGGAGGAATCACCTATGCACACATTGCACCCATTAAATTGCTGTCTGAACAGACGCAGGGCTTGATTTATTAAAGGCAAATAGACTGTGCACTCTGCAAGTGCAGTTGCTCCAGAGCTTGGTAAATGAGGTTAGGCTTAACTTTGCAAAGAATACCCAATCACGTGCAAGCTTTTTTGCTTGCACATGATTGGATGATGAAAATCAACAGAGCTTCTGCTCATTTACTAAGCTCTGGAGCAACTGTGCTTGCAGCGTGCAATTGCACTTTGCAAAGTGCACAGTCTTTTTGCCTTTAGTAAATCAACCCCAGTGTCACAGCTGTTGCTGATCCATTTATTAATTTCCTATTCATGGATTACTACTATTTCCTCTCCTTCCTCTGTTGTAAGAGGAAGGGGAGGGACCAACCATGTAACCAGTAGATGGTTTTTATTTGTGATCACTGTGATTGGTCATACCTCCCAACATTTTGAGATGGGAATGAGGGACACCTACTAGCAAATGTATGTAGGTGTAGGACACGCCCCCTGTCACACCCCCTTAAAGGGGAATTAACCAAAAAAAAGGGTAATTAAATCCACAAGGGACTTTTTTTTTTACCACTACTGTTCCTTTATATTGGCTCTTAAAATTTACAAATGCAGCAATTTATAATTTGCAGAAAAGGTTTAGCACTAGGAAACACTTTTTGAAAGAAAAAAATGGCTTTTTATATACAACTTTATAGATCAAACCAAAATGAGGGACAAATGAGGGGGAAAGAGGGACATTGCTCCAAATCAGGGACAGTTGAGAGCTATGATACCGTGATTACATGATAAAGAACTACTTGGATCAGCTCTGTACACTGTGGGTTTGATTTACTAAAGGCAAATAGACTGTGCACTCTGCAAATACTGTTGCTCCAGAGCACAGCATTTTTGATTGCACATAATTAGATTATGGAAGTCAGCAGAGCTTCCCTCATTTACCAAGCTCTGGAGCAATTTATCTTGAAAAGTGCACAGTCTTTTGCCTCTAGTAAATCAACCCTATAGTTTGGATAACATATGTAGCGGGTGGTTACATTTAGGGGGAAGCATCTGAGTGGTAACTAGGCTCAGATACACTAATTGTTAGGTCTCATGGACCATTTCTGTCCCTGGGAGATGGTACTGGTGTGTAGTTCCCTTGGGCCTATAGGTGGCGCTGTTGCTATGGGCCCGGGTTGAACTGCAGTACAAGGTTGTGTCCTTTTTGTCCCCTCTCGGCAGCAGTACGGCGGGCGGGGAACCTGCTGTGCCTGTCAGGAGAGGATATAAAAGGGGGCGGCCATCTTCCAGTGGGGTCAGTTCCGCGCTCAGGCACCTTAGGCCTGGGTGCGTGTGTGTGTCGCCTTCGGGTGCCCTAGGCCCGGAGGCCTGGTCGGGTTGTCTCTGGGTGCCCTAGGCCGCTGTTGACGGAGCTGCTGTTCATTCTCAGACACCTTCAGTCTGGGGTGAGGTACTTTGGAGAAAGGCCAGGAGCCCAGTGGCCTTCGGCCGGGATCCGCCAGGGACCGAGACTCCCAGGGATCTGTCTTGCGAGGGAACCCGTATCCAGGACGAGGAGGCCAGGGAGGTGACCCTTTCTGAAGACCCTGCGCAGAGTCATGGTGACAGATGGGGCCTCTGGTAACTCTCCGGAGGGATGTTCTTGTCCTATAAGGGCTAGTTCACTAACGGAAGGAAGTGCGTGTTCTTTAAATCACAGTGGCAGTGATACTACGCACCCAAGGTCAGTAGCAGTGACTTTCACCTTTTTCACCCGGTCAGTGGCAGTGACCAACCTCATGGTCTGTGGCAGAGACCGTGCGCCAAGCCTGTTCGTGCTGATCAGAACAGGAGAAAACCCAAATTCAAGTTTGTGCCTGGACCTCCTCCCACCTTATCTGACTTGTGTCTTGTCGCAACCTGTCTGCTCTCAAAGAGACTGTTTATTGTGCAAAAAATTCCGCGTACACACGACCGTTTTTCCCGTCGAGAAAAATGACATTTTTTCCTTTGGACGAGAAAAACGATCGTCTGTGGGCTTTTGTCGTTTTTCTCGATGGGAAAAAATAGGATTTTTATAACAGCTTACCTGTAAAATCCTTTTCTTGGAGTACATCACGGGACACAGAGCGACATAGTCATTACTAATGGGTTATATAGTTACCGTCAGGTGCTGGCACTGGCAACTTCCAAAACCGGAAGTACCCTCCCCTATATAAGCCCCTCCCATCCGGGAGCACCTCAGTTTTGTAGCAAAGCAATAAGTGTCCCCAAAGAGGGGCGGGAGCTCTGTGTCCCGTGATGTACTCCAAGAAAAGGATTTTACAGGTAAGCTGTTATAAAAATCCTATTTTCTTTCTCGTACATCACGGGACACAGAGCGACATAGTCATTACTAATGGGATGTCCTAAAGCAATGCCAAATGAGGGGGGGGATACACCATATATAAGCTGAGCGCTATCAGACATGAGGATCTTTTGCGGCCTGCAACACACTGCGCCCAAAGGCGACATCCTCCTGACTTCTAACGTCCACCTGGTAGAACCTAGTAAACGTGTGTACTGAAGACCATGTTGCGGCCTTACAGACTTGAGCCAGGGAGGCCTGGTGATGCACTGCCCATGAAGTTCCAACTGCTCTCGTGGAGTGCGCCCTAACTTTGAACGGAGGCGGTCTACTTCTCAAGCTATAGGCTTGTATTATGACCTGTCGAATCCACCTGGCTAAAGTAGATTTTGACGCTGCCTGACCCTTTCTGGGGACTTCCGGCAGAATAAACAAAGTATCCGTTCTGCGAATCTGAGCAGTGGCTTTTAGATAAGCTTTAACTGCTCTTACTACATCCAAAGAATGCAATAACTTTTCCTCTACCGAAGTAGGCTTGGGGAAAAAAGAAGGAAGAACCACATCTTGGTTCAAATGAAAACTCGATACCACCTTAGGAAGAAAGGCTGGATGAGGACGTAACACTACTCTGTCCTTATGGATAACCAGATATGGCTCCTTACAGGACATAGCTGCTAATTCCGATACCCTTTTAGCCGAACAAATGGCTACTAGAAAAATCAATTTCCTGGTGAGAAGCACTAAGGAAATATGCTGTAATGGTTCAAATGGTTGTTTCTGTAGAACCGACAGAACCAAGTTTAGATCCCATGGACATATGGGAATATTAACCGGAGGACTAATACGCATCACTCCTTGTATAAAGGCTTTGACTAGTGAATGCGAAGCCAAGGGCCTTTGAAAAAATATTGACAAGGCCGAAATCTGACCTTTGATAGTACTCAAGGCAAGCTTCCTATCTACAGCCCATTGTAGGAAGTCCAGAATTCTACCTATTACGTATTTACGTGGATGCCATTTCTTGGCTTCACACCAGGCGATGTACGCCTTCCAGATTCTATAGTAGATCTGCCTGGATACCGGTTTCCTGGCATTGATCATGGTAGACACCACAGCATTAGAGAGCCCTCTCCTTTTTAGAATGTGGGCTTCAATAGCCAGGCCGTCAAACCTAGGGCTGGTAAGGAAGGGTGGTATATCGGTCCTTGCGAAAGCCGGACGACGTGGGAGAGTCCAAGGACTCCCCACTGAAATTTTACAATCTCCGCGTACCACGCTCTTCGGGGCCACGCTGGAGCCACCGGAATCACTGGTTTCTTTTCTACCCTGATTCTGCGGAGTAATCGAAGTAACCATTGGCGGTGTGAATGCATATATCAGCTTGAACTGATCCCAAGGGAACACTAGGGCATCCGAGCCGCAAGCTAGGGGATCCCTTGTCCGAGAGACAAACCTGTCCCCCTTTGCGTTGAATCTGGATGCTAGAAGATCTACATCCGATGTTCCCCACCGCTGACATATTGTCCAGAAAACCTCGGGGTGAAGGGACCCTTCCTCTGGGCCTAATTGCTGGCGACTTAGAAAGTCCGCCTTCCAATTCTCCACTCCTGGAATGAATACCGCAGATATGGCTGGGACATATTTTTCTGCCCATTTCAGGATGTAATTTACTTCCCTCTGGGCTGCACGACTCCTGGTGCCCCCCTGATGATTGATATATGCCACTGCTGTGGCATTGTCTGATTGAATTCTGACAGGGGACCCTTGGAGTTTGGATGTCCATGCTACTAGGGCATACCGGGCTGCTCGTATCTCTAAGAGATTGATGGGCAGGGCCTTTTCTGCATCCGACCATCTGCCCTGGAGAGACTATTGCTCCAATACTGCTCCCCAGCCTATAAGGCTGGCATCTGTAGTGACCACCTTCCAAGAAATCGGACTGAAGGATTTCCTTTTTTCCAGATTCTGGGGAACCAACCACCAACGGAGGCTCTTGCGAACGGAAGGGGACAAGGACATTGTAAGTCTAGGGCCTGAACTTTTTTGTTCCAGGCTGACAGTATGGCCCCTTGCAAATTCCTTGAATGGAATTGACCGTAGGGTACTGCTTCGAATGATGCCACCATTTTTCCCAGCAGCCTCATATACAGGCGTATGGACGGCTGTCCTTTTTGTACCCACTAAGTGGATCAAATCTTTCAAAGACAACACCTTTCCTCGAGGCAAGAATATTTTTCTCTGGCCTGAATCCAACCTTAGCCCCAAGTATTCCAGACTTTTGACTGGTTTTTAGGGCTGACTTGTCTCGGTTGATAATCCAACCGTGAGATTCCAGATACTTGATCGTCTTGTGAACGACCACGTCTAGTTTTTTCACTGAGTGGTCTATCAGCAACAAGTCATCCAGATATGCCATTATCATTACACCTTGTGTTCTTAGATTGGCCAATAAAGGGCCAGAATTTTTGTAAACACTCGTGGTGCTGTGGCCAAACCGAAGGGTAAGGCTCTGAACTGAAAATGGCGCCCTTCTACTGCAAAGCGTAGAAATTTTCGGTGGACTGGAAAGATGGGAATGTGCAAATAAGCATCTTTGATGTCGATCGTGGCTAACCAATCCTCCCCTTGTAGGGCAGTGGCCACCGATCGGATCGACTCCATCGGAAAGTCCTGATATACAGGAATTTGTATAGCCCTTTTAGAATTAATATGGGCCTCCCGACCGCGTTTGCTTCGGGACTGTAAAGAGGTTTGAGTAAAACTCGAACCCTCATTCTTCCAGGGGAACCTCCATAATTACTCCTTGGAGCAATAGTTGTTCTAGTGCCAACAGGAGGGACTCTCTCTTCCGGGGATCCCTTGGCACGTTTGACCTCAAAAATGGGAAGGAGGAGAGTCTTTTAACTCCAAACTGTATCCCAAACCTACTGCGGAGAGCACCTATCTGTCTTGATCGTGTCCCGCCAGGTCTCTTGCGAACAACTGGAGTCCTCCCCCCACCCGACTGAGTGGGGGCTTCAATGAATTTCACTTTGGGGGAGGTTTTGTACCTCCCCTGACCCAGGGTTTCTTATTACCCTGCTACTGTCCCTGTTTTTTACCCCCGGGATTTGACCGAGGAGGCCGTCGGAACTGTTACACAGCCGATGCCCCAGGGACTGGAGAAGCAGGCCTCTTAAAGAGGGACCTCTAACTCTGCTTTTAACCGGCAAGAGCGTATTTTTACCGCTGGAAATTTTCTGGATATATTTGTCCAGGTTTTCCCTGAATAAGCGTTCACCATGAAATGGGACGCTAACCAGCCATTCTTTACAGGGAGCTTCAGCAGACCAGTTTCTGAGCCATAGGAGCCTACGCATATGTACTATAGACAGCGTAAGGCGGGAGGCCTGATGGACTGAATCCTCTATGGCATCAACCGCAAAGCCTAAGGCTCTAGGTAGATCAGCTAGGGCAAAGCCTGCTGATCTGTCAAGTCCCTCAAGACCTGTTTCAACTGATCCTTCACTGCTTAGCAGACCCCAATAGCTGCTACTGCTGGTTGTATCACCAAGCAGATTTTCATAAGGACTCCAATCTTTTATCTATTGGGTTCTTGAACATTTGGACATTATCCACTGGACATGTCAGTGATTTATACATACAAGAGATGGCTGCGTCCACTGTAGGGACCTTCCATTTTTTTTTTTTTTTTTTTTTTTTTGATGAACTTATCCTCCATGGGATAGACCACCGGAAATCTCTTGGGGGAATAAATATTTTCTCAGGACGTTCCCAATCCTGGTAAATGAGCCCTTTCAGTAAAGGGTGAAGTGGAAAAGAACAAACAGTCTGGGGGCTTCTAGCGACCCCAACGAGGATACAGTAGTGGTTGATGGTTCCGCAAGGTGCATTTTTAAATGCTGATCGGACCATGTTAGTCAGAGACTGAACCCATAATCTTTCAGCTTGAGATGCTGAGAAAAGGTTCCCCCACTGTTGATTCCTCTATAACAGAATCAACCTTATCCTGATCCCCTTCAGGCAGGTCGATCCCTGTATGGGACTGTTGCTCTGCTAACAGGCACTCTGAAGGAGGAGACGGAGATCGGGCGTGCTTTCCCTGACAGGGAGGCAGCGATAAATTTTGACAATCTCTCTCTAATCCTCCCAGAGCTGAGGAAAAAACCTCCTCTGTTACATACACAGGAGCAGGTGACTGAGGACAGCCACAGTACCAAGTACCCCTGCGGGGTCTCTACGGTCACTTACCTCTGAACTTCAGGGGAGACTGGTGCAGCAGGAGTATGCCCAAGATCCTCAGAGCCCGATGAGACCCCCTTCGCTTCCTGGAAGATTCAGTTCCGGAGCTACTGGACGGCATATTCCTAAGCCTAAAGCTGAGGTATTCCAGCCGTAATACACCACTTTTACTGAGAATAGTCTAGCACAATTGCTGCTATATCACAGTTGGTGTCTACTAATGTGCCTTTCTAGGGGATGCCTGTATCAACCGCTATGCTGTATGCCTTTAAATGTTGCCAGCTCTGTCTCTGTACTTCATAACCAGCTTATCTGCAATAATGTGGCTTTTTAAAAACCTGCTGGGACGCCCGCACATGCGCAGAAGCGCTGCGGCGCGCACAGAGCGTCATCCCCCAGGCCCCGCCCCTTTTTCCGGCCACCTCTATATATAGAGGCGCGTGCACGCGCACGCGCGCGGCCACGTGCGCCTCGGCGCTAATTTTCAAACATGGAAACCAGGGACAGGAGCCAGGGCCCCCTTTGCCGCAGGCCGGGGGATAGACGAACACTGCAACATGGCAGAGGAAACAGTTTCCTGTAGGAGAACTCACCAGCTGCCTGGACTTTGCTCTCTGAGAAGAAACTAGTCCATATGACAAGAAAAACATTCCACAGCGGCCTCTAGTGGACAAACACAGGTACCGCAGTTTAATATACTAAACATATATAAAAAAACATTCTTTTTTTTTTTTTTTTTTCTTGACCACCATTAAAAATTATTACATTTTTTTAGTAGTTACAGGCATGCACAGATATTAGCGGGAATACCGTTAGGTAACAGACAGAAAGACAAATTAGGCTTGGGGGTCCCCCAATAGAACCAAGTTCCTGGGGGCCCCCACTTACCTGTTCCCCGCCGCAGGACTTTGTTTGGTCCACAAAAGCCCAAACTTCACCTATCACGGCAGGCATTGTAATCAAACCTTCAGGGACCGGGTTCCCAAGGATTCCACTCCCCTGGACCTGTATAGCACCCTGCACAGAAAACATCTTGGTCGTGGGTATGACCAGAGCTCTGGATCCCAGGGTCCAGCTCTCCTAAGAGAAGCATTACAGGCAGAACCTTGCTCTTCTCTGCAAGGCCCGGGTACCGACCGTTTAGCTATGAAGCTTTTTTGGTCGGATCCGGAATAGCTTACTGAGGCCCAAAAGAACCTGTACGCAAGCTCAGTGAAAAACACATGTTTCTTCTTGGCCAACACCTTAGACACTGGCAAAAAACTGAGGTGCTCCCGGATGGGAGGGGCTTATATAGGGGAGGGTACTTCCGGTTTTGGAAGTTGCCAGTGCCAGCACCTGACGGTAACTATATAACCCATTAGTAATGACTATGTCGCTCTGTGTCCCGTGATGTACGAGAAAGAAACGGCATTAATCACAACGAGAAAAATTAGAACATGCTCTATTTTTTCTCGTCGTGATTCCCGTCGTTTTTTTCCACCGCAGTTTTCCCATACGGAAACACAGCTTGTTCCCCCCACACACGGTCGTTTTTTTCAACCAAAAACAAAAATGTCATTTAAAACGGCCGTGTGTGGGGGGAACAAGCAGTTCCTCGTTTTCACGCCGATTTTCTCGACGGTGTTTTCACCGTCGAAAAAATCGATCGTGTGTACGCGGCAAAAGAATAAATAAGTGTTGGACCTTTCAGTTGGTGTGGACAGTTGCTTACTGGGGAGAATTAAAGACTTGTTTCTGGAGGCTTTTTGACACTGGCTCAACCTCTCTATTCAGGAGGGTATGGGCTTGTGGTGCGGTGTGCCTCATTCTTTTCCTGCGGAGGAGCCAGGCAGAAGAAAAGCAGGTAAAGTCTGTGGTTGGTGCGCTACACATATATTATGTAAAATCTCCCCAATGGGAAAACAAAAAAAACCCTGACAGAGGTTCTAAATGTTTCTCTCAAATAAAAGTGTTTTCTTGTTTTCCCAATGGGAAGAGGAAATCTCTTGAACAGGGACTCGGACAGCAAAAATAAAAAACTGGACATGAGTTATAAACCTTCCATAATCTAAAGAACAGTTTGTCTGGAGTTGGGCTTTAGGCAACTGCAGTAGTTGATCACAGTTTATAAGATATTCAGGAAATGAGTCAGCATCAACTCTTATGTACTTGGCAGTTTTTAAATTCTTTACACATTCAATTCCAAATACCCCACGGTTCCATCTAATTAATACAGAACTAATTAACTCTCTCGATCTTAATATAAGATTTAAAAAAAATGCACATTGGAAATGAAGAAAGATGGCATTAAATCGATTCCTGTTTAATGATCCAAACAATCAATTAATTTTATATACCGGTGTGTGTGTGTGTATGTAGCGGGTACCCCAAATTTGGGGGTCTCTATGTTCTAAATTTAGGGGTAGTATGAGCCATAGTTGGCTCAGGTTCTCTAATTTTGCTAGGTATGAACTCTGTTCTGCTATGGTGTTGCCTGGCGTATGGTTCCCCTTGTCCTGTGGTGGCGCTGTTGCCCAGGTCTTGGGTTGAACCACGGGTGGCATTGTGGTGTGATTGGGTGTCCTCTCTCGGCTACCGTGTGGTGGGCGGGGTTTTGCCTGCTGCGCATGCTGGGAGAGGGCACATAAGGGACAGAAACCATG
This sequence comes from Rana muscosa, assembly GCA_029206835.1. Taxonomy (NCBI): domain Eukaryota; kingdom Metazoa; phylum Chordata; class Amphibia; order Anura; family Ranidae; genus Rana; species Rana muscosa. The sequence goes on along the minus strand of CM055121.1, from coordinate 239,498,608 downwards.
ATCTAGGGAGGAGTGTGCCCCATCTGGGGAGGGAGTGTGCCCCATCCTGGGAGGTGTGTGCCCCACCTGGGGGGTGCGTGAACTGGCCGAGGAGTCTCGGGCACCTTTAGCCCGAGGCTACAACGTTCCAGGTAGGGCCAGTACCTTCAACTGGGTCTACAGCCAACACACTGGAATCCCAGGGAGCCCGTGTGAGGGTGGCCCGCTCTGAAAGAGAGGAAACCGGGGGAGGACCTGTCCGATGGATCGGTGGTGGATTTCACGATGAAGGAGAGGCCTGGTTACCTATCAGAGGAAGGATTCGTGAGTTGCAGTATAGCCCCTGTAGTGTGTCCCACTGACACCTATGGTCTCTACTAATCTATGGGGTTTTGTTCAGAAGTCATAATTCATTCATTAGAGATTCTGTGGCAGAGGATCTCTAGGACTTGTCCGTGAAGGGGACTAAATTCAAGTAGCAACTGTTCGTGCTTCACTGCGGCTGCTAGAACTGTGAGAGGGATCTATCCGGTTGAGCAAAATTCATACTCAGGCTTGAGTAAAAGAATAGGGTAACTGGGTGCCGCGTGCCTGAACCTATCTCCCTACCTACTTTGTCGCTATCTTCAACCTAATCCCAAATCTGTTTGAGCAAGATAAAAATAAACTCAGTTGTTTGGAGTTTAACTACAGTTTGGACATTGAGTTTCTTTGGGGAAAGAACACAGACTTTTCCCTACATTCTAGGGATGAGAACCAGTGAACGGGAGGTAACTCGCTGCAGGACCCAAAAATAAAGAATACCGCTCAACCTTCTAAACCAGGAGGATCCGGGCATGTGGCACGGTGTGCCTTTATCCCTGCAAGGAGAAGGTAAGCAGGAGAAAAGGGTCCGTGTGCTACACGTGTGTGTGTGTGTGTATATATATATGTATATATATATGTAGCGGGTGGTTAAATTTAGGGGGAAGCATCTGAGTGGTAACTAGGCTCAGATGCACTAATTGTTAGGTCTCATGGACCATTTCTATCCCTGGGAGATAGTACTGGTGTGTAAGTTCACTGGGGCCTATGGGTGGCGCTGTTGCCATGGGCCCGGGTTGAACCGCAGTACAAGGTTGTGTCCTTTTTGTCCCCTCTCGTCAGCAGTATGGCGGGGCGGGGAGCCTGCTGTGCCTGTCGGGAGAAGATATAAAAGGGGACGGGCATCTTCCAGAGGGGTCGTCGGTTCCGCGCTCAGGCACCTTAAGCCTGGGTGCATGTGTGTCGCCTCCGGGAGCCCTAGGCCCGGAGGCCTGGTCGGGTTGTCTCTGGGTGCCCTAGGCCCAGAGACGGAGCTGCTGTTCCATCTCAGACACCTTCAGTCTGGGGTGAGGTACTTTGGAGAAAGGCCCGGAGCCCAGCAGCCTTTGGCTGGGATCCGCCGGGGACTGAGACTCCCAGGGATCTGCCTTGCGAGGGGACCCGTATCCCGGACGAGGAGGCCAGGGAGGTTACCCTTTCTAAAGACCCAGCGCAGAGTCGTGGTGACAAATGGGGCCTCTGGTAACTCTCCGGAGGGATGTTCTTGTCCTATAAGGGCTAGTTCACTAACGGAAGGAAGTGCGTGTTCTTTAAATCACAGTGGCAGTGATACTACGCACCCAAGGTCAGTGGCAGTGACCAACCTCATGGTCTGTGGCAGAGACCGTGCACCAAGCCTGTTCGTGCTAATCTGAACAGGAGAAAACCCAATTCAAGTTTGTGCCTGGACTTTCTCCCACCTTATCTGACCTGTGTCTTGTCCCAACCTGTCTGCTCTCAAAGAGACTGTTTATTGTGCAAGAAGGAATAAATAAGTGTTGGACCTTTCAGTTGGTGTGGACAGTTGCTTACTGGGGAGAATTAAAGACTTGTTTCTGACTACTGCAGAAACGAGGTCAGCACTGGAGGCTTTTTGACACTGGCTGCAAGCAAGCCCGAGAAACTAAAACCGCTCAACCTCCCTATTCAGAAGGGTACGGGCTTGTGGTGCGGTGTGCCTCATTCTTTTCCTGCGGAGGAGCCAAGCAGAAGAAAAGCAGGTAAAGTCTGGGGTTGGTACGCTACACGTGGGGGCTCGAGTCTGAGATGTGTTTGCGATCACGGAGTGAAAACCCCCCCAGAAGCTGAACTTTTATTCCCCAGTGAAGTTCCGTGGAGGTCGGCCATGTTTGGAACTGCGCCACGAGGAGAACCCTGACTGCGTAGTTTGTGGGCGTGTCTATTCAGAAAAGTCTGCGAGCGATGCAGGAGATGAGAGGAGTCTGACCATGTATGGAGTTACACGTGGGGACTCATACATCATGGGTTCCAGCTTCTACAACCGTGAAAATGACTTCATTCGCTGCTTCGCTTACGGATACAGGAATTCAGCTCAAGCCCCGAGGAAGATTTGCCCTCTATGTGTGCAAGGACGTGGAGGCCCTCGGTGTGATTTGTCCCAGCTGCTCGGGACTGGTGGTTCATCTGAAGCCATTTGGGCGATGCGAAAGCTGTAAGGAGTTTCTGTTCGAGGTGGAACAACCTACAGAGAGGCCTCGGGCCTTCCACCTCAATTGCCTTACGGGCGCCACTACTCTGGAAGGAGGAATCGAAGCTTGTACAGCCACCCCTGCGCGCACTGACGAGACTTCGGAGGAAGTCACAGAGGAGATCGCTTTAGCAAGAGAGAAACCGGAGGATGCTGCCTCGGTAACGACAGTCTTTTCGCACACCGCCCAAGAGGAAGAGGGGTCTTGTGAAGGCTTCCCGCGGCCGTGGTGGAGCAACGCCCAAGCGCTTACCCGGAACGGATGTCTCTGAAGGGAAAAGTCCCGGACTTCCGAGTCCTTCATCAAGCCGAGGTAAACCAGGGGGAGAGACTTTGGTGAGGGCCCCTAGCCCTAGGGATTCACATGCTAGTGAGTTGGCCAGGGGGGGTGAATCGTCCTTCACCAGGAATTACTTCCCGCCGGGGACTGAGACTCCCAGGGATCTGCCTTGCGAGGGGACCCGTATCCAGGACGAGGAGGCCAGGGAGATGACCCTTTCTGAAGACCCAGCTCAGAGTCGTGGTGACAGATGGGGCCTCTGGTAACTCTCCGGAGGGATGTTCTTGTCCTATAAGGGCTAGTTCACTAACGGAAGGAAGTGCGTGTTCTTTAAATCACAGTGGCAGTGATACTACGCACCCAAGGTCAGTGGAAGTGACCAACCTCATGGTCTGTGGCAGAGATCGTGTGCCAAGCCTGTTCGTGCTAATCAGAACAGGAGAAAACCCAATTCAAGTTTGTGCCTGGACCTCCTCCCACCTTATCTGACCTGTGTCTTGTCCCAACCTGTCTGCTCTCAAAGAGACTGTTTATTGTGCAAGAAGGAATAAATAAGTGTTGGACCTTTCAGTTGGTGTGGACAGTTGCTTACTGGGGAGAATTAAAGACTTGTTTCTGACTACTGCAGAAACGAGGTCAGCACTGGAGCCTTTTGACACTGGCTGCAAGCAGGCCTGAGAAACTAACACCGCTCAACCTCCCTATTCAGGAGGGTACGGGCTTGTGGTGCGGTGTGCCTCATTCTTTTCCTGCGGAGGAGCCAAGCAGAAGAAAAGCAGGTAAAGTCTGGGGTTGGTGCGCTACATATATATATATATATATATATATATACTGTGAGGGGGTTAACTCGGTAGCGGGTGTGTGTGACCCCCTGGTTGGGCTCCCCACACAAAAACAGGGCCAGCAGACGGAGGTTGTGGTTTTCAAAATCAAAAGGTGCGGTTTATTTCTCTATGTACAGTGACAAAAACACAGCAAAGCCAAAAAGAAACATAAACAAAATAAATCCTGGTCAGTTTGACCTCTGACTAAACATGCAGGTTTCCTAAACTAACAACTGGGATCAGCCTGGTGCTGTCCTAGTCCCTAAGTCCCTGGTTTAGTAAAAGTCCAAACAAATAGCCACACAGGCTTTGCCTCACCGCACAGGGGTTCACTCTCCCTAGACAGTCCACACAGGTCTGGTTCCAGGCATGAGCTAACATCTAATGAAGCTGGGAGTTTTTATAGAGGCCTTTAAATGAGCTGACAAGCTTCAGCTGGTCTCATCAACTCCCTGCCTGCACGACGCCCAGCCCTCTCCCTAGAGGTATGAGTCATCCATGAGCCCACTAGCCTCAGCTGGGCTTCATCAACTCCCTAGTTGTATAAGTCGGCGTAAAGCCTGAATCTGGGCGAAATATATCTACCCCCCTGGATGCAACCAGGTGACTTTACCTTCCTGCTGTCACATACCCCCCCCCTCTTGTTTTAACCTCGGGGTTGGAACACCAGCAATCAGGCATTCATGTACTCGAGACAAAGCATCCACATTCCCCATTTGAACGCCAGGGCGATGCTTTACTGTGAAGTTGAATTCCTGGAGGGCCAGGAACCACCTATTCACTCTTCTATTTGTTTCCTTGTTTTGAGCCATCCACTTTAACGGAGCGTGATCCGTAACCATGTCAAAGTGCCTACCTAGCAGGTAGTACCGAAGGGAATCTAGAGCCCACTTCACCGCTAAACACTCCTTTTCAACGGTGGTGTAATTTACCTCATGGGACTTCAACTTCCTGCTGAGGTAAATGACTGGGTGCTCTTCCCCGTTCCAGACCTGGGACAATACTGCTCCTAACCCCACATCTGACGCATCACTTTGTACGACAAAGTCTTTAGAGAAGTCGGGTGAGTACAACACTGGCTGGCTACATAAGGCTTATTTCAAGAATTGGAATGCTGCCTCAGCCTCGGGGGTCCATTTAATCATGACCGACCCTTTCCCCTTCGTCAGGTTGGTTAGGGGCACAGCCTTAGAAGCAAAGTGGGGAATGAAGCGCCGATAATAACCCGCGATTCCCAGAAAGGCTCGTACCTGCTTCTTGCTGTTGGGACGTGGCCAACTCTGGATGGCCTCGACTTTGTTGAGTTGGGGTTTTATCACTCCCCTGCCAATGGTGTACCCAAGATATTTGGCCTCCTCCTGCCCAATGGTACACTTCTTGGGGTTAGCCGTAAACCCCGCTTCCCGGATAGAGTCTAGGACTGCTTGCACTTTTGGCAGATGTGAGGCCCAATCTGTGCTATGGACAATTACGTCATCCAGGTAAGCCGCAGCATACTTCCGATGGGGCCTCAGTATCTGGTCCATTTTCCGCTGGAATGTGGCCGGCGCATTCTGTAACCCGAACGGCATTCTCTTATATTGGAACGCCCCGTCTGGGGTTACAAATGCGGTTTTCTCTTTGGCCGACTTGGCCAGGGGAATTTGCCAATACCCTTTTGTGAGGTCAAGAGTCGTCATGTATCGGGCTGTTCCCAGCCGGTCGATCAACTCATCTATACGTGGCATGGGGTAGGTGTCAAATTTTGTAACTTTGTTCAACTGACGAAAATCGTTACAAAATCGCCAGCTCCCATCCGGTTTAGGCACCAACACAATGGGACTAGACCAATCACTTTGGGACTCCTCTATCACCCCTAAGTTCAGCATTTTCTGTACTTCCTCCCGTATTGCCTCCCGTCGGGCCTCTGGGATCCGATAGGGTTTTAACTTCACCCTTTCACCGGGCGGGGTAATAATATCATGCTCTACCCCAGATGTTTGTCCCGGCAGCTCAGAGAACACCTCCTTGTTGCGAAGCACAAACTCCTTAACCTCCTGTTGTTGGGGTTGTGACAAGGTGGCTGCTATTCCAACCTCCGGAATCACGCAACCAGTTTGAGCTGGTGACCAAGTTTCTGCGACTAGGGACTCTCTATCCCTCCAGGCTTTCAACAGATTAACGTGATATATCTGTTCGGGCTTTCGCCTTCCTGGTTGTCTGACCTTGTAATTCACTTCGCTCACTTTTTCCATTATCTCATAGGGGCCTTGCCATTTGGCAAGGAATTTACTTTCAACCGTAGGGACAAGTACCAATATCCTATCCCCCGGGGAAAAGGTACGGGTCTTTGCTCCACGGTTGTACACTCTCTGCTGTGCCAACTGCGCTTGGGCCAAATGTTCCTTCACGATGGGCATTACCTGTGCAATTCGATCTTGCATCAGGGCGACATGCTCAATCACACTCCTGTGGGGAGAACTCTCACTTTCCCAAGTTTCCTTGGCAATATCCAACAGCCCTCTTGGGTGTCTCCCATACAGTAACTCAAAGGGGGAGAATCCTGTAGAGGATTGGGGCACCTCCCTAATAGCAAACATCAAATAAGGAAGTAGACAGTCCCAATCCTTTCCATCTCTATCCACCACTTTCTTCAACATTTGTTTTAGGGTTTTGTTGAATCTTTCAACCAGCCCATCGGTTTGGGGGTGATACACAGATGTACGCAATTGCGTCACTTTGAGCAATTTACACAGCTCTTTCATAACCCGGGACATAAAGGGTGTACCTTGGTCCGTAAGCAGTTCTTTACAAATACCCACCCGGCTAAAAACAAGAGATAGCTCTTTGGCTATGGTTTTGGCCGAGGTATTTCTGAGAGGGATCGCTTCTGGATAACGGGTGGCATAGTCCATTATAACCAATATGTACTGGTGCCCCCTAGCGGACTTGATTATAGGACCTACCAAATCCATTGCGATTCTCTCAAACGGGACCTCAATGATGGGTAGAGGGACCAGCGGGCTACGGAAATGTGGCATCGGGGCCGACCTCTGACACACAGGGCAGGAGGAACAATAATTTTCTATGTCCTTCATCACCCCAGGCCAATAGAATCTCTGTAATACCCTCTCTCGGGTTTTCTCTGTCCCCAGATGACCTCCAAGAATGTGCCCATGGGCCAACTCCAACACCAACTTCCTGTAAGGTTTGGGCACCACAAGCTGCTCAACGGTTTCTTCTGCCCTTTTTGCCACCCGATACAGTAGGTCCTTCTCTACGCTGAAGTATGGGTAAGTGCAGGTATTATCTGGGTTCACTAACTCGCCATCTATTTCCACTACGTTTTCCCGTGCCTTTATTAGGGCGGGGTCTTTTAACTGTTCTGTGGCAAAATTTTCCCTGTGAACCTCCAGATCAGAAAACTCCACAGACGGTAGGTTTTCGTCTGAGGAGGTGGGCTCCTCTCCAGTTTCTTGAGTCTCCCCTGCCAATACTGACAAGGGAAATTCTGGAGAGTCCTCACCACTCTCAGAGGAGTTCTGGCTATCACATTCCTGGTACATAGGGGCACCAGTGGGGGGCTCAGGATCATCCCACAGTTCCCAGAACTTCGGAAAATCCCTTCCCACAATGGCATCATGCGGTAATTGAGATACTAACCCCACTGGATGAGAGAGGGTACCTTTGGGGGTCTCGAAACACACTGTAGTCACTGGATACTCTCGGGTGTCCCCATGCACACAAATAACAGCTACCTTGCTATTCCCAGAGACCTCTGTTTTAACTAATTCAGCCTTTATCAGGGTCACAAGGCTACCTGAATCCAGTAATACCACAACATTTCTACCATTAATACACATTTTGCATAAATGTTTCTCAGTTCCCCGAATGGCAGTGCATGCGACTGTCGCACACAGCGACTGACGTCTGTCCATCAGAAAGTCACATTGCATGGGTTCCTCCACAACCGGGCAATTTGCTGCAATATGTCCCGCTTGCCGGCAGCGGTAGCAAACAATCCATTTGGCTGCCTCTTGAGCCCCTGACTTCCCAGGCTGTTCTCGCCAAACTTGGGGTAGAGCTCCCACCCTCTCACTCTCTCCACCCTCACCCCTTGGAATCCTCTTATCCGCCCCTGGGGATGGTCTGGTCTTAGGGTGGAAAGTCCGAGAGTCTCTGGAAGAGGCCGTCAGGTTCTCTGTAGCCAAGTATTTCTCTACACGATCCACAAGACCACCGGCCGTCTCTGGGTCTCCATGGCTTACCCACTTTTGGATGGCAGTAGGAAGAGCTCTCAAAAACCGATCCATTACAACACGTTCCACAATCTCTGGTGCGGACAAAGTCTCTGGCTGTAGCCACTTCCTGCTCAGGTGAATGAGATCATACATTTGAGACCTGGGGGGTTTTCCAAGCTGGAAAGTCCAGTTATGCACACGCTGAGCCCGGACAGCCAGGGTGACACCCAGCCTTGCCAATATTTCAGCTTTTAGCATCACATAGTCTTTTGCTTGGTCAGGCTCTAGGTCATAGTAAGCCTTCTGCGATTCACCAGTTAACAGAGGAGCCACCAGTCCAGCCCACTGCTCCTCAGGCCACTTTTCTCTTTCAGCAGTCCTTTCAAATGTGGTCAAAAATACCTCTGGATCATCCTCTCCAGTCATTTTTGTCAATAAACGACTCACCCCAAAGGACGCGGTATTAGTGGGACGGCTTTCCTCACTGGTCTGCGGACGTTGCTGCATTACTGCTTCCATTTGTTGTAGTCTCTGCTCTTGCTTCTGTAACAGGTCTATGAAGCGGGCCTCAGATTGCTGCTGGGCTTGTTGATGAGCTTGCTGCTGGGCTGCAAGGCTCCTTTGCAAACCTGCATTTGTCTGCTGTTGATTGGCATTTGCTAGAGCCAGCTGTTTCAGTATCTCCTCCATGCTGGCTTAAAAAAAACTGCCACTGGTTCTCCACCAACTGTGAGGGGGTTAACTCGGTAGCGGGTGTGTGTGACCCCCTGGTTGGGCTCCCCACACAAAAACAGGGCCAGCAGACGGAGGTTGTGGTTTTCAAAATCAAAAGGTGCGGTTTATTTCTCTATGTACAGTGACAAAAACACAGCAAAGCCAAAAAGAAACATAAACAAAATAAATCCTGGTCAGTTTGACCTCTGACTAAACATGCAGGTTTCCTAAACTAACAACTGGGATCAGCCTGGTGCTGTCCTAGTCCCTAAGTCCCTGGTTTAGTAAAAGTCCAAACAAATAGCCACACAGGCTTTGCCTCACCGCACAGGGGTTCACTCTCCCTAGACAGTCCACACAGGTCTGGTTCCAGGCATGAGCTAACATCTAATGAAGCTGGGAGTTTTTATAGAGGCCTTTAAATGAGCTGACAAGCTTCAGCTGGTCTCATCAACTCCCTGCCTGCACGACGCCCAGCCCTCTCCCTAGAGGTATGAGTCATCCATGAGCCCACTAGCCTCAGCTGGGCTTCATCAACTCCCTAGTTGTATAAGTCGGCGTAAAGCCTGAATCTGGGCGAAATATATCTACCCCCCTGGATGCAACCAGGTGACTTTACCTTCCTGCTGTCACAATATATATATATATATTGTGACAGCAGGAAGGTAAAGTCACCTGGTTGCATCCAGGGGGGTAGATATATTTCTCCCAGATTCAGGCTTTATGCCGACTTATACAACTAGGTGGAGAGTTGTATAAGGCTAGTGGGCTCATGGATGACTCATACCTCTAGGGAGAGTGTGGGGCGTCGTACAGACAGGGAGTTGATGAGACCAGCTGAAGCTTGTCAGCTCATTTAGGCCTCTATAAGAACTCCCAGCTTCATTAGATGTTAGCTCATGCCTGGAACCAGACCTGTGTGGACTGTCTAGGGAGAGTGAACCCCTGTGCGGTGAGGCAAAGCCTGTGTGGCTATTTGTTTGGACTTTTACTAAACCAGGGACTTAGGGACTAGGACAGCACCAGGCTGATCCCAGTTGTTAGTTTAGGAAACCTGCATGTTTAGTCAGAGGTCAAACTGACCAGGATTTATTTTGTTTATGTTTCTTTTTGGCTTTGCTGTGTTTTTGTCACTGTACATAGAGAAATAAACCGCACCTTTTGATTTTGAAAACCACAACCTCCGTCTGCTGGCCCTGTTTTTGTGTGGGGAGCCCAACCAGGGGGTCACACACACCCGCTACCGAGTTAACCCCCTCACAGTTGGTGGAGAACCAGTGGCAGTTTTTTTAAGCCAGCATGGAGGAGATACTGAAACAGCTGGCTCTAGCAAATGCCAATCAACAGCAGACAAATGCAGGTTTGCAAAGGAGCCTTGCAGCCCAGCAGCAAGCTCATCAACAAGCCCAGCAGCAATCTGAGGCCCGCTTCATAGACCTGTTACAGAAGCAAGAGCAGAGACTACAACAAATGGAAGCAGTAATGCAGCAACGTCCGCAGACCAGTGAGGAAAGCCGTCCCACTAATACCGCGTCCTTTGGGGTGAGTCGTTTATTGACAAAAATGACTGGAGAGGATGATCCAGAGGTATTTTTGACCACATTTGAAAGGACTGCTGAAAGAGAAAAGTGGCCTGAGGAGCAGTGGGCTGGACTGGTGGCTCCTCTGTTAACTGGTGAATCGCAGAAGGCTTACTATGACCTAGAGCCTGACCAAGCAAAAGACTATGTGATGCTAAAAGCTGAAATATTGGCAAGGCTGGGTGTCACCCTGGCTGTCCGGGCTCAGCGTGTGCATAACTGGACTTTCCAGCTTGGAAAACCCCCCAGGTCTCAAATGTATGATCTCATTCACCTGAGCAGGAAGTGGCTACAGCCAGAGACTTTGTCCGCACCAGAGATTGTGGAACGTGTTGTAATGGATCGGTTTTTGAGAGCTCTTCCTACTGCCATCCAAAAGTGGGTAAGCCATGGAGACCCAGAGACGGCCGGTGGTCTTGTGGATCGTGTAGAGAAATACTTGGCTACAGAGAACCTGACGGCCTCTTCCAGAGACTCTCGGACTTTCCACCCTAAGACCAGACCATCCCCAGGGGCGGATAAGAGGATTCCAAGGGGTGAGGGTGGAGAGAGTGAGAGGGTGGGAGCTCTACCCCAAGTTTGGCGAGAACAGCCTGGGAAGTCAGGGGCTCAAGAGGCAGCCAAAAGGATTGTTTGCTACCGCTGCCGGCAAGCGGGACATATTGCAGCAAATTGCCCGGTTGTGGAGGAACCCATGCAATGTGACTTTCTGATGGACAGACGTCAGTCGCTGTGTGCGACAGTCGCATGCACTGCCATTCGGGGAACTGAGAAACATTTATGCAAAATGTGTATTAATGGTAGAAATGTTGTGGTATTACTGGATTCAGGTAGCCTTGTGACCCTGATAAAGGCTGAATTAGTTAAAACAGAGGTCTCTGGGAATAGCAAGGTAGCTGTTATTTGTGTGCATGGGGACACCCGAGAGTATCCAGTGACTACAGTGTGTTTTGAGACCCCCAAAGGTACCCTCTCTCATCCAGTGGGGTTAGTATCTCAATTACCGCATGATGCCATTGTGGGAAGGGATTTTCCGAAGTTCTGGGAACTGTGGGATGATCCTGAGCCCCCCACTGGTGCCCCTATGTACCAGGAATGTGATAGCCAGAACTCCTCTGAGAGTGGTGAGGACTCTCCAGAATTTCCCTTGTCAGTATTGGCAGGGGAGACTCAAGAAACTGGAGAGGAGCCCACCTCCTCAGACGAAAACCTACCGTCTGTGGAGTTTTCTGATCTGGAGGTTCACAGGGAAAATTTTGCCACAGAACAGTTAAAAGACCCCGCCCTAATAAAGGCACGGGAAAACGTAGTGGAAATAGATGGCGAGTTAGTGAACCCAGATAATACCTGCACTTACCCATACTTCAGCGTAGAGAAGGACCTACTGTATCGGGTGGCAAAAAGGGCAGAAGAAACCGTTGAGCAGCTTGTGGTGCCCAAACCTTACAGGAAGTTGGTGTTGGAGTTGGCCCATGGGCACATTCTTGGAGGTCATCTGGGGACAGAGAAAACCCGAGAGAGGGTATTACAGAGATTCTATTGGCCTGGGGTGATGAAGGACATAGAAAATTATTGTTCCTCCTGCCCTGTGTGTCAGAGGTCGGCCCCGATGCCACATTTCCGTAGCCCGCTGGTCCCTCTACCCATCATTGAGGTCCCGTTTGAGAGAATCGCAATGGATTTGGTAGGTCCTATAATCAAGTCCGCTAGGGGGCACCAGTACATATTGGTTATAATGGACTATGCCACCCGTTATCCAGAAGCGATCCCTCTCAGAAATACCTCGGCCAAAACCATAGCCAAAGAGCTATCTCTTGTTTTTAGCCGGGTGGATATTTGTAAAGAACTGCTTACGGACCAAGGTACACCCTTTATGTCCCGGGTTATGAAAGAGCTGTGTAAATTGCTCAAAGTGACGCAATTGCGTACATCTGTGTATCACCCCCAAACCGATGGGCTGGTTGAAAGATTCAACAAAACCCTAAAACAAATGTTGAAGAAAGTGGTGGATAGAGATGGAAAGGATTGGGACTGTCTACTTCCTTATTTGATGTTTGCTATTAGGGAGGTGCCCCAATCCTCTACGGGATTCTCCCCCTTTGAGTTACTGTATGGGAGACACCCAAGAGGGCTGTTGGATATTGCCAAGGAAACTTGGGAAAGTGAGAGTTCTCCCCACAGGAGTGTGATTGAGCATGTCGCCCTGATGCAAGATCGAATTGCACAGGTAATGCCCATCGTGAAGGAACATTTGGCCCAAGCGCAGTTGGCACAGCAGAGAGTGTACAACCGTGGAGCAAAGACCCGTACCTTTTCCCCGGGGGATAGGATATTGGTACTTGTCCCTACGGTTGAAAGTAAATTCCTTGCCAAATGGCAAGGCCCCTACGAGATAATGGAAAAAGTGAGCGAAGTGAATTACAAGGTCAGACAACCAGGAAGGCGAAAGCCCGAACAGATATATCACGTTAATCTGTTGAAAGCCTGGAGGGATAGAGAGTCCCTAGTCGCAGAAACTTGGTCACCAGCTCAAACTGGTTGCGTGATTCCGGAGGTTGGAATAGCAGCCACCTTGTCACAACCCCAACAACAGGAGGTTAAGGAGTTTGTGCTTCGCAACAAGGAGGTGTTCTCTGAGCTGCCGGGACAAACATCTGGGGTAGAGCATGATATTATTACCCCGCCCGGTGAAAGGGTGAAGTTAAAACCCTATCGGATCCCAGAGGCCCGACGGGAGGCAATACGGGAGGAAGTACAGAAAATGCTGAACTTAGGGGTGATAGAGGAGTCCCAAAGTGATTGGTCTAGTCCCATTGTGTTGGTGCCTAAACCGGATGGGAGCTGGCGATTTTGTAACGATTTTCGTCAGTTGAACAAAGTTACAAAATTTGACACCTACCCCATGCCACGTATAGATGAGTTGATCGACCGGCTGGGAACAGCCCGATACATGACGACTCTTGACCTCACAAAAGGGTATTGGCAAATTCCCCTGGCCAAGTCGGCCAAAGAGAAAACTGCATTTGTAACCCCAGACGGGGCGTTCCAATATAAGAGAATGCCGTTCGGGTTACAGAATGCGCCGGCCACATTCCAGCGGAAAATGGACCAGATACTGAGGCCCCATCGGAAGTATGCTGCGGCTTACCTGGATGACGTAATTGTCCATAGCACAGATTGGGCCTCACATCTGCCAAAAGTACAAGCAGTCCTAGACTCTATCCGGGAAGCGGGGTTTACGGCTAACCCCAAGAAGTGTACCATTGGGCAGGAGGAGGCCAAATATCTTGGGTACACCATTGGCAGGGGAGTAATAAAACCCCAACTCAACAAAGTCGAGGCCATCCAGAGTTGGCCACGTCCCAACAGCAAGAAGCAGGTACGAGCCTTTCTGGGAATCGCGGGTTATTATCGGCGCTTCATTCCCCACTTTGCTTCTAAGGCTGTGCCCCTAACCAACCTGACGAAAGGGAAAGGGTCGGTCATGATTAAATGGACCCCCGAGGCGGAGGCAGCATTCCAATTCTTGAAACAAGCCTTATGTAGCCAGCCAGTGTTGTACTCACCCGACTTCTCTAAAGACTTTGTCGTACAAAGTGATGCGTCAGATGTGGGGTTAGGAGCAGTATTGTCCCAGGTCTGGAACGGGGAAGAGCACCCAGTCATTTACCTCAGCAGGAAGTTGAAGTCCCATGAGGTAAATTACGCCACGGTTGAAAAGGAGTGTTTAGCGGTGAAGTGGGCTCTAGATTCCCTTCGGTACTATCTGCTAGGTAGGCACTTTGACATGGTTACGGATCACGCTCCGTTAAAGTGGATGGCTCAAAACAAGGAGACAAATAGAAGAGTGAATAGGTGGTTCCTGGCCCTACAGGAATTCAACTTCACAGTAAAGCATCGCCCTGGCGTTCAAATGGGGAATGTGGATGCTTTGTCTCGAGTACATGAATGCCTGATTGCTGGTGTTCCAACCCCAAGGTTAAAACAAGAGGGGGGGGTATGTGACAGCAGGAAGGTAAAGTCACCTGGTTGCATCCAGGGGGGTAGATATATTTCTCCCAGATTCAGGCTTTATGCCGACTTATACAACTAGGTGGAGAGTTGTATAAGGCTAGTGGGCTCATGGATGACTCATACCTCTAGGGAGAGTGTGGGGCGTCGTACAGACAGGGAGTTGATGAGACCAGCTGAAGCTTGTCAGCTCATTTAGGCCTCTATAAGAACTCCCAGCTTCATTAGATGTTAGCTCATGCCTGGAACCAGACCTGTGTGGACTGTCTAGGGAGAGTGAACCCCTGTGCGGTGAGGCAAAGCCTGTGTGGCTATTTGTTTGGACTTTTACTAAACCAGGGACTTAGGGACTAGGACAGCACCAGGCTGATCCCAGTTGTTAGTTTAGGAAACCTGCATGTTTAGTCAGAGGTCAAACTGACCAGGATTTATTTTGTTTATGTTTCTTTTTGGCTTTGCTGTGTTTTTGTCACTGTACATAGAGAAATAAACCGCACCTTTTGATTTTGAAAACCACAACCTCCGTCTGCTGGCCCTGTTTTTGTGTGGGGAGCCCAACCAGGGGGTCACACACACCCGCTACCGAGTTAACCCCCTCACAATATATATATACATACACACACGCATTTTGTACTTAAAGAAGAAATAAGACACTTAATGCTAAAAACAGCTTCTTGTTGACGCATATTGATCTTCATTGAATGCTACACCTGTTCCCACAGACGTACTGAGGAAATGTGCTGGTAAACAATCAGATGGTGTTATTTAAATTGGTTGCAAATTTTCTGAAAATATGGTGTTTTCAAGGAATATGTCATTAATTGCTATGTATTTATTAATGTATCGTGTATAGCTTGTCACCAAATATAGCATTTTAAGACACAGAGATACTATAATCAGAACTATCTAATAAATGTGGGTCCCAAAGTAATTCCTAAATGCCAGGGTCCAGGAGAGGACCAGACTAGGGTATAGGGGACATTTGCCCCCTGGGCCAATATTCTTAGGTAATGTTGGGCTGGTCCCCAGGCAAAGATGAAGACTAAGCCCCCTGCTGTCTTCAGAGAGCACTGTTGTAGCTGACAGTCTCTCCCCTTGTGTTGGCCCTGTTCAGTGCTGATCTCTTACTCACTGTCTGTTTTTACTCTGTCCTGCTGCCTGTCCTGAAGGTTCTTCTCCAACTGCCTCCTGTGGTGGGATCCTTCTGGGCCAGCTATTACCCCATCCCTGGCAGGGGGTTCCCTCAAGGGTCAACGACAGCCTCTCCTTAGCACTCCATCTCCACCTTCCATCCGACTTCACTTGATGGCATGGCCCATGTCTATGTTTGGGGTTGTCCCAGTGCATTGCCAGCCCACCGATGGGAATTGGCTGGAGCCCCATAAATATTCATGACAGCTCCTCCTAAATCCCCACCCTCCTAGTTCTAGAAGGTTCTCCAACCTTCCAGATACCAAGGGGGCACCAGAGAGCTGCCAGGATGAGTCATCCAGCCCTGGCCTCTAGTAACTAACCCTGACCAAATTTCATGACTTAGGTTATTCCTGGCCAGAATATGTTTTTTCCTACACTCATTCTAGTAGCACACAATAGAGGGTGCTACATCTAAGGGATCTCATCCTAGATCTCAAGGATTCATGCTAGGGCTTGACGTACTTCATTTTGGGGAGGAGGGGCACATTCTTAGATCTCAAGGGTTCATGCTGGGACTTGCAATCCTTCACTTTTGGGGGTCACATCCTTATATCGCAAGGGTTCATGCTGGGACTTGTAGTCCATCGCTTTTGGGAGATGTAACTCCCCCAAAGTGAAGGACTGCAATTCCCAGCATGAGCTGATGATGCCCCCCCCCAACTAATGAAGGACAAGTCCCAGCATGAACCCTTGAGATCTATGGATGTTAACCGCCCCCCCCCCCCCCCCCAAAAAAAAAAAAAAAGCTTTCAGTAGTTTGGCTTGGGCTTTAAATCATTTCCTTTTTATAATATGATATTATTCTTAAAAATTATGATTTTTTTTTTTTGGGGGGGGGGGGGGTAGCTTGTCTTGCCTAGAAAAGAAAAATAAGGTAATAATGCAACAGCATTTTAATAAAAATGCTTGGTTTTATAAAAAAATTATTATTATGATAATTGTTGCCATTGGTTGGATGGAAGTACACAACTAAAGGAGATATTGTAATAATGGCTGAGGAGTAATACAGCTTTATATTGAAAAAGGCAAGATTGGTCCTGGTGACCTTGGGCTTCTGGTGAGTGCATTTAGTACACTGCATGTGGTGGAGCATTAAATATTTTCTGAAGAAGAGCACGTTAAAAATCTTTTCAAGAACGGTGGATGGACACATAGACTGTTGATACTTTACAGGAAAGTGGATTTTTTATTTATAGATTTTTGGGGATTTTTGTGTTGATCACTCACCATTTTTTTATTTTATATTTTTTTGTTTTTCAAAGAATTTTGTGGTATTAATACAAAATATGTGATTTGATTATTTCACGCACAAATATTTTGTGATATTTTTTAAACGCATTTGATTTTTGAAATGGCAAAATATGAATGCACTGTCATTTACATGATATACTGTATACTGGTATTTATTTGCACTACCATAGTGGGATTAGGAGTACAACACTTTTTTTGGAATATTGGAAAGTATTCACGTTTGTTTGTGGGACATGCATTAACATAAATATAACAGTGCCAGACTTTACCATCTATAAACACATTTTTGTGGTATTCTAGTTTAAATACAATGGTTTGTATAGCAATCACTTCAGTTATTTTAATAAAAGTGAAGTTCCTGTAAATAAACTTTTGACTTGCTTTATACTCTTTTATGTATTAAATAGAAAAAAATATATATATATATATATATATATATATATATATATATATATATATTCTGTTTTTATGACATTTATTCTGCTTCTTTTAGTGGCAATATCTTTTTATTTTTATTGTCCCACTGTCGGCAGAATCGGGGTCATAGAAGGGCAGAACTAAGCTTTGGTTATACTTCTCTTTTAAAAACTTGGGAATAGGAGGACGCCTCTGTCCCTCTCCGATCATCACCCTGCCTTAGTTCTCAATTTCCTGAGGACATGCGGAACCACCCACTAATTGGTTCCTCTCTATGGATAGTTCGTCCATCAATAAAAACACCATTCTCTAGTTATAAATTGTCAGGCGCAGCTGCCATTTTTTATTTAAGTTTTCTGGAATTGGAGGCCTTCAGCTGTCATTGTGCAGTGTGGGGCTTCTGGTGAGTTCTTGAAGAGTTGTGACTGGGGTGATGGGCAGATCATGGATTGGGTGAACCACTCTTCATATGTGATTGCCTTGAATGGCAATTTACTCCCACATGGCTTGCTGAAATGCATGACGCAACATCAGGGGCGTGGTCATTTGGCACCGTGCTGACATCACTGTGTGTGTACAGGCAGAGTTACGGCTAGACACATGTGACCATCTTGGCATAAAAAGGGGGGTACATATGAGAGCTACTGTACTTCCAGATTGTCCCCTTTTGGTCCACATAGAGTATGGATGACAGATGGCATATGGGTCGGTATCTTTTTCTGCACTTGAGTATGGACTATTTGATATTTTTATATTTTCTTAAAAAGATACTGCTATTAACTCCTATTTATAGTTTCTAGTGGTTGGATCTGCTTTATTTCTCAGACCCAAGTAAATCCCTAGGATGATACTTCTATATATGTCAACTTCTTCTAATGCCCACAAATAAAGCCCTTCAAGTGGTGAGTGTAGATATTCTGGGGTTGGTTACTTGTTGGAACACAGACAAGAAAAGTTATATTCTGGAACTTTCTATCTCCTTTTTTTTTTTGCCCAGTTTCTTTAAGACATTATTTTCATTCAAGAATTATGCATTTTCCTGGAATTATATGTGATATGTTGTGTTTTTTTTCATTGCAAGTCAAACCTTCTAGGGTTTAAAAATGTAGAGTTCATTTGCATTTTCCTTGGTTTCCAACTTGGAGCAAGTGTAACCTGAGTGTGTATTTGATGACCACCTGTTCCGCTATCATACAGCCAAAGTACCAGGGTACTGCATATTCCAGTGTGATAAGACCCATGATGTTTCCAGGGAAATGAGAATAGTCCCAAGGACATGCATCGAAAATCCTTAGCACATAGCCTGTGGAGAATTCCCATGTGTATGTCCACAGGGTATATACAAGACATCGAAAAATGAGGGGACATCTTCTCTGCAGGTAAAAAGACATCTTTTCAATTATAAAAATGGCTGTCCCATATATGAAAATGGCCCAGATGCTGCTGACTCCTACCAGTTTCCAGCTTTTCATGGCGAAAATATCCCAGGTTGAGGTAAACAGTATTTCACACAGAAGCCCATGGATGGCATAAATGTACCATCGGATGATCCCGCTAAGTGACCTGGATTTCTGCATCTTGATGGGGTGGTGGTCTGTGAAATCTTGACAATACTATCAAAGAATTTATGAGAGGATGTTATGTTGACCATAGATAATCCAAGGCTGGAGGAGCACCTGTGTGGACTGAAAGAACCACTACACATAAATAACACAATTTTTATACACTTGTAAATGTAAAGAAGGTTTTTTTTTACAATAATGGGGAAATATGTAAATGTTTTAAGAAAATCTGAGAGCAGATATCTAAAATACATGTGTTATATAGAGTAATATTTTCCAAAACACAGTTATTCCCATTTCAATAATTTTGTCTTTCTTGTTTAGGGAAGCCCATGGACATCATAGAGTGCTCAGGTGTGCAGTTGCTATCTGACTGCCATTTTCAGAGCACTAAAGAGAGCTCCAAAAACTTGTAAGGTTGTCTCTAGTCTAGTTAGTGAAAGGGGGAGAGGGCATAGACATACGCTATCAACATTGCCTAACTCAGTTAAGAACAGTAGTGATTGAAACAGGCTTGGCTTCTCAAGCAGTACAGTCAATGTTCTCCTCAAAAGTCTCCTATTACTTGCTAACAGTCTATAGCAATCTTCTGTAACTTGGAGCTTAAACCAACAGAAGGTGTGCCACACAAAATTCATAAAGGAGTCCAAAATAGCTTTAATGATTAGCAATACTGTCAATACATACACTGTAGCTCTTCATCAGGGTTTCAGTAATGCCAGCAAGTGTTTGAATGGACGGAGATGCGAGAGAAATCCTAAACTTACTGCTTGCAAAAGAATCAGGTGGGGCAGAATTATGCCAGTAAAACCGAACAATGAAAAGAAAGCCAACACACTGGTAAGTAGGATTTACTGAAGTCCCATATGAGCAATAAATATACACCAACATTTTGAGAGCACTGTGGCCATTTTTTTTTCAATGTGTCACCTTGAAAAAGAGGGCCATCATCATGCTCTCAAACATTGGTGTAACTCTTTTGACAATACTGTATGAGATTTTGGTAAATCCTGCTTTAGAATCTACTTCTTGGTGTTCTGTTTTTCTCTTCATTGTTGGGTTTTGTACAGTACCGATGTAAAGCCATCCACCCGCCCTTCAAGAGTTACCTATGGATGTCTGTGCATTATGGTTTGATTACTTGTTATGCGAGTAAAACAGATGCTACATACCAGTATGAACCATTTTACTGCAGTTGGTGTGGTGATTATTCTGTAGGTTTAGGCTCTGAGCAATGTTCCTGGGTACCCACTGGAAAGTAGCTCTCTTTGCATGTAAGCTGCCACACCAGAGCCATTAAGCCCTACAAAATACTTTATTTTTCCCTTTTACTACTCTGTATTATTGAGCAAAAGCAGCCCAAAGGGTGGCGCCATCCGAATGGAACTTCTCCTTCATAGTGCCGTTGTACGTTTCGTACGTCACCACGCTTTGTTCGAGCATTTTTTTTCAAGATCGTGTGTAGGCAAGGCAGGCTTGAGAAGAATCACATTGAGAAAAACGTTTTTTTTTCAATGACATTAAAAACGGTTGTGTGTACGCAGCATTCCTCTATATCTTTGATCTTCTGTACATCAGCAGTTAACAGGGTACCCAAAAAAAGGAGAATTGCAGTATAATATGAATTGCATCCATTCCATGATATTGGGAATCATTTCAAAGATCTGTATAACACTATTTGTTGTGTGAACATTTGGATGAGGATCTTTGTGTCTTTTATATGATCACAGAACTACTTAATGGCCTCTACACTGTTTTATTCCTGGGTGGAGCCAGACATGGACATAAAACAACCACGATGCATAAGGCCCATGAGACCAATTAAGGTGGCTGCCTCGGGCGGAACTCAAGGAGGCATGGTTGGGGGCGCACTGAGACTGGAGTGTCCATATCATGCATGTCCAGCCCTGTGTGTGTTTAGCTACCAGACGGTATATCGTCATTGGTTGCAGGCAGTCATAGCAAAAATGGCTACCTCAGGCGGTAGCTGCATCTGGCACGACCATGAAGGCACATCACAATAAAATGGTTAAAGTTTGCTTAGTCTGACCTTACACTAAAAAATGTATGTGGTGCAGGAGCAATTTGTCTATTTATGGCAACTATAGAATAATCATGGGACCATCTCTGAGCAGGATGTTGTGGTGTGTCCAACTTCGCCATTGCTTTTTGGCTTTAGCATAGTTATGGGACTTGGCAGGATTGAGGCTGGGTTCACACTTATGCAAATTGGATGCAGATTTCCCTGCATCAAAAGTAAAAATTTTTACAATTTTTAACATGTTGAAAAATCTGTCACAAACAAGGGTTACTCAAACTTTTCTGAAAGACATTTTGGGGATCTTTTCACTTTTCATATGTCATTTATAACATCCCACAAGTTAAAAGTAATGGTTAAGACTGTATCTGGCTGGTAATCATTTTGATACCTGGAGACATTCTGCATTCTCTTGTGTTTTTTGTATGTCCTTAAAGCTTAAGACCCCTCTCACACTGGGCCCGCACATGAGTTAGCGGTAAAGCGGCACTCGTTTTAGCGCTGCTTTACCACTGATTAAGCTGCCCTTTTAACCCCAAAGAAGGGGTTAAACATGCCCGTGTTGTGGCGCTTTCGAAACGCTTTTTAGGCGCTGTGGAAGCGCTGCCCATTCATTGCAATAGGCAGGGGCGTTTTGGGAGCACTGACTACGGCGCTTCCAAACCGCCCCAAAGATGCTGTTTGCAGGACTTTTCCAAATGACCTGTTACTTTCCTTCCTGACAGAGAGAGAGAGGGGAAATCTCCCAAATAAGATTTCAACAAGTCCGATGAGATTTCAAAGCCTGTACCGGAGACCGCTTATCGTCCAGTGAAAGTTAGTAGCTTTACTTGCTGCTGGTAGCCTTTGGAGATGTTTGGAAAGGCAAAGAGGGTCTCATCAGAGGGTGCCTCAACCTGCACCCCCTTCCCCAGTGTAGTGGTTTATATCCCTGAAAATGGGGGAAAAAAACCTCTTTAGACTGCGGAATTCCTCAAACTACTGCGGTCATTACTTTTTTTATCTCCACTCAAAGGTGGTCAAACCCCATCATACCTGAAGCTGTTCTAAGTGAGGCTTAATTTGGCCACAATCCTTGTCTTGACTTGAGTTTCTTTATTGTTTAATGATCACTCTTCTGTGATAATATAATGTAAATACACCAGTTTATAGCCTGAATAATTACTTGGTTCCTGGCTTTACCATTGTGTTCCTTACCTACTGATTTATAGACATCGATCTGCAAGCCTTGCAGGAGATAAGATAACTTGCACACTGTCAGTGCCATGCACCAAATTATACGGCCCTCACCTAGGCCAAAAGTCAAATTAATATTTGACTAGCTCTCCATTCACTTGATATTAGAAAATCAGCTTGTCATACAAACTGGTAATGTATATCTAATATAAAGCACAGAATATAGCAAATTAGTTTTAAAAATTGATACAGTAAAGCAACATTTTCTAAATCAACAATATATAGTCATATATATTGTGTAGGGATTTGGCTTGAAGTGGTCATTTTAATCACCTAACTAACAACATTGTGTATAAATTGCAGCCATCATCTTATTATGTTTCAAAAAGCAATTTCTGCATATATAGAATTCTGCATATTAGTCATTGCAATTTAGTACTGCCTACAATCTACAAGCAACTAGGGGGACCCCATTTCAAGGAACCCCATGCCCTCAGGACTTATCGCAAGGAGAACAGATCTGGCTTGTGCCACTTTTAACTTACCAATGACGCTTATCAATGCTGTGTAAAGATTATAAAAAGGCTGTACGATCATAAAATTTTTGGCGACCTTTGATTGTAAGCAGACCCCCCACATGTGTACAGCGTCTGTCAAATAAATTTGATTTGAAACTGCCCACAGACGTTGGTTACTGCTGGTCATTTCGCTTGCCCCCCTAAACAAAATGGTGCCGCTAAGTTGGATGGATTGAAGCTTGAACTTCCAGACCTCCCTTGCAACTTGAACTCTTCAAATAAGAGGCGCCTCGGTGAGTATTTTATCACTATTATGTTTGGAGACTTCTGTGGTAGGGCGGGCAGGTTTGGAACCTCAAGTATATACACCATTCAAAAACCTCTGTGAGTAGTTACTTGTTTTATGTTTATCTGTCTATGTTTGGATTAACGTCAAACTAATTTTTTTGAATGTGTGGGCTCCCAGAAGTATCTACCATTCGGCCTCAAGAAGATCAAGGTATATTGCCTTAAAGAAGAAAGCTCATTTGGCTGTACTTCTCCTGTGGACAGGGCCGCTAATAGAAATCATGGGGCCCTCTACAATCTACCTGACGGGGCCCCCTTCAGCCCCACCCCTGGTCCCGCCCCTGGTCCCTCCTTCAGCCCACCCCTGGCCCCTCCCTAGACCCCGCCTTAAAACAAAGTGCAGATTTGTCTTCAAGTGATATTTATCACTGCAGAAAGTGCCACCCATGCCGCCAATGCCATATTGTGTTGAAGACAGTGCCACCCATGCCGCCAATGGCATAATGCCATTGGAAGCATGGGTGGCACTGTCTCTGCAGGTAGCACATGCGTTATGGCATTAGCGTCATGGGTGGCACTACTGTCTGCAGCACATTACGGCATTGGCGGCATGGGTGGCACTGTCTCTGCAGGCAGCGCATGTGTTATGGGCCATAACGCATGTGCTACCTGCAGACAGTGGGGAGGGACGGCACGTTAAGGGATGGCTGGATGATTTTTTATTTTTTACATAAAATTACTCTACTGATTAGGTTGCCCGGGCCCCCCTGCTGGCCGGGCCCGGTACAACAGGGCCAGTTGTACTGGCCTATCAGCGACCCTGCCTGTGGATGACAGAAGTGCAGTTCGTTCTGCATTCCTGTGACCCATTTTTAGCAGACAGTGGGCTGAAGCTAACGTCACAGATCCGGTCCAGGATGGGGAAAGATCTTGACAATAAAGTCAAGATCCACCCACAATCCTGTACCAGCACCTGGCTCAGCCTCTCAGGGAGCTGCTGAGAGCCTGAGCCGACCACTCCCGCCCCACTCCACAGCCCTGTGCTCCAGTGAGCTCGGGGGGGGCTGAGCAGAGAGACAGTGACTGACAGTCACCAGCTCTCTGCTCACGGAGCTCTGAGAAACAAGCAATCAGTGGTCTTTGATCGCTCGGTTCGCAGTTTTAGAGCCGGCGGGGGACAGATGCAGCATCGGACCAATGCTGCATCCACCTAGGTAAGTATGGTTTTAAAAAAATAAAAAAATAAACTTCTCTTTTAACGGCTGATGTATCCACCTATGTGTATGAATGTTGTAGCAGGGTGACCCTGTGCTAAAATGGAGGTTTACGCCAAATTTTGGGAGAAGCAAGCACACTGATGGCTCAGGTATGTGCTCGCTTCATAATAGAGCCAGGGCTAAAGCTCAGGGCCACACCATCTCGAGGGAGGTCAGTGTGCCTGAAGGGAGCCATGTGAGATGCTCCCATGCTTCAAGGTGTTCAGGTTGGGGCAGTGGAAGGCTCAAGCCTGAAAGGAAGTCCATGTGGGATGGGAGCAGCCAAGAAGCTCTAGAGAGAGTCCAGGAGGGACAAGCATAGCTTTGGGAGCTGCAAGGAAAGACGCAGAGCTAAAGATTAGCATCTGCGCATAAACCTGGGATGTGTTTGATTGTCAGGAAGACCAAAACGTGTTTGATGGTCAGGAAGACCCTGAAGAGGTACTCAGAGCAGTAAAGCTGCCACAAGAGAGGCTGAATGCTATGTCTTTGTAGTAATGGTGAAAACCCCCTGCATGGGAAGGGCTATCTGTATGAATTTGCTTTTAAATAAAAGTGGGCTGCAATGCCCTAAAATACAGTTTTGGACTGGCGCAACTCATTGTAAGCGCACCTACTGCTTGAGTTTAATCACCCCAATCTTAGAATGTGTAAATTGGATGTGGTAAGTGTTTGCGTCATGTTAAGTTGGACACACTTACGAGTGATGACGTGAGAGCGGGAATTACTAACACATTGCTATACGTGAAGAGATAGTAGAAACTGTTGTGGGTTTTGAGAAGTCCCTGTGGTTTGTCACTCAGCCAGGTAACGTGCATTTTTAGTTACCTGTTTCAAGTGTGAAAGGAACTCTATTTTTCGAATTACTCCTGTGGTTATGAGTTGCAAGAAACTGGATGTTTACTAAATGACCTGGTGATTTAATAGGTTAGCAGAGTGGCAGGATGGTACATGTAGTTCCACTGACAGAGAAAGTAGTGATTTCTAGGGTAGAAGTGAGAGACAAATTCACTTACTAGTCTTTCTTCTCTTTTTTTCCTCCATAGGCTCTTACTGAGTTGCGGTCTCTATCTCTGTCTAAAAATTACACTGCCTCTTGTAAGTTGGTAAGATAAGGAGAATGCAAAAATGAATGTAGTAAGACTGATAAATTCCTTACTTAAAGGGGTTGTATGGGTTCAGTTTTTTTTTTTTTTTAAACAAACATACTTACCTCCACAGTGCAGTTCGTTTTGCACAGAGTGGCCCCAAAAGTCCTCTTCTGGGGTCCCGCGGCGGCTCTCGCGGCTCCTCCCTGCAAGAGCTAACCCCCTCTGGGACGCGTTCTCCCCAGGGGGTTACCTTGCGGGCACGCTCCCGTGTGATACACTCGGCGGCCATAGCCGCCAAGTGTATGACTCGGCCCCGCCCCCCCGGCGCCATTGATTTGATTGACAGCAGCAGAAGCCAATGGCTGTGCTGCTATCAATCTAACCAATGAACAGCCGATTAGCCGTTTGGAAAGCGACGTGGGAACGAAGTTCGGGGCTCAGGTAAGTAAAACAGGGGCACGGGGGGGCCGGAGAGTACAAGGTGTTTTTCAACACAAGGTGAAAAAACACCAAGGTTTACAACCACTTTAAGCACTTCTCCTTATAGCTGACAATTTTATTAAAGTGGAGTTCCACCCAGGGCCGCCATCAGGAATTTTGGGGCCCCTTACACAGCTTCAGGCATGGAGAACTGGGGGGGCTGCCGCAAATTGAGAAGCGGGGGGGGTGCCACGATTTGAGAAGCGGGGGGGTGCTGCTGCCGTGAATTGTTGAGGTCGGGGGGGCTTTGGGTGCTGATGAACAAAAAAAAAGAACAAAAAAAAAGGGGGGTTGCCATCCGGGGCCCTGGGGACCTCCTGGCCTCTAGGGACCTCTGGGCCCCTTACAAAATAAATCAAAAAATAAATAAATGATAAAAAAAGAAAAAAATGCGCGATTGGCCAGGCAATCTTCTGGGACCTGTGACCTGTCCCAGAAGATTGCACGGAGGGAGGGGTGAGAGGTGTACTTCCTTCCGGCGCCGCAGAGCCCCAGGAGGAAGTGGGAGCTGGATAGCCCTAAAAAGAGGATATCTGCTCCCCCCCGAAAAAAATGACATGCCAAATGTGGCATGTCAGGGGGTCACCGTCACTTAAAGCAGAAGTTCCATTTTTGGGTGGAACTCCGCTTTAGGTCATTGATCAGCAGACAGATTCCCGTGAAGATTTTAAATATAAACATCTGCAGTGGGCTAAGTGATGTATTAGGCCCCGTTCACACCTGAGCGATTTTCAGCTTGAAGCTTGTAGCTCTTTAAAGCTCAACAAGCCAAATCCTATTCATTTCACTGGCCCCTGTTCATATATGAGCATTCTGTCGCCTGAAGCAAAATGTTTGTCGCTCAAAAAAGTACATGAGCTTCTTTTTGGCAGATTACAGTTTTTTTTTTAGCCCCATAGACTTCAATAGAAAGCCTGAAAACACATGACTTGAGCGTTTTATGAGTGTTTGGTCGCAAGTTTTCTGATCAAACAGCAGATCTCTACCTTTAATTTTCCCCCCCTAGTGCTTATTTTTATTTGAGTAAGAGAATGGGTCAGGGAATGTATGAAGTTCTTGTAAAGCATGATTTATTTTATAGTTTGTGAGGATGGGTATGCTCATGGAAGGCATGTGTATTATATGTGTACGTGCATGTAGATGTGTGTGTGTAGGTGTGCGGGTATATGTACTGTATATAAATATACACTCATTGGCTAATTTATTAGGTACACCTGTTCAATTGCTTGGTAACACAAATTGACAGTCAGCCAATAACATGGCAACTCAATGCTTTTAGGCATCTAGATGTGGTGAAGACAACTTGCTGAACAGAGCATCAGAATGGGGAAGAAAGGGGATTTAAGTGATTTTGAACATGACATGGTTGTTGATGCCAGACGGGCTGGTCTGAGTATTTCAAAAACCGCTGCTCTACTGGGATTTTTACGCACAACCATCTCTCGGGTTTACAGAGAATGGTCCGAAAAAGAGAAAATATCCAGTGAGCTGCGGTTGTGTGGAGGAAAATGCCTTGTTGATGTCAGAGGTCAAAGGAGAATGGGCAGACTGGTTCCAGATGATAGAAAGGCAAAAGTAACTCAAATAAGCACTCGTTACAACCAAGGAATGCAGAATACCATCTCTGAGCACACAACAGATTGAACCTTGAAGCAGATGGGCTACAGCAGCAGAAGACCACACCGGGTGCCACTCCTGCCAGCTAAGAACCGGAAACTGAGGCTACAGTTCTCACAGGCTCACCAAAAGTGGACAATAGAAGATTGGAAAAATGTTCCCTGGTCTGATGAGTCTCTATTTCAGCTGCGACATTCAGATGATAGGGTCCAAATTTGCAATAAAAAAACATGAAAACATGGATCCATCCTGCCTTGTATCAATGGTTCAGGCTGGTGGTGTAATGGTGTGGGGGATATTTTCTTGGCACACTTTGGGCCCCTTAGTAAAAATTGAGCATTGTTGCTGACCATGTTCATCCCTTTATGACTACAGTGTACTGATCTTCTGATGGCTCCTTCCAGCAGGATAATGCACCATGTCACAAAGCTCAGATCATCTCACCACTGGTTTTTTGAACATGACAGTGAGGTCACTGCACTCCAATGGCCTCCTCAGTCACCAGATCTCAATCCAGAAGAGCACATTTGGGATGTGCTGGAACAGGAGATTCTATTTGCTCCTTCTGTCTCTTATCTGTAAGAGCAGATCAAGCTGCACTGAACATGACATGAGAGCTCAAAAGTTTTGTCTTATTTGGGAAGTTCTGTGTTTAAAACCTTGACATATCTTAAACTCCATTTAATTAAGTATACTGGAGTTCGGAGGTGCCAACAGGGCCGCCATCAGGGGGTACAGGTAGTACACCTGTAAGGGGCCCGGAGGTCCCCAGGGGCCCGGATGGCCCCCCTTTTTTCTTTTTTTTTCTTTTTTTTGTAAGGGGCCCGGAGTTCCCCAGGGCCCCGAATGTCAACCCCCTTTTTTGTATTTTTTTAAATAATTTTTTTTATTATTAATTTTTTTATTTTATTTTTTATTTTTTTTGTAAGGGGCCCAGAGGTCCCCAGAGGCCCGGAGGTCCCCAGGGCCCCGGATGGAAACCTCCTTTTTTTAATTTATTTTTTATAAAAAAAAAATATTATAAATTTTTTTATTTAATTTTTTTTTATTTATTTTTTTATTTAATTTTTTTTTGTAAGGGGCCCAGAGGTCCCCAGAGGCCCGGAGGTCCCCAGGGCCCCGGATGGAAACCTCCCTCTTTTTTTTTTTATAAAAATGATTATTAATATTTTTTTTTTATAATTTTTTTTTTTTTGTAAGGGGCCCCGGAGGTCCCCAGGGCCCTGGATGGCAACCCCCCTTTTTTCTTTTTTTTTTGTGTTCGTCAGCACCCAAACCCCCTGCTTCTCAATTCGTGGCACCCCCCCGCTTCTCAATTTTCGGCAGCCCCCCCACTTCTCAATTTGCGGCAGCAGCACCCCCCCCCGGTTCTCCTCTGCTCCAGGGGCCCCAAAATTCCTGATGGGGGGCGCTGGGTGCCAATATTTTTGAATCTTATGGATTAACTTTGACGTGTTTTGAAATGTTGAAATGAAATGTTTTTTTTTTTTAATCCCTTGCCCATCCATTCTGTTATTGACTAATTATTTTGATCTCTGGATGTTCCCCCTTTTTTTTTTTTTTTTTGTTATTTTTCAAATTTTTTTCTTTTTTATACAAATATATATTTTATATTATATTTTTTATGCTAGCTTGCACTAGGTGGCGCTGTGCTGGCTGTTTCCGTCTTCTGTCTCTGAATGTCTGGGAGCTGCGATGCGTCCCTGGCGTCCTCCCTCCTCCCCCCAGCTGGTTGCTGGTTTCATAGGGGGGTGGGCGGGCTTGTCCAGTCACGCATCGGCGCCACGCTAGGAAGTCCTGCGTGGGACGTTGGTTCCAACGCCGCTACGCCGGCGTCCCACTTCCACCTAATGGCGTGCATGTGGGGAGGTTGGTTGACCGCTCGCCTATAAAGGCGGCGTTGCCGCTCAAGGCGGGGGTCCCTCTCCTTCCAGCCATGCCAGCGTGATGTTGGGGCGTGTCCCTGGGGTAAGCTGGGTTCCAACATGGCTCCCCGTGTGGTTTTAGCGTCCTCATTCCTCACTGGTTATTAGCTGCTGGGTCCATCATCACACCTCACCATCATAGTAGTCCGCTGGCACATACCAGGTAACTATTATTGGGTTCCCTCCTTGTAGTGACCCTTTACTGATCCCTTTCCTTATCACTTGCCTCGCATACATCTTTGTTCCAGCTCTTTTATGTGCCTCCCACTCTTCACACATTTTCACTTTTCAGTCTTACCCTTATTCTTCTCTCTTTCTCTCTTTTTCTCTCTTTTTTTCTTCTTCCACGTTTGTTTTCATCCCTTTTTATCCATCCGATCCCCGTCACACCACTACCTCAGTGCGCCTTCCTATTAGCCCACTACACCAGCATACATTTTCCCATTGTCAGCACTTTTTCACCTTAATTCCTCATACATTTCCCTAGGTTTCCTCCCGGCATCGACTGCCAGTGCTAATGTGGGCGTAATCTTCCCGCTGGAGGCCCAATGTTGGTGTCTCTCTCCCCTGGGGTTCTTCGTCCCCTCAGCTCCCGGCAGAGATATGTGACGTGTACCGCCGGTTCATTGCCACCAGCACATTCTGTGCGCACTGTGTAAGTAGGAGGCTGGTAAATTCCTTCCTCCATACCCCCATATTTTTGTCCTCTTTACATCTATTATATGTTTCTTCTTTCTTTCTCCCTTTTTTTTTTCTTTTTTACATTTTTTGAGAGTTTTGAATACCTCTTTTGGTCCTTATCTTTATGTATAATGTTTTTTTCAGTTTATATGCATCTGCTCCTGATGAGGCGCTACAGTCACTGAAACACGTTGAGCCAATGGCCTTGTCAATCTATAGGCTACCCTAGATGCTTGATGTTGTCATATATGATGTGATGTAGCTATTTTAATCATTGCTGTTAGCTTATATCTCTATATGGAGCCTGCTGGCCGAAATATTTGTATAACTTGTATTTATTAAAACTTGTTTTTTCAAATGATTTACTGTTCTACTTATGTGCCTCATTCAAAGTCCCGAACTTCCTCCCCTCTTATTATAGATTGATTAGGGATGGAGACATTTATCTAGGGTGTCTCATTTAAAGTCCCATTTTTCCCCTCCCCCCAATTTCCCCTTTCATGAACATTTGAAATGTTTTATTTCCATCATACTAAGAGATTGTGTTTAACATCAGTTTGCTCACTAAGCATATAGTCAATTTATCTGGGCATTTTAGCTAAACTAGGTCTTATCTCTGTCCACCAGAGGTTACTTTAAGCAAGTAATATATAAGCCCTAATCTTAAGGAAATATTAACCCTTGGATTGAATGCTTATCCTATATGAAAGGAAAAATAAAGTTTTATGTTAATATAACCTAACAAAGGAAGTCCTGTTTTATAGGATAATTAAAAGAGAAGTATGGGAATTTTTTTTTTTTTCTGGGGAATCCTACTTACCTTGGTGGATACAGCATCGCTCTGATGCTGCATCTGTCCCTCGCCGGCTTTAAGATTGAAAACTGAGGGATCAAACACAGCCGATCACTCAGTTCTCAGAGCTCCCTGAGCAGAGACCCGGTGACTGTCAGTCATCGGCTCTCCGCTCTGCCCCCCCCCACGTTTACTGGAGTGTTGGGCTGTGGAGGGGGCGGGAGCAGCCAGCTCAGGCTCTCGGCAGCTTACCGAGAGGCTGAGCTGGGTGCCGGTCCAGACATGTGGGTGGATCCCCACCATATGGTCACAAACTTTCTTGAGCCGCTAAGAGCCTCAGATGGCCGCTCCCCACCCCTCCACAACTCAGAGCTCCAGTGAGCGTGGAGGAGCAGAGCGGGAGAGCTGATGATTGACAGTCAGCAGCTCTCCACTCAGGGATCTGTGAGAACCGAATCTGTGTCATCGTGGTGTTCGATCGCACGGGTCTCAGTGCAGAGGCACCGGGGGGACAGATGCAGCATCCACCTAGGCAAGTATGAATGGGGAAAAAAAAAACCCATAATTCTCTTTTAAGTAAGTCAACACATTGACGTTGCTACATTTGGTCTGGGTATCTAGGTTTTTAATGACTTCTGGTCATGAGAGGGGTAAGAAACACCTATAGTGCCAAAAAAAACCCTGTGATAAAAAATAAAATAAAAATTTGGTTACATAATGGTAAAACATATTTTTGTACAATTATTGACAGATATACTAAATATAATGTAATACTTGGGACATATTTTATGTTTAGTAAAGTACATGTTGGAACTTTTCATATCTGTTAATGGAAATGGATGTGGCTTGTTGGTAGAAGAAAATTATAACATTGAAGTCTTTGAAAGCCTCTCTGCTTTGCCGCATGGTGACTTTGTGCACTATAATTTCAGCAATAAAAAGAGCCTGCAGTGGTTTTCTGCAATGTGCGTGAAGAGCCATTAAAGAAAGTTTCAGCATCATTCATTCAAATGATTTTACCCTAACTTTAGGAGACTTCCTGGCGACATTAAATGGGCCCTTGAGTAGACATTTTATACGCCTTCATTTTAATAATGCCATGCAAATCTTCCAAGCGTTACTAACACCACATTTGTAAGAAGTCATAATACATTTGTCATGGGTTGGAAGAACTTAAGTTAACTGGAATGTGTTTAAACACAAAGCGTTAAAACATCTGTGATGTCATCTATAGAAGCTCTCTGGCTTTGGCCTTGCAAAACTTGTGTGATACCCAGGGAAGTCATAGGGACCATTAGGACACAGGATGCAGGGCCCCTGCAGTGTACAGAGGCTCACCATTCCTCTGTATATAGGACCTTCTCCTTAAAGTGGTAGTTAGTACGGGCACTGGATACGGCAGTGGTCGGGACACTTAGGAGCTAAACAGCTATTTCCTTTTTGAATTAGAAGACTGGAACCACACATACAAGTGATGTTAATATCAGAGGTGTGCATAATCGATGCACCCCTTTGACATAAGACTCTCCTTTACTGAAAAATTTCTTCCAAGTCTCTCTTTCCCTTTGTGGGTTAAAAGGTTTACTGAAACTAGACTCATTAAATACATTGAGTCCTTCCCAGCCCTGCCGTCTGTCTTTGTTTGGGGACCCCCGTTTGAAGTCCTTGGGACCCTGTTCAATCTGGAGCCCCTGTTTGTGGGGTGTTAGTTTTTTCACCCCATGTTCTCAGCAGTGCACGTGTTCCGTCCACGCATGGAATGTTGAATCATTTTTGGAAATACTTACAACTTTTGATTTCTATGTCTACAAATCCCCCGAAGAAGGGTCTACCGAAACAGCTGTCGGGTCTGACCATAAATGTCAAAATTTTCTCTTTATGAATGGAAACAGTCTTGTGGATCTGTATCCTATCCATGTGTTCTACATCAGATTGTTTTTGTAATTTTTGTACCCATTAATTAAATTTATATATTTTTGATATACGTTTGTGTGTTTTCAGTCACTTTTAAAGTCCCACCTCCAAGGGGGTTTTTTAGTTTCTCCTTAAAGTGGAACTTTACCCTACCCCAACGCTGTATCCTGGCCTAGGCCAACAAGGCCCAGGCCTAGGGCGGCACTTTTCATGGGGGCAGCACGGAAAGAGTCCCCACCGGCTTGCGCTACACTGTTAGTGTAGCTCCAGTCTGATGGGACGGATTGGGCTGAGAGAAAAATTAGTCTAGCGCCCCCATAAAGCGGCCGCATTGCTTCCGGTATGCGGGAGGCCGGCATTCCGCAACAGTGGGAGGGGGGGGGGGGGGCGCTGCTTCTAATTTTGACTGTCCTATCATCCTGGACCACAAACATTCCTCATTGTGCTAAATGTTTTCTGCTGCACCATTGGCATGCTTATATCTTCTTAGTCCTCTCTATAAAATTATCAGAAATTTGTGCTTAAGGAAGAACTATAGACAACACTTATTTTTCATAGAGTAAGGGAGGGTTATAGCCCCATCCGTTTATTTTTTACCATTCCTGTCCCATTGCAGAGATTTCCCTTAACTTCCTGCCCCATAGCCAAGCATGAAGTGAGAGGAAATCTATGCAAATTAAGGGAATTCCTTGCCCACCCCAGGCCCTCAGAACTAGTGTCCCCGCTTGAAAATTTCAGGGCGGGTCTTAAACAGAACGGGGTGTTGCCTTGACAGGAAGGGGTGGGTCATATTTAAATTGGGGGGTGCACAAGTTTAGTCAGGCCTAGGGCAGCACAAAACCTAAATACACTACTGCTGTACCCCCTAATGTTTTTTTCCCCTTGCCTACCTGATGCGATGTTCTACACAGGAAGGATATTCACCCACCCAGTGGATCCAGTGTTGTCCCGCTGAGATCCCCTTCTCTTTAGCCAGAACTCAGGGCCGGTGACGCCATCTTCTTCTGGGATGTCATCGGGAGATACAGGCACACCTCTCGATGACATGCCTGATTAGTGAATGGATGCTGCTGGAGCCTCCTGGGATATCCACATCATATATCCCGAGAGGCACCAGGTGGTGCTGACATCATTTGCCTAGACCTGGGGTCCCCAAACTGTCTAAGCAAAGGGCCAGTTAACAAATACTGCAGCTGCTGACTTTTAAAATATGGACACTTACCTGTCCGCGATGTCGGTACCCGAAGCCGATCTACCGCTCGGCTCTCGTGTGCTGCCGCCACCATCTTCGGTAAGGGAATCTGGAAGTGACGCCTTGCGGCTTTACTTCCTGTTCCCTACTGTGCATGTGCGACTTCACTGGTCTCTTCTGTCTTCTGGGACCTGTGTGTCTCCCAGAAGACAGCGGGGGGATGTAGATACCCGAGCCACCCACGGGTATCAATGCCCAGAAGTGGGAGCAAATACCTGTATTACACAGGTATCTGCTCCCCCCTCCCCCTGAAAGGTGCCAAATGTGACACCGGAGGGGGGGAGGGTTCCAAAAAGCGGAAGTAAAATTTTTGGGTGGAACTCCGCTTTAAGGTAAAAAACTTCTGACTTTACAACCCCTTTAAACAAACCTCAAATCTCTGATGTCCAGTGTACAGACTTTTCTGTGAGACCTGCAACATTTTCATGCGAGAACTTTAGTTAAAATAATAAGCTTGTATGAATGTGCATCTGGGTCATCTGAAGTGGTGAATTGTAAAACATTTGTAAACACTCAACCACTCAACCACTCAACCACCAACATAATAAATGAAGACTTTTCCTGACCTCCCAAACCCAGCACCCTCAGGCTAATGGGTAGGTCCCTGGGGCTAGAAACGGCCTTATTTACGTCTCATAGATCGGGACCAATGACCTCAGCGAAGTTGCCTCTGTTGCTCATAAAGTGGACCTGCTTCCAATTCCAGAAGAGCTGACTATTCTACATAAATGATAAAATGTTCATGTTTTTCGGCTAATCCCGGGGAACTTCCGCTGGGTCTCCCCAATATAATCTCTTGCAACCAATTCACAAGTGTAAATGGGGCCTTAAAGCGTAAACCCCAGAACAGAAATGTAAATATATTGTAGCTTGCCACCCCTAATGCAATGGCTGCAATTATTTTATTTTTTTCAGGCTAGTTCTCTGTTTCCTATTTTTGCATATGTTATTTTGTTGGTTATCACATGGAATGCCATCAGTTTATGCAACGCTGAAGATGTAGGTTTCATGTAAAATTGTATTATTAAGTGTTCTTGCATAGCAAGAGCACTTATTATTATTATTATTAATAAAAGCAACAACAATAATAATAAAAAACAATAGTGTATTATAAGTATTATTATTATTTTGTACTGTATGTAGTATAGTACTACTATTATTACTACTACTGCTAAAAAATTATTTTAATGTAATATAATATAATTAGTAGATATTAATTCATATATATTGATAATAATGTACTGCTTTTTCTATGTCTAAATTACAATTATTATGAATTCAATATTAATAAATACTAATTATAATATTATTGTTATTATTACTTTGTATGTAGTATAATACTACAACTACTACTAATAATAATAAAAAGGTTAGTAGTCATTTAATAATAATATATTAATGGTGGTAATAATAATAATAATAATAATAATAAATTGTAATAGTTTATTCTTCTTCTCATTAATATTATCAATATTATTATTATTATTATCAGTAGTAGTAGTAGTAGTAGTAGTATATTATTATTATTTGTATATTAGTAGTAATAGTAGCAATAGTAGTAGTAGTAGTAGTAGTAGTAGTAGTAGTAGTAGTATATTAGTAGTATTAGCACAACTTGAATTTATACAATATAAATGTATTCTCCTAATAACTAATGCTCTATTTTTTTTATTTTTGTAGGTGTGTGTGTGTGACATTTACACAAAATAACGTTTAATTTTATTGCTGTTTTATTAAAATATTATTAAATATAATAACATACACTCGGCTTACAGGTTTAATGAGAGTGTAATATTCCTGCTTAATATACTGTGTTGAACAATGGTGCTGATTAAATGAAGAAGCTATTGTCCCTCTATTATTTCAAGCTATTCATTAACCAAACTTTTCGAAAGGAAATTTGTATTTGTTTCAAAATTCCCTTAAACCAGATTTGGCCATTGCTATGACCAAAGGCCGCAGTAAAAGAAAAAAAAAAAGAAAAAAAAAAACTCTCCTCCAATAAATTGGCCTTCGTCATTTTATACTTTTTGAAAAAAGAAAATGAATTGTCCTCACCTGCGTCTCTTCAAACTAAGTTCTTCACGAGACTCTGTTTTCTCTTCATGAGCATATGGGTATTAGAGCTTTTGATCTAGTTAATATTTTCTTACTCTAGAGCTTACTCAACCCAGATCATGATTGATCAATACCTTGCTGAAGAGCCGGCACTGAGTGGGTTGTGAAAGAGACTCAGCGCTGAGCCCAGAAGGATGGAACTATTTCTGCATGATATTCACAAATCATACAAAGGTCACTAATACACTAATAACATTCACCGTCATAAAAAGGTAAGAGCATTGAGCAGGTGTGTAATGTACTGTATGGTAGTCACTATCTGCTGCTTATCAATGTTTCAGTTACAGACAGAGTACTATGTCATGTGATGATCCATTGATATAGTGACCTCATGCTTAAGTGGAAATCCAGCCCCAGTTTCTCTGTAGGTGCCGTTTAGACATTAGAGCCGCTTAAAATATAGGGAGGAAACACAAAGCCAGTTTTATAGTCCACAAGTTTTATTAAACCTTAATGTTTTTAGTACAAAAAGCCAACACGTTTTGGAGGGTTCCAATGTCTTCCTTCAGCAGGGACAGAACAAATTACAAAAAATGTACAATAAGTATCTGATCTATAAGATCCAAAATCAATGGATAATCATTACTTGTGCCTCTTATGTGGCCTCAAACACATTGCAATA
The DNA here is from genome assembly GCA_029206835.1 of Rana muscosa. Lineage (NCBI taxonomy): Eukaryota > Metazoa > Chordata > Amphibia > Anura > Ranidae > Rana > Rana muscosa. The sequence continues at coordinate 239,462,256 of CM055121.1, read as the reverse complement.
TTAGAAAAAAATGTTTATAGGAATGCTTTAAAATACATACATAATTAAGTTGTAATGTAAAATACATACAGTGGTACCTTGGATTACGAGCATAATTAATTCAAGAAGAATGCTTGTAATCCAAAGCACTCGTATATCAAAGCGAGTTTCTCCATAGGAGTCAATGGAAACTCAGAGAATTTGTTCCACAGTGACTGCTATTGTATGCCGTACTGCATGTGGCCAGAGGAGGGGGGGCACCGGAGACACACAGAAACACTCGGAGACCGCTCGGAGCCATTTGGATGCACTCGGAGCCGCTCGGATACAATGGGAGACACTCGGGAACAGAGTGTTTCCGAGTGTCTCCGAACGGCTCTGACTGCATCCGAGTGGCTCCGAGTGTCACCGGCACCCTCACACCTCTGGCCAAATGTGGTACTGCACACCCCATTGGCTTGAATCCTGCTTGTCTTGCGAGACAATGCTTGCAAACCGAGTCAGGGTTTTTCATAAATAATAACTCGTATTGCGAAACGCTCGTAAACCGCGTTACTCGCAGTCCAAGGTATTACTGTATATCCAAGAAGTTATGTCTCCAGCTTTCACAAAGTGAGTTGTATAAAGTCCACTGTTACTGTGCTGATTACAAAATCCAATGTGTTTTGGGGTGTCAAATGTCTGCCCTAAAGAACTAAAATCTCTCCATTAGCATTAAAGGAAAAGTATGGCCAAAGCTTTTTTGGCTATACTTCTCCCATGGATCACAGGAGTGCAGTTTGTTTAGTTAGTTCCTTCTGCACTCCTGAGACCTGTTTTTAGCCGACAGCGGGCTAAAGCCTGCTGTTGGCTGAAGTCACTCAGGTGATTCAGGCCCAGGAAAGATCCCGACCATATGGCCGGGATCCACCTAGATGTCTGGAACGGCACCTGGCTCAGCCTCTCAGCGATCTGCCGAGAGCCTGAGCCAGTACCTCCCGTCCCCCTCCACAGCAACAGTGGGTGCTGGAGGGGAGACCTGGGAGAGTAGAGAGCCGCTGACTGACTCTAGTTCAAAGTGTCATGGCTCTCTGCTCAGAGCAGAGGGGGAGAACTGAGCGATCAGTGGGCTTTGATTGATCAGTTCTCACTACAGAGCTGGCGGGGATTGGATCAATGCTGCATCCACCTAGGTGTGTATGATTGTTTTTTTGTTTTTTTTTAATCCTGAACTTTTTTTTTTAATTATTTTAAAATCTTATGCTTTTAGCATTAATAAATAGATAGAAAGGTACACTATATTGTCAAAAGTATTGGGATTCCTACCTTCACATGCAGATAAACTTTAGTGGCATCCCAGTCTATGATTGCGCAACAATAGACTTATTGATTACATGAGCACTTTATATATTAGTTTGTTTATTTAATATTAGTTGAAAGCTAAGTTTAAAATTGCCTATTGTTAATCCGTAGGGTTTAATATTGAGTTGGTCCACCCTTTGCAGCTCTAACAGCTTCAACTCTTCTGGGAAGGCTGTCCACAAGGTTTAGGAGTGTGTTTATGGGAATGTTTGACCATTCTTTCAGAAGTGCATTTGTGATGTCAGGCACTGATGTTGGATAAGAAGGCCTGGCTCGCAGTCTCCACTCTAATTGATCCCAAAGGTGTTCTATCGGGTTGAGGTCAGGACCCCGTGCAGGCCAGTCAAGTTCCTCCACCCCAAAATCGCTCATCCATGTCTTTATGGACCCTGCTTTGTGCACTGGTCCAAATCATTTGGTGGAGGGGGGATTATGGTGTGGGGTTGTTTTCCAGGGGTTGGGCTTGGCCTATTAGTTCCAGTGAAGAGAATTCTTAAGGCGTCAGCATACCAAGACATTTTTGACAATTTCATGCTCCCAACTTTGTGGGAACAGTTTGGGGATGGCACCTTCCTGTTCCAACATGACTGCACACCAGTGCACAAAGCAAGGTCCATAAATGGATGGATGGATGAGCGAGTTTGGGGTAGAGGAACTTGGCGGGCCTGCACCTCAATCCGGTAGAACACCTTTGGGATGAATATCACGGCAAAAACTGCGAGCCAGGCCTTCTCGTCCAGGATCAGTGCCTGGCCTCACAAATGTGTTTCTGGAAGAATGGTCAAATATTCACATAGACGCACTCCTAAACCTTGTGGACAGCCTTCCCAGGAGAGTTTAAGCTGTTATAGCTGCAAAGGGTGGGCCAACTCAATATTATAAAAGTTAAAGTTCATGTGTGTGTAAAGGCAGGTGTCCCAATACTTTTAACAATATAGTGCAGCCCTCAAATTTTTCACTCGCCTACTAGTGGAAAATGAGGACTGGGAGTGGGGGGTGAGCACCGCCAGCAGGCGGGGTTGAATGGGAGCCATTCTCCCAGTGATCGCCCAGAGGAAGTGAGAAGAGAGAGCCGGCCAGATCATCGGGGCGCGGAGCATCGCTGTAGCAGCTTACATTTCAATTGCTGTGTGTTCCTGCACTCGCTGTCACATACAGCCCTGCCTCCTGGCCCGGTATTTTGATAGATGGATCACCTGTCCAATTCCTGGACCTGTGACGTATATCAAAATCCCCGGGCCAGGAGGCGGGGCTGCATGTGACGGCGAGCACTGGGAACACACGGCAATTCAAATGAAAGCTGTTACAGTGATGTTCCTCGGCACTCTGATGATCTGGCCGGCAATCCTCTTCCTCTCCTTTCTTCCCCTGCACAGGGAGGCTGCATTGATGGACACAGGTAGGCTGCATTGATGGATGCAGGAGAAGCAGCATTGATGGACACAGATAGGCTGCATTGTTGGGCATAGGTAGGCTGCATTGTTGGACACAGGTGAGGCTGCTTTGTTAGGCATAGGTAGGCTGCATTGATGGACACAGGAGAAGCAGCATTGATGAACATAGGTAGGCTGCATTGTTGGGCATAGGTAGGCTGCGTTGTTGGACACAGGTGAGGCTGCATTGTTGGGCATAGGTAGGCTGCATTGATGGATACAGGTAGGTTTCATTGTTGGACACAGGTAGGCTGCATTGTTGGACACAGGTAGGCTGTATTGTTAAGCACAGGTGAAGCAGCATTGATGGACACAGGTGGGCTGCATTGCTAGGCACAGGTGAGGCTGCATTGTTGGGCATAGGTAGGCTGCATTGATGGACACAGCTAGGCTGCATTGTTGGGCACAGCTAGGCTGCATTGTTGGACACAGGTAGGCTGCATTATTGGAGACAGGTAGGCTGTATTGTTGAGCACAGGTGAAGCAGCATTGATGGACACAGGTAGCCTGCATTGCTGGGCACAGGTGAAGCAGCACTGATGGACACAGCTAGGCTGCATTGTAGGGCACAGGTAGGCTGCACTGATGGGCACAGGTAGGCTGCATTGTTGGGCACAGGTAGGCTGCATTAATGGACACAGCTAGGCTGCATTGTTGGGCACAGGTAGGCTGCACTGATGGGCACAGGTGAGGCTGCCTTGTTGGGCATAGGTAGGCTGCATTTTGGACACAGGTAGGCTGCATTGTTGGACACAGGTAGGCTGCATTGTTGGACACAGGTAGGCTGCATTGTTGTACACAGGTAGGCTGCATTGTTGGAGACAGGTAGGCTGTATTGTTGAGCACAGGTGAAGCAGCATTGATGGACACAGGTAGGCTGCACTGATGGGCACAGGTGAGGCTGCATTGTTGGGCATAGGTAGGCTGCATTGATGGACACAGGTAGGCTGCATTGATGGACACAGACAGGCTGCATTTTTGGACACCGATAGGCTGCATTTTTGGACACCGATAGGCTGCATTTTTGGACACCGATAGGCTACATTGTTGGACACCGATAGGCTGCATTGTTGGAGACAGGTAGGCTGTATTGTTGAGCACAGGTGAAGCAAAATTGATAGACACAGGTAGGCTGCATTGCTGGGCACAGGTGAAGCAGCACTGATGGACACAGGTAGGCTGCACTGATGGGCACAGAGGAGGCTGCATTTTTGGGCACAGGTAGGCTGCATTGATGGACACAGCTAGGCTGCATTGTTGGGCACAGTTAGGCTGCACTGATGGGCACAGGTGAGGCTGCATTGTTGGGCATAGGTAGGCTCCATTGATGGACACAGGTAGGATGCATTGTTGGACACAGGTAGGCTGCATTGTTGGACACAGGCTGCATTGTTGGACACAGGTAGGCTGCATTGTTGGAGACAGGTAGGCTGCATTGTTGGACACAGGTAGGCTGCATTGTTGGAGACAGGTAGGCTGTATTGTTGAGCACAGGTGAAGCAGTATTGATGGACGCAGGTAGGCTGCATTGCTGGGCACAGGTGAAGCAGCATTGATGGACACAGCTAGGCTGCATTGTTGGGTACATGTAGGCTGCACTGATGGGCACAGGTGAGGCTGCATTGTTGGGCACAGGTGAGGCTGCATTGTTGGGCACAGGTGAGGCTGCATTGTTGGGCACAGGTGAAGCGGCATTGGTGGACACAGGTAGGCTGCATTGTTGGGCACAGGTGAAGCGGCATTGGTGAACACAGGTAGGCTGCATTGTTGGGCACAGGTGAAGTGGCCTTGATGGACACAGCTAGGCTGCATTGTTGGGCACAGCTAGGCTGCATTGTTGGACACAGGTCGGCTGCATTATTGGAGACAGGTAGGCTGTATTGTTGAGCACAGGTGAAGCAGCATTGATGGACACAGGTAGCCTGCATTGTTGGGCACAGGTGAAGCAGCACTGATGGACACAGCTAGGCTGCATTGTTGGGAACAGGTAGGCTGCACTGATGGGCACAGCTGAGGCTGCATTGTTGGGCACAGGTAGGCTGCATTAATGGACACAGCTAGGCTGCATTGTTGGGCACAGGTAGGCTGCACTGATGGGCACAGGTGAGGCTGCCTTGTTGGGCATAGGTAGGCTGCATTTTGGACACAGGTAGGCTGCATTGTTAGACACAGGTAGGCTGCATTGTTGGACACAGGTAGGCTGCATTGTTGGACACAGGTAGGCTGCATTGTTGGAGACAGGTAGGCTGTATTGTTGAGCACAGGTGAAGTAGCATTGATGGACACAGGTAGGCTGCACTGATGGGCACAGGTGAGGCTGCATTGTTGGGCATAGGTAAGCTGCATTGATGGACACAGGTAGGCTGCATTTATGGACAAAGACAGGCTGCATTTTTGGACACCGATAGGCTGCATTTTTGGACACCGATAGCCTGCATTTTTGGACACCGATAGGCTACATTGTTGGACACCGATAGGCTGCATTGTTGGAGACAGGTAGGCTGTATTGTTGAGCACAGGTGAAGCAGAATTGATAGACACAGGTAGGCTGCATTGCTGGGCACAGGTGAAGCAGCACTGATGGACACAGGTAGGCTGCACTGATGGGCACAGAAGAGGCTGCATTTTTGGGCACAGGTAGGCTGCATTGATGGACACAGCTAGGCTGCATTGTTGGGCAGAGTTAAGCTGCACTGATGGGCACAGGTGAGGCTGCATTGTTGGGCATAGGTAGGCTCCATTGATGGACACAGGTAGGATGCATTGTTGGACACAGGTAGGCTGCATTGTTGGACACAGGTAGGCTGCATTGTTGGACACAGGTAGGCTGCATTGTTGGAGACAGGTAGGCTGTATTGTTGAGCACAGGTGAAGCAGTATTGATGGACGCAGGTAGGTTGCATTGCTGGGCACAGGTGAAGCAGCATTGATGGACACAGCTAGGCTGCATTGTTGGGTACAGGTAGGCTGCACTGATGGGCACAGGTGAGGCTGCATTGTTGGGCACAGGTGAGGCTGCATTGTTGGGCACAGGTGAGGCTGCATTGTTGGGCACAGGTGAAGCGGCATTGGTGGACACAGGTAGGCTGCATTGTTGGGCACAGGTGAAGCGGCATTGGTGAACACAGGTAGGCTGCATTGTTGGGCACAGGTGAAGTGGCCTTGATGGATACAGGTAGGCTGCATTGTTGGGCACAGGTGAGGTTGCACTGATAAAGTTGTTGTTAATATTTATTTTTTAACTTAATTCTGCATAAAACATTTAAGTGTAATTTCATGAGATAATTTATGAGGGCGTGTTTAGGGGTGGAATTAGGGGCAGGGCAGGGTAGGGGTTGGGTGGGTCAACTGGTGACGATAACCCTTGAGGCCTGGCTAGTAGCTCAGGACTTGAAATGTTGAGCCCTAAAATAGTGTATATTATATTTATTTTTATATTTATATTTTTTACATTTCTTCAGTTGCTTCCTGGTTTCTGGCCTAGGCCAAAATTATGTCATACATCTCAGGAGTCTTCATTGACATTTTTCTTTCATCTGGAGGAGAGGCTTTCTCAGCTAAGCATGCCCTTCTTACCTGTATGCCTGAACAGATGGGCAGATGGATTTCAGGAAGTAAATGCTACATGAATCATCCGCCCTCACTTAAGATGGCCACAGCTAGAACTGCTAGGGAGGTGTTTTTCGCAACAAAATAAAGCATGGAGACATGGATGATGGGTGAGTTTGCTTTGAATATGAAAAATGTATTAAATAGCGTTTTAAATTTGTGGTACACAGTTTAGTTAGCTTTAATTAATACAAGACATTTTCTGGATGGAAGCAGTGACATCACTGCCCCTCCTCTCCATCTCATCCAAGTTCTCTCTTCTCCAAGCTAGAATCTGACACTCGTTCGATTCCCTGTTTCTTCAGTAATACAGTTAGAACTCCAAAGTCTCAGAAAGCCGTAATCCTCTGAGTCATGCTATTGAGTGGATGAATACGCTCACATTTGAGGGCCAAACTGATATAGATCTGTGAAAGAGACTAGAGATAACGACATACTAAGAGAATTGTCACCAAGTAATACAAAATCTATCAAAGTGGTTTTTTTTTGTTCTTTAAGATGAGTTGACCTTTAGCCCAAAATGTTCTCTTCTTTTAACAGCTTGTTAAATTAAAGTTATGTGTCCCCACTCTGGGCTTTGAGAACTGAGAAAAATGTGATTAAGTTCCTGACTGTGATAATATCAGATAGAATGAAATGGTTCGGCTTTGGATTTAAATCTGAGGCCTACAAAGGCATTCTTCCTCCATTTCTTTTACCGTTTTCCGTCTAAGATGTTCTGAGTTCCTCTTGAAAAGCCAGGACCATGAATCTCATGAATCTCATGAATCATGAAGTCTTTAGGCTTTTTATTGTACTCTATAATATAAGACAGTTATTGAGAATACATACACCGTGGAAGACACTCGGTGTCATTTTTATAACTCTCTTATTATATTATTTTACAGATAAGATGTCAGACTTTACTATGCTGTATCTATAGATACTGTAATTGCTGGGATTCAGATAAAATTAAGGCATTTTCACTTCATGCCAAGGAATAGGTAATAGCAAAAATGAATTAACCACTTGCCGACCAGCCGCCGCAGTTTTATTGCGGCAACATAGCTCGGCTGGGCGAAACAACGCTATGTTACGTCGTTTCGCCCTGTGGCCACTAGGGGCATGCGCGCACCGCCAGAGGCACACGCGTGCGCCCGCTAATCGCCCCCAGGGCCGATGTGAGTGCCCAGCGGGCGCGATGACCGCCTGGCACCCGCGATCACTCGTGACAGTGCGAGAACCGGGAGCTGTGTGTGTAAACACACAGCTCCCGGTTCTTTCAGGGGAGAGATAACTGATCGTCTCGTCATACAAAGTATGAACAGCAATCTGTCATTTCCCCTAGTAAGTCCCATCCCCCCTTCAGTTAGAATCACTCCCTAGGACACACTTAACCCCTGCCTCGCCCCCTAGTGTTAACCCCTGCCTCGCCCCCTAGTGTTAACCCCTTGCCTGCCAGTGTCATTTTTACAGTAATCAGTGCATTTTTATAGCACTGTTCGCTGCAAAATTGTCAATGGTTCCAAAAATGTGTAAAAATTGTCCAATCTGTCCGCCATAATGTCGCAGTCCCAATTAAAATCTCTGATCGCCGCCATTACTAGTAAAAAAATAATAATAATTAAAATGCCATAAATCTATCCCCTATTTTGCACAAACCAATCAATATACTCTTATTTTATATACGCTTTTTTTTTTACCAAAAATATGTAGAAAAATACTACAAAATACTCGGCCTAAACTGAGGAAATTATTTTTTTTATTTTTTTTAAATTGAGATATTTATTATAGCAAAAAGTAAAAGATATTGTGTTTTTTTCAAAATTGTTGCTGTTCTTTCTGTTTATAGCGCAAAAAACAAAAACCGCAGAGATGATCAAATACCACCAAAAGAAAGATCTATTTGTGAGAAAAAAAGGACGCAAATTTTGTTTGGGTACAGCTTTGCACGACCGCACAATTGTCATTTAAAGCAACGCAGTGCCAAATTGTAAAAAGTGCTCTGGTCAGGAAGGGGGTAAAATCTTCTGGGGCTGAAGCGGTTAAATTACCCCAAAAAGAGATTGTGGTCAAAAAACAGCGGTAACTCATATCAGACTGGGTGACATTGACACAGGTAAGTTTGGAAAAATCATCATATACAAATTTACTAAGTAATAGTAGTTCTTTATCCTGATTCACTAAATTGAAAGAACAAAAATTCACTCAACTTTTGTGATTAATACAAAATGTTTTTTTTTTTTTAAATAAAATAAGTCCAAGAAGTTTTTGCACCTACAAAAGGTTAAAAAAATACAAAAGTTTATTGTTATAAAAAATGGTTTCTTCAAGCACAAAAGCAAGAGACAAAATACAATACCAAAAGTTCAAAGCCTATATGTAATATGCATTACTGTGCAAAAGTTTTAGGCAGGTATGAAAAAATGCTGTAAATTAACCACTTGCCGACTGCCACACGCTGATGTACGTCGGCAGAATGGCACGGGCAGGCACATTGGCGTACAGGTACGTCCCTTTAAAATTGCAGCCCAGCGGCCGCGGGTTCCGGGAACTCGATGTTCCCGGGAGTCCCACGATTGCGGTCGGCAAGAGCAGAACAGGGGAATGCCTTTGTAAACAAGGCATTCTCCTATTCTGCCTAGTGACACTGTCACTGATGACCGTTCCCTGTGATCGGGAACCGTCATCAGTGACGTGTCATGTGTAGCAACGCCCCTTAACAGTAAGAATCACTCCCTAGGAAACACTTAAGCCCTGCAGTGCCACCTAGCGGTTAACCCCTTCACTGCCAGTGTCATTTTTAAAGTAATCAGTGCATTTTTATAGCACCGATCGCTGTAAAAATGACAATGGTCCCAAAATGGTGTCAAAAGTTTCCGATGTGTCCGCCATGATGTCGCAGTCATGGTAAAAATCGCTGATCGCTGCCATAACTAAAAATGACAATGGTCCCAAAATGGTGTCAAAAGTTTCCGATGTGTCCGCCATAATGTCGCAGTCATGGTAAAAATTGCTGATCGCTGCCATAACTAGTAAAAAAAAAAAAAATAATAAAAATGCCATAAAACAGTCCCCTATTTTGTAGAAGGTATAACTTTTGTGCAAACCAATCAATAAACGCTTATTGCGATTTTTTTTTTTTTTTTACCAAAAATATGTAGAAGAATACGTATCGGACTAAACTGTGGAAAAAAAATAATTTATATATTTTTTGGGGATATTTATTATAGCAAAAAGTAAAAAATATTGAATTTTTTTGTTCATAGTGCAAAAAATTAAAACCGCAGAGGTGATCAAATACTACCAAAAGAAAACTCTATTTGTTGGAAAAAAAAGGACGTCAATTTTGTTTGGGAGCCACGTCGCACTTGTCAGTTAAAGCGACGCAGTGCTGAATCGCAAAAAGTGGCCTGGTCTTTGACCACCAAAATGGTCCGGGGCTTAAGTGGTTACAGTGGATGTAAACCCTCACATATACCCAGTGAACAGCCTCAGATGATACACAGGGATGAAACAAATCCTTCTACATAGGTTTTACTTGTTTGTTTGCAGTCTTCTGATCTTTACACCCTTTCAAAAGTGCAGATTGTGTTAATCATCTTTCTTCAACTATCAGCAGAACAGAGGAGGGGGCAGAGAGCTGCAGTTACACTGTGTGAGAGCTGATTGAGGGAGAGGAACACACCCCCTTTCAGACAGTAGAAGAACTGTGTTGAGAACAAAAACAAGCTCTGATCTGAGCCCCCCCCCCCCCCCCCCCGACACAAATTTATCTCATGTGTTGGGAAAACTTCTCAGAAGTTACACATGCTGATAAAAGAGGAACAAAGCACCAGAGAGAAACAACACTTAGAGCTTTGGAGAGAGATAAGTAAGCACTACAGATACAGTGGGTACGGAAAGTATTCAGACCCCGTTACATTTTCCACTCTTTGTTATATTGCAGCCATTTGCTAAAATCATTTAAGTTCACTTTTTTTCCTCATTAATGTACACACAGCACCCATATTGACAGAAAAACACAGAATTGTTGACATTTTTGCAGATTTATTAAAAAAGAAAAACTGAAATATCACATGGTCCTAAGTATTCGGACCCTTTGCTCAGTATTTAATAGAAGCTCCCTTTTGATCTAATACAGCCATGAGTCTTTTTGGGAAAGGTGCAACAAGTTTTTCACACCTGGATTTGGGGATCCTCTGCCATTCCTCCTTGCAGATCCTCTTCAGTTCTGTCAGGTTTTATGGTAAACGTTGGTGGACAGTCATTTTTAGGTCTCTCCAGAGATGCTCAATTGGGTTTAAGTCAGGGCTCTGGCTGGGCCATTCAAGAACAGTGACGGAGTTGTTGTGAAGCCACTCCTTCGTTATTTTAGCTGTGTGCTTATGGTCATTGTCTAGTTGGAAGGTAAACCTTCAGCCCAGTCTGAGGTCCTGAGCACTCTGGAGAAAGTTTTCGTCCAGGATATCCCTGTACTTGACCACATTCATCTTCCCCTCGATTGCAACCAGTCGTCCTGTCCCTGCAGCTGAAAAACACCCCCACAGCATGATGCTGCCACCACCATGCTTCACTGTTGGGACTGTATTGGACAGGCGATGAGCAGTGCCTGGTTTTCTCCACACATACCGCTTAGAATTAAGGCCAAAAAGTTCTATCTTGGTCTCATCAGACCAGAGAATTTTATTTCTCACCATCTTGGAGTCCTTCAGGTGTTTTTTTTAGCAAACTCCATGCAGGCTTTTATGTGTCTTGCACTGAGGAGAGGCTTCCGTCAGGCCACTCTGCCATAAAGCCCCGACTGGTGGAGGGCTGCAGTGATGGTTGACTATCTACAACTTTCTCCCATCTCCCAACTGCATCTCTGGAGCTCAGCCACAGTGATCTTTGGGTTCTTCTTTACCTCTCTCACCAAGGCTCTTCTCCCCCGATAGCTCAGTTTGGCCGGACGGCCATCTCTAGGAAAGGGTTCTGGTCATCCCAAACGTCTTTCATTTAAGGATTATGGAGGCCACTGTGCTCTTAGGAACCTTAAGTGCAGCATACATTTTATTGTAACCTTGGCCAGATCTGTGCCTTGCCACAATTCTATCTCTGAGCTCTTCAGGCAGTTCCTTTGACCTCATGATTCTCATTTGCTCTGACATGCACTGTGAGCGGTAAGGTCTTATACAGACAGGTGTGTGGCTTTCCTAATCAAGTCCAATCAGTATAATCAAACACAGCTGGACTCAAATGAAGGTGTAGAACCATCTCAAGGATGATCAGAAGAAATGGACAGCACCTGAGTTAAATATATGAGTGTGATCGGGCAAAGGGTCTGAATACTTAGGACCATGTGATATTTCAGTTTTTATTTTTTAATAAATCTGCAAAAATGTCAACAATTCTGTGTTTTTCTGTCAATATGGGGTTGCTGTGTGTACGTTAATGAGGAAAAAAAATGAACTTAAATGATTTTAGCAAATGGCTGCAATATAACAAAGAGTGAAAAATTTAAGGGGGTCTGAATACTTTCCGTACCCACTGTATATGTGCTTAGTTCAAATTCCATGACTGAGGTTTACAACCACTTTATGGTATAACTAAAGGCAAATTTTTTTTTTTTTTTTTGGATAGAGTGATTAGAACACCTGTCAGTTTTTATATATGTAAGAAAACTCCCACGCTGTCTAAGAACCTTATCTAAGAGTCGGTTCACACCAGGGCGGTGCGACGCGGCACGACTTGTGGGGGCGACCTCGGCGGCGCGATCTCAAGACGACTTGAGACGCCCGCCGAGGCGATTTGCATAAGACTTCTGTATAGAAGTCAATGCAGGTCGCCTTGGGTCGCCCCCAAAAGTAGTACAGGAACCTTTTTCTAAGTCGGAGCGACCTGAGTCGCTCTTACTTAGAACGGTTCCATTGAAAAGCATGGGACGCGACTTGTCAGGCGACTGAGTCGCCTGACGAGTCGCCCTGGTGTGAACCGGCTCTAAGGGGCACTGCTTCAGACACCTGGGAGTCTGATCCAAACAAAAAAAGTGATAAATAAATAGATAATGGTGACTGTGCTGTGTAACAAGGGGAAGGGGTATTGCTGGTGAACACAGATAGTGAATAAATTGGAACACAATGTGTACATATTACCATGAACCTAATAACCTAATACTCAATCAATAAATCCCAGTGTGTAAGACAAGTAAATCAGGTAATCCAAAACAAAATAAACATCTAAAACATTGGTGAATACTACTGTGAGTCCAATAAATGAATAGTCCAAAAAAGCTGAATTGCATGTGCTGAAGAACAAAGTCCGTGTAAAATAAGTCCCACCACCAAATACGGCACAAAGTGCTGAGAAATCCTTCAGGCTGGGCTGTAAAAACGAACCAAATTCCAGATAGCTGCTATCTGGAATTTGGATTGTTTTTACAGCCCAGCCTGTTGGAGCATGGTGGGACTATTATCCAATGCTTAAAACTACTGCTATTTGGGTGACTGGTCTTGTCTCCGCCTCCTAGTGTATTTTTCCATAGGCAGCCTGTAGTGGGTGGAGCCCACTGAGCCCCTCCTACAGCTCTGCTCTCTGTGCAGGCTATGCACAGCCCAGTGATGATGTCACTGCTACTTTTATAAGATCAAGGTGCTTTGCCCAAAACTGAAAACAAAGATTTTGCCATGAATCCTACTGATGAAGTTACGTGATGTGATGATACGCGTTGGGATTGGAGCACTGGGTACACTCACAGTCTGACGGCAGGAGACGAGCTTGGCGCTCGTAGATATTTTATACCGCAGATCATCTGCAAATGTGAGTTTGTTTTCTTTTGCTTTTAATAAATTTGTTTCATATGCGGGATTATGCTATGAGTGTCTCTTTTCTTACTCATATCATCATCATCCACTGAGTTCCTATTTGCAAACACCCTGGAGCAAGAGCGGACCAAGGTCTACACACAGAGGGCTTACGAACTCGGTGTTCGTGGATTGACGCCTATGCTCCTTATTTAAAAAGTGAGTGCCTCACTGTGCGATACGCTTTTGCCCCACTGTGGTTCCCCTACAGAGTTATGCTATGAACGTTTTTTTGTTTTTATGTTTCTCTGCATGGTATATGCCACTGAGACCATTTCAGCAACTTAAAGGAGACTACCATACTGCTGCAATTACCACTGCAATTACCACGTCCATCATAGTTGCCAACATTGCAAAAAAAACATCTGGGACACTTTTTTTGTATTGAGGCGGAGCCTTGCTATAATCAGGGGGCGGGGCATTCGTTTGTAGGCGTGTCATGCCGGAGTGAAAAATGGGCGTGGTTTACGCACGATAGTGGGTGTGGTTTAAATGGGCGTGGTTCAAAGGGGTGTGGCTAGAGTCCGAGGTGAGAGAAAGAGAGAGAAAGAAATAGAAAGAAAGAAGCCAGATCCTACACCACAATAGTAATGTGTAACAAAATTGGCAGATAAGGATACTCCAAAACACCTGTTGGCGCTTCAATCATCCCGGCACCATGGTTGTTACGGTGTCAGGATGATTGAAGTGCATTATTTCTATTTTTACATTGTAATATAAAATGAAATCATTCAACTCACCATAATGCCGAATCAGTGGAAGCCCTGAGCGTGTTACCTGCCACGTCGCCTGCCACCAGATGGCCTCCCCAGCAGTCCGTCCTTGCATCAGGTGCCTCCCCAGCAGTCCGTCCTTGCATCAGGTGCCTCCCCAGCAGAGCCCCCTCCACACTTGTGGACAAGGGTCCAAAAATCATGATTGTCCCGGGAAATTCGGGACTGTTTGGCAACTATGCACTACACTGATTACCCCGCCACCCACTACACTGATTACCCCGCCACCCACTACACTGATTACCCCGCCACCCACTACACTGATTACCCCGCTACCCACTACACTGATTACCCCGCTACCCACTACACTGATTACCCCGCCACCCACTACACTACACTGATTACCCCGCTACTCACTACACTACACTGATTACCCTGCCACCCACTACACTACACAGATTACCCCGCCACCCACTACACTACACAGATTACCCTGCCACCCACTACACTGATTACCCCACACTGATTACCCCACCACCCACTACACTACACTAATTACCCCGCCACCCACTACACTACACTGATTACCCCGCCACCCACTACACTGATTACCCCGCCACCCACTACACTGATTACCCCGCTACCCACTACACTGATTACCCCGCCACCCACTACACTACACTGATTACCCCGCTACTCACTACACTACACTGATTACCCTGCCACCCACTACACTACACAGATTACCCCGCCACCCACTACACTACACAGATTACCCTGCCACCCACTACACTGATTACCCCACACTGATTACCCCACCACCCACTACACTACACTAATTACCCCGCCACCCACTACACTACACTGATTACCCCGCCACCCACTACACTGATTACCCCGCCACTCACTACACTGATTACCCCGCCACCCACTACACTGATTACCCCGCCACCCACTACACTGATTACCCCGCCACCCACTACACTGATTACCCTGCCACCCACTACACTGATTACCCCGCCACCCACTACACTGATTACCCCACCACCCACTACAATGATTACCCCGCCACCCACTACACTGATTACCCCGCCACCCACTACACTACACTGTGATTACCCCGCCACCCACTACACTACACTGTGATTACCCCACCACCCACTACACTACACTGTGATTACCCCACCACCCACTACACTAAATTACCCCGCCACCCACTACACTACACTAATTACCCCACCACCCACTACACTACAATTACCCCACCACCCACTACACTACAGTGCAATAGTACGGTACCTGCGGTGCGTGAGGATGTGCTGGTGGTCCGAGGGGTCTGCCAAATGGAGTGAGCCAGGACCATCACAGTGTCCCCAGCCAGCGGTGCCCGGGTCCTTCCATCAGTGTCCCCACTCGTCGGACACACGGGGGCGGGGCGGAGGGTTGTTGGCAGCGGCGGCGCCGGGTGCTGATAGGCGTCAGTGTCCCCAGCCAGTGGAGCCCCGGTCCTTACATCCTTGTCCCCGCTCCTTGTCGGACACACGGGGGCTGGGCAGAGGGTCGTTAGCGGCGGCGGCGGGTGAAGCATGCTGCTTCCTTGTGCCTCTCCTTGCGTTCAGTGGAGAGCGGGGAGGAGTCGCCAATCCGAGGCCGATTGGCTGCCCCAGGCTCTGCACTGAACACAAGGGGAAAACGTAAACAAATTTGGTGGCGGCAGCGGCCATTTTTGTGTAGCCGCTGCCGTTTTTAGCTAAAGCATTCCCGAATTTACCGGGACAAAACGGGACAAAAAGAACTGGGCTTGTCCCGAATCGGGACAAGCCCAATTCGGGACAAGGGTCCAAAAATCGTGCTTGTCCCGGGAAATTCGGGACTGTTGGTAACTATGCAGGCGTCCCCAGTGGAGTCCCCCTTACATCAGGCGTCCCCAGTGGAGTCCCCCCTTACATCAAGTGTCCCCAGAGGAGTCCCTCCTTACATCAGGCGTCCCCAGCGGAGTCCCTCCTTACATCAGGCGTCCCCAGAGGAGTCCCTCCTTACCTCAGGCGTACCCAGCGGAGTCCTTCCTTACATTAGGTGTACCCAGAGGAGTCCCCCTTACATCAGGCGTCCCCAGCAGAGTCCCCCCTTACATCAGGCATCCCCAGCGGAGTCCCCCCTTACATCAGGCGTCCCCAGCGGAGTCCCCCCTTACATCAGGCGTCCCCAGTGGAGTCCCCCTTACCTCAGCCGTCCCCAGCGGAGTCCTCCCTTACCACAGGCGTTCCCAGCGGAGTCCCCCCTTACCACAGGCATCCCCAGCGGAGTCCCCCCTTACATCAGGCGTCCCCAGCGGAGTCCCCCCTTACCTCAGGCGTCCCCAGCGGAGTCCCCCCTTACATCAGGCGTCCCCATCGGAGTCCCCCCTTACATCAGGCGTCCCCAGTGGAGTCCCCCTTACATCAAGTGTCCCCAGCGGAGTCCCCCCTTACCTCAGGCGTCCCCAGCGGAGTCCCCCCTTACCTCAGGCGTCCCCAGCGGAGTCCCCCCTTACATCAGGCGTCCCCAGCGGAGTCCCCCCTTACCTCAGGCGTCCCCAGCGGAGTCCCCCCTTACATCAGGCGTCCCCAGCGGAGTCCCCCCTTACATCAGGCGTCCCCAGCGGAGTCCCCCCTTACATCAGGCGTCCCCAGCGGAGTCCCCCCTTACCTCAGCCGTCCCCAGCGGAGTCCTCCCTTACCACAGGCGTTCCCAGCGGAGTCCCCCCTTACCACAGGCATCCCCAGCGGAGTCCCCCTTAACCACAGGCGTCTCCTGTCTCGGCCGCCATTATTGTTTCCCCTTCCCCGAAGGGGAACAAAATAGAGGCGGAGCCGACAGTGTGGCTGAAAAAAAAAATAATTAAGCTGTGGCGCTGCCGACCCCCGCCCCTTTCCATTACAGACAGACCTGCAGCGGGGCGGGGCGGGGCGGGGGGGTGGCCTGCCGGCCAGCCAAAACACAGATGTAGTACAATAGAAGATAAAGCTGCTGCGGCGCCACCCACCCCCGGGGAGGTGCGGGGTGTGGGCGGCGCCGCAGCGGCTTTATTTTCTATTGTACTACATCCGTGTTTTGGTCTTCTTGAACATGGCGGCCGGCCGAGACATTGTCTCCGCCAGCCGTGGACCTGTAGCGGCGGCGGCCTGCGGCGTCCAAATTCGGGGAAAACTGGAAAAATCGGATTGGCCGGGACATTGGCCGGGACAAAATAAATCCGGGAAAAGGGTTTGAATCCCGGGAACGTCCCGGCCAATCCGTGACTGTTGGCAACTATGCGTCCATCTACATCCCTGATTTATCCATGCTGTTCGTCTAACAGCAGTGAGGTGAGCTGCTTGCAGACACAGAGGTGTTTATCACTGAAGGATTTCTCAGCACATTGTGCCGTATTTGGTGGTGGGACTTATTTTACATGGACTTTGTTTTTCAGCACATGCAATTCAGCTTTTTTGGACTATTCATTTATTGGACTCACAGTAGTATTCACCAATGTTTTAGATGTTTATTTTGTTTTGGATTACCTGATTTACCTGTCTTACACACTGAGATTTATTGATTGATTATTAGTGTAGCGGGCACTCCCACACTCCCAATCCCCTCTATTAAAGTTCTCGCTCGCAATGTCTCTGGTCTAGGGGTATGATGGGAAAGGGAGTGGGTCCGCTACGCCAGGCTTCCACCACAGATGTATAAGTGGTATTGGCCAGAGTTATTTCTTTACCTTCTGGCCTGTATTGTGCATCGAATCCAACCGTCTGCCAGGAAACTGAGTCTCACACCGTTGCAAGTCCAACACTCCTTTATTCAGAGACTTACTTGCTTACAAACAGAACAGGAGGTGTGAAAGTGTAGATACATAGGCCCAGACACAAGTTCTTTCCTCCACTCTCCTCCAAAGAGTGGGCTATGGTCTCCGCACGAGGGAAATTCACCTTCCGGACGGTCTCCGACAAGAGGGCTCACCCGTCACTGGCAGTATGCTGCACCGGGTCTTCAGATGAGGAGCTCTCCCCGGTCCATTACGTCCACCTCGGATTAAGGCGTCCACCTCCGGAGCACCCTAGGATCCTTCCCTCGCGGAACTCAGTGTTGGGCACTGAGTTCCGGACCTCCGTCCAAGTACCTCATCTCAGGCTAAAGGTGCCTGAGATGGAACGCGACCTCCGGTGGTCCTCCAGGCCTAGTGCCTAGAGGACGAAAAACACGAACTCCGTCCGCAGGCTAAAGGTGCCAGGGACAACCAACCCCGTGACAAAATGGCCGGCCCCCTTTATACCCCTCCCCGGCATGCGTAGCGGGTTCCCCGCCCCACCACACGGCTGCCGAAGTAGGACAAAAAAGGATTCGACCCAGCAATGATTCGTCCGTCGGCCCAAAGTGACAGCGCCACCCGGTGGACCGCCGGAGATACACCACTGGTGCACCGCAAAAATTCAAAATTGATGGCGGGAAAGTAAACACCCGCTACATTAGGTTCATGGTAATCTGTACACATTGTGTTCCAATTTATTCACTATCTGTGTTCACCAGCAATACCCCTTCCCCTTGTTACACAGCGCAGTCACCATTATCTATTTACCTGTCAGTTTTTATTGCTGTCTGTGTCCCCATTTAGGAGATTCCCCCTCTTTATTTGTCCTATTTCCCATTATCATTGAAAGTGAAAGTAAAAGAAAATCTCAAATTTTGGGTTGCCCCAGAAACAGAGAGGAAATCTTCCCATGGGGACACAAGTTCTGGTGACCTGGGGGTCCCCAAAGGATTCCCTTAATTTGCAGGGATTTCCTCTCGCTTCCTGTTTTGGCTATGGGACAGGAAGTGAAGGGAAATCTCCCCAATGGAACAAAGATGGTAAAAATAAACATTACAGGGGTTATAACCCTCCCTTACTCAAAAAAGGTTTGCCTATAGTTCTACTTTAAAGAGGAATTGCAGTCTGTTCACATAATTTGTAATACAAACATGTCTGTCATTCTGAAGCTTCCCTCCAACCACTTTGCATAATATTTTATACACTGCTCAAAAAAATTAAAGGAACACTTTTGTAGCACACCCCCGCAGGAGCTGCTGGTTTAAATTTGGGTATTGCACGTTACCTCACTGTTCGTTGTCTAGGGGATGAGAGTCTATAGAAAGTTCAATGTCCACACAAGTTATTAATCCTTTTCGTCAGGCTTTATTTCCAAACAAACTTGCATAGGTAGAGGGATGGAGGGTTAGGGGAAGGTTCAGGCACACACAGCAGATCACTGGGGAAACTTCTAAGCTTCAAAAGTCACACTCACCCCTCTCCTTCAAGTGGGTATTTCTCACCCGGATAGGCCCCTCTCACTTGGCCTAGCAGCCGGGATGATGCACAAACAAATAAATAAATAACAGTCTCCACCACAGACCTTTAGGACGATTAAGTTGAACTGTTTAATGATCCTCTGCCACAGGATTTTAGTACCCGGAAATCCAGCCTTACAGTTTAAGAGCCTTTAAGCCAACCCGGCACACTGTAAGGTAACATTAGCTACGGTGCATCCTCCAATAGGGTCACCAGGCCTTCCTCAAGATACCAGACTTCCGCTTGGTCCTCTCCAGGACAGGTCCTCCCCTGGTTTCCTCCATTGAGTGGCTTCCTCCCGCAGGACAGACAGCACAGGATCACCTTCAAAGTGTAGGCCCCAGTCAGGACAACTGGACCTACCTGGCAGAGATGCATCCTCGGGCCAACATGGCTCTGTGGCTGAAATTCCAGTATCACATACTTTGAGCCAGGAGGGCCACGAGGCGAAGAGAGCCCCTTGAAATGGCGTCTGCCCCTTAAGTACCCTTCCCCAGCATGCTCAGCGGGGAGACCACTCCCACTGAGCTGTTCCTGGGGAAAAATACCCAATACACTTTGGCCTGCTTGTGTTCCAACATTGGCCTGGGGTGGTAACGCCACCTACAGGCAAACAGTGGGAAGTCCTTCCAAACACAGCCATAGCCGGAACAGAGGCTGATTTAGCCTTGATCATTACAAAGTTTGAGCTAACTACCAGCTCAGACACCCACTAAATTTAACATAGCACCTGATCATCAGGAGCAGGGCGCTACATACTCCCCCCACTACAACAAGACACTGTCCCCAGTGTCTGGAAGAAAAATATGGCCCTCAATCCTGAGGACCAGTACCCGAACCAAAAAAACTTGGATGGGAAGGGAAAAAAGGAAAGGAGCTATAGATATAAAACATTAACATAAAATTACAATAAAATCACAATTAGTATACACACGATGACTACTGTTCTGCTTCGCGTTATTGAACTGTTGTATAACACTAGTCAGACAGCTTAACAATAATTCAGAAGTCAAGAAACGTGAGATATCAGATCTGTATGTATTCTTTTTTCCGAATAACTTTTTTGTAAAACTACAACAAAGCATAAACAAAACATATATGTCAGTACATTAAACATTATACAGCAGCCTAACTCCATCAGCGAGAGTACTCACAGACAATTCCACCATTAGTCCAGGAATAGATAAGAGCTCTTCTACATGCAGCCAGCTATATCCAAGAGCAGTCATGAAATGGAGGAAATACAGTTCCAGGTTAAAGGTTACTGCCTCTCACTCTGAGGAAAATACCACTTCCTGTCACTAGATGGCAGCAACGTCAAACTAACATTACAGTATAATATGTAACAGCACATTTTATGAACAATATGGGCAGAACAACTACTCTCACTAACTGTCTAGACCACCCACTCTCCAGCAGTTTTTGACAGAAGATCCGGCTCACCTGAAAAAAAACAAAGGAAAGAGACACACAGCCAAATAACATAATAACATTTAGGCACTTCAAAAGAAGCAAAGCTGCATCTCCTAGGAGATGGAACTTTCTTTCTAGTTTTTAAAGATGCATAATCAACTTGAAAAGTCTCTCCCTACTCTACTGATCATTGCCACCTAGTGTCAGAAGTAACACATAAGAGTCTTTTAAATACAAGGGCTGAAGCAGATGAACATCTTGATCCCGAAGTCTTCAGCAACCCTAATCCTAACTGACTAAATTCCCCAGAGTCCAGTTAGCACAGCAAAAGATGAGAAGGTAAACAAAAATCCTCCTCTCAGTTGAAAATTTTCTTTCTTGCATGAAATGAAAAAAAAATAGAAATGAAGACAAATGGTCACTTTGAATGATCACAGGTAAAACCTGGGATAGGGCAGAGTCAGTGGTTTTCCTTGCTTGTCCAGGGTAGTGATAAAATACACAATGTCATCTTTAACTGGTCTGCAAATAATCACCCGATCAGTGTGAATGTGTCGGCCGTAGCTCCAGTGCAGCCAACATCCTTTAAATCGTTCAGCCATAATAAAGGAGTAGTCTAGTTTTCTAAATGGCTTTGGCACAGTTAAATAGTCCCAAATGGCCTCACCGTACCACTGCTCTCTATTGGCCTCAATCTCCTGCATTATTTCCTTTGGGACATAGGGGAATTCCAGGCCGTACACCCCCCTGCATTGGAATCCATGCGCCGGTGTCCTGAAAGGGGCCGGACACATGGATAGGGGGGTTGGCGATGGACAGGGGGGGCGGCGCCCGTGCGCCCTTAATGGATGGGCCGCTCCTGTTAGACATTAATTTATTAACCGCTTGCCGACCAGCCGCCGTCGTTATACGGCGGCAGGTCGGCAGGATCCCACGAACCGTCGTAGCTGTACATCAGTCCCTTTAAGCAGGTTAGCAGGCGCGTGCACGCGTGCGCTGCATCACGGGGGTGCTGATGCTCGTGAGCGGCGGTCGCGATGACTGCCGGCTGCGAGTGATCGCAGGCATGAGAGGCAGAACAGAGACGTTTGTGTGTAAACACATCCCTGTTCTGTTCTGTGAGGAAAGACAGATCGTGAGTTCCTAATAGCTAGGTACCACGATCCATCATTTACTCTAGGTCAGTCCCCTCCCCCTACAGTTAGAAACACACTAGGAAACACATTTAACCCCTTAATCACCCCCTAGTGTTAACCCCTTCCCTGCCAGTGACATTTTTACAGTAATCAGTGCATTTTTATAGCACTGATCGCTGTATACACCCTGTTCCAAATTATTATGCCAATGATATTTTTCTAATTTACCTAAATAATTGATGTAAACAACAGTCAGCATAATTCTCATGTTATCAACTATTAAGAGTACAATTCAAATTTTATTGAACAAACCTCCTAATGATAACAGTTTTTTTTCAAAATAAAAAACTTACAATGCACTGTTCCAAATTATTATGCACAGTAAATTCCAAAACACTTTATAGGTTGTAAAGAACTGAAAATTGTCATTTGTTGTGTTTGCAGCATATTTACTGAAATCAAAAGCTTTTTTAATCAAACTTTGAATAACATTTTAACTTTTTAAACATTTTAACAGGTCACATTACATTTTAACATAGGACCCCTTATTTAATAGCAGCTTAACAAGCCTTGCATCCATTGAACTTGTGAGTTTTTGTACAGTTTCTGCTTGAATTTGTTTGCAAGATGTCAGAATAGCCTCCCAGAGCTGATGTTTGGATATAAACTGCCTCCCATCCTCATAGATATTTTGCTTGAGGATGCTCCAAAGGTTCTCAATAGGATTGAGGTCAGGGGAAGATGGAGGCCACACCATGACTCCTTTTATCCCCATAGCAGCCATTGATGCAGAGGTATTCTTTGCAGCATGAGATGGTGCATTGTCATGCATGAAGATGATTAGATTACGAAAAGCATAGTTGTTCCTTCTGTACCAGTGAAGGAAGTGGTCAGTCAGGAACTCCACATACTTTGCAGAGGTCATCTTTACACCTTCGGGGACCCTAAAGGGGCTGACCAGCTCTCTTGCCATGATTCCGGCCCAAAACATGACTCCACCACTGCATTGCTGATGTCGCAGCCTTGTTGGAACAGGGTGGCCGTCCACCAACCATCCACTACTCCATCCATCTGGACCATCCAGGGTTGCACGGCACTCATCAGTGAACAGGACTGTTTGAAAATTAGTCTTCATGTGTTTTTCTGCCCAATGCAGCCGTTTCTGCTTGTGAGCATTGGTTAGTGGTGACCGAATGGAAGGTTTATGCACAGTTGCAAGACTCTGGAAGACACTACACCTTGATGTCCGTGGGACTCCAGAGGCACCAGCAGCTTCAAATATCTGTTTGCTGCTATGTAATGGTGTTTTAGCAGCTGCTCTCTTGATCCGATGCATGGATCTGGCAGAAATCTTCCTCAATGTGCCTTTATCTGCACGAAACCCGCCTGTGCCCTGAATCAGCCACAAATCTCTTAATAGTGCGATGATCACGCTTAAGTTTTCGTGAAATATCTAATGTTTCCATACCTCCTCCAAAGCATTGAACTATTTCACTCTTTTCGGCATCAGAGAGATCCTTTTTCTTCCCCATATTGCTTTAAAATGGTGCTCTGCTTAATAATGTGGAACACCCTCCTTTAGTAGTTTTTCCTTTAATTGGGCTCACCTGGCAATCTAATTATCACAGGTGTCCGAGATTGTTTTCAGTGATCAAAAGAGACCTGAGACACAATGCCATCCATAAGTTAAACTGAAAAACAAACTATTTAATCTTTGTGACACTGTTGCATAAAAATTTGGAACAGAGTGTAAATGGCAATGGTCCCAAAAATGTAGAAATGTCAAAAGTGTCCGATGTGTCCGCCATAATGTCACAGTCCGATGAAAATCGCAGATTGCCGCCATTTTTAGTAAAAAAATATATATATTAAAAATGCTATAAATCTATCCCCTATTTTGTAGACGGTATAACTTTTGCGCAAACCAATCAATATACGCTTATTGCGATTTTTATTACCAAAAATATGTAGAAGAATACATATCGGCCTAAACTGAGAAAAAAATTGCTGTTTTTAAAAAAAAAATGGGGATATTTATTATAGCAAAAAGTACAAAATATTTTTTTTTTTCAAATTTGTCGCTCTTTTTTTTTTTTTTCCGCAAAAAATTTAAATCGCAGAGATGATCAAGCTCTATTTGTGGGAAAAAAAGGACGTCAATTTTGTTTGGGTGCAGCGTCGCACCCAAACAGTTAAAGCGACGCAGTCCCGAATCGCAAAAAAAGGCCTGGTCATTGAGCAGCCAATTCTTCCGGGGCTGAAGTGGTTAATGTCCCATGTGCGCATGTTATTCTGATTGAATTGTTAGTTTGAATGGTTCCTTATTGACTACCTTTAGGTAGATTTAAAAATATTTGTATGAGTTATGGTTGTGCTAAAAATGGATATTCTTTTCTATTTATGGCTTTGGTTTACAGTTTTTTTATAATATAAAATTGGCATAAATGGAGTAGCATGGTTTTGTTTCTCTTGAAAGATCTATTTGAGATAGATTTGGAGATTAAATGATTTTATGATTTTATATTATAAATGATATCAGAAACATGACATCAACTGACTATAAAGACCCGTAGTCATAAAAGTGGCACAATAAACCAACTGATCGCTCAGTCATGGGTAGGCATTGGCAGGTTGAACTATCAACAACATTTTTTATGGCTCTTCGAGACAACAGTTGAAATTTTTCATAATCATTTGCATCTCCACCTCCTGCCGCCACAATGAATGAGTCACTATCTCACAGCTGGAACCCCTAATTATATGTTTATTGTTTAGGCTATTTTTAGCAGTGCTTTACCGTCATTTTTGCAGAGGTATTCAGCCACTAGCGGGGTGATTTTAACCCCCGCTAGCGGGCGAAAAAGGGTTAAAACCGCCCGCAAAGCGCGGCTGTAGCGGCGCTTTTCCAGCTGTTTGGCCGCGCTGCCCATTCATTTCAAAGGGCAGGAGTGGCGGAGGAGCTTGAAGGAGTTTTTTTAACGTCCTGCCAGCGCATCGCCTCAGTGTGAAAGCCCTAGCACTGAGACTGCAGGGGAGCCGTTTTTCAGGCGCTATTTTTAGCCCAAAAGTGCCTGAAAATGCCCCAGTGTGAACAGGGTCTTAGGGATACGGTCATTTCACAGCTGTGTTTTAACTTTTTTTTTGTGATCTGTAGAAAGCAGTCAGATTGCAGACAGAATGTTTCTTTATATTGAGCCTAGGTTCACACTGATGCGTGCAAAACACTGCATGTGATTCGCAAAGGAATCGCACTGCATTCCTGTGCACATCACATGTGATGTCTGTGTGGTGCGATTTGAGTCATACATTTTGTATGGCTCAAATCGCAACACATCTGCACCAAAATGATGAAGGATCCTTTTTTCCCCTCACCTGAATCACATCGCATGGGTGTTCACGTGTGATGCTGGCAATCGCACTGCATTTTGCGATCTGTTTCTGGGTGTCTTAATCTGACATTGGCACCTGCAGCAGATCGCATGGAAGCCATGCGATTGCCTTGAAGTGCGATGTGATGCGGGGAAACGCAGCAAGTCTTGTGCCTTTCCCGCATCGCATCATTGTGAACCAGTGCAGACGGCTGCTTGAACACCTGACCAGTGATGTGACCGTATACCACCAGGAACTATCTCCCGGAGTCTATATCGGAGATCCGAATAGTTGGCGGCCGCCAAAACATCGTGCAGCTTTTGAGCCGCCACAGAGTAGTTTCACGGCCACCATACGGAGAGACTACTGAGACTATAGAGACTGAAACTACCTTCGGCTGAAGGTGGTGAACGATCGAAGTGGTGAGAGCCCAGCTGGGCAGCTTTTCGTTTTCACCTTCAATGTTTCTGTTGGTCTCTAACTCTGACCACGGAGGTCCGTTTTGATTTTGTGTGGTATCTGTGAACTTTCATATATGTTATCAGTCTTGATCAGTGTGTTGGTCACGCTCATCCATTGAAGATCCTCTATATACTCCAGGGTCCTACATGCGGTGTTATATGGTACCATTGTGTATAATCAACACGGAATTTAACATTTTGAACCCCAGTGACTTTGAACATGAACATGCTCAAATGCTTAGTGCAAATAGATGGGCCATTGTAGTGTTGCCCCTACGTCTGTGGATATAGGATGCATTGATTGAGATTTTCTTGTTCTTTTTATATCAAGATCATTCCCGCTGTGGACACTATCTTGCAAAACACCATTGCATGATTATTTTTGATACTTCTTTATGCATCCGGAAAAATGGTACCATAGGTAGCTTCATGCACTATCTCTACCTGGAGGACGGTGACTGTTCTGTCTGTGGTAGTGCTCTGTATTTTTATTAATAACGTTATTATTTACTGCAGTATGGTTTTAAATATATGGTTGGGTATAGTGAGAAGGCCTGTTCTTATTAAGATATAGTGTTTCCTTATATATGCCATAACTTATAGTGTGCGTACCCCCCTTTTTCATCAATAAAGTCAAAATATTTTTATGCCGCTAAGCCGTGGTTGACCCTTCCCTTATTTTTGCTTTCCAGGGACAACTCTTGTCCCACCCCAACCCATTTGCATATAGTCTTTTGCTTAATTGGGTAGGTATCCCATCCCTATCAGACGAATCGGTGGGGACATTCATTGAGTAAATCCTTATACTCAGTGAAGGTGGATTCTTAGATTTTTTACTTTTTCATTGTCCCTAGTTTTTGATCTTCTATAGATCACCTTTGAATCTGGATCCCCCCCACTGGCTTTATTGATGTCAAGGGGCCACTCATGTCTCTATATTACAACCGTTATAGGTGTCTCGGATAACTTCACATCATTGAAATATATCTCTTCATATGAGAATGGCCTTCATACCAAGGGAAGAATTTGACGCTGAAATCAAAGCCACTTTTGATTTGGACTCTGTGGAAATTGAGCCATTGGTACAGGATGATATCAAACCCTTATTCAAGGAACACAAAAAACGTATTATAAAGTCTCTGAATCGGAAATGGGATATCCTTTCCCTTGAATCTTATATAGAAAGAGGGATTATTTCCAGACAGAGAAATTCCTCACTAAGTGGAAAAAAGCAATGTATTGACCATGGTCTTGAAGTAATGAAATTAATTGTGGAGGAGGAGAAAGATTAACTTACTTCATTACAAACACAGATATTAGAGAGTAGTGAGAAATTAGAACCCCTGAAAGAAAACTCTGACTTTGGGAGATTTAACGACATCCTAAAAAAAGAAATTGATAAAACTCAAAAAAAAATTAAAACAACTAAACATAATAAATTCAAGAGAGACTTAGACGATTGGGCCAAAGGTGAAATATTTGATCTTACAACGAGAGGAGGGAGAAATCGATCACGTAATCGTAGATTTCCCTCTCGTTCAGATACAGACACAGGGGCCCAGTCCTCAGGCAGTGAGGACGATATACGTCACACTGTGTCTTTTTTAGACAAGAACCTACTGGACTCGCAGGAACCTCCCCCGTCCAGGGCTATACTGAAGGGAGGCAAACAAGGGACAACAGGAGAAGGAAGGAGCCGAGGAAAAGGAAGTCAGCAGACTCAAGGGGACACAATAAGAACAGACCGAACGACTACCGTTCGCTAATTCCCGACTACAAAATCCTGCGGATGACTTAAAAGTTATCAACTTGTCTGACTTTCAACTCGAGAAGCGATATATAGACTTATTGAGTAAGGGCATGTCCTTCTCCCCTACATCAGCTATGGATCACTTTAAGGTATATAAGGATCTCTGTCTATTTCTAAGGAGGGTATACTTTAAAGGGATCTACTCTGATAAAGCTACGCACAGTGACCCAATAACAGAGACGAAGGAGGCTGAGACCTTGGAGTCACTGATGACATTACTGGAAGAGGGAGGTCAGTCCTCTGAGGAAGACGATATCCCTGAGACTGTGGAGTGGAGAACAGACCCCCAACTAAAGATACGCTCCACCAAATTGCCTGTATTCCATAAAAATAAATGGCTCAGGGTCTTTCTTGATCTTGTCGAGTAGGACCATGAAAAAGTAGATTGGGAATCCATCACTGGGGATATTCTCACACTGGAGGAAAGAAAAGCAATAAAAGAGCTTAGGGAAGCTGAACAGGTCATCATTAAAAAGAATGACAAGGGGGGAAATGTCGTCCTCCTCTCAGTAGATCTCTACGAAGGGGAGGTACGACGTCTTCTCAATGATGAGTCCACCTATAGAAGACTGGACTATGACCCATTCCAGCCTTTGGTGTCACTTGTCAATGACAAATTACAATGGGCTTTCGAGGCCAATTTGATATCCAAAAAGGAGCTGGAATTCTTGAGGGTTGTTGACTTTAATAAGCCAACAGTCTATGTAATTCCCAAGATACATAAAAACAGGGAGACTCCCCCAGGAAGACTCATAGTGTCTGCCATTAGGGGCCCCTTAGAAAGGGTGGGTAAATACATAGACAGCCTGACCAAGGATATGGTACAATCACTTACCTCCTACGTACGAGATACGGGAGATGTATTGAATAAAATCATGGACCTGGATTTTCCAAGGGATGCCCTCGTCATTGGTATTGACGTTGAGGCATTGTATAGGTCCATCCCACACGAGTGGGGTATCTCTGCTGTCTACTATTTTCTTGACAAACATTTCCCAGAAATGGGAGCGCAAAAAAAATATATTATCAAGCTTCTTCAACTTGCCCTCAAGCACAATTTTTTCAATTTCTGTGGAGCTAAGTATCAACAACTACGGGGAACCTCTATGGGGGCCCCGTGGGCACCTGCTTATGCATGCCTCCATTTGGGTTGGTGGGAGGAGGAGGTAGTCTATGCCTCATCGATGTACCTTGGCCATGCATGCTCCTGGTTAAGGTACATTGATGATGTCTTAATGGTATGGTCAGGGATACAGACTGAACTTGAGGATTTCATGGTTGAGCTAGGCAACAACACTAGGAACATACATCTTACCTATGTGGTTGACACCCATCGAATTTCCTTTCTGGACCTGTCCATTAGACTGGAAGGTGGCAGGCTGGCTACTAATACCTTTAGGAAAGAAACAGCTGCCAACACATTGTTACAGGTGGACAGCCACCACCCCAAATCTCTAATACGAGGGATCCTGATGGGACAGTTTCTGAGGATTCGAAGAAACTGTTCCACTGAGGAAGATTACAAATCGGAATCCAAACAACTATACCATGGATTCAGAGAAAGGGGCTACCCACACTGTGTGTTGAAAAGGGAAAAAATAATTGCAGGACAAAAAACGAGGACGGACTTACTTTTACCACAGATAAAGACACAAACAGAGACTGTGAGACTTATCACCCCCTATGGGGCCCAATGGCATCAAGTCAATACAATCCTATCTAAACACTGGCACATATTGACACGTGCCAACGACTTGAAATTAATAGTCGGGAACAGACCTCTGATGGTAGCCAAATGAGCCAAAAATTTGGATGACACACTAGTTCAGTCAGAATTTGTATGGTCCCCAAATAGAAGTTGGCTAACAGATATGCCTAAAATCAATGGCATGTTTCCATGTGGCCACATGCAAATATGTGGACCATTCAAAGACCTTTAGAAATTCGGAAGGCAACCAGGAATTTGAAATTAAGTCCTTCATAAATTGTGCTACAATGAGGGTTTTGTATGTCCTCGAATGCCCGTGTCATAAACTCTATGTCTGGAACACAAAGCGACAGTTGCGCATTAGATTTGGAGAACATCTAAAAAGTATTCGGATAAAAGAAGAGACCCCAGTGGCCCAACACTTTTTAGACTTCCATCAGGGGAAAACTACAGGTCTAAAGCCCTGTACATGATCGGATTTCCTATGGATTCTAATCCAATGGATTTTTTCATCGGAAATCCGATGAAGCTGACTTCCATCAGTCTTGCCTACACACCATCAGTCAAAAATCCGACCGTCCAAAATGCTGTAACGCAAAACCCTCCGACAAGCCGAGAAAAATTAAGTTCAATGCTTCTGAGCATGCGTCAACTTGATTCTGAGCATGCATGGGTTTTTTGTCCGATGGAGTTCCACACAGATGATCAGAATTTGCTATCGGTTTTTTGCCCATCGGATAAATTTAAAACATGTTCTATTTTTTCTCACCGATGGAAAAAAGACCGATGGGGCCCATACACGATCGGTATGTCCGATGAGAAAAGTCCATCGGACTGTTTTCATCGGTAAAACCGATCGTGTGTAGATGGCTTAAGAGTAAAGTTTTTTTTTGCACTTTCCCTCACAGACCGCAGAGGTGACTTTGATACAGTGCTCTTTTGAAAAGAAAAACTCTGGATTTTCAGGCTCAAGACTCTTCAGCCGAAAGGCTTGAATGATGAACTGAGCCTGAAGGTCTTTCTCGAGCCCTAGAACTTTGCATTGTCCTATATCCCCATCATTCCCTAACCATTCTTCCCTTCCCCTTTTCCCCTTTCCCTTCCTCCATTCCCAAGCCTTTCCCTTCCCCTTCTTCCTTCTTTCCCTCCCTCTTTTTCTTTTCCCCTCTTTCCTTGCCTTTCCTTCTTCTTCTCCCTCTTTCTTTGCTCTTTTTCCCCTTTTATCTTCCTTATTTTCCCTCCCTTCTTCCCCTTTTCCCTCCCTTCCCCCCCTCCCCAATCCTCTTCCTCTCCTCCCCCCTCCCTTACTTTCCCTTTCCCCTTTTATTTGATTGTTGGTACCTTGACCATCTATGGGGAAGTTATGTGAGTAAGAAACAGATTTCCCCCTTCTGGGAAAAAATGAATCAGTACAAGAAATGAAGAGCCACTCCCAATGTGAAGAGATAAAAATAATGTATTCTTATTTAGATATGAAATAAGTGAAATTAGGGAACTGATTTGTATAAATCCCCTTTCTTTGTTTTATGTACTAATTGCTTTAAGAGTACAAAATAGGCACCTTTCCTCTTTTAATGACTGCAGTATCTAATGTTGCCACAAGATGGCATAAGGCAACTACTTGGCGTGGGCTGATCTGATTGGACATTGTTCCGTATATTAGTAGGACTTTAGCTCACACCAAAACGTTCTGATGAAGTGCACTGACGTGCACGAAACACGTCAACGCAGCCCATACAGGGCACAGCACCGAGCCTTAACATGTCCCCTAATCCAGGAATGTGAGGATTTTCCTTTGCGATCAACAACATCTAAGAGTGCCGCATGAAACAGCCTACTTCTGCAAATAACCAACTGAGCGGTGCGTTCCAGACGTCTGCTTGAACACCTGACCAGGGATGTGACCGTATACCACCAGGAACCATCTCCCAGATTCTATATCGGAGATCTGAATAGTTGGCGGCCGCCAAAACATCGTGCAGCTTTTGAACCGCCACAGAGTATTTTCTCGGCCACCATACGGAGAGACTACTGAGTAGTGATGAGCCGAACACCCCCGGGTTCGGTTCGCACCAGAACCCGCGAACGGACCGAAAGTTCGAACGAACATTAGAACCCTATTAAATACAATGGATGCGAACGTTCGAATTCTAAAGTGCTAATTATAACAACTATTATGCATGTTATTGTCCTAAAAAGGGTTTGGGAACCCGGGTTCTGCACCAGGGGACATGTATCAATGCAAAAATAAGTTTTAAAAACGGTCGTTTTCCGGGAGCAGTCATTTTAATGATGCATAAAGTGAAAAAAAAAAAGTCAAATATTCCTTTAAATATCGTACCTGGGGGGTGTCTAAAGTATGCCTGTGAAGTGCCACGTGTTTCCCGTGTTTAGAACTGTCCCTGCACAAAATGACACTTCTAAAGGAAAAAAAAGCCATTTAAAACTGCTTGCGGCTTTAATGTAATGTCTGGTCCCGGTAATATGGATGAAAATCTTTAAGAAAAATGGCATAGCTACCCCATGACCCCCCCCCCCTACCCCAGCCCATTACCAGCCCCTTTGGGTCTTGTATGGATATTAAGGGGAACCCCGCACATAAAATAAAAAAGGCCCTATATACTCTGAACAGCCGTATACAGGCGGTGCATACAAGACAGGGACTGTAGGTTTGTTCTTATGTAGAATCTGTTTGTAATTTTGAACAGGTACATTGTTGAAGTGTAGCTCCAGACCAAAAATCTATTTTTAAACTTTTTGGAAAACATAGGTAAGGGTTATCACCCCTGTAACATTTGTTTTGCTGTCTGTGCCCCTGTTCAGAACATTTCACCTCACTTTCCGTCCTAATGACAACTGTTTTTGAAATGTGGTGTTTTTCTTGAAACAAGGATTGCTGATAAAGCATCAGTACAGAGGAGACACCTTTCTCCCATATTTATTCTTACAGGAGAGAATTTTCCTTCCTAGTGGTAGATTTCCTCTCACTTCCTGTTGTCTTCTTGCGTTTGCAAGTAGGAGTCGTTTGTAAGTTGGATGTTTGAAAGTAGGGACCTGCCGTATATACTCTGCAGAAATAGGCCCCTTAGTTGTTGGTGTTGGCACAACACTGTAAGCACTCACAGTTACTCTTGGTTGGTGCTGGAACGCCCTGCTGTCAACTATTATATCAGGAATTTTAATTACATATAATTGTTGAACAGTGGTAGTAAAAATTGGGCCTTTGATGGTGGTGCTGGTGCCACAACACTGTAAGCCCTGACAGTTACTCTTGGTGGGTGCAGCAATGGGCCCTGCTGTGAATTATTAGATCAAGAATTGTAATTACATGCCC
Source organism: Rana muscosa (assembly GCA_029206835.1). NCBI lineage: Eukaryota > Metazoa > Chordata > Amphibia > Anura > Ranidae > Rana > Rana muscosa. Next base: position 239,429,779 of record CM055121.1, on the reverse strand, counting down.
CTGTTGAACAGGGGCTGAAAAATTGGGCCTTAGGCACTGGTGGCACAACACTGCAACCCTTCACAGATACTGTACTTGGAGCACAGCAATGAGCCCTGTTGCAAAGTATTGCTTCAAAAATTGTAATGACACGCCCCTGTTAAACAGGGGCTGAAAAATTGGGCCTTAGGCACTGGTGGCACAACACTGCAACTCCTCACAGATACTGTACTTGGAGCACAGCAATGAGCCCTGTTGCAAAGTATTGCTTCAAAAATTGTAATTACACGCCACTGTTAAACAGGGGCTGAAAAATTGGGCGTTAGGCACTGGTGGCGGCACCCATAAACAAAAATGATCTTCCAAGCTATCATCATCAATCGTATCATTGAGGACTCGGAGGAGGAGGATAGGCAGTCAACATAACAGCACAGGCACTCAGCATCAGCATCAGTCTTGAAGGGATGTGACATTTTAAAATCAATTAGTCTGTTATATCAGCATCAGGTGTGTGGTAGCTGGTGGTGATCCAAGACTGGTTCATCTTGATGAAAGTCAGTCGATCAACCGAGTCGGTGGACAGGCGCACCCTGTGATCCGTGACAAATCCTCCAGCAGCACTGAATGTGCGTTCCGAAAGAACGCTGGATGCAGGACAGGCCAGTAGCTCAATTGCATACTGTGCAAGCTCTGGCCAGTGATCCATCCTCAAGACCCAGTAAGCCAGAGGATTTTCGGTGGGGAAGGTGTCCAAGTCTGACCTTGCCCCTAGATATTCCTGCACCATGTTTATCAGACGCTGGCGATGGTTGCTGGAACCGATCATACTTTGGGGCTGCGGACTAAAGAATTGTCTGAACGCATCGGTCAGACGGCCACCTTCCCCACCGCTCCTTCTTTGACTGGCCGAAGCCTCAGCAACTCGTTGTCCAGGACCAGGAGTTTGCAACCTCCCAGTCTCTGGGAACGCGTTGCACAGACCTTTCTGCAAGGCCTCCCGGAGTTGTCTCATCCTCTGCTCCCTCTGCGACGGTAACATAAGGTCCGCAACCTTACCCTTGTACCGTGGATCAAGGAGAGTGGCCAGCCAGTAATGGTCCCTCTCCTTGATCCGAAGAATACGAGGATCCTTCCGCAGACTTTGCAGGATCAGGGAGGCCATGCAGCGTAGGTTTGCTGAGGCATTCGCTCCGGAGTCCTCTGGGTCACTAAGGACGACATGATCCGCAGCCACCTCCTCCCAGCCACGTACAAGTCCACTGGTTTCTTGGGACTGTAAATCATCCCTAAAAGACTGCTGCTGATGATGCTGAGTGCCAGCCTCCACCTCCATGCTGACACAATCCTCCTCCTCCTCCTCCTCCTCCTCCTCCTCCTCTTCCTGTGCGATGGGTGGGACAGAAGGAACACTGTCTGGGTAAAGGGGGCCTTGAGAGGCAAGGAAGTCCTCCTCTTCCTGCCTCTGTTCTGCCTCAAGTGCCCTGTCCATTATTCCACGCAGCGTGTGCTCCAACAGGTGGACAAGAGGTACAGTGTCACTGATGCATGCACTGTCACTGCTCACCATCCTCGTGGCCTCCTCAAATGGTGCCAGGACAGTGCATGCATCCCTGATCATGCCCCACTGGCGTGGAGAAAAAAAACCAAGCTCCCCTGACCCTGTCCTGGTGCCGTAGTCGCACAGGTACTCATTGATGGCCCTCTGCTGCGTGTGCAGCCGCTGCAGCATGGCCAACGTTGAGTTCCACCTGGTGGGCATGTCACATATAAGGCGGTTCTTGGGCAGGTTCAACTCCTTTTGCAGCTCAGCCAGGCGAGCACTGGCATTATAAGATCTGCGGAAATGCACACAGACTTTCCTGGCCTGCCTCAGGACATCCTGTAAGCCCGGGTACCTGCCCAAGAACCGCTGCACCACCAGGTTAAGGACGTGAGCCACACAGGGCACATGGGTCAGTTGTCCCTGTCGGAGGGCGGAGAGGAGGTTGGTGCCATTGTCGCAAACCACCATTCCTGGCTTAAGCTGGCGTGGCGTCAACCACCTCTCGGCCTGGCCCTGCAGAGCAGACAGGACCTCTGCCCCAGTGTGGCTTCTGTCCCCCAAACACACCAGCGCAAGCACGGCATGGCATCTTTTTGCCTGCGTACTTGCGTAGCCCCGTGAACGGCTACGGAGCACCGCTGGTTCATAGGACAAACCACAGGAAGAGGCCATGGAGGAAGAAGAAGAGGAGGGGGTGGAGGAGAGAGGTGTGTCACAACCAGTAGTAGCATTTTGGAGGCGTGGCGGTGGGACAACCTCCAACACTACTGCACCTTGTCCTGAATCCTTCCCAGCTGCCAAAAGAGTGACCCAATGGGCCGTGAAAGAAAGGTAACGTCCCTGTCCATGCCTGCTGGACCATGAGTCAGCGGTAATATGCACCTTACCGCTGACCGCCCTGTCCAGCGAGGCCAAGACATTGCCTTCCACATGCCGGTAGAGAGCCGGAATAGCCTTCCGTGAGAAAAAGTGGCGTTTGGGAACCTGCCACTGAGGAACCGCACATTGCACAAACTCACGGAAGGGGGCCGAGTCTACCAACTGAAAAGGCAGCAGTTGAAGCGCTAGCAATTTAGCCAAGCTAGCATTCAACCGCTGGGCATGTGGATGGCTGGGAGTGAACTTCTTTCGACGGTCCAGCAGCTGGGGCAGGGAAATTTGCCTGCTAGAATCGGACGTCGGTGTACTGCTAGCAGAGTGGGCGCAAGTACTTGGCTGTGACACACCTAATTCTACACCTTCATTCCTCTCAGTGCATGTTTCAGAGAGGACTGAAGTTATAGTGGGGTTGGAGATCCCAGCTGATGCGGTGCAAGGAGAGGTCCGCTTTGTTCTTTGGTGTGGGTCTTTGAGGTAGGCTTGCCAACGAGCTGCATGGCAGGTCAACATATGTCTGGTCAGGCATGTGGTACCCAAGCGGCTGATGTTTTGGCCACGCGATATACGCTTGAGACATATGTTGCAAACAGCAGCTGTGCGATCTGATGCACTAGCCTCAAAAAAGGCCCACACCAAAGAACTTTTTGAATGACGGGCAGAGGCAGCGCCCTGCACAGGCGGAGCTCTGCGGTGTGATTCCGTCGGTGTACTGCCCTTACGCTGGCCACCAAAGGGCATCCTGCCTCGTTGGAGATGTGCCTCCTCCTCATCCTCCTCCTCCTCCTCTCTCCTATTAGGCACCCACGTGGAGTCAGTGACCTCATCATCCCCTCCCTCCTCATCACTGGAGCCAATCTGGCAGTATGCTGCAGCTGCTGGAACATGACTGCCAGATTGGTGTCCTTCTTGAGCATCCCCTCTGTCTGCTCTCACGCTACTGCCTTCCTCTAGCTGGGTTTCATCATCAGACCCTTCGAAACGCTGGGCATCCTCCTGGAGCATGTACCCAACACTGTGCTGAAACAGTTCGGGGGACTCCTCAGGAGGAGGACATGGTGGGTCTAGGGAAGGAGTGACTGATGATTTGTCTGACATTGATACCAGGGAAGACGACGCTTTGGCAGCTGCTTTTCCAGTACCCTGAGCCTGGGTGAGAGAGGATGAGGAGGAGGAGGAGGGCTTGGTCATCCACTCTACCAAGTCTTCGGCATGATGTGGCTCAACATGTCCAGCTGCCGAAAAGAAGGACAAGCGTGTCCCATGGCCATGTGCTGATGACAATGCACCGCGTCCACGACCAGCACTGTTGCCCCCAGACACAGAGCCTGCTTGCCCTCTTTTATTGCCTCCTGACTGTCTGCCTCTCCTTGTTTGCCTTCCAGACATTCTAATAGATGGCCTGCAGGGAGATGGGAAAAAAGCAATAAGGGCTACCTTCAGGTGTCCTTCTCTGTCCCTTGAAACAAGGACTTTCACAGTGAAAGAAACTGACACTGTCCCTACCTAGAGTTTTCTATCCCTAGAATAAATGTTTTTTTTAATCACAATATAGCACAAGGACAATTCACTCAATGTCTCTCCAGGTCCCTGGAAACAAGGACTTGCAGAGTGAAAGAAACTGACACTGTCCCTACCTAGAGTTTTCTGTCCCTAGAATAAATGTTTTTTTTAAGCACAATATAGCACAAGGACAATTAACTCACTGTCCTTACAGGTCCCTGGAAACAAGGACTTGCAGAGTGAAAAAAAAAAAAAACTCTCCCTACCTAGAGTTTTCTGTCCCTAGAAAAAATGTTTTTTTTAATCACAATATAGCACAAGGACAATTAACTCACTGTCCTTACAGGTCCCTGGAAACAAGGACTTGCAGAGTGAAAGAAAAAAAACACTCTCCCTACCTACAGTTTTCTGTCCCTAGAAAAAATGTTTTTTTTAATCACAATATAGCACAAGGAAAATTAACTCACTGTCCTTACAGGTCCCTGGAAACAAGGACTTGCAGAGTGAAAGAAACTGACACTGTCCCTACCTAGAGTTTTCTGTCCCTAGAATAAATGTTTTTTTTAATCACAATATAGCACAAGGAAAATTAACTCACTGTCCTTACAGGTCCCTGGAAACAAGGACTTGCAGAGTGAAAGAAAAAAAAACACTCTCCCTACCTACAGTTTTCTGTCCCTAGAAAAAATGTTTTTTTTAATCACAATATAGCACAAGGAAAATTAACTCACTGTCCTTACAGGTCCCTGGAAACAAGGACTTGCAGAGTGAAAGAAACTGACACTGTCCCTACCTAGAGTTTTCTGTCCCTAGAATAAATGTTTTTTTTAATCACAATATAGCACAAGGACAATTCACTCAATGTCTCTCCAGGTCCCTGGAAACAAGGACTTGCAGAGTGAAAGAAACTGACACTGTCCCTACCTAGAGTTTTCTGTCCCTAGAATAAATGTTTTTTTTAAGCACAATATAGCACAAGGACAATTAACTCACTGTCCTTACAGGTCCCTGGAAACAAGGACTTGCAGAGTGAAAGAAAAAAAACACTCTCCCTACCTACAGTTTTCTGTCCCTAGAAAAAATGTTTTTTTTAATCACAATATAGCACAAGGAAAATTAACTCACTGTCCTTACAGGTCCCTGGAAACAAGGACTTGCAGAGTGAAAGAAAAAAAACACTCTCCCTACCTACAGTTTTCTGTCCCTAGAAAAAATGTTTTTTTTAATCACAATATAGCACAAGGAAAATTAACTCACTGTCCTTACAGGTCCCTGGAAACAAGGACTTGCAGAGTGAAAGAAACTGACACTGTCCCTACCTAGAGTTTTCTGTCCCTAGAATAAATGTTTTTTTTAATCACAATATAGCACAAGGAAAATTAACTCACTGTCCTTACAGGTCCCTGGAAACAAGGACTTGCAGAGTGAAAGAAACTGACACTGTCCCTACCTAGAGTTTTCTGTCCCTAGAATAAATGTTTTTTTTAAGCACAATATAGCACAAGGACAATTAACTCACTGTCCTTACAGGTCCCTGGAAACAAGGACTTGCAGAGTGAAAGAAAAAAAACACTCTCCCTACCTACAGTTTTCTGTCCCTAGAAAAAATGTTTTTTTTAATCACAATATAGCACAAGGAAAATTAACTCACTGTCCTTACAGGTCCCTGGAAACAAGGACTTGCAGAGTGAAAGAAACTGACACTGTCCCTACCTAGAGTTTTCTGTCCCTAGAATAAATGTTTTTTTTAATCACAATATAGCACAAGGAAAATTAACTCACTGTCCTTACAGGTCCCTGGAAACAAGGACTTGCAGAGTGAAAGAAACTGACACTGTCCCTACCTAGAGTTTTCTGTCCCTAGAATAAATGTTTTTTTTAAGCACAATATAGCACAAGGACAATTAACTCACTGTCCTTACAGGTCCCTGGAAACAAGGACTTGCAGAGTGAAAGAAACTGACACTGTCCCTACCTAGAGTTTTCTGTCCCTAGAATAAATGTTTTTTTTAATCACAATATAGCACAAGGAAAATTAACTCACTGTCCTTACAGGTCCCTGGAAACAAGGACTTGCAGAGTGAAAGAAACTGACACTGTCCCTACCTAGAGTTTTCTGTCCCTAGAATAAATGTTTTTTTTAATCACAATATAGCACAAGGACAATTAACTCACTGTCCTTACAGGTCCCTGGAAACAAGGACTTGCAGAGTGAAAGAAACTGACACTGTCCCTACCTAGAGTTTTCTGTCCCTAGAATAAATGTTTTTTTTAAGCACAATATAGCACAAGGACAATTAACTCACTGTCCTTACAGGTCCCTGGAAACAAGGACTTGCAGAGTGAAAGAAACTGACACTGTCCCTACCTAGAGTTTTCTGTCCCTAGAATAAATGTTTTTTTTAATCACAATATAGCACAAGGAAAATTAACTCACTGTCCTTACAGGTCCCTGGAAACAAGGACTTGCAGAGTGAAAGAAACTGACACTGTCCCTACCTAGAGTTTTCTGTCCCTAGAATAAATGTTTTTTTTAATCACAATATAGCACAAGGACAATTAACTCACTGTCCTTACAGGTCCCTGGAAACAAGGACTTGCAGAGTGAAAGAAACTGACACTGTCCCTACCTAGAGTTTTCTGTCCCTAGAATAAATGTTTTTTTTAAGCACAATATAGCACAAGGACAATTAACTCACTGTCCTTACAGGTCCCTGGAAACAAGGACTTGCAGAGTGAAAGAAACTGACACTGTCCCTACCTAGAGTTTTCTGTCCCTAGAATAAATGTTTTTTTTAAGCACACTATAGCAGAAGCACAAAACACACTGACACTCTCCCTACCTATCCTTCTCTTTCCCTAAACTAAAGGAATCCAGGTTAAGCAAGAAAGAAATAACAGTCACTGTCCCTGCCTATGCTACTCTATCCCTGCTCCGGAACACACTACACTAGGCCGCCGTGCTGGCGGCCTTTTATAGTGTGGGGCGTGTACTAAACACCCTCAGCAATAATTGGCCACAGGCATCCTGCCTGTGGCCAATCATTGCTCTCCTCGCTGCCGGCGCTGTGATTGGCCAAGCATGCGGGGTCACAGTGCATGCTTGGCCAATCACAGCGCCTGGATGACACTGCGATGGCGTAGTGCATTGTGGGCCGTTCGCGTCACTCGAATTTGGCGCGAACGGCCCAAATCGTTCGATCTTCGTCGAACGATCGAACAGCCAATGTTCGAGTCGAACGTATGTTCGACTCGAACACGAAGCTCATCCCTACTACTGAGACTTTAGAGACTGAAACTACCTTCGGCTGAAGGCGGTGAACGATCGAAGTGGTGAGAGCCCAGCAGGGCAGCTTTTCGTTTTCACCTTCAATGTTTCTGTTGGTCTCTAACTCTGACCACGAGGTCCGTTTTGATTTTGTGTGGTATCTGTGAACTTTCATATATGTTATCAGTCTTGGTCAGTGTGTTGGTCCCACTCATCCATTGAAGATCCTCTATATACTCCAGGGTCCTACATGCGGTGTTATATGGTACCATTGTGTATAATCAACACAGAATTTAACATTTTGAACCCCAGTGACTTTGAACATGAACATGCTCAAATGCTTGGTGCAAATAGATGGGTCATTGTAGTGTTGCCCCTACGTCTGTGGATATAGGATGCATTGATTGAGATTTTCTTTTTCTTCTTTGTATCAAGATCATTCCTGCTGTGGACACTATCTTGCAAAACACCATTGCATGATTATTTTTGATACTTCTTTATGCATCCAGAAAAATAGTACCATAGGTAGCTCCATGCACTATCTTTACCCGGAGGACGGTGACTGATATGTATGTGGTAGTGCTCTGTATTTTTATTAATAACGTTATTATTTACTGCCGTATGGTTTTAAATATATGGTTGGGTATAGTGAGAAGGCTTGTTCTTATTAAGATATAGTGTTTCCTTACATATGTCATAACTTATAGTGTGTGTACCCCCCCCCCCCTTTTTCATCAATAAAGTCAAAATATTTTTTTTACCGCTAAGCCGTGGTTGACCCTTCCCTTATTTTTGCTTTCCAGGGACAACTCTTGTCCCACCCCAATCCATTTGCATATAGTCTTTTGCTTTTTTCCAGATGATGCTGAGCATACTCTAACAGTCTTTAAAGAGTTAAGGCAGATTTATGGTCACAGCATACATTTATTTCATAACATCAGCATTAGAAAAACAATACAAACAATAGTTATAGTTGACAATCCAAAATAAGCTTACTTGAAAAATCTCCTTTCATGTTGTGAGTTCTGCCTGTCTGCTGGTCACCTCTTTCCACAACTTCCTGGATTCCCTGCATGCTTTGCAGCTTCTCCTTTGCTGTTTACTTTCCATTTTGAAGGACTACATATCCCAGAGTACCTTGCTGACTGCAAGCAATGATTCCTGTACTTCCTCCTAAAACTCCTCCTCTCAGCACCTCTGTAGTTCAGAAGGCAGGCTCTGTGAAATGCCAATCACCAGGGTTCTGGTTTTGGTGGTGTGAACTGGGAAAGTGTTAAATGTTTTAAACACAACCTGCCACGTGGTCTTCTTTTCTGGGCCTAGACCCTAAAAGCATGGTTTGTTGAGTTGTAACTTTACCCTGTGTGTAGACCCTGGGGGTTGAGTCCTGCAGAAGTCCAATCATCTGGAATTCTAGTGAAAAAGCTGGATAGCTGAAAGTAAAGTGTTCTGTCTTGAGGAAGCACCTGTTTCCCCAGTGGATAAATGTGGTAAATGACTGCCCGAATCACACTTCTACAGGTTAACCTTCTCAACTCTCCCACCTTAGAGGTCTACGATCAGGATAGCACTTGAGTCTTGATCTATAAGGAGCCAAAGTCCTAGGTCACCAGCCAGCATAGCCTGAGGAATTAGAGAGAATAGCAATTGTGTACAAAATTGGAGTTAGGCAGTGTGTAGCAGTATGTTTATCCTGTGTCTCCTCAAACTCCCCTCCATCTTCATTAGCATGCATTTCTTAAGGTCAATTCACAACGTGAATAGCATCCATCATTTATCCATACCTCCCAACTTTTTGAGATGGGAATGAGGGACACCTATTAGCAAAAGTATGTAGGTATAGGACATACACCCCTGAGACACACCCTTAAAGGAGAATTATACAAAAAAAAAAAGATTAGTTAAACCTTTAAGTACTTTTTTTACCACTACTATTCCTATAATGGCTTTTGATGTTAAGAAATGCAGCAATTTAGAAGTTGGAAAAAAGGTTTAGTACTGGGAAACACTTTTGGAAAGATAAATAGTTCATTTTATATACAACTATATAGATCAGACCAAAATGAGGGACAAATGAGGAGGAAAGAGAGAAATTGTTCCAAATCAGGGACAGTCCCTCAAGATCATGGACACTTGGGAGCTATGCGTTTATCTACCCTACTGGAGAAGGAGCAACTGTTGAAATGGATGTGCCTGGGGTATTCCAACATGAAAGTATACTGGAAGATTTACAATGTAACCTATTTTGCCATCTAGTGGTTGTTTGCAATAGTTATATTGGCACATTTGGGCATTCAATTTCATTCCATTTACTGCATAAACAAGGTAATCCCATAACTTCCATCTGTCCCTGATTTCGAGGGACTGTCCCTGGTTTGGAGCAATGTCCCTCTGTCCCTCTTTCCTCCTCATTTGTCCCTCATTTTGGTCTGATCTATATAGTTGTATATAAAATGCAATTTTTATCTTTCAAATAAGTTTAGCACTGGGGAAACACTTTTATCCAATTTCTAAATTGCTACATTTGTAAATTTTAAAATCTAATATAAAGAAATAGTAGTGGTAAAAAAAAGCCCTGGGGTTTAGTCAGGTAACTCCTCACAGAATTCCTTGTCAGGATTAGCTACTGTAGTTAATTACTAAGGATCCATTGACTTCTCCCTAAGTCTGGCCTGGTTGTACTTTCCTCTTTTACCACTAGGTGGCCGGCACTTGGAGGTATTTGGTTGAGAAGGACAACTCAAAGGTCAGGTCATGGGTATATGGGGTATCTCAGCCAATGGGCAGGGATTTTGTTGAATCCCTTGGCCTGCTGGGAGAGCCTATATATTCGGTTGAGGTCAGGTGATCCGGGTTCTTGTGTGCCACCCAGACCGCCGTCTGGGTCGACATGTGTCGTACACCCTGGGCTGAGATTGGGGCTCAGGCTGCCAGACTGTGTGAGGGCCTATCCAGAAGTAAGAGGGCACTGCAGGGTTGGGACTGCGGCTTGCAGTCCAACCAAAAGTGACGGTTCTGCCGGCCGGAGAACCTGTCAGTGGTTGGAGGTAGAAGGGAAGCTGTCACCACAAAGGGACCAATTGCCTTTACCAGGGACCACAGTGAGTAACTGAAGCAAGTAACGGAGCAGTATTCTCACCGAATGGGCACGGTGGAGAATATGGAAACTTCAGGCGGTAATTAAGTCAGGGACCCAACCAGCGGAGGTGACGCTTGCAGAGCAGCCTTGTGTGTCAAACTAGGGACCGAGCCGGTCAGCAGGGGTGAAGCTTGAAGGTGTCCGAAGTGCCAAGCTAGGGACCCAGCAGGGAAGCGTGGGTGACGCTTGAGGGAGATACCGCCACAAAAGCCTTGAGGAGCTCACGGGATTCAGGGTTAGTGAATCAGAGAGTGAGAGAGAGACCAGGAGCTCAAGGGGCTGAAGAAATACAAGGAGAAGTTGTAGTACAGCTGAGAGAACTGTTACTTTGAGTTGGGAACTGTTTAAGTACTGTTACCATAGGAAACAGCAATCCTGCACATGCAGAAGTGGCACCTTGCTGGGGCCTTTCCCTGTATGGCTGTTTCCCTATTGAAGTCTCGGAGTCTGCCATTAAAAATTGCAACTACTTAAGGGTGTCCTGGCCCGAACCCTCTTTCCCATCAAAAAAATAAAAAAAGGACTGTCAAAGAAATAAACCTCTTTTACATCCAAGAAGTGTCTGGCGCCCAATGACTTTTACCATCTTTGCACCCACCATGCCTCACAACCCACCACTTATTGAAGGATGTCTGTTATCTTTGGCCTTGACGGTTTCCATTAGACTGGAAGAGGTCAGTGATTCTGCTACAGATAATGTTATATCTTTTAGGCAAATCCCACCACTGCAGCCCCTGAGACATGCAGCTCAGTGGTTTAGTAGGTAGCACTAAGGTTGCCAGTTTGAATTTGAGTTTGCATGTTCTCCCTGTGGTTGCATGGGTTTCCTCCCCCACTCCAAAGACATGCTTGTAGGTTAAAGCCTGTGACGAACTGCCTGGCACCCAGTCTGGGTGCTTCCACCAAGATACAGCTTCCTCCACTTTTGAACCAGGAACCAGGTATTATAGCTGAGCATTGCACCCAAGAACTAGACGACTCTAGCTTAGGTGCAAACTGGAACTCACTTAATTGTAAACTCACACAGAATATATACCACACAAAATCAGATAAAAGCTTGATCACATTATCCTAAACCATGCAAACTTTAAACAGTAATATCATCAGTACATCTAAAAGTACATCTACTAACCATTGCCGACTGTGTCACGCAGATATACTGTGGTACAATGGCTCTCCTGGGCGAAATACCGTACGGGTGCGTCCTACACGTTTTCGGCCACCAGAAGGCTCGGGCACGTGCGATCGTGTGCACGAGCGCCAGCACGGGGATTTGTGTAGGTAAACACAAAATCTCTGTCCTGTCAAAGGAGAGGAGCCATATTGTTTCTTCCTACCTACTCACATCCCCACACAGTTACAACATGCTGAGGGAACACACATTTAACCCTTTGATCGCCCCCTTCCCTGCCAGTGACATTTAGACAGTAATCAGTGCATTTTTACAGCACTGATCGCTGTATAAATGCCAATGGTCCCAAAAAAGTGTCAAAAGTCTCAGATCTGTCCGTCGCAATGTCGCAGTTTCGCTAAAAATTGCAGATCACCGGGCAATACTAGTAAAAAAAAAAACAAATTATAAAAATGCCATAAATCTTTCCCATAGTTTGAAAACGCTATAACTTTTGCGCAAACCAATCAATATACGCTTATTGCGTTTTTTGTTTTTTTTTACCAAAAATATTTAGAAGAATATATATTGGCCTTAACTGACGAAATTTTAAAAAAAAACTTTTGGAGATATTTATTATAGCAAAAAGTAAAAATATATATATATTTTTAAAATTGTCGCTCTTTTTTTGTTTATAGTGCAAAAATAAAAATCATAGAGGTGATCAAATACCACCAAAAGAAAGCTCTATCTGTGGGAAAAAAAGGACGCAAATTTAGTTTGGGTACTGCTTTGAACGACCGCGCAATTGTCAGTTAAAGCGACGCAGTGCCAAATTGTAAAAAGTGCTCTGGTCAGGAAGGGAGTAAAATCTTCCGGGGCTGAAGCGGTTAAGCAGCTAACATAAACATAAACACATAAACATCCCAATAGTTTGGCAATGAGGTGAAGTGGATACAATACTAAAAGACAGACAAAAACAATAGGTGACTCAATTAACAATGGAGATTCACACCTAGGAGGCACGCATTGGGGAATTATACAATAAGAGAAAGTTACTTTAACAAACTGATTACACATAACAGCAGGAGACACCAGCATCGGGTAGTTTGGAGCTGATTATAATCTTTTACTTAGAGTCTCTGAGTCTAGGAGGTGGGTTGAAGCAATCAGTACTAGTTTGGGCACAGATGCCCCAAATCTGTATCTAGGTCCTAGGCTCCCAAATTGTCTGTGTGTTTTCAGAGAGACATGGACCCGAATCTGAAGTTAAACCACTCCAAAAGTCCCCCAGGCACACACCCCCCAAAGAATAGAACCCCCTCAAAAGCTAGGGCCCATAGGCAAGAACCTACCCTTTTGTCCCCTCCAAAAGCCTCTGTCCCAGTTGAGTCTGTCACAAATCCTATCTCCAGGTTTCTTGTGGCTAAATAGTTTGCGGTGTACTTTAGCAGCAGTACAGGGAGTTCCTATCCCACTCCTGGGACAAAATCAAGTTGGGTTGAGAACTGCTCAGCCATTCACAGGAAACTCTGTATTTCATCAATGAATATAAGACTTTCTCTGATGGTTGAGATGGGGATCGTGACATCATCCATCCACCTCTTCACCTCACCAACCAGAGGAAGCCCTGAATTCATTAAAAAAATACAAAGCTTCCTGTGAATGGCTAAGCAGCTTTGAGCCTATCCTGATTTTGTTTCAGTTTGGGTAGGGATGGGATGGGAACTTCCTGTCCCGATAATGCTACATACAAATTATACAGTGCTGACAGAAGGCACAACTATTAATGGAGCAAATAGATTGTTTGGACCAGCTTGGTCTAAACCAGGGTTGTCCAACCTTTTGACCTTCCAGAGCCACTTTGCAAGAAGATAAATTTACCTGGCCACACAATATACTAACAATAAGGATATTTAAAAAGGGTGTATAAAAAGGCCTATAATACACCGCTCAGCGCCTATGGATAACACGTATTGCAATTTACCACAAAAAAGAATGACCACAGTAGTCATCCACAAGTGGGTAATGAATGTTGACAAAAATAATTTTTTAAAAAATAAATATTTAAAAAATATATAAAACTAAGCTGCTGTTTAAAACATGGCAAAATATATATAACAATAGTAAAAAAGAACACAATAATCTGTATCAGTCAATACTACAAACAGCGCTAAATGTTGAAAAATGACAGTGGTCAACACCACCTAAAAGTTCTTAAGACAGATTCAAGATAGTTTCAGTGCTTCAAAAGAATGTCCATGGGTGATCCTAAAGAAATAAGTAGAGTGCACCTTCCACCGATCTTCCAGATCCACCTCGTGACACACACACCCCTTAGGGGTTCACACTCACCAGAGTAATATTGAATTAAAGCCTTGAATAGAAATTGCTGCATCCAAGCCAAACACTGAAATAATGTATCCGTCAGGGAGACCTCAGAATGAGATGGGCTATACTGCTGTAGGTCGGCTGGCACCTGTTGCTCCACAAGCTTGTGTTCAGCTCTGGCTGCACACAATAAGGATAGCTGATGAGCAGAAAAAGTCAGCCAGATCACAAGTTAACGATCACTGATATAAATAATGTACCTATCTGAGCAATAAAACTAAATTTTTTGGTGATATTTTTTATTCTAAAAATAAAAGAGGGCAAACAAACTCATCAATATCTGGTTCGATAGATGTAGTAGCAATTCTAAATGAATTCTCTAGGTGCTCATTCTCTTCATATGCTTCATCCTTCAAAATAGTTGCTCACAAATATATTTGCTGCTGAAAATTGATGACATGAATAAGGCGTGATTGTAAAGAGCAGGGTATTTTTGTTTGGGAAGATAAAATGTATAAAAGTCTAGTAAAGAGACACTGTCAATTTTTTTTTCGGCTGCATGTGTTCGCTAAGCATAAACTAATTTTACAAAAATGCCCCCCCAAAAAAATCAACATTTTTGTGTTGGGCCACATTCATAGCTGTCTAAGGCCGTATGTGGCCCTTGGGCTGCAGGTTGGACACCATTAATCTAAAGTCATAAGAAACCTAGATTTAGGCTTTAATTGGCTCCTGTCTAAATTGGCCCTAGTATGTGTATGTATAAATGTGAGTTAGGGACCTTAGATTGTAAGTTCCTTGAGGGCAGGGACTGATGTGAATGTACAATATACAGTATCTCACAAAAGTGAGTACAACCCTCAAATTTTTGAAAATATTTTATTATATCCTTTCATCAGACCACAGGACATGGTTCCAGTAATTCATGTCCTTAGTCTGCTTGTCTTCAGCAAACTGTTTGCGGCTTTCTTGTGCATCTTCTTTAGAAGAGGCTTCCTTTTGGGACGACAGCCATGCAGACCAATTTGATGCAGTGTGCGGCGTATAGTCTAAGCACTGACAGGCTGACCCCCCACCCTTTCAACCTCTGCAGCAATGCTGGCAGCACTCATATGTCTATCTCCCAAAGACAACCTCTGGGTCTGAGCATGTGCACTCAACTTCTTTGTTCGACCATGGCGAGGACTGTTCTGAGTGGAACCACTGTATGGTCTTGGCCACCGTGCTACAGCTCAGTTTCAGGGTCTGGGCAATCTTTTTATAGCCTAGGCCATCTTTATGTAGAGCAACAATTCTTTTTTTCAGATCCTCAGAGGGTACTTTGCCATGAGGTGCCATGTTGAACTTCCAGTGACCAATATGAGAGAGTGAGAGCGATAGCACAAAATTTAACACACCTGCTCCCCATTTATACCTGAGACCTGAATGAGTCACATAACACTGGGGAGGGAAAATGGCTAATTGGGCCAAATTGGACATTTTCACTTAGGGGTGTACTCACTTTTGTTGCCAGCGGTTTAGACATTAATGGCTGTGCATTGAGTTATTTTGAGGGGACCACAAATTTACACTGTTATACAAGTTGTACACTCACTACTTTACATTGTAGCAAAGTGTAATTTCTTCAGTGTTGTCACATGAAAAGATATAATAAAATATTTACAAAAATGTGATGGGTGTACTCACTTTTGTGAGATATTGTATACAGTATATATATAAAGCGTTGTGTAGATTGTTGGCATCATATAAATACCTATAACAAATATTAGAACTTAGCAAGTATGTGATTCAGCTTGACAGAAGCCACATAGGCAGTGGCGGTGCGTCCATAGAGGGTGCCGGAGCGCCGCCCCCTCTCGCTCCCGCACCGCCACTGAAAGACAATACACAGATTCATGCATTGCATGAATCTGTGTATTGTCACCGCTGCCGCGCTGCCCACTATACATATGGCCGGCCTCCTGGTGAGCGCCGGCCATATGAATTAGAGCGGCGGCCGGCGGTGGGTGTAACTTGGAAGTGCCTATCAGAGCCAGCGGCTCTGATAGGCTTTCCGAATACAGCTCTCACGCTGTATTCGGCTTCCAAAAACTCCTCCCAGGTACGCACGGGGGTGCGTTCCTGGGAGAAGACTGTGTGGAGGTTTCAGCCAATCAGGTTCACCGGATCTGGTTACCGGTAACCTGATTGGCTGAAGCGACATCGAGGGCGGAAGAACACATCGAGGACGGCGCAGACCGAGGAAGGTAAGTGCAGGGCTGGGGGGGGAACAGGCTGCATTTGGGGGACAAACTGGCTGAATATGGGGGACAAACTGGCTAAATATGGGGGACAAACTGGCTGAATATGGGGGAGAAACTGGCTGAATATGGGGGTCAAACTGGCTGAATATGGGGGACAAACTGGCTGAATATGGGGGGAACTGGCTGAATATGGGGGACAAACTGGCTGAATATGGGGGGAACTGGCTGTATATGGGGGACACGCTGGCTGCATTTGGGGGGAACTGGCTGTATATGGGGGACAAACTGGCTGCATTTGGGGGGAACTGGCTGTATATGGGGGACAAACTGGCTGCATTTGGGGGGAACTGGCTGTATATGGGGACAAACTGGCTGTATATGGGGGCACACTGGCTATATATATGGGGACACACTGGCTGTATATGGGGGCACACTGGCTATATATATGGGGACAAACTGGCTGTATATGGGGGCACACTGGCTATATATATGGGGGCACACTGGCTGTATATGGGGGCACACTGGCTGTATATGGGGGCACACTGGCTGTATATATGGGGGCACACTGGTTATATATATATGGGGGCACACTGGCTGTATATGGAAACAAACTGGCTGTATTTGAGGGGGCAAACTGGTGGCGTTTGGGCACAGTGGATGTGTTTAATGGGCACAGTGGCGGCAATTGATTTTTTTTTTTTTCAGTTTGTTTGCGCCCCCCCAAAAATTTTGAGCACCAGCCGCCACTGCACATAGGAAATACTGTATAGCATGTATTGGTTTTGAGTGGGGTTGGGATTACTGATCTTACTTTCCTTAGACCCCTCAGGCCCTCATTTGTTATCCAGTAGATCTCTGTTTCCTGTTGCGCACATGCTTTATACAGAGAATGGCTCATTCTCGCACTTTATATTATGCTGTTTATCAAATCCTTACTCTAAATCTAATCTGCACACAAAGGCAATATCAGAGCCTCAAAAATTTCATTATTTTTAGCCGTAATGAAAAGTCACAATCATAAGTCGTGCTTGGCTGCTGTATCCAACATTTATAATCTTAAAATTGTGTTTGTAAACTTGAGGATCAGAACGGATGGCATTGTTCTGCTCTAACCCTCTAAACTTAATACCGCACTAAGTCATCTGTAAGCAGCAAAAACCTCAGTTCGGAACAACACACAACGGCAGATGATGGAACGGGAGACACAGAGGCGCCTGTGTTCCAAAGGCTATAGACCAATCTACACTGATAGCAATAACTTATGGTATCAGAAGGAAAAATAAACCATGTGCTTATTTTCTTTGGTTTTATTGATCTCAATGGGATTCTGAAACAAGAGCTGAGTTTTAGTAATATATATATAAAAAAAATGGAGCAACACCAAATGCTCAAGCAATCATAAAACTTTTTAAATCTTCATGAAGTCCTGGTTTTTATACGCTCAAGGTTGGTGACTTATGGTGTTCAGCTTGATGCAGAACCCCACCAAAAAGGTTTAAAGTGGAAGATTTTAACACTGTATGGGTTCCCATTGTGGAGGTTAACCCTTTTTATTTGCCCTGGTGACCATTGTTACTAAGAAAAAAGGTAATGCCAAATCCAAAATGTTACAGGAAATCTTAAATTTTGAATATCCGTTGTTGTCAAAAGTGGAATTTTATTTTGCTTTAGGGATATCTCCACCCACTCTTCCGATGGGGACAGTGAGGAATACATTTTAAACAGAGGTTCTAACTAGGGTTGCCACCTCATCCCTTTAAACCCGAACACATATTAATTACACAGGTTCTGTGGCTGATTAAGGTGGTAATTAAACTCACTTGGTGCCTTATCTGCATTAAATTGGCCTCAGAACCTGTGTAATTCATATGTGTTCGGGTTTAAAGGGATGAGGTGGCAACCCTAGTTCTAACTGTTCTCCAGAAAGAAAAAAAAAGTTTCAGCTGGAATTGCACTTTGAACTATGGATGGTTTGGGTAGGTTCAATCCCCCATTGGCCTTTCTAATGTCTGTAACACAAGTCAGCAGATCTTTCACACCTTCAGATTTGAAGCTGAATACCAAGGCTTGGCTATAGGCTACAGTCTATGGTTCCCCTTTATGAATGCATTCTCTATACAGTTATTTGAAGAACTCATAAGGGTTTCAAATTTGTGGTAATGGTTACGACCTTCTGGAAAGCATTTTGTGGAAGGCAATATAGCAGAGTCTGATAGGCGTTCAGGAGATGTCTCTGCCACCTCTTGAATGCCAGGTTGCAGGACAGCTTTGCAACTGCAAGTCAAGTGTTCGGTTCGCGTTTGCAGTGCAGCCCTATTGAACTCAATGGGTGAGTTTGACAGGCAGTGCCGCCTCTCAAACTCTGCACTTCAGAGTTTAAAATGCTAAGGCTGCAGTATGTGTGCAACCCTATCCAGCTGTATTGTTACAATTTCGGGTGGGCAGCCGGGGTAGCCAGAACCACAGGTGAGCCACATGTTTTTACCGTCCCCTGCTGCCCATCTTAAAGAGACCTAAAGTAGATGGTGAAGCCAGTGCTTAACAATTCCACAGTGTGCAGTTCTAACTGCTTGATTTAGTCAGCTGCACGCATGTGCACTGCCCTAACATGAAGAAAATGGATTTCATTTTCTTAATCACTTGTCTACCAGGGCAATTCTTTTATTTTTCGCACATATGTTATAATCTGCATTTTTTCCCAGAAATTACTTTAACCCTTTGGAGCCGAGCGGACGCAAATATGCGGCCTCTCGGTGGCCGGGCCTTGGCACCTAGCGTATTTTGCGTGCAATAGCGCAGACAGTGCTGTTGCCGAGAGCGGTCACCTTGCGTACTTCCGTCATAGTGACTGGCGGCTCATGGAGAGATCTCCAGATTTCAGGGATCAGTGTGGTGTTGTGGACCTGGAAGAGTTAATGTGTAAGTCTGAGACTATTAGGAAGGAAAGCTCTGCCACTGTTATCCCTGTGAGCTGCAGGGTCAGGTCTTATTTTTATCCCATCAGCTCTGGGGGGAAAGCAATTGATGAGTACCAAAAAATGGTGGAATGTGATTTAACTAGGCTCGCCATCCATATGCATGCACATGGAGGGGTTGTGAATGACAATCTCACCTCTGGTGAGTGTGAATCATTACTTAGAAACAGTAAAGATCCTGACATTATAATCAGAAACTCTGATAAAAGGGGACTGATTGTAGTACAGGATGCATCAGCTTACAGAGATAAGGCATTGAGGCAATTATCAGATGGTGCCACATATGAGGTGTTTAAAAGTGATCCCACTAAATCATATAAAGAAAGGTTGAATTTTCTAGTGAAGAGGGTTGTGAGATCAGGAGTGCTCACTATAGAGGAGGGTGAGATATTGATTCCACAGTATCCTGTAATGGCAATATTTCATGATCTTCCTAAAACTCATAAGGGGTTAAAAACCCTTGTGGGTAGACCTATTGTGTCAGGAATAGGCTCCCTCAATAAACGGCTAGGACAATGGCTTGACACTCAATTACAACCTCTGGTGTGCAGCAATATTCCAGATTTTGCATGTTACTGGCTCACGAAAAGTTCCCGATCACCGTTTGCGATTGGGACTTCTCCAACCGCGTGACCGCCGTGACAGCCAATCATGGCGGTCACGTGGCCATAAGCCCTGCCCCACCTCCCGGCATAGTAAGCCTTAAAATTGCATTAATTCATGAAATCGCAGAACACTATGGTACCTACAATTCTTCATAGGTGAAGATTTAAAAACCTTTACAGGTTATCAGTTTAGAGTTAACCATGGCTCCAGAATTATTGCTCTCACTCTGATGGCTTTGACAATAACTCACATGTGCAGTGCAATTTATGTATACATGTGCCTGTGCGCTGTGCATTTGCATTGGAGTGTGATGCGGGTGCCTTTAATTTTTTTACATTTTATTACAATTTATTTTTTTAACACTTTTTATTGTTTCCTTATTTATTTAAATTGCTATCATATGGGCAGGTGACAGGTCCTCTTTATAGAGACTCCCAATGTCTCCCTTGCTCCCCACTGCAGCTAATCAAGCACAGATTAGGGCACAACTTCAGAGCCCCGTAAAAAAGTGATTGGGCAGCTCTAGAGCCATCCAGATCACTTTTACCTAAAAGCTCTTCTTCGACTTAAAATATCAATACAAAGCTCATGACTGCAGAAACTGTGAACTTGCTTTAACACCTTGAAAACAGTAGAGGATGAGTTAAGGAAAAAAATAAATAAAAAATAATTACTTGTGGCAGCTTATAGTTGCTATATGGACACACAAAACCATAAATGAAGATGAAAAAAGAAAGAGGCATTTTTAGAGTTTTTGAAAGCAATACACAGGAGGAGGTGGAATAAGCCAGAGTTTCCCTTTATGGTCACTTATGTCTGTCCATGGAAATTTAATTAGACAGTTTACAGGAAATGTAAGTGGCAAAAATTATATATCTACGGGAAGGGGTCAGGTTTGGACCCGTGACAGCATATATGCTAAAGTTTTTGGCTCAAACCTTTTTTAACGTTTAATTTGCCATGTAGTACAATTACAGCCCATTTAAACTTCTACAAATTTTACTAACAACCAACAATATGAATAACTTCATATAGCTAAAAGCAAAAAAACGAGAGGAAGATCACGGGTTTCTGCACTGTCAAGCACTTCTACTGTTCATCGTGTTCAAAGAAGTTCATCTGATTATGTTTTGCTCATTGACTGCTGATTAGTTGGAAGTGCTGGGTGAGCAATAAAATAACAAACATGTCAAGCATCATCACTTCTGCTTGTGGATTTTGGCAGACTGATAAAAGACAATTTTATGCAATAAAAGGATACGACTTCCCAGTCATAATAACGTTTTTCTCATAAGTGGTGGATGCCATAGTCAACAACTAAAATCTTTAGTGTCTATATCTATATATTGTGGGAATTAACTCAAGTATATGCAGGATTTAAAAAAAAAATTAGAACCCCAGGTAAGAACTCTAAATTTGTTAACAACGTTTGAAAAAATGTGCCTAAAAATGTCAAAACCCAACCATTTATTATCTCAAATGTATGAGTTGATACTCAGCGTCCAAAATGCCGCACTCCCATACTTCATTAAGGAATGGGAAAAAGAGTTAAATCATACATTTACAACATCACAAATAAAAAATTCATGGGAAATAACTCATTTGTCTACCCAGGAGATGCAATACAAGTTTCTGGCTAGATGGTACCGAACTCCTGCACGAATGGCACAGATATATACATCTGTAAGTAACGGATGTTGGAGGGGCTGTAAAGAAAGAGGCACCTTCCTCCATATATGGTGGAACTGCCAAAAAATCTGAGTATTCTGGGAAGAGATAGCCCCATGGATAGAAGAGATCAGTAAGAAACCTATGGAGTTAGCACCACTAAACTTTTTATTCCATGGGTCAATGGGATCTATAAAATCGTATAAAAATAGCATCATGCCACATTTATTAAATGCAGCTAAGAAGCTGATACCTAGTGTAGCGGGGCCGCTCCCTCCTCTCTCTATCTTCATCGGTTATATGGCTGTTGTCTAGGGGTACCTGGGAGAGAGGGATAAGACACACCACGGCCCATGTCCTCCATAGCTAGAAGGTGAAGGCCAGCAAATTGGGTTTTTGTGTAGGTGTCCTAGAGTCAAGTCCAGTACTTCGTCCCTGACTCCTTTGCTTCTAGTAACCAGAGTTCCACACAGTGAATAGGTCCAACTCAGTTTTATTCTTCTTGCCAAGCAATAAAACAGTCTCTTTACTTTGGAAAATGGGGACAGATCGAGGCACAATCCTTTCCCTTCTGCTGCTGACCACTGTGCTGTCACCAGTGGTGAATAGTCACTGCCACTGACTAGGTGATATAGAACGCGAATTACCTTCGCTCACTCTGCCCCTGTCAGAGGAAGAAATCCGTCCAAGGGAGAAATGGAGGCCTCTCCGTCACCAGCGATGCTGCGCCGGACTCTTCAGAGAAGTTACTGCACACCAGTCCTCACGAACTCAGACACGGGCACCCAAGGAGTTAGGGCCCCCTCGGATTCCTCCACCCTCGCGGAACTCAGTAGAAGGTACTGAGCCCCAGGCATCCGCCATAGTACCTCACCCCAGGCTAAAGGTGCCTGAGATGGACTCCATCTCTGCTCCGGCTAGGTCAAGGGCACCTAGGCCTGGAACACCGGAACGCCAGCACCCAGGCTGAAGGTGCCTGGGTGCGGCCGCATCTTCTGGCTCCGGACTCTAACCCCGTGATCAGGGCGTCCGCCCCTTTTATGACCTCTCCCTTCGCGCCACAGCGGGTTCCCCGCCCCGCTGTACCAGCTCCAGGGGAGGACAAAAAGGCACAGTCCTGCAGTGTGAGTTCACCTCCGGCCCCCGGCAACAACGCCACCTATAGGCCCAGGGAACCTCACACCACCAGAGTCCTCCAAGAACCATAAAAGGACCTCAGATTCCCTAGCAATCAGTGCATCTGGGTTATGCCGCGTACACACGATCGTTTTTAATGTCATTTTCAAAAACAAAGTTTTTCTCAACGTGATTTTTCTTGTTTCCTCTCAAGCCTGTCTTGCATACACACGTTCATTAAAAAAAACGCTTGAGCAAAGCGCAGTGACGTACAACACGTACGACGGCACTATAAAGGGGAAGTTCCATTCGAATGGCGCCACCCTTCATGTTAGTAAACTTTGTTGAGCGATGATTCACGCTTTTCAGCCTCGTGCTTTTCAGTCCGTTACAGCGTGACGAATGTGCTATCTCCATTCCGAATGCTAGTTTTACCAGAACGAGCGATCCCGTCTCATACTTGATTCTGAGCATACGCGTTTTTTTCCCCTCGTAAAAGCATACCCACTACTGTTTTTCACGTCGTTAAAAAAAACTAAGTGAAAAACTACCTGAAAACATAAAGCAGGTTCTCATTTTTTTTAGGCCATTTTTCACGTCGTTAAAAAGGCTCTGGAGCCTACACACGATGGTTTTTAATGCCTAATTTAAAAAATGGCATCTTTAACGTTGTGAAAAACGATTGTGTCTATGCGGCATTACGCCCTCCTCACTCCCCTCTTCGTCTTCAGCTCGTCTTTTCTCTTGTCTAGGGGTACCTTAGAGGGGAAGGGAGTGGGGACACCATGCCTGGCCTTCACCACAGGTGTCAGTGTGGTATAAGCAAAGTTCTTTTACCTTCGGGTCAGTGCTGTGCACCTGGAGCCTCCACCGAGAGTTACCTTGAACAATGTCTGTCAGGAAATGAGCCCCACACCATTAAAGTCCAACACTCCTTTATTCTTCTCGAATGAACACAATCAGTTGAACTCCCTTGTAGAAACAGAACAGAAAAGGAGGTGTGGATGCGAGTAGGCCCAGACACAATGTGTTCTCCACTTTCCTCCCTGAAAGTGGGTTGCGGTCTCCGAGCGAGGGGGAATTTCCTTCCAGGCGGTCTCCGATGAGAGGCTCACCCGTCACTGGCAATATGCTGCACCAGGTCTTCAAGTGAGGAGCTCCCCCGGTCCATTACGCCTTCCGGATTCGGGTTCCCAACCCCTGGGTTCCCTAGGATCTCCTTCCCTCGCGGAACTCAGTGTTGGGCACTGAGCCCCAGACCTCCATCCGAGTACCTCACCCCAGGCTAGAGGTGCCTGGGATGGAACACGACCTCCGGCTGTTCTCTAGGCCTAGGCCGCCTAGAGGACCGACACGAACCACCGCCCACAGGCTGAAGGTGCCTGGGACTCGACCCCGTGACAAAGATGGCCGGCCCCTTTATACCCTCTCCCAGCAAGCACAGCGGGTTCCCCGCCCCACCATACCGCTGCCGAGGGAGGACAAAAAGGAGACACGGCACACAGCAATGATTCAACCCTAGCCCAGGGCGACAGCGCCACCTGCTGGGCTGCAGGGAATTACACATCACTGATGTCTCTGCCAAGTTCAAATTACACCCGGGAAAGTACATACCCGCTACACTCTCCCCCTGGTGGTTTGACATTGGTCCCCAGTGTCTGGAGTAAATCATGCCCTCAACGGCTGACATAATCCAATCCAGAAACCGACTAACAATTGTACAAAAATAAAACTTTAGAAAAAAACTACCCAAATGAAACATTATGTCTGAGCCCTGTAATAAAAGGGGAAGAAGGAAGAGAGAAAAACAACAGCATTAAACCATAACTTTGAATCACATATTCACATTTTACTTTTCCCACCCATCCTGACTAAGACCCACCCCATACTCAGTGGTTTTGATGGGATGCTCCCCTGCAGAGGGAAAAGAAAAGGGATTAGCACACATAACCCTGACACATGTATTCGTGTGAGAGAAAAGAAACTTCGTCTGGAAGAAATCCCTTTTCTCCAAAGAGTGAGTGCGTGAAAAGTGTTTAACGTTGCGCAACACTGCCACCTGGTGACAGCACCGCGGTAACTGCACTCGTGGAACTTTTCCTCTTCTCTTTGACCCTATCTACCCCAGAGTCCATGATCTCTTGCAGAAAAAGTGAAGAACAACAGGAACAGTCCTTCATTCCTCTGGACACAAAAGCAACGGGCCCCAGAAAGTTCAGCAGCATAACAAGAACGGAGTCTTTTCTCTCCAACAGGTAAAAGCGGGGATGCGGCAGAACAAGTGGCTTCAAGTGTTGATCCATGGTCTCCAGATGATACTCCACATCTTCTCCTTCCTTGCGCCGGATCAACCCTTTGTCTGCATGGATGTGCCGTCCCAACATCCACTCTGCCTTGCAGTCTTTAAAACGTTGAGAGGTCTTTGGAGAGCATGCAAGCCCAACCCTGGTCAAAGGCAACAACGCCACCTATAGGCCGGCGGGAACTTCACACCACCAGAGTCCTCCAAGATTCACAAAGGGAACCTTGAATTTCCTAACAATCAAGGCATCTGGGTTACACTACCACCCAGATGCTTCCCCTAAATTCAAGTACCCGTTACACACTCCCCCTGGTGATTTGACACTGGTCCCCAGTGTCTGGTACAAACTCACATCCCACAAGGGTGGTGACATAAGTTCAGCCCAGAAACCAAACTACACATTTTAGCCCTGAATTGTGCCAAGACCTGAATGGGAAAGGGAAAACTTAAAACAATATAACTATAAAACATTTTTAATAAAACACTGTAAATATCTCACACATTTACATTCTTCCCTCCCCCTGGCTATCTAAGGACCACCCATTCTCAGAAGCCTTGATAGACGAATCTCCTGCAGAGGGAAAGAAAAGAAACATACATCCTAACAACATATGTGTGTTTGCTTGGAATGAATGAGTCTATCCGAGACGAAACCCATTCACTCCAATAAGTGCTGCATAATGTAAAAAAAAAAAAAAACAATCGTTGCGCAACACTGCCACCTGGTGACAGTGCCGCTGTCAAGACACTCATCACTTCCAGATTAACTTTTTTTTTCTTTCTCTTGATCATCTCTGTGACCCTACATTAACTAAAACCCAGAGTCACTGATTTCTCTTGAGTGCAAGGAGAAGGAGTGAGAACAAAACAAAAACAGCTCTCATTTCTCCAAAGAGTAGAACTGCCCAAATACAAAAAAAAACTAGGGCACAGTCCCTGTGTTCCGGCAAAGGCACTCCGGAAAGTTTAGCCATGAATGGAAAAAAAAAGCACACGGGAGTCTCTTTCCCTTTTATAGGTAAAACCTTGGATGAGGCAACGACACAGGCTTCAGACGGTCATCAAAAGCCTCCACATGATACTCGACACTTTTTCCTTCCTTACGGCAAATCACCACTTTGTCCGCATGGATGTGTCTTCCCAGCATCCACTTAGCTTTACAGTCCTGGAACTTCTTGGTGACCGTTGGTGAACAGGAAAGGTACCGCCGTGCTTGCTGTACTTTAAGTTTGTCCCACACAAAGGTATCATACCATCGTTGCCGAAAAACTTCCACCTCGTAGAGCAGTTCCTGAGGCAGATACGGGTATTCCCACCCATATTCCTGAGCAACTGTCATAGAAATCCTGTCAGCTACAGGATTCCTGGACTTCCTGATTCCGAATCTCGGGTACGTCCACGCGCGCGGGCACGCGCGCGCGCGATGGCGAGCACGTGCGCGCGCACGCGCTTAGCGGGGGCGCGCGCACGCTCCACAAAGCGCGCCAGAAGAGCTATTTAAACATGCCTGTGACAGACAGTCCCTGCTGTCTGCTCTACAGCGTGTAGTACCCAAAGAGACCTGATTCGTGTATTTACCTGTATCCGACCCGGCTTGCCTTGACCCTTCCAGTTTCCTGCCTGCCTCTGACCCCCGGCTTTGTTTGACCAATCTTCTGCCTGATCCTCCAGTACCTTGCCGTCAGCCAATACTACCGACCCGGCTTGTCCGACCAATCTCTCCAGTTGCTGTGTCCTGGTTCCAGTCCAGTCAGCCTCATCAGTTCCAGTCCAGTTGCTTGTTCCTGGTTCCAGTCCAGTTGCTGTATCCTGGTTCCAGTCCAGCCAGTCTCTTCAGTTCCAGTCCAGTTGCTGTGTTCCTGGTTCCGGTTCAGCCTGCCATACTTCCTGGGTGCCTGGATCCGTCCCAGTCTTCAGACTCTACTCTACCTTGATCCATCCTGCCAGGCACTCGTACCCCTTCTACCTCCGTGCCTCCTGTCTTCAGTACCAGGGGCCGCCGGTGGAAGCCGTAAGAGAGGCCTCCCTCTGCAGATCCGGGCTCGTCACCGTCAGGTACGTGACAGTACCAGACAGCCATGTCTGAGCCCGGGCAGGGAGCCTCACCTATGGAGGAACTCTGTCGGCACCTGGCAGGTTTGTCTGAAGCAGTCAAGAGTCTTCAACAAGGATACACCCGCTTGGAAGAACAAGTGCGGGTCCTCACCAATCCCTCTGCCATCCAAGAGGGGCCCCACGCCTCTGCTTCCACAGCCGGAACAAGTTCCTCACCCACAGTGGTCATGCTTCCTCCTGAACCTAAGGTTCCTACACCCGAAAGATTTTCCGGGGATCGGAGCAAGTTTAGGGCCTTCCGGAATTCGTGTGAACTGTATTTTGCCCTACAGCCCCGTACCTTTTCTCTAGAGGCCACCAAGGTGGGCTTTGTGGTCTCTTTGCTCGCTGGAGACCCTCAGAGCTGGGCCCACCGTCTCTTTGAACAGAAGGATGTATCACTAAACAACCTCGCTGCTTTTTTCGATGCCCTGGCCCAGCTATACGAAGATCCCCAACTCTCAGTAACCGCAGAAGCCGCCTTGCGTTCCCTTCAACAAGGACGCAGACCAGCGGAGGACTATGTGGCAGAATTCAGGCGGTGGAGTGCGGATACCAATTGGAATGATGCCGCCCTCCTCCATCAGTTTCGCTTAGGACTTTCCGATTCCTTGAAGGACGAGCTAGCTAGAGTTGGTGTACCACAGACACTCAACCTGTTGATTGATCTAACCATCCAGATTGACCGACGTCTGAGGGAACGGAGGGCTGAGAGGACCACTGGCTTCTCCCGCCCAACCTGGATGCTTCCTCGGGCTCCTAGTCACCTGTACTCGGCTCCTGCTACACCTCCAACTCCCACATCTGACACGCCTGAACCAATGCAGCTCGGGCTCCTTCGTCCATCCCTCGCTCCTGAGGAACGCCAGCGCCGCCGAATAAATAATCTGTGCCTGTACTGCGGGGACCCCGGACATTTCGTTAGAACCTGTCCCCTGAAGCTTCGTAAGTTTCTTTCAGTTTCTTCTAACATGACTAACCTACAAGCCAAAACCACATCTCACCTTGCCCTCTCTGTTTCATTACAGCTCCCAGGAAGGACTTTGCCAGTACCCGCCATTATTGATTCCGGAGCATGCAGCTGCTTTATGGACTCAGCCTTTGCCATTAAACACCAAATTCCCCTTCGTACCAAGACCCACGGACTTCGTGTCCATCTGGCTGATGGTTCCGTCATTAAGTCCGGACCTGTGACCCAGGAGACCACTCCTATACCCGCTACCATCTTTACCACCTCTGGAACCCACCAAGAATGCTTGTGTCTGGACATCATCTCTTCCCCGTTGTTTCCCTTGATCCTTGGTATGCCTTGGTTACAAGCCCACAATCCCACTATCAACTGGACTACGGGAATAGTTGCCTTTCCTTCTTCCTATTGCCAACAGTCCTGCGGCTCATATAAACCTCCTGGGCCGGCCTCGTTACTATGCATTGACACCGAAGATGGCACCCGTCAATCCATCCCAGAAGTTTACCACGACTTTCTTGACGTATTTAGTAAACAAAAGGCAGAGACTCTACCACCCCATCGGGCCTACGATTGCCCCATCGACCTACTTCCTGGAGCAAAGATTCCGTTCGGTAGAGTCTTCCCTTTAGCGGAGGTGGAACAAGGGGCTTTAAAAAATTATGTTGATGAGAACTTGCAAAAAGGGTTCATCCGCCCTTCCACATCCCCAGCGGGCGCAGGCATCTTTTTTGTAGAGAAAAAGGACCACACCCTTCGACCTTGTGTGGATTACCGGGAATTGAATAAAATTACAGTAAAAAATCGCTACCCTCTCCCCCTGGTACCAGAGTTATTTCAGAGACTAGGTACTGCCACCATCTTTACCAAACTTGACCTCCGCGGAGCCTACAACTTGATCCGTATCAAAGAAGGTGACGAATGGAAGACCGCCTTCCGTACCCGGTATGGACATTTTGAGTACTTGGTAATGCCATTCGGGTTGTGTAACGCCCCTGCCACTTTCCAGTATTTTATC
This sequence comes from Rana muscosa, assembly GCA_029206835.1. Classification (NCBI taxonomy): domain Eukaryota; kingdom Metazoa; phylum Chordata; class Amphibia; order Anura; family Ranidae; genus Rana; species Rana muscosa. The sequence goes on along the minus strand of CM055121.1, from coordinate 239,401,040 downwards.
AACGATGTTCTACGGGACTTCCTAGACCTCTTTGTTATTGTTTATCTTGATGATATCTTAATTTTTTCTTCCTCCCTTGATTCTCATCGCAGACATGTCAAAAATGTGTTGGGTCGGCTCCGCCAGCATGGCCTGTATGCGAAGGCCGAAAAATGCGAGTTCGAGCAAGAGAGTATATCATTTCTGGGGTTAATCATTTCCAGCGAGGGCATCAAGATGGATCCTCAAAAAATTACCGCAATCCTGGACTGGCCAGAACCGGTGGACAAGAAGGGAATCCAACGTTTCGTTGGATTCGCCAACTTCTACCGCAAGTTCATCAGGGGGTTTTCAGCTATTATCGCACCCATTACTCAACTCACCAAGCAAGGAACACGTTTTCACTGGTCTCCTGAAGCCCAAGAAGCTTTTGAACGCCTGAAGGCCCTATTTACCTCAGCCTCTATCTTGAAACACCCAGACTCCTCACTACCATTCGTACTTGAGGTAGACGCCTCCGAAATAGCGGTAGGAGCAATACTGTCCCAAAGACAGGGAGTCAAAGCCTTGCTCCACCCAGTAGCCTTCTTCTCCCGCAAGCTTTCTGCAGCAGAGAGGAACTACGACGTGGGGGATCGGGAGCTACTAGCGATCAAGTCTGCACTAGAAGAATGGCGGTACCTGCTGGAGGGCGCGGCTCATCCGATCCTAATATTCACTGACCACAAGAACCTGGAGTACCTGAAAGCCGCGAGAAGATTGAATCCACGACAAGCCAGGTGGGCACTCTTCTTCTCCCGGTTCTCTTTTCATGTTACTTATCGTCCTGGAGCCAAGAATATTAAGCCTGACGCCCTGTCTCGGATGTTCCATAAGTCCAAGGAGACTTCTCCGCCTGATACCATCCTTGCCCCCGGAAATTTCCTTCTTCTACAGGAGAACCTGTTCACTCAAATCAAACAAGCTTCCACCGGGCAGAGACAGTTCTCCGAGCCGGAGTTGCAGGTTAAGGATGGACTATTGTGGTACCAAGACAGAATCTACGTACCTGAGAAACTAAGAGTAACCGCATTAGAACTCTGCCACGACCACGCCCTGGCCGGGCATTTTGGCGTTGCCAAGACCACTGACCTGGTACAGCGCACCTTCTGGTGGCCTCGAGTACGTGAAGACTGTAGGAGGTTTGTAGATTCTTGTACAACTTGTACCCGAAACAAGGGTTCCAGATCCAAGGCCTGGGGACTACTAAAACCCTTACCCGTTCCAGATAGGCCCTGGAGAATGTTGTCCATCGACTTCATTGTCGAGTTACCCCCGGCCGAGAACCATTCCACCATCTTCGTTATTGTGGACCGTCTGTCCAAGATGGCACACTTCATCCCTATGAAAGGGACTCCCTCCGCTCCTGAAACCGCACAGGTAATCATCAGAGAAATAGTCAGACTCCACGGGGTACCAGCCAATATTGTTTCCGATCGCGGGGTTCAATTTACCTCTCGATTCTGGAGATCCCTTTGCAAAACCTTGAAAATCGAATTATCGTTTTCCTCTGCTTACCATCCACAGACCAACGGACAGACGGAGAGAACGAATCAGACGCTCGAGCAATACCTGCGATGCTTCTCCTCTTTTGCTCAGGACAACTGGGTTTCCCTACTTCCGTTGGCCGAGTTTGCGTATAACAATTCCATCCACTCCGCTACCTGCCAGACTCCTTTCTTTGCAAACTATGGTTTTCATCCTACTTTTCTGCCTAACTCCCTTCCTGAGTGTCCTGTACCTGCAGTCCAGGAAAAGTTAAATTTTTTCTCGGTCAATAACCAGCTTTTACAAGAGACCATGACCAAGACTCAAGAACGCAACAAAACAATTTATGACAAGAAGAGACGGGGTGAATTAGTGTTGGTACCCGGCGACCAAGTATGGCTATCTACCACAAACCTAAGAATGGCATGCCCTTCTAAAAAACTGGGCCCCAAATTTTTAGGTCCATTCCCTGTTAAGAGGAAAATTAATGAAGTAGCTTATGAATTGGAACTTCCTGACTCTCTTAGAATCCATCCAGTTTTTCATGTCTCTCTCCTAAAACCCACAGTCTCTAATCCGTTTCCAGATCGGAAGCCGGATCACCCTGATCCGATCATTATTGACGGTGAGCAGGAATTCGAAGTAGAAGCTATCATGGACTTCAGGAGAAGAAATAACCAGAACCAATTCCTAATTAAATGGAAGGGCTACGGACCCGAGGAAAACTCATGGGAACCCGAGGAGAATATCCATGCCAGGAGTTTGATACAGGCTTTCAAAAGGACTCACTCTGGAAGGTTCACCCGGCTGGGCATCCGGAGGCTGCCCCTTGGGGGGGGCAATGTCATAGAAATCCTGTCAGCTACAGGATTCCTGGACTTCCTGATTCCGAATCTCGGGTACGTCCACGCGCGCGGGCACGCGCGCGCGCGATGGCGAGCACGTGCGCGCGCACGCGCTTAGCGGGGGCGCGCGCACGCTCCACAAAGCGCGCCAGAAGAGCTATTTAAACATGCCTGTGACAGACAGTCCCTGCTGTCTGCTCTACAGCGTGTAGTACCCAAAGAGACCTGATTCGTGTATTTACCTGTATCCGACCCGGCTTGCCTTGACCCTTCCAGTTTCCTGCCTGCCTCTGACCCCCGGCTTTGTTTGACCAATCTTCTGCCTGATCCTCCAGTACCTTGCCGTCAGCCAATACTACCGACCCGGCTTGTCCGACCAATCTCTCCAGTTGCTGTGTCCTGGTTCCAGTCCAGTCAGCCTCATCAGTTCCAGTCCAGTTGCTTGTTCCTGGTTCCAGTCCAGTTGCTGTATCCTGGTTCCAGTCCAGCCAGTCTCTTCAGTTCCAGTCCAGTTGCTGTGTTCCTGGTTCCGGTTCAGCCTGCCATACTTCCTGGGTGCCTGGATCCGTCCCAGTCTTCAGACTCTACTCTACCTTGATCCATCCTGCCAGGCACTCGTACCCCTTCTACCTCCGTGCCTCCTGTCTTCAGTACCAGGGGCCGCCGGTGGAAGCCGTAAGAGAGGCCTCCCTCTGCAGATCCGGGCTCGTCACCGTCAGGTACGTGACAGCAACCTTCTGACCAAAGAGACGCTGCAGCCTTGACAAAGGTGGCATAGTGGCTCGGTCTCCTTCTCCAGGTGGAACAATCGCTTCTGGGTGGCGAGGTGCATTCACCACCTCGGTAGATCTGGGCTTAGGAGCCCACAGTGATTGACGTTGCACTCCCGCAACAGGAACGGGTGAAATGGATGTTGAATCCAGAAGGGGAACTTCAGACAGAGGACCAACTTCTTCCCTTGGCGCCGAGGCCTCTACCCGAGGTGTACTATCTCCAGTAGACATGGGCAGGTCCCTTGTGACACGGGACGAGGGTAGCTTCATCTTGTCCCATCCCTTCCGATGGAAGATTTCATCTATCTCCCCATCATCGCCATTGTCAGACAATGAATTCAGGTCAGATGTGTCGTAGCATTCAGCGGCAGATAATTCCCAGTCACGGAACTATCCCCCTTGACGGCCTCTACCGACTGTGGGCTTCCGCCACTTGTAACCACGCAGACAGTCCCAACCCCTGGCTCACCTGGACCTTTAGAAGAACAGGGATGTCCAGGACTTTTTCTACCGGATCTATCCAGGCCAGGCAAGCAGTGGGGCGAAGCTCTTCCACGACCACACAAGGCCATCACTAGGCCGACTTTCCTCTTCGGTGGCCGGAGCAGGGAGCTGCTGGTGACCGAGGCAGCATCCTCTGATTTTTCTCTTTTCATCTCCGCTTGGGCAGTCACTTCGCCCGGATCAGTGCGCACGGGGAACGCACCAGCATCGATCTCTCCTTCCGGAGTGGCAGTCCCTCTGAGGTAGTTGAGGTGGAAAGCGCGAGGCTTTTCTGTGTATGGTTCCACCTCAAAGAGAAATTCTTTGCAGACGTCACAGCGCCCGAACGGCTTCAGCTGGACCACCAGTCCCGCACAGCCGGGACAGATCACACCGAGGGCCTCCATGTCTCTGCAGGTGTACAGAGCCAATCGCCCCCGGGGCCTTAGTCTTATCCCCGTATCCATAATCGGAGCAGCCAGAGAAGACATATCCGCGAAGGAAGGAACTGAAATCCACGGAGCGTTTGAAGCCATCCTCTCTCTTTCCTGCTCCATTTCGCACTGACCCACCTGCGCCGGAATCTCCACGTGCGTACGTCCACATGGCCAGACTCCTCCCACCTTCTGCACTTGTTCGCAGGCTTTTCACTTTCCCCGCCCACGAACTACGCAGCTGTGGGTTGCCTCGTGGCGCGTTGGCCAACATAGCAGACCTACTCGGACCTCTTCCGGGCAGCAAAGTTCGAATTCAGACACCATACACATCCCGGACGAGATGCCCCCACGTGTAGCGGGGCCGCTCCCTCCTCTATCTTTCTCTATCGGTTATATGGCTGTTGTCTAGGGGTACCTGGGAGAGAGGGATAAGACACACCACGGCCCATGTCCTCCATAGCTAGAAGGTGAAGGCCAGCAAATTGGGTTTTTGTGTAGGTGTCCTAGAGTCAATTCCAGTACTTCGTCCCTGACTCCTTTGCTTTTAGTAACCAGAGTTCCACACAGTGAATAGGTCCAACTCAGTTTTATTCTTCTTGCCAAGCAATAAAACAGTCTCTTTACTTTGGAAAATGGGGACAGATCGAGGCACAATCCTTTCCCTTCTGCTGCTGACCACTGTGCTGTCACCAGTGGTGAATAGTCACTGCCACTGACTAGGTGATATAGAACGTGAACTACCTTCGCTCAGTCTGCCCCTGTCAGAGGAAGAAATCCGTCCAAGGGAGAAATGGAGGCCTCTCCGTCACCAGCGATGCTGCGCCGGACTCTTCAGAGAAGTTACTGCACACCAGTCCTCACGAACTCAGACACGGGCACCCAAGGAGTTAGGGCCCCCTCGGATTCCTTCACCCTCGCGGAACTCAGTCGAAGGTACTGAGCCCCAGGCATCCGCCATAGTACCTTACCCCAGGCTAAAGGTGCCTGAGATGGACTGCATCTCTGCTCCGGCTAGGTCAAGGGCACCTAGGCCTGGAACACCGGAACGCCAGCACCCAGGCTGAAGGTGCCTGGGTGCGGCCGCATCTTCTGGCTCCGGACTCTAACCCTGTGATCAGGGCGTCCGCCCCTTTTATGACCTCTCCCTTCGTGCCACAGCGGGTTCCCCGCCCCGCTGTACCAGCTCCAGGAGAGGACAAAAAGGTACAGTCTTGCGGTGCGAGCCCAACCCCGGTCCAAGGCAACAACGCCACCTATAGGCCGGCGGGAACTTCACACCACCAGAGTCTTTCAAGATTCACAAAGGGAACCTTGAATTTCCTAACAATCAAGGCATCTGGGTTACACTACCACCCAGATGCTTCCCCTAAATTCAAGTACCCGCTACACTAGATACTGGAAACAGGGGGCCGCCTCTCATAGTCTAAGTATATGTATTTTTTTTTTTGTTTGGTTTATAACTGTGTATGATTTAAAAAAAAAAAAACTCAAGTATACGGTAGTGCTTCCCAGGAGGTAGTTTGCTCTCCAAATCTTTATTTTAGCGCCTTCTTGCCCACTTTTGTCCATAGTTCATATAACACAAAGGGTTCACTCACACATGGGTAGTTCAGCATTTCCCTGCCATCAGAAAAGGCTTTGGCCTCTTGGCTTTCACTTTGCAGCAGCAGTGCGTAGACCCTTGTCTCCATCCTCCAGACAGAACTGAACCTCTTTTGTAGCCATGCACCATCTTTATCCACTCTGTTGCAGCCACACAGGCTCGTGGGGTGGATGGAGCCTCCAGATTCCTAGGTAGAGTCCTGAACCATTGTCAAAGATCCTACTAGAAGGACTGTGCACACCTGCACGGTCAGTTTGCTGGTTACCATCAAAAGAAGAAGCTTCACCTGATTCAATACTCTGAAAAGCTTTCAGGCTCCAAAACCCGTGCCAAGATTTACCAATTTTGTAGAAAACTGTAAGGCCAAATGAGGGATAATTGGGAGTAGTAGTACACCATTTTTATTGTTAAATAGTGCATTTTTAAAGAAGTCTATACATAAGACTAAAAATAGGGACAAATGAGGAGGAAAGAGGGAAAGAGTGGTTTGCGTTCAAATGAGGTACAGTCCCTCCACATGAGGGACAGTTGGACTCAATACCAGGCACTTTCACCCCTTTCATCCCCAGGCCAATTTTCAGCTTTCAATACTGTCACATTTTGAATGACTGATTGCGCGGTCATGCAACACTGTACACACATTACATTTTTATAATTATTTTCAAAACAAATAGAGCTTTCTTTTGGTGGTATTTAATCACCACAAGCTTTTTTATTTTTTGCTAAAAAAATTGTTAAAATGTTTTTCTTAGTTTGTGTCAGAAAATTTTGTAAATAAGTAACTTTTTTCCTGGAGGCATTAATATGCCTTACTGATAGGTGGCACTGATAGGCCGCACTTATGGGCACTGGTAGGTGGCACTGATTGGCACTGTTAGGTGGCACTGATGGGCAGCACTATTAGGCATTAATGGGTGTCACTGATGAGCAGGCACCACTGGGCACTGAAAGGCAGCACTGATTGATGTCACTGATGGGCACTGATTGGTGTCACTGATGGGCACAGACTGACATCAATTGTTGGGCACTGTTGGGGCTGCACTGTAATCAGGGCACTGATGATCAGTACAGTCTCCCCCTCCCCAGAAGATGCCGCTGTTTGCATTTACATGTGATCAGCTGTGATTGGACACAGCCGATCACATAGGTAAAGAGCCACAACATTGGCTCTTTACCGAGATCGGGAACAGAGTGGGGACATGGTGTGCCCGTGATCGGTGAGCGAGAGCGGTGACACTGGGGAAATGTCATATGATGTCGCCCCAGAATGAGAGGAGGAGGTTGACGATGTTTTATTTGAAACACAGCCCCACAATTTATCACTTCTCCCTGTTCTATCCACCAGATAGAGTGTGAGTGTGAATCCGCGCAAGGGATCCTAATATGCCAGTAGAAACACACAACAGGGGTGTATAAAAACGTCCTGTGATGAATAAGTAAGGAGCTGCCTCTACATAGTTAATCCACCTGGGTGGAGTAAATGAGTAGACTGAAGGAAGGTGTAGAATTGGCGCTAATTACAATTCATGGACTTCCTTGCTCTAAAGTGCAAGTGAATAATTTAAATATAAATAGATACATAAATACTGCTATATTATACTAGTGTCATTGGTGCCATAGTGTAACTCCTAAATACTTCACTGATATATATGAATACTTGATAAATATAGATTGATGCGGATATAAATAATGATGAGCATAAAATAATATATATAAAAAATAAAATAATAAAATTAATAAAATATTGTGAACAATTAAAGGTGATAACAGTGTAAAAAATTAAACCAATGTATAAAACCGTGATAGTAATAAATTAATGATGCATGCAAAAATGTCCTGCGACTATGCGATAAAGTGCAAAAAAATTCAAAAAATGCAGAATTGTGCAAATTGATGTGATTGTCCAATGATTTGATGCTAGATGCCCAGCAACTTTGCTAGGCAAATAATCTTGTGACTGTGCAGAAAAGTGCAAATGCAACCTCATGCGATTTGGTTGAGCGACTATGCAATAAGTAGGGATGAGCTTTGTGTTCGAGTCGAACATACGTTCGACTCGAACATCGGCTGTTCGATCGTTCGACGAAGATCGAACGATTTGGGCCGTTCGCGCCAAATTCGAGTGACGCGAACGGCCCACAATGCACTACGCCATCGCAGTGTCATCCAGGCGCTGTGATTGGCCAAGCATGCACTGTGACCACGCATGCTTGGCCAATCACAGCGCCGGCAGCGAGGAGAGCAATGATTGGCCACAGGCAGGATGCCTGTGGCCAATTATTGCTGAGGGTGTTTAGTACACGCCCCACACTATAAAAGGCCGCCAGCACGGCGGCCTAGTGTAGTGTGTTCCGGAGCAGGGAAAGACAAGCATAGGCAGGGACAGTGACATTTATTTCTTTCTTGCTTAACCTGGATTCCTTTAGTTTAGGGAAAGAGAAGGATAGGTAGGGAGAGTGTCAGTGTGTTTTACTGTGCGAGTCCTTGTTTCTAGGGACAAAGAAGGAAAGTGAGGGGATTTCTCCTTGTGCTATAGTGTGCTTTAAAAAAACATTTTTTCTAGGGACAGAAAACTGTAGGTAGGGAGAGTGTCAGTTTCTTTCACTGTGCCAGTCCTTGTTTCTAGGGACAAAGAAGGAAAGTGAGGGGAATTCTCCTTGTGCTATAGTGTGCTTTAAAAAAACATTTTTTCTAGGGACAGAAAACTGTAGGTAGGGAGAGTGTCAGTTTCTTTCACTGTGCCAGTCCTTGTTTCTAGGGACAAAGAAGGAAAGTGAGGGGAATTCTCCTTGTGCTATAGTGTGCTTTAAAAAAACATTTTTTCTAGGGACAGAAAACTGTAGGTAGGGAGAGTGTCAGTTTCTTTCACTGTGCCAGTCCTTGTTTCTAGGGACAAAGAAGGAAAGTGAGGGGAATTCTCCTTGTGCTATAGTGTGCTTTAAAAAAAACATTTTTTCTAGGGACAGAAAACTGTAGGTAGGGAGAGTGTCAGTTTCTTTCACTGTGCCAGTCCTTGTTTCTAGGGACAAAGAAGGAAAGTGAGGGGAATTCTCCTTGTGCTATAGTGTGCTTTAAAAAAACATTTTTTCTAGGGACAGAAAACTCTAGGTAGGGAGAGTGTCAGTTTCTTTCACTGTGCCAGTCCTTGTTTCTAGGGACAAAGAAGGAAAGTGAGGGGATTTCTCCTTGTGCTATAGTGTGCTTTAAAAAAACATTTTTTCTAGGGACAGAAAACTGTAGGTAGGGAGAGTGTCAGTTTCTTTCACTGTGCCAGTCCTTGTTTCTAGGGACAAAGAAGGAAAGTGAGGGGAATTCTCCTTGTGCTATAGTGTGCTTTAAAAAAACATTTTTTCTAGGGACAGAAAACTGTAGGTAGGGAGAGTGTCAGTTTCTTTCACTGTGCCAGTCCTTGTTTCTAGGGACAAAGAAGGAAAGTGAGGGGAATTCTCCTTGTGCTATAGTGTGCTTTAAAAAAACATTTTTTCTAGGGACAGAAAACTGTAGGTAGGGAGAGTGTCAGTTTCTTTCACTGTGCCAGTCCTTGTTTCTAGGGACAAAGAAGGAAAGTGAGGGGAATTCTCCTTGTGCTATAGTGTGCTTTAAAAAAACATTTTTTCTAGGGACAGAAAACTGTAGGTAGGGAGAGTGTCAGTTTCTTTCACTGTGCCAGTCCTTGTTTCTAGGGACAAAGAAGGAAAGTGAGGGGAATTCTCCTTGTGCTATAGTGTGCTTTAAAAAAACATTTTTTCTAGGGACAGAAAACTGTAGGTAGGGAGAGTGTCAGTTTCTTTCACTGTGCCAGTCCTTGTTTCTAGGGACAAAGAAGGAAAGTGAGGGGAATTCTCCTTGTGCTATAGTGTGCTTTAAAAAAACATTTTTTCTAGGGACAGAAAACTGTAGGTAGGGAGAGTGTCAGTTTCTTTCACTGTGCCAGTCCTTGTTTCTAGGGACAAAGAAGGAAAGTGAGGGGAATTCTCCTTGTGCTATAGTGTGCTTTAAAAAAACATTTTTTCTAGGGACAGAAAACTGTAGGTAGGGAGAGTGTCAGTTTCTTTCACTGTGCCAGTCCTTGTTTCTAGGGACAAAGAAGGAAAGTGAGGGGAATTCTCCTTGTGCTATAGTGTGCTTTAAAAAAACATTTTTTCTAGGGACAGAAAACTGTAGGTAGGGAGAGTGTCAGTTTCTTTCAATGTGCCAGTCCTTGTTTCTAGGGACAAAGAAGGAAAGTGAGGGGAATTCTCCTTGTGCTATAGTGTGCTTTAAAAAAACATTTTTTCTAGGGACAGAAAACTGTAGGTAGGGAGAGTGTCAGTTTCTTTCACTGTGCCAGTCCTTGTTTCTAGGGACAAAGAAGGAAAGTGAGGGGAATTCTCCTTGTGCTATAGTGTGCTTTAAAAAAACATTTTTTCTAGGGACAGAAAACTGTAGGTAGGGAGAGTGTCAGTTTCTTTCACTGTGCCAGTCCTTGTTTCTAGTGACAAAGAAGGAAAGTGAGGGGAATTCTCCTTGTGCTATAGTGTGCTTTAAAAAAACATTTTTTCTAGGGACAGAAAACTGTAGGTAGGGAGAGTGTCAGTTTCTTTCACTGTGCCAGTCCTTGTTTCTAGGGACAAAGAAGGAAAGTGAGGGGAATTCTCCTTGTGCTATAGTGTGCTTTAAAAAAACATTTTTTCTAGGGACAGAAAACTGTAGGTAGGGAGAGTGTCAGTTTCTTTCACTGTGCCAGTCCTTGTTTTTAGGGACAAAGAAGGAAAGTGAGGGGAATTCTCCTTGTGCTATAGTGTGCTTTAAAAAAACATTTTTTTCTAGGGACAGAAAACTCTAGGTAGGGAGAGTGTCAGTTTCTTTCACTGTGCCAGTCCTTGTTTCTAGGGACAAAGAAGGAAAGTGAGGGGAATTCTCCTTGTGCTATTGTGTGCTTTAAAAAAACATTTTTTTCTAGGGACAGAAAACTGTAGGTAGGGAGAGTGTCAGTTTCTTTCACTGTGCCAGTCCTTGTTTCTAGGGACAAAGAAGGAAAGTGAGGGGAATTCTCCTTGTGCTATAGTGTGCTTTAAAAAAACATTTTTTCTAGGGACAGAAAACTCTAGGTAGGGAGAGTGTCAGTTTCTTTCACTGTGCCAGTCCTTGTTTCTAGGGACAAAGAAGGAAAGTGAGGGGAATTCTCCTTGTGCTATAGTGTGCTTTAAAAAAACATTTTTTCTAGGGACAGAAAACTGTAGGTAGGGAGAGTGTCAGTTTCTTTCACTGTGCCAGTCCTTGTTTCTAGGGACAAAGAAGGAAAGTGAGGGGAATTATCCTTGTGCTATAGTGTGCTTTAAAAAAACATTTTTTCTAGGGACAGAAAACTGTAGGTAGGGAGAGTGTCAGTTTCTTTCACTGTGCCAGTCCTTGTTTCTAGGGACAAAGAAGGAAAGTGAGGGGAATTCTCCTTGTGCTATAGTGTGCCAAAGCTTTCCTCATCAACCATCTTTGAAATCCTTGTTTTTTGGACAGTCAGGGAAATTGTCGTTGTGCTATTCTGTGCAAAAGCAATAATCCTCAACCATATTTAGAAATCCTTAAGTAAAGGGACAGAGAAGGACACCTGAAGGTAGCCCTTATTGCTTTTTTCCCATCTCCCTGCAGGCCATCTATTAGAATGTCTGGAAGGCAAACAAGGAGAGGCAGACAGTCAGGAGGCAATAAAAGAGGGCAAGCAGGCTCTGTGTCTGGGGGCAACAGTGCTGGTCATGGACGCGGTGCATTGTCATCAGCACATGGCCATGGGACACGCTTGTCCTTCTTTTCGGCAGCTGGACATGTTGAGCCACATCATGCCGAAGACTTGGTAGAGTGGATGACCAAGCCCTCCTCCTCCTCCTCATCCTCTCTCACCCAGGCTCAGGGTACTGGCAAAGCAGCTGCCAAAGCGTCCTCTTCCCTGGTATCAATGTCAGACTCATCATCAGTCACTCCTTCCCTAGACCCACCATGTCCTCCTCCTGAGGAGTCCCCCGAACTGTTTGAGCACAGTGTTGGGTACATGCTCCAGGAGGATGCCCAGCGTTTCGAAGGGTCTGATGATGAAACCCAGCTACAGGAAGGCAGTAGCGTGAGAGCAGACAGAGGGGATGCTCAAGAAGGACACCAATCTGGCAGTCATGTTCCAGCAGCTGCAGCATACTGCCAGATTGGCTCCAGTGATGAGGAGGGAGGGGATGATGAGGTCACTGACTCCACGTGGGTGCCTAATAGGAGAGAGGAGGAGGAGGAGGATGAGGAGGAGGCACATCTCCAACGAGGCAGGATGCCCTTTGGTGGCCAGCGTAAGGGCAGTACACCGACGGAATCACACCGCAGAGCTCCGCCTGTGCAGGGCGCAGCCTCTGCCCGTCATTCAAAAAGTTCCTTGGTGTGGGCCTTTTTTGAGGCTAGTGCATCAGATCGCACAGCTGCTGTTTGCAACATATGTCTCAAGCGTATATCGCGTGGCCAAAACATCAGCCGCTTGGGTACCACATGCCTGACCAGACATATGTTGACCTGCCATGCAGCTCGTTGGCAAGCCTACCTCAAAGACCCACACCAAAGAACAAAGCGGACCTCTCCTTGCACCGCATCAGCTGGGATCTCCAACCCCACTATAACTTCAGTCCTCTCTGAAACATGCACTGAGAGGAATGAAGGTGTAGAATTAGGTGTGTCACAGCCAAGTACTTGCGGCCACTCTGCTAGCAGTACACCGACGTCCGATTCTAGCAGGCAAATTTCCCTGCCCCAGCTGCTGGACCGTCGAAAGAAGTTCACTCCCAGCCATCCACATGCCCAGCGGTTGAATGCTAGCTTGGCTAAATTGCTAGCGCTTCAACTGCTGCCTTTTCAGTTGGTAGACTCGGCCCCCTTCCGTGAGTTTGTGCAATGTGCGGTTCCTCAGTGGCAGGTTCCCAAACGCCACTTTTTCTCACGGAAGGCTATTCCGGCTCTCTACCGGCATGTGGAAGGCAATGTCTTGGCCTCGCTGGACAGGGCGGTCAGCGGTAAGGTGCATATTACCGCTGACTCATGGTCCAGCAGGCATGGACAGGGATGTTACCTTTCTTTCACGGCCCATTGGGTCACTCTTTTGGCAGCTGGGAAGGATGCAGGACAAGGTGCAGTAGTGTTGGAGGTTGTTCCACCGCCACGCCTCCAAAATGCTACTACTGGTTGTGACACACCTCTCTCCTCCACCCCCTCCTCTTCTTCTTCCTCCATGGCCTCTTCCTGTGGTTTGTCCTATGAACCAGCGGTGCTCCGTAGCCGTTCACGGGGCTACGCAAGTACGCAGGCAAAAAGATGCCATGCCGTGCTTGCGCTGGTGTGTTTGGGGGACAGAAGCCACACTGGGGCAGAGGTCCTGTCTGCTCTGCAGGGCCAGGCCGAGAGGTGGTTGACGCCACGCCAGCTTAAGCCAGGAATGGTGGTTTGCGACAATGGCACCAACCTCCTCTCCGCCCTCCGACAGGGACAACTGACCCATGTGCCCTGTGTGGCTCACGTCCTTAACCTGGTGGTGCAGCGGTTCTTGGGCAGGTACCCGGGCTTACAGGATGTCCTGAGGCAGGCCAGGAAAGTCTGTGTGCATTTCCGCAGATCTTATAATGCCAGTGCTCGCCTGGCTGAGCTGCAAAAGGAGTTGAACCTGCCCAAGAACCGCCTTATATGTGACATGCCCACCAGGTGGAACTCAACGTTGGCCATGCTGCAGCGGCTGCACACGCAGCAGAGGGCCATCAATGAGTACCTGTGCGACTACGGCACCAGGACAGGGTCAGGGGAGCTTGGTTTTTTTTCTCCACGCCAGTGGGGCATGATCAGGGATGCATGCACTGTCCTGCCACCATTTGAGGAGGCCACGAGGATGGTGAGCAGTGACAGTGCATGCATCAGTGACACTGTACCTCTTGTCCACCTGTTGGAGCACACGCTGCGTGGAATAATGGACAGGGCACTTGAGGCAGAACAGAGGCAGGAAGAGGAGGACTTCCTTGCCTCTCAAGGCCCCCTTTACCCAGACAGTGTTCCTTCTGTCCCACCCATCGCACAGGAAGAGGAAGAGGAGGAGGAGGAGGAGGAGGAGGAGGATTGTGTCAGCATGGAGGTGGAGGCTGGCACTCAGCATCATCAGCAGCAGTCTTTTAGGGATGATTTACAGTCCCAAGAAACCAGTGGACTTGTACGTGGCTGGGAGGAGGTGGCTGCGGATCATGTCGTCCTTAGTGACCCAGAGGACTCCGGAGCGAATGCCTCAGCAAACCTACGCTGCATGGCCTCCCTGATCCTGCAAAGTCTGCGGAAGGATCCTCGTATTCTTCGGATCAAGGAGAGGGACCATTACTGGCTGGCCACTCTCCTTGATCCACGGTACAAGGGTAAGGTTGCGGACCTTATGTTACCTTCGCAGAGGGAGCAGAGGATGAGACAACTCCGGGAGGCCTTGCAGAAAGGTCTGTGCAACGCGTTCCCAGAGACTGGGAGGTTACAAACTCCTGGTCCTGGACAACGAGTTGCTGAGGCTTCGGCCAGTCAAAGAAGGAGCGGTGGGGAAGGTGGCCGTCTGACCGATGCGTTCAGACAATTCTTTAGTCCGCAGCCCCAAAGTATGATCGGTTCCAGCAACCATCGCCAGCGTCTGATAAACATGGTGCAGGAATATCTAGGGGCAAGGTCAGACTTGGACACCTTCCCCACCGAAAATCCTCTGGCTTACTGGGTCTTGAGGATGGATCACTGGCCAGAGCTTGCACAGTATGCAATTGAGCTACTGGCCTGTCCTGCATCCAGCGTTCTTTCGGAACGCACATTCAGTGCTGCTGGAGGATTTGTCACGGATCACAGGGTGCGCCTGTCCACCGACTCGGTTGATCGACTGACTTTCATCAAGATGAACCAGTCTTGGATCACCACCAGCTACCACACACCTGATGCTGATATAACAGACTAATTGATTTTAACATGTCACATCCCTTCAAGACTGATGCTGATGCTGAGTGCCTGTGCTGTTATGTTGACTGGCTATCCTCCTCCTCCGAGTCCTCAATGATACGATTGATGATGATAGCTTGGAAGATCATTTTTGTTTATGGGTGCCGCCACCAGTGGCTAAGGCCCAATTTTTCAGCCCCTGTTTTACAGGGGCGTGTAATTACAATTTTTTTAGCAATAATTTGCCATAGGGCTCATTGCTGTGCTCCAAGTACAGTATCTGTGAGGGGTTGGAGTGTTGTGGCACCAGTGCCTAAGGCCCAATTTTTCAGCCCCTGTTTAACAGGGGCGTGTCATTACAATTTTTGAAGCAATACTTTGCAACAGGGCTCATTGCTGTGCTCCAAGTAACGTATCTGTGAGGGGTTGTAGTGTTGTGCCACCAGTGCCTAAGGCCCAATTTTTCAGCCCCTGTTCAACAGGGGCATGCAATTACAATTCTTGATCTAATAATTCACAGCAGGGCCCATTGCTGCACCCACCAAGAGTAACTCTGAGGGCTTACAGTGTTGTGGCAACGCCACCACCACCACCACGAAAGGCCCAATTTTTCAGCCCCTGTTCAAAAGGGGCATGTAATTACAATTCTTGATCTAATAATTCACAGCAGGGCCCATTCCTGCACCCACCAAGAGTAACTCTGAGGGCTTACAGTGTTGTGGCAACACCACCACCACCACCACCACCACGAAAGGCCCAATTTTTCAGCCCCTGTTCAACAGGGGCATGCAATTACAATTCTTGATCTAATAATTCACAGCAGGGCCCATTGCTGCACCCACCAAGAGTAACTGTCAGGGCTTACAGTGTTGTGGCACCAGCACCACCATCAAAGGCCCAATTTTTACTACCACTGTTCAACAATTATATGTAATTAAAATTCCTGATATAATAGTTGACAGCAGGGCGTTCCAGCACCAACCAAGAGTAACTGTGAGTGCTTACAGTGTTGTGCCAACACCAACAACTAAGGGGCCTATTTCTGCAGAGTATATACGGCAGGTCCCTACTTTCAAACATCCAACTTACAAACGACTCCTACTTGCAAACGCAAGAAGACAACAGGAAGTGAGAGGAAATCTACCACTAGGAAGGAAAATTCTCTCCTGTAAGAATAAATATGGGAGAAAGGTGTCTCCTCTGTACTGATGCTTTATCAGCAATCCTTGTTTCAAGAAAAACACCACATTTCAAAAACAGTTATCATTGGGACGGAAAGTGAGGTGAAATGTTCTGAACAGGGGCACAGACAGCAAAACAAATGTTACAGGGGTGATAACCCTTACCTATGTTTTCCAAAAAGTTTAAAAATAGATTTTTGGGCTGGAGCTACACTTTAACAATGTACCTGTTCAAAATTACAAACAGATTCTACATAAGAACAAACCTACAGTCCCTGTCTTGTATGCACCGCCTGTATACGGCTGTTCAGAGTATATAGGGTCTTTTTTATTTTATGTGCGGGGTTCCCCTTAATATCCATACAAGACCCAAAGGGGCTGGTAATGGGCTGGGGTAGGGGGGGGGGGGGGTCATGGGGTAGCTATGCCATTTTTCTTAAAGATTTTCATCCATATTACCGGGACCAGACATTACATTAAAGCCGCAAGCAGTTTTAAATGGCTTTTTTTTCCTTTAGAAGTGTCATTTTGTGCAGGGACAGTTCTAAACACGGGAAACACGTGGCACTTCACAGGCATACTTTAGACACCCCCCAGGTACGATATTTAAAGGAATATTTAGCTTTTTTTTTTTCACTTTATGCATCATTAAAATGACTGCTCCCGAAAAACGACCGTTTTTAAAACTTCTTTTTGCATTGATACATGTCCCCTGGTGCAGAACCCGGGTTCCCAAACCCTTTTTAGGACAATAACATGCATAATAGTTGTTATAATTAGCACTTTAGAATTCGAACGTTCGCATCCATTGTATTTAATAGGGTTCTAATGTTCGTACGAACTTTCGGTCCGTTCGCGGGTTCTGGTGCGAACCGAACCCGGGGGTGTTCGGCTCATCACTAGCAATAAGGAGCAAATGCAACCTTATGCGATACGATTGAGCAATATGAATGCAACCTCATGCGATTTGGTTGAGCGACTATGCAATAAGGTGCAAATGCAACCTCATGCGATTCGATTGAGCAATATGATTGTCCAATGATTTTGTAGTTTTTTCAGATGGTAGGTGCCCAGTGCCAGGTGATGTGACCTTTTTTAATCTTCAAGACTGGTGCCCACAGCAGAACGTGCTCCAATAAAGACCGCACTCACCAGATGTCCACCCCCTCTTGGGGTGAAAAACGTTCACAGTGTATGCCACTGTGCAGCACTCTGGCGGTGTCTCGTCTCCCTGGTCCTTTTGTGGTAATCCCAGTATTATCTCAGAGTAAGAGGGAAAGGAAGGAATCCCAAATAGTGTAATTCCGTAATAAAAAAACACTTTTGTTGAACTTATAGCAGTATTACTCACATTTAAGCTGTATCAAACAGGCATGTAAGAGACAAATGCTGACAGATCCTGGAAGTGTTTTGTGACATTCAGCTTGTGCGCTCTACCAGTTTCGTCTGGTCTGACTTCATCTGGAGCGTGATGTCCACCAGATGTCTATGCTGATTATCTGTATCTGTGTTGTTAAAATTACATGTAAGGTTTGTAATTTACATAAGACAATCATATGTGGAGTGCAGGCTCCATCTAGCGTTCTTTTTTGGTATTGCTGCAGTTGTTCTGTTTATTTGATTTACTGTATGTGTAGTTAGGGAAGTTGTTAGTAAGCAGGGAATTATGGGTAGAATCTTCACAGAAAGTGAAGCAGCCACCATTCTTTGAGAAGATACTGCAGGAAGCAAGACTTGTTTTTCTCAATCTATCACCATCACCCCTTAGAGAACTTAAAAAGTAAGTTTTTACTATCTCATCCTATATTGTAGATCGTTGTTTCTGTAATGTATGCTGTAATGTATGCGATATTGTACTTATTGAGGTCTATTTCTGTTATTTTGTAGTTTCACCTGGCTTGTTCTAATAAAAATGAGATCAAAGAAATATGGTATCTGAAGTTTATGGGACAAGAAGTGTTTAGCTATATGTCCTCGAGACAGAACAGTGAAATTTTTAAGCTGACCTCTGAAATGCAAATGCAGCAGCTATCTCCCGTTCAAAAGCTGAAGCAGCGAGGGCCAGGGCCGCATTCGCAGACCAAGAGCTGCAGATGAAAAAAGAAGAGGCCCACCTTGAAGCAGAAAATGTTAGACAGGATCAAGAGAGAGAGAAGGAAAGAATACGCCTGGAGGCATCTCTGAAATTGCAGCAAGCTATCTTGGAAGCTAACATGGGGAGGCTGGCAGTGGACCGAGACGCGGCCGCCACCATTGCAGAAGCAGAAGCTTTAGAAGCAGTCGTCTACGATGAGCCAAGAGTAGGTAGCAGCATACCAAGTCTAGAGGCGGATCACCAAGATTCCTCGCAACGCACTTCAGATTATGTCTACCAGCACTATGACCCAAGCAGCATCCCACAACCAGAAATGAAACATGACGTTAGTGAGTCACATAAAATAAAGCAGCAACAAGCCGACCTTGGACCCCATTGCTACAAGCAAGAAAAATCTGACAGAGATCCAGACTATCCAGTCCCAACCAAACCTTCTACTCCACAAGGTACCCAGCCTTCATACAAACATCAAACACCTGTCTTCACTCCAAAGGGGTATACAACAAGCCGGTACGAACTGCCAACCTTGTGCAAGTATGAGCGCGCCTAAAAATAGAGAGTTCTACCAGGTATGCCTATACACCGCACCACAATACACCAGAAGCCTACCCCAATGCCAATCAGGCTACTGTAGACTTAGCCAAGTTCCTTGCCAAACGTGAGTTAGTTACCCAAGGACTTGTCAAATTTAGTGATCGCCCTCAACACTACAGAGCGTGGCGATCCTCTTTCCAGAATGCCATTCAAGGTCTAGATCTATCCTGCAGGGAACAGATAGACCTCCTCGTAAAGTGGCTTGGCAATGATTCTGCTGAACATGCCAAAAGGATCAGAGACATTAATATAAACCACCATGAGATAGGCCTTACAAACATCTGGAACAGACTGGATATATGTTATGGCTCACCAGAGGCTATAGAGAGTACACTGTTTAAAAGGATAGAGGACTTCCCAAAAATACCTAGCAGAGGTTACCAAAGACCCAGAGAATTCAGTGACCTGTGTATGGAGTTACAAGTTGCTAAAGCAGAAGGGGACTTACCTGGCCTTTCTTATCTTGACTCTGCTAGAGGTATTAATTCCTTAGCACAAAAACTTCCTTATGAGTTACACGAAAGATGGATCGCTCATGGCTGTAACTACAAACAAAAACACATTGTGCCCTTTCCACCCTTTAGTGAGTTTGTGGACTTTGTAGACAGACAAGCAGGAATGAAAGATGACCCCAGCTTCATTTTTCCAGTGTCTTATACCACTTCTTCTGACCCTAAGCAACTCAGAGCTTCAGTAGCAGTGCACAAAACTAACATTTCTTCCCACACATTTGCAGTCTCAGCCATAGGATCAAGACTGCGACCCTACTAAGTTCTGCCCTCTACATAAGATGCCACATCCTCTTCTGAAATGCAGAGCCTTACGGACAAAGACCATCCAGGATCGCAAGGCTTTCCTCAAAGAGAACAACATCTGTTACAAGTGCTGCTCTTCGTCCACACACTTCGTCAAGGACTGTAAGGTCAGTGTCAAATGTACAGAGTGTGACAGCACAGAACAACACAGCTTTACACCCAAGGCCTACACCAAGAACCTACCCACCTGTCCATGGTGACAAGGAGCAAGGCAGGGAGACCAAAGACTCTAGTACAGACGCCACAGCAATCACTTCACAGTGCACTGAAGTCTGCAAAGGAAGTACAGGTGGCAGATCCTGCTCCAAAATCTGTCTAGTGAGAGTTTACCCAAAAGGACGCAGAGACAAAGCAGTCAAGCTATATGTCATCTTGTATGATCAGAGTAATAAGTCACTAGCTAGATCTGTGTTTTTTGACATTCTAAACCTTAAAGGCCCCAGCAGCCCTTACTCCCTTAGGACCAGTGCAGGTACAGTGGAAACAGTGGGGAGAAGAGCTAACGGCTTACAAATTGAATCGATGGACGGTAAGACATGCCTACCATTACCGACTATATTAGAGGGCAACCAGATGCCAGACAACAGATCGGAGATTCCCACACCAGACGCAGCAGCTCACCAGACTCACTTGACTCACATAGCACATCTCATACCAGAACTAGATTGTAACGGGAGGGCCTGGGGAACCCAGAATCTCTTAGAAAGTATGAGATACCCTTGCTTCAGCTTCCCCAGTGCCTCTTATGTGTAAACCACCCTGTGTCCCTACTTGGGGCACAGGGTGAAGGAGAACCCCACCATGATCTGTGATAGCCATATCCAATACGGTATATACAGGGCACATATTGGGTATATACTGTGTGTGGGCTGTTTATGTAATACTTGCTGTGATGGTGTGTGATTTCATGCTATTGTCTATTGTGGCTTGTGGGAGTTAAGCCTGTAATTATAGGTTGTGGAACTAGCAGACAGACAGGTTAATTGAAGAGATGCTGAGGTGTTACCTGTCTGCTTATGTAATGGTAATGAACCTCACTTATGCTACAGAGCCTTTCATTGGGAAATGTGTATTGAGAGCCGTTATGTATCTATTGTGGCTTGTGGGAATTAAGCCTGTAATTATAGGTATTGTCCTCTGGCAGCCAGACAGGCTGGAGGAACACAAAAGGTCTTGCATAATCCTTTAAACTGAAACGTGGATTGAATGGGGATTGGGAGACAGAAAGGGCATGTGTCTGAGCCATTCACTGTAGTGAATTGGCTCATGTAAATTGGGTCTGGTCAGAGGTGTATGATGAGAGGAGGGTCAGAAGCTTCTCTCTGTGGATATAAAAGTTGTAATGTTTTGCAATAATAAAGTCAGTTCATTTTGGAAAGATACAGAGTGCGTCTCGTTCTTTTGGAAGGATTAATTCCTATGGGAAGTGGTCGTCTGACTGTGGAGGATCGGCAGTGAATTTGTGTCCAGGAGAGGGAATATCTTTAAACGGCGTTAAACCCCTTTCATATTTGGGGTGCCGTTACATTGGTGGCAGCAGTGGGATTTTCCCTCCAGTTACTGGGACACTCCAAACCACCACAGTGAATGACCAGCTATGCAGCCTGCAGGAAAGCCACGCTGAAAGACCTACTTGAGAGCCGTGGAGGGACCAGTGGGACAAAGAACAAGGCCACCTTGATCAGGGAGCTAGCTGAGATGGACCAGAAGGATGGTGATGCAGGACCCCGGTCAGTTGAAGACTTGTTTCAGCAACGAGTTCGACAGCGCTTGGCATTATATGGTGCTAACCCATCAGAGACCGCCATACAGGAAGCCATTAGAGGCATCCAGCTGCAGGATGAGCAACAAGAGAAAAAACTACAGCGACAAAAGAGAGAACTAGAGTGACAACATGAGCGGAGAATGGCGGAAATACGGCAATCGGAGATCGCCTACAGACAGCTGCTAGAATCTGCTAAGCAGCAGGGTGGGGCTACCTTTGCCTGGGACTATCAGGAAATACCAGTTGACAACTATGAAATCCTGGCTGAAGAATCGGCAGTGGAAAATCTGGAGATTGCCATCCCCAAAGCTGAAGTGCTGACTGACTTTGATGATCCTGTTTCTGCTTGGGATGATCTTGGATGGAGGAATGTACCTGTCCAGAAGCATGCCAGAGAATCGGCAGTGGAAAATCTGGAGATTTCTATCCCTAATGCTGAAGCAGATGATGTGGAGTCCCCAGCAGAAGTGCTGGCAACAGGGCAGAGTGCTACCAACCTCTGCCCAGCACAGGAAACAACTGTGGAGTTTCAGGGAGCCGGGCCAGTTGGCCCCTCTCTCCAGCAACAAGCTGAGGTGGTAAAGCTTTTACCCCCAGCTGAATCACTGGCAGCAGGGCAGAATGCTACTGGCCTCTGCACACAACTGCAACTTGAGCTGATATCGGTGGATGGGACTACGGTCTCCACTCACAGCAACCCAGCGGAAGAGCTGGCAACAGAGCAGAGTACCGCGGGCCTCTGCTCTCAACTAACAGAAGAGGGAGTTCCTGTGGTACTGGATGGGACTTCGGTCCTCACTGACATAACCCCAGAAAATGGTGTGACACTGAGACAGGGGGATGTCAGCCTTGCTTTGCAAGCACTGGGGGATTTTCACCCACCACAAGTGGATGGGATTTCAGCCTCCACTTGTATACCCCAGGGATGCTGGGCAGTCGGCCCAGATCCCCAACAACATGACGGATCGAGCCCAGTCACCCTGTCTTCTCCCCAGCGGCGGGTATGTTCTCTGAGAGAAGCAGAGGTTGGCTGGGTAAGTAATGCTCTGTTTGGAGCAATTTATTTGGGGTACTGTGTGGATGCCGGCATTAGAGGAATGGACCTATGGACTAACTTCGGAGTCAACCCGTCTGGGGTCTCCTCCTGTGTTAGTCTCCTGCCGAAAGGGGAGAGATGTAACGGGAGGGCCTGGGGAACCCAGAATCTCTTAGAAAGTATGAGATACCCTTGCTTCAGCTTCCCCAATGCCTCTTATGTGTAAACCACCCTGTGTCCCTACTTGGGGCACAGGGTGAAAGAGAACCCCACCATGATCTGTGATAGCCATATCCAATACGGTATATACAGGGCACATATTGGGTATATACTGTGTGTGGGCTGTTTATGTAATACTTGCTGTGATGGTGTGTGATTTCATGCTATTGTCTATTGTGGCTTGTGGGAGTTAAGCCTGTAATTATAGGTTGTGGAACTAGCAGACAGACAGGTTAATTGAAGAGATGCTTAGGTGTTACCTGTCTGCTTATGTAATGGTAATGAACCTCACTTATGCTACAGAGCCTTTCATTGGGAAATGTGTATTGAGAGCCGTTATGTATCTATTGTGGCTTGTGGGAATTAAGCCTGTAATTATAGGTATTGTCCTCTGGCAGCCAGACAGGCTGGAGGAACACAAAAGGTCTTGCATAATCCTTTAAACTGAAACGTGGATTGGATGGGGATTGGGAGACAGAAAGGGCATGTGTCTGAGCCATTCACTGTAGTTAATTGGCTCATGTAAATTGGGTCTGGTCAGAGGTGTATGATGAGAGGAGGGTCAGAAGCTTCTCTCTGTGGATATAAAAGTTGTAATGTTTTGCAATAATAAAGTCAGTTCATTTTGGAAAGATACAGAGTGCGTCTCGTTCTTTTGGAAGGATTAATTCCTATGGGAAGTGGTCGTCTGACTGTGGAGGATCGGCAGTGAATTTGTGTCCAGGAGAGGGAATATCTTTAAACGGCGTTAAACCCCTTTCATATTTGGGGTGCCGTTACATTGGTGGCAGCAGTGGGATTTTCCCTCCAGTTACTGGGACACTCCAAACCACCACAGTGAATGACCAGCTATGCAGCCTGCAGGAAAGCCATGCTGAAAGACCTACTTGAGAGCCATGGAGGGACCAGTGGGACAAAGAACAAGGCCACCTTGATCAGGGAGCTAGCCGAGATGGACCAGAAGGATGGTGATGCAGGACCCCGGTCAGTTGAAGACTTGTTTCAGCAACGAGTTCGACAGCGCTTGGCATTATATGGTGCTAACCCATCAGAGACCACCATATAGGAAGCCATTAGAGGCATCCAGCTGCAGGATGAGCGACAAGAGAAAAAACGACAGCGACAAAAGAGAGAACTAGAGCAACAACATGAGCGGAGAATGGCGGAAATACGGCAATCGGAGATCGCCTACAGACAGCTGCTAGAATCTGCTCAGCAGCAGGGTGGGGCTACCTTTGCCTGGGACTATCAGGAAATACCAGTTGACAACTATGAAATCCTGGCTGAAGAATCGGCAGTGGAAAATCTGGAGATTGCCATCCCCAAAGCTGAAGTGCTGACTGACCTTGATGATCCTGTTTCTGCTTGGGATGATCTTGGATGGAGGAATGTACCTGTCCAGCAGCATGCCAGAGAATCGGCAGTGGAAAATCTGGAGATTTCTATCCCTAAAGCCGAAGCGGATGATGTGGAGTCCCCAGCAGAAGTGCTGGCAACAGGGCAGAGTGCTACCAACCTCTGCCCAGCACAGAAAACAACTGTGGAGTTTCAGGGAGCCGGGCCAGTTGGCCCCTCTCTCCAGCAACAAGCTGAGGTGGTAAAGCTTTTACCCCAGCTGAATCACTGGCAGCAGGGCAGAATGCTACTGGCCTCTGCACACAACTGCAACTTGAGCTGATATCGGTGGATGGGACTACGGTCTCCACTCACAGCAACCCAGCGGAAGAGCTGGCAACAGAGCAGAGTGCCGCGGGCCTCTGCTCTCAACTAACAGAAGAGGGAGTTCCTGTGGTACTGGATGGGACTTCGGTCCTCACTGACACAACCCCAGAAAATGGTGTGACACAGAGACAGGAGGATGTCAGCCTTGCTTTGCAAGCACTGGGGGATTTTCACCCACCACAAGTGGATGGGACTTCAGCCTTCACTTGTATACCCCAGGGATGCTGGGCAGTTGGCCCAGATCCCCAACAACATGACGGACTGAGCCCAGTCACCCTGTCTTCTCCCCAGCGGCGGGTATGTTCTCTGAGAGAGGCAGAGGTTGGCTGGGTAAGTAATGCTCTGTTTGGAGCAATTTATTTGGGGTACTGTGTGGATGCTGGCATTAGAGGAATGGACCTATGGACTAACTTCAGAGTCAACCCGTCTGGGGTCTCCTCCTGTGTTAGTCTCCTGCCGAAAGGGGAGAGATGTAACGGGAGGGCCTGGGGAACCCAGAATCTCTTAGAAAGTATGAGATACCCTTGCTTCAGCTTCCCCAATGCCTCTTATGTGTAAACCACCCTGTGTCCCTACTTGGGGCACAGGGTGAAGGAGAACCCCACCATGATCTGTGATAGCCATATCCAATACGGTATATACAGGGCACATATTGGGTATATACTGTGTGTGGGCTGTTTATGTAATACTTGCTGTGATGGTGTGTGATTTCATGCTATTGTCTATTGTGGCGTGCGGGAGTTAAGCCTGTAATTATAGGTTGTGGAACTAGCAGACAGACAGGTTAATTGAAGAGATGCTGAGGTGTTACCTGTCTGCTTATGTAATGGTAATGAACCTCACTTATGCTACAGAGCCTTTCATTGGGAAATGTGTATTGAGAGCTGTTATGTATCTATTGTGGCTTGTGGGAATTAAGCCTGTAATTATAGGTATTGTCCTCTGGCAGCCAGACAGGCTGGAGGAACACAAAAGGTCTTGCATAATCCTTTAACCACTTCCTTACTGGGCACTTAAACCCCCTTCGTACCCGGACCAATTTTCAGCTTTCAGCGCTGACGCACTTTGAATGACAATTGCGCGGTCATACAATGCTGTACCCAAATGATATTTTTATCATTTTTTTCCCACAAATAGAGCTTTCTTTTGGTGGTATTTGATCACCTCTGCGGTTTTTATTTTTTGCGCTATAAACAAAAAAAGACAGAAAATTTTGAAAAAAAACACAATATTTTTTTACTTTTTGTTATAATAATATCCCAAATTTTTTTTTTTTTTAAATAATTTTTTTTTCAGTTTAGGCCGATACGTATTCTTCTATTTATTTTTGGTAAAAAAATATGCAATAAGCGTATAGTGATTGGTTTGCGCAAAAGTTATAGCGCCTACAAAATAGGGGATAGAATTATGACATTTTTATTATATATATTTTTTTTTACTAGTAATGGCGGCGATCTGCGATTTTTGTCAGGCCTGCGATATTGCGGCGGACATATCGGACACTTTTGACACTATTTTGGGACCATTCACATTTATACAGCGAACAGTGCTATAAAAATGCACTGATTACTGTATAAATGTGACTGGCAGGGAAGGGGTTAACACTAGGGGGCGATTAAAGGGTTAAATATGTTCCCTATTAGTGTTTCTTACTTTGGGAGGGAGGGTACTGACTGGGGGAGGAGACCGATCTGTGTCCCTATGTACAAGGGACACAGCATCGGTCTCCTCTCTCCCTGACAGGACGTGGATCTCTGTGTGTAACACAGAGATCCACGTCCTGCCTCTGTCACAGCCGATCGCATGTACCTGGCGGACATCGCGGCCACCAGGCACGTGCATCGGCATCACGTGATGCGGAGCGCACAGCTGTTCCCGCCGCGCGCCGCCGAGGGCGCACAGTGGGATGTAAACAGAGAAGGACGTCCTGGGGACGTCCACTCGGCACTTGAGAGCCGCGCTGCAGCCGTATTTCGGCTATAGCGCGGATCTCAAGTGGTTAAACTGAAACGTGGATTGGATGGGGATTGGGAGACAGAAAGGGCATGTGTCCGAGCCATTCACTGTAGTTAATTGGCTCATGTAAATTGGGTCTGGTCAGAGGTGTATGATGAGAGGAGGGTCAGAAGCTTCTCTCTGTGGATATAAAAGTTGTAATGTTTTGCAATAATAAAATCAGTTCATTTTGGAAAGATACAGAGTGCGTCTCGTTCTTTTGGAAGGATTAATTCCTATGGGAAGTGGTCGTCTGACTGTGGAGGATCGGCAGTGAATTTGTGTCCAGGAGAGGGAATCTCTTTAAACGGCGTTAAACCTCTTTCATATTTGGGGTGCCGTTACATAGATGATCAGGCTCAGATAATCTTACTCCTAGGGCGAGATATCTTACAAGTCCACAAAGTAAGGAACTGATTTTATTTACTCTTGAGAAGAGGAGATTAAGGGGGGATATGATCAACATGTACAAATATATAAGGGATCATATAGTGAACTTGGTGTTGAGTTATTCACTTTACGGTCAACACTGAGGACAAGGGGGCACTCTTTACGTCTAGAGGAAAAGAGATTTTATCTCCAAATACGGAAAGGTTTCTTCACAGTAAGAGCTGTGAAAATGTGGAATAGACTCCTTGAAGAGGTGGTTCTGGCCAGCTCAGTAGATTGCTTTAAGAAAGGCCTGGATTCTTTCCTAAATGTACATAATATAACTGGGTACTGACATTTATGGGTAAAGTTGATCCAGGGAAAATCCGATTGCCTCTCGCGGGATCAGGAAGGAATTTTTTCCCCTGCTGTAGCAAATTGGATCATGCTTTTCTGGGGTTTTTCGCCTTCCTCTGGATCAACTGTGGGTAAAGATTGGGTATATGGGATTGTATGATATTATTAAATTTTTTTTATGGTTGAACTGGATGGACTTGTGTCTTTTTTCAACCTGACTAACTATGTAACTTATGGCTAGAGTGAAAGGACTCACTAACAGCTTTATCCAACCTTAAAATTCCACGCCCATATGCTCCTCTGTCATCTGCAGACGTTCAGATGCAAAGACTTTGTGTGTTTTCGGATGCTTCTGTTAAAGCAATTGCTGCTGTAGCTTATCTGAAAACCATAGACACTAAAGGACAATGCCACATAGGGTTTGTAATGGGGAAAGCAAAACTTGCACCACTTCCCGAACACACCATACCTAGGCTGGAACTTTGTGCTGCAGTATTGGCTACAGAGCTAGCTGAACTAATTGCAACAGAGACAAACCTAGAAATTCAAAAAGCTGAGTTTTACACAGACAGTAAAGTAGTTCTGGGTTACATCTATAATGAAATGAGGCGTTTCTATGTCTATGTAAATAACAGAGTGTTGAGGATAAGGAGGTCCATCCGCCCAGAGCAATGACATTTTGTGCCTACAGACTGTAATCCTGCAGACCTGGCGACCAGATCTGTGGTGGCCAGCTGCCTCGAAAGTACTTTGTTGTTCACAGGTCCCATCTTTCTACGCAGTCCTGACTGTAACACTAATGACCTCACCACATTTGACCTAATAGATGCAGACAAGGATCAGGAAATTCGCCCTCAGGTTTCTACCTCTGTCACAACAACTTCTCTCAACCAGTTAAAAACCCACCATTTTGACTCTGTCTTCCTACAAGTAGGAACTGTAAGGCTTATTCACAAATGTTTAGTGACATTTATGGCAGAGGTTACAGCTATCATTAACACTAGACCTTTGACATCAATTTCAAGTGACTCTGAAGATCCAGTGGTCCTCACACTTGCCATGTTACTCATGCAAAAGACTAGTCTTGCCGGTGCTCCAGCTGGAGAGTTTTGTGAGAAGGACCTTTACAAACGTCAATGGAGACAAGTACAAACCCTTGCCAATACCTTCTGGAGCCGGTGAAGGGAACAATATTTATCTACTCTACAAGTAAGGAGAAAGTGGCACACCGAAAAGCCTAATCTTAAACCTGGTGATGTTGTGCTCATGAAAGATTGCCAGACACTAAGGAATATGCGACCTTTAGGTCTGGTCACCAAAGTACTCCCAAGAAAAAATAATCGTGTCCGTAAGGTCGAGGTCAAGATCTTTCAACAGAATGAGGCTAAAGTATTCTTAAGACCAGTGACCGAACTTGTTCTGTTGCTTTCTACGGAGGACTCTGTTATTGACGTCACTTGACGTCAGGCGGGGAGTGTTCTGTCCACCAGATGTCTATGCTGATTATCTGTATCTGTGTTGTTAAAATTACATAAGACAATCATATGTGAAGTGCAGGCTCCATCTTGCGTTCTTTTTTGGTATTGCTGCAGTTGTTCTGTTTATTTGATTTACTGTATGTGTAGTTAAGGAAGTTGTTAGTAAGCAGAGAATTCTGGGTAGAATCTTCACAGGAAGTGAAGCAGCCACCATTCTTTGAGAAGATACTGCAGGAAGCAAGACATTTATTTCTCAATCTATCGCCATCACCCCTTAGAGAGCTTAAAATGGATGTTTTTACTATCTCATCCTATATTGTAGATCGTTGTTTCTGTAATGTATGCTGTAATGTATGCAATATTGTACTTATTGAGGTCTATTTCTGTTATTTTGTAGTTTCACCTGGCTTGTTCTAATAAAACTGAGATCAAAGAAATATGATATCTGAAGTTTATGGGAAAAGAAGGTTTAGCTATATGTCCTTGAGACAGAACACTCCCTCCTAACATGCATTCTCTATCTCAGGCTGGAAGGGGGGACTAAAACTCCATTTTGGTTTCCTTCTTTTTCTTCTTCTTTTACAATAAGTATAGGATATAAACCCACCCACACCTAAAATAAATTACTATTAAAGCAGAAATACACTGCATATGAGCACCACAAACCAAAAATGCTATTTACAGTAATACATTTTTAATATTCAAAGTAAACTCAACCATCCTGCTTGCTAAGAAATCTCTTTGAAATACACCCCTTAGCATTTCTGGATAAGCACATCTTGAGTAAGGGCAGATGATTCATGTAACATTTACTTCCTGGAATTCATCTGCCCTTAGCTCAGACATTAGGCAGGAGGGAGTGCTTAGCTGATAAAGTTCCCTCTCCCTTCCTTAAGACTCCTGGGATATATGGCATTAATTGCCTAGGCCTACAATCCAGGAAGTAACTAAAAATTATTTTTTAAAAAGTTTAAAACACGTAAATATGATATACTTTCCTATCTATTTAATTTTCCTATCTATCTAATGCTAGCAGCATGAGGATTTAAAATAATCAGTGTTGATTGAGAGAGTGGGAAAGTTACGCTTTAACCACTTCGCGCCCGGGCTATCTGCAAAAGACGTCCGCAAAGCGGCACTCAATTGCTGAGAGGACGTCCATGGACGTCCTCCTATTTACTTCCGCAATGCGCGCTGCCGCGGGCGCGCATCGGGGAAGAGCTGTGCCCACCGTGTCAGGCGGGTGCCGATGCGCAAGCCTGGCGGCCGTGATGTCCGCCAGGTGCCCGCGATCGGCTGTCACAGAGCCAGGGACATGGATCTCTGTGTGTAAACACAGAGATCCACGTCCTGCTAGGGAGAGGAGACTGATGGTGTGTCCCTTGTACATAGGGACAACCATTGGTCACCTCCCCCAGTCAGTCCCCACCCCCCAAAGTAATAATCACTCATGAGGGAACATATTTAACCCCTTCCCGCCCCCTAGTGGTTAACCCCTTCACTGCCAGTCACATTTATACAGTAATCAGTGCATATTTATAGCACTGTTCGCTGTATAAATGTGAATGGTCATAAAAAAGTGTCAAAAGTGTCCGATGTGTCCGCCATAATATCACAGTCACAATAAAAATCGCAGATCGCCGCCATTACTAGTAAAAAAATAAAATAATAAATAATAAAAAAAAAATCATAATTCTATTCCCTATTTTGTAGGCGCTATAACTTTTGCGCAAACCAATAACTATACGCTTATTGCTATTTTTTTTTTTATGCCTAAAATATGTAGAAGAATACGTATCGGCCTAAACTGAGAAAAAATCGTTTTTTTAAAAAAAATTGGGATATTTATTATAGACAAAAATTAAAAAATATTGTTTTTTTCAAAATTGTCTCTCTATTTCTGTTTATAGCGCAAAAAATAAAAACCGCAGAAATGATCAAATACCACCAAAAGAAAGCTCTATTTGTGGGAAAAAAAGGACGTAAATTTTGTTTGGGAGCCATGTCGCAGGACTGCGCAATTGTCAGTTAAAGCGTGACAGTGCTGAAACCTGAAATTTCGCCTGGGCAGGAAGGGGGTTATGTGCCCAGCTGTCAAGTGGTTAAAGACCTAAAGTTCTGTTTGCATCATACAGGAAAATGTGTGCCTTACATTTAACTCCATAATATACGGACCGTGCATACTTTGGCTATATGGCTGCATTTGACTTTAAATTTCTTTTATCTTGTAAGCTGTATAATTTAAAGTGTAACATAGGATTTAACATTCATTTAATTTATAATGCAGTAATTATTACTATTCACACTTTGCCAATTGCCAAGGAGCAGCTAAGCCATGAGTCACAGCTAAATGTATGGTGTAAGTATGCCCATTTATGAAAGATCTGCTACAATGTAACTGCTTATTAGGATGGCAAGGCTGAGATGGAATATATAGAATTACCAGTATCATGTCTGAGGACAGTTTCAGGTTTTGAAGATGTGTTCCTGGGAATTATGGTCTCTAAAATGTTCCCTGATTGTTTATATTAAATTATAATTTTAGCAATTTAAATCTTTTCAGGACCGAAAACTCAGAGGCGGCTCTTTAAGTAGGCAAAATAGGCGGTAGCCTTAGGCCTCGCCCTCAGAAGGGTCTCACGCTGGTGGCCGCCTAATTTGCCTCAGGAGTGGAAGGAAATATCGGTCAGTGTGCCCAAGCAAGCTAGCGGGGTGAGCGGGCGGCGGGCGCTGCACACAGACTGATGCTGCGCCCGCGGCCGCCTGTTTAAGCTGAGCCACTGGGTCCGGGGACGAGAGAGAAAAACAACACACATATTACATCATCTCGTCTCAGGCATGCCGCTGCTTCCAATGGCAGGCTCCACCGCCACGGCCCCGTTCTCCTGGCCTTTCCCCCAAAGTAAGCGGCCCCAGTGCATGCCGGGAGTTGTAGTTCTCCACAGCACAGACACACAGACTTCAAGTTGGCCCTCTGGTGCCTGTGCTCTGCAGAGACTACAACTCCCAAATTGCACTGCAGGGCACTCAAAGAGAACATCACGTGCTTCTCTTGCTGCCTTTAGTAGGGGACCGAGGCGAGGAGCAGGTAGGTACGTTTTACTACATGCTGTCTGTACCCTGTCTGTCTATGCTCTCATCATAGGGCACAGTGGCAGCATTTAATGGGGCACAGTGGCAGAATTTGATGGGGCACAGTGGCAGAATTTGATGGGGCACAGTGGCAGAATTTGATGGTGCACAGTGGCGGCATTTGATGGGCACAGTGGTTGCGTTTCCCGGAGCACAGTGGCTGCATTTGATGGGGCAGAGTGGCAGACTTTGATGGGGCACATTGGCAGAATTTTATGGGGCACAGTGGTGGCATTTGATGGGGCACAATGGTGGCATTTGATGGGCACAGTGGCTGCGTTTGATGGGCAAAGTGGCTGCGTTTGATGGGCACAGTGAGGCTGCATTTGATTAGGCACAGTGGCGGCATTTGATGGGGCACAGTGGTGGCATTTGATGGGGCACAGTGGTGGCTGCATTTGATGGGCACAGTAGCGGCATTTGTTGGGCACAGTGGCTGTGTTTGATGGGCACAGTGGCTGCATTTGATGGGGCACAGTGGTAGCATTTGATGGGGCACAGTGGCAGTATTTGATGGGCACAGCGAGGCTGCATTTGATGGGCACAGCGAGGCTGCATTTGATGGGCACAGTGAGGCTGCATTTAATTGGGTACAATGAGGCTGCATTTGATTGGGCACATTGGCTGCATTTGATGGACACAGTGGCTGCATTTGATGGGCACAGTGGCTGTGTTTGATGGGGCACAGTGGCTGTGTTTGATGGGGCACAGTGGTGGCATTTGATGGGGCACAGTGGTAGCATTTAATGGGGCACAGTGGCAGTATTTGATGGGGCACATTGAGGCTGCATTTGATGGGCACAGTGGCTGCATTTGATGAGCACAGTGGCTGTGTTTGATGGCACAGTGGCTGCATTTGATGAGCACAGTGGCTGCGTTTGATGGGCACAGTGGCTGCATTTGATGAGCACAGTGGCTGCGTTTGATGGGCACAGTGGCTGCGTTTGATGTTTTTTTACCTGAATTTTTCAGTTTGTTTGCGCCCCCTCAAGAATTTTGAGCACCAGCCACCAATGGATGGGATCATCATTGTGCCGCTTCTCCTTACTTGTTGAATGACAGGCTGAGGGCATGTATATTCCAGTGTGGGCTTCGAGAAAGACCGTTGAATGAGGTTGTCTGTCGTTCAAACTGAAGGGCTTATTTTATTTTTAATGGGCTTTTTTTATTTATCTTGCTGCAGTTCTGCTTTCAAAATGAACGCCAGGCAAACAGCTATTCACACACATATGTGAAATGTTTCATCTACCAAAAGATTTATAATTCTGTGCTGCGATTTTTGTGATTCATATTCCTCTGCCAGACAGTACAGCCAGAATGGTGCACCACCTTCTCATTCATGCTAAAGACACCACATCCTCGTAACAAAGTATATACGAGGTGTATCCAGAAAGTAATGAGAATTATATTTCAAAAATTATTTTATTGAAAAATGTTACAGTTGAACATTGTCTCCTTCAAAGTATACACCTTCGGCGTGTACACAACACTCCCAGCGATTTTTCAGTTCTTCATAGCGTCCCAGGAAGTCTTGAAGTGGGATGGCATTCAGATGCTACGTAGTGGCTCTTTGGATGTTATACGCACTGCCAAAATGGTGTCCTCTCTTATGTTCAAATCATGAGTCACGATTTCATGAACAACTGACTTGGTCATTCCAGTTTCCTCTGCAATCATTCTGATAGTGAGCCGTCGGTCACAGTTGAGAACAGACCTCACTACATCGACATTAAGTTCAGTTTTTGACCGATGGCTCACTATCAGAATGATTGCAGAGGAAACGGCAAATACCAAGTCAATTGTTCATGATATTGTGACTCAGGATTTGAACATGAGAAAGGACACCATTTTGGTAGTGTGGATAACGTCCAAAGAGCCACTACGCCACCCCACTTCAAGACTTCCAGGGATGCTATTGGACCTATGCAATGGGATTTCCAGGGATGCTTTAAAGAATGGAAAAAAACGTGGGATTGTTGTGTACACGCAAAAGGTGCATACTTTGAAGGAGGTTGATTTGTAAAAAGTGATTGTAAAGTCTCGGTTTATTTTCTATTAAGATAACAAACATATTATACTTATCTGCTCTGTTTAGGGGTTTTACACAGAGCTTCTTCCCGGGTCCCTGGCTGGAGCTCCTGGCTCCTAACTCTTGTCGAGTGCCACCACAGCAAGCAGCTTGCTATGGGGGCACCAGAGCCGAGCTGCAGCTATGTGTGTCCATTCAGACACATAGCTGTGGTTTTAGGGCTACCCCTGATAGGTACTCACAAGCACTTTAAATTAAGGTCATTTTAAGACATTAAGGGAAATGTGCAGTGCTCTGTGCTCTGTGGTTTTGCACAGAGCAGCCCCGATCCTCCTCTTCTTGAGTCCCTCTTCGGCACTCCTAGCCCCTCCCTCCTGTTGAGTGCCCCCACAGCAAGCTGCTTGCTATGGGGGCATCTGAGCTGAGCCACAGCTCCCTGTGTCCACTCAGACACAGAGCCGCAGCCTGCCCCCTCTCTCTCCTGATTGGCTAACTGAGTTTGATTGACAGCAGCAGGAGCCATTGGCTGTGTCCAATCAGGAGGGAGTGGCACTTGTGGACATCGCTGGATAGAGATGCATACAATGCATTAACATAAAAAAACTTCTGACTTTACAACCACTTTAAAGCTGGAGAGTGCAAAATCTGGTGCAGCTGTGCATGGTAGTCAATCATCTTCTAACTTCAGCTTGCTCAACTAAGCTTTGACAAAAAAAAATCTGGAAGCTGAGTGAGTTCTTTACAGAGCTGCAACAGATTTTGCACTCTCCAGTTTGGTAAATCATCCCCAATGTTCAATTGTAAAATTTGTCAATAAAATATAATTCTCACCTGGATACTTTGTTACAGCGATGTGGTGCCTTGAATGGAGTAGGAAAATTTGAATTGCATTGCACATGGCACATCTGGCACATTGCATTGCACATGGCACAATGCATTGCACATGGCAGCACAATGGTGTAGTGGTTAGCACTTTCACCTAGCAGCAATAGGGTCGCTGTTTCAAATCCCCACCACGACACCATCTGCCTGGAGTTTGCATGTTCTCCCTGTGCCTGAGTGGGCTTCCTCTGGGTACTCCGGTTTCCTCCCACACTCCAAAGACAGTTAGGTTAATCAGATCCTGTCTATAAAATTGGCCCTAGTATGTGTATGTGTTTGTAAGCGCGTCGGGACCCTTCGGGGGAAGACCGCGCTATATCAAGATACAGTACCTCTCAACTCAACTCATCTATGGGATTCCACCAGACACTGTGAAGATGGTGATAATCACTTCTTTGTATACTGAGGACAGAGGAAGCTCTCACTTTGTGTAGGATTGTAGATAGTACCTGATAATGTAGAAATTCTACAAAAAATATGTTTCTCTTTTACAATATTTTTCATTCTTCCTTTCTATAATTGTTGCTATTTATCCAGAGAACTATTTTTTTTTCTTTGCTAATGTAGCCTTAATCCTCTTAGCCAAATGAATGTTTGACTCAGTGCTCTTCAGAAGGCTTCTAAAATACCCATAAGTCACTGCCGCAATAATTCATTATTCCTTTATTGGAGATTTCATAAAGCTAAAAAGTACAAAGGCTGATTCCCTCTTCCTCCCAATACTTTGTCTTTCTCTGCATAAAACCAGCTTTGCAATGTAATTTTAAAAAGCTTAGCAGATAGCTGGGCAAGCCGCAGCGCGTCTATTCATCCTACTTCTAATCTTGTCCCCGAACTTTAGCTGAGTCTCTTCTTTTAAGTGACTGTGGAGTGATTACCGGACTGGTCTCCACCTGCTGCATTAGGAAGAGACATGGGATCATTATGATTTATGTATCTGACACAATAAATTGCACATCGGAGACAAATATATGCAAATGTGGAAGGCTGAGTCAACCCCTATAGTCTGAATCCTGACAGAGACCTGAATTAGAATCAGACTGACAGAAAAAAGCAGCCACGATGTAGCAAGCAAGCTGCCCCACATAGGAGCATTAATAGGGTGAGTGACACCTACAGAAGTCCTTGACTCTTGATGACAGGTTGTTAAAGCCTAGATGCTTAGGTCAAATTTAGAAACATAAGCATGTGTTAGATACATTGGCTATAACTCTATGACTAATTTGCATACCTCCATTTTTTTATAGACATACCGTATACATTTTTTCTTTCTTTCTTCATTACACTGGTTTAATAAAACCCTGGTCAATTTTGTACTATAGGCTGAGAAATATATATATTTTGAATTCCTTCTTCTTTTTTTTTTCTTTTTTTGTGAAACCAAGGATTACAGAGAACAGGTTTTAAAACAGTTGAATAAAATGCCAAAAAGGGGTTTATAAATATAAAGAGAAGAGGGGAAGGGGGGTACCTGCGTCCTAACGGTTCTATATGGAAAAATTAAATTGAGGCTACAATGGACTTTAATGGTACCATTCAAACACTTGGGATACACAAAATATAATTTGTATTTAATTTACAACAGCATATTAAAAACATACATAGTTTTTTTAAAAGAAAAACAAGGTATGTAACTCTGTAGGTTCACAGATAAGGTGGCACTGGAAATGCTGACATTACCAATTCACCCTATAACAACTGTGCATTTACAACATTGTGCTCGACATGTTTCGTGGAAATAGTCACTGCTTCTTCAGGAGCTTTTTTTGCATACATATGATGTTATAGAACAGAGACCATCATCATACAAATTGAAGAGAAAGGAAACATTATTCATAACATCAATAGAACATTTGAAGTCATTAATTATAATAAATATAACATGTGTGGTGACATCCCCCATAAGCTGCCTTACCCAGAGCAAAACCATGTGCAAAAGTCCAAAAGGTAACGATTCGCCCCGGCGGGTGTGGGGGCCCCCACAGAAAAAGGGGGAGGGGTATAACCTGTAGTCTGGTAAAGAGATTGATAAAGATTATACATTGAGCTCAAATATAAGCTGCTAAAGCAAGTACAATTAAATCAGTCTAAGCTGATGACACACTGTAACAGTAGATGCAGCAATCAGGGACAGATCCTCTCAGAGAAAGGACTATAGAAACGTTTAAACGTTTTTAACAACAGCCGTAATACACTGCAAAAAGAGGAAAAAATAATAAGGGTATATTTTTTTCCAAAAAACTATATGTATACGTGCATATACAGTTGCAAAAATTGGTCATAAAATGTGATCTGATCTTCATCTAAGTCACAACAATAGACAATCACAGTCTGCTTAAACTAATAACACACAAAGAATTAAATGTTACCATGTTTTTATTGAACACACCATGTAAACATTCACAGTGCAGGTGGAAAAAGTATGTGAACCCCTAGACTAATGAGATCTCCAAGAGCTAATTGGAGTGAGGTGTCAGCCAACTGGAGTCCAATCAATGAGATGAGATTGGAGGTGTTGGTTACAGCTGCCCTGCCCTCTAAAAAACACACACCAGTTCTGGGTTTGCTTTTCACAAGAAGCATTGCCTGATGTGAATGATGCCTCGCACAAAAGAGCTCTTAGAAGACCTACGATTAAGAATTGCATAAAGCTGGAAAGGGTTATAAAAGTATCTCCAAAAGCCTTGCTGTTCATCAGTCCATGGTAAGACAAATTGTCTGTAAATGGAGAAAGTTCAGCACTGCTGCTACTCTACCTAGGAGTGGGCGTCCTGTAAAGATGACTGCAAGAGCACAGCGCAGACTGCTCAATGAGGTGAAGAAGAATCCTAGAGTGTCAGCTAAAGACTTACAAAAGTCTCTGGCATATGCTAACATCCCTGTTAGCGAATTTACGATACATAAAACACTAAACAAGAATGGATTTCATGGGAGGATACCAAAGAGGAAGCCACTGCTGTCCAAAAAAAACATTGCTGCATGTTTACAGTTTGCACAAGAGCACCTGGATGTTCCACAGCAGTACTGGCAAAATATTCTGTGGACAGATGAAACCAAAGTTGAGTTATTTGGAAGAAACAAACAACACTATGTGTGGAGAAAAAGAGGCACAGCACACCAACATCAAAACCTCATCCCAACTGTGAAGTATGGTGGTGGGGCATGATGGTTTGGGGCTACTTTGCTGCGTCAGGGCCTGGACGGATTGCTATCATTTAAGGAAAAATGAATTCCCAAGTTTATCAAGACATTTTGCAGGAGAACTTAAGGCCATCTGTCCACCAGCTGAAGCTCAACAGAAGATGGTTGTTGCAACAAGACAATGACCCAAAGCATAGAAGTAAATCAACAACAGAATGGCTTAAACAGAAGAAAATGCGCCTTCTGGAGTGGCCCAGTCAGAGTCCTGACCTCAACCCGATTGAGATGCTGTGGCATGACCTCAAGAAAGCAATTCACACCAGACATCCCAAGAATATTGCTGAACTGAAACAGTTCTGTAAAGAGGAATGGTCAAGAATTACTCCTGACCGTTGTGCACGTCTGATCTGCAACTACAGGAAACGTTTGGTTGAAGTTATTGCTGCCAAAGGAGGTTCAACCAGTTATTAAATCCAAGGGTTCACATACTTTTTCAACCTGCACTGTGAATGTTTACATGGTGTGTTCAATAAAAATATGGTAACATTTAATTCTTTGTGTGTTTTTAGTTTAAGCAGACTGTGATTGTCTATTGTTGTGACTTGATGAATAGTGATGAGCCGAACACCCCCGGGTTCGGTTCGCACCAGAACCCGCGAACGGACCGAAAGTTCGTACGAACATTAGAACCCTATTAAATACAATGGATGCGAACGTTCGGATTCTAAAGTGCTAATTATAACAACTATTATGCATGTTATTGTCCTAAAAAGGGTTTGGGAACCCGGGTTCTGCGCCAGGGGACATGTATCAATGCAAAAAGAAGTTTTAAAAACGGTCGTTTTTCGGGAGCAGTCATTTTAATGATGCATAAAGTGAAAAAAAAAAAGTCAAATATTCCTTTAAATATCGTACCTGGGGGGTGTCTAAAGTATGCCTGTGAAGTGCCACGTGTTTCCCGTGTTTAGAACTGTCCCTGCACAAAATGACACTTCTAAAGGAAAAAAAAGCCATTTAAAACTGCTTGCGGCTTTAATGTAATGTCTGGTCCCGGTAATATGGATGAAAATCTTTAAGAAAAATGGCATAGCTACCCCATGACCCCCCCCCCCTACCCCAGCCCATTACCAGCCCCTTTGGGTCTTGTATGGATATTAAGGGGAACCCCGCACATGAAATAAAAAAGGCCCTATATACTCTGAACAGCCGTATACAGGCGGTGCATACAAGACAGGGACTGTAGGTTTGTTCTTATGTAGAATCTGTTTGTAATTTTGAACAGGTACATTGTTGAAGTGTAGCTCCAGCCCAAAAATCTATTTTTAAACTTTTTGGAAAACATAGGTAAGGGTTATCACCCCTGTAACATTTGTTTTGCTGTCTGTGCCCCTGTTCAGAACATTTCACCTCACTTTCCGTCCCAATGTCAACTGTTTTTGAAATGTGGTGTTTTTCTTGAAACAAGGATTGCTGATAAAGCATCAGTACAGTACACCTTTCTCCCATATTTATTCTTACAGGAGAGAATTTTCCTTCCTAGGGGTAGATTTCCTCTCACTTCCTGTTGTCTTCTTGCGTTTGCAAGTAGGAGTCGTTTGTAAGTTGGATGTTTGAAAGTAGGGACCTGCCGTATATACTCTGCAGAAATAGGCCCCTTAGTTGTTGGTGTTGGCACAACACTGTAAGCACTCACAGTTACTCTTGGTTGGTGCTGGAACGCCCTGCTGTCAACTATTATATCAGGAATTTTAATTACATATAATTGTTGAACAGTGGTAGTAAAAATTGGGCCTTTGATGGTGGTGCTGGTGCCACAACACTGTAAGCCCTGACAGTTACTCTTGGTGGGTGCAGCAATGGGCCCTGCTGTGAATTATTAGATCAAGAATTGTAATTGCATGCCCCTGTTGAACAGGGGCTGAAAAATTGGGCCTTTCGTGGTGGTGGTGGTGGTGGTGGTGTTGCCACAACACTGTAAGCCCTCAGAGTTACTCTTGGTGGGTGCAGGAATGGGCCCTGCTGTGAATTATTAGATCAAGAATTGTAATTACATGCCCCTTTTGAACAGGGGCTGAAAAATTGGGCCTTTCGTGGTGGTGGTGGTGGTGGTGTTGCCACAACACTGTAAGCCCTCAGAGTTACTCTTGGTGGGTGCAGGAATGGGCCCTGCTGTGAATTATTAGATCAAGAATTGTAATTACATGCCCCTTTTGAACAGGGGCTGAAAAATTGGGCCTTTCGTGGTGGTGGTGGTGGTGGTGGCGTTGCCACAACACTGTAAGCCCTCAGAGTTACTCTTGGTGGGTGCAGCAATGGGCCCTGCTGTGAATTATTAGATCAAGAATTGTAATTGCATGCCCCTGTTGAACAGGGGCTGAAAAATTGGGCCTTAGGCACTGGTGGCACAACACTACAACCCCTCACAGATACGTTACTTGGAGCACAGCAATGAGCCCTGTTGCAAAGTATTGCTTCAAAAATTGTAATGACACGCCCCTGTTAAACAGGGGCTGAAAAATTGGGCCTTAGGCACTGGTGCCACAACACTCCAACCCCTCACAGATACTGTACTTGGAGCACAGCAATGAGCCCTATGGCAAATTATTGCTAAAAAAATTGTAATTACACGCCCCTGTAAAACAGGGGCTGAAAAATTGGGCCTTAGCCACTGGTGGCGGCACCCATAAACAAAAATGATCTTCCAAGCTATCATCATCAATCGTATCATTGAGGACTCGGAGGAGGAGGATAGCCAGTCAACATAACAGCACAGGCACTCAGCATCAGCATCAGTCTTGAAGGGATGTGACATGTTAAAATCAATTAGTCTGTTATATCAGCATCAGGTGTGTGGTAGCTGGTGGTGATCCAAGACTGGTTCATCTTGATGAAAGTCAGTCGATCAACCGAGTCGGTGGACAGGCGCACCCTGTGATCCGTGACAAATCCTCCAGCAGCACTGAATGTGCGTTCCGAAAGAACGCTGGATGCAGGACAGGCCAGTAGCTCAATTGCATACTGTGCAAGCTCTGGCCAGTGATCCATCCTCAAGACCCAGTAAGCCAGAGGATTTTCGGTGGGGAAGGTGTCCAAGTCTGACCTTGCCCCTAGATATTCCTGCACCATGTTTATCAGACGCTGGCGATGGTTGCTGGAACCGATCATACTTTGGGGCTGCGGACTAAAGAATTGTCTGAACGCATTGGTCAGACGGCCACCTTCCCCACCGCTCCTTCTTTGACTGGCCGAAGCCTCAGCAACTCGTTGTCCAGGACCAGGAGTTTGTAACCTCCCAGTCTCTGGGAACGCGTTGCACAGACCTTTCTGCAAGGCCTCCCGGAGTTGTCTCATCCTCTGCTCCCTCTGCGAAGGTAACATAAGGTCCGCAACCTTACCCTTGTACCGTGGATCAAGGAGAGTGGCCAGCCAGTAATGGTCCCTCTCCTTGATCCGAAGAATACGAGGATCCTTCCGCAGACTTTGCAGGATCAGGGAGGCCATGCAGCGTAGGTTTGCTGAGGCATTCGCTCCGGAGTCCTCTGGGTCACTAAGGACGACATGATCAGCAGCCACCTCCTCCCAGCCACGTACAAGTCCACTGGTTTCTTGGGACTGTAAATCATCCCTAAAAGACTGCTGCTGATGATGCTGAGTGCCAGCCTCCACCTCCATGCTGACACAATCCTCCTCCTCCTCCTCCTCCTCTTCCTCTTCTTGTGCGATGGGTGGGACAGAAGGAACACTGTCTGGGTAAAGGGGGCCTTGAGAGGCAAGGAAGTCCTCCTCTTCCTGCCTCTGTTCTGCCTCAAGTGCCCTGTCCATTATTCCATGCAGCGTGTGCTCCAACAGGTGGACAAGAGGTACAGTGTCACTGATGCATGCACTGTCACTGCTCATCATCCTCGTGGCCTCCTCAAATGGTGCCAGGACAGTGCATGCATCCCTGATCATGCCCCACTGGCGTGGAGAAAAAAAACCAAGCTCCCCTGACCCTGTCCTGGTGCCGTAGTTGCACAGGTACTCATTGATGGCCCTCTGCTGCGTGTGCAGCCGCTGCAGCATGGCCAACGTTGAGTTCCACCTGGTGGGCATGTCACATATAAGGCGGTTCTTGGGCAGGTTCAACTCCTTTTGCAGCTCAGCCAGGCGAGCACTGGCATTATAAGATCTGCGGAAATGCACACAGACTTTCCTGGCCTGCCTCAGGACATCCTGTAAGCCCGGGTACCTGCCCAAGAACCGCTGCACCACCAGGTTAAGGATGTGAGCCACACAGGGCACATGGGTCAGTTGTCCCTGTTGGAGGGCGGAGAGGAGGTTGGTGCCATTGTCGCAAACCACCATTCCTGGCTTAAGCTGGCGTGGCGTCAACCACCTCTCGGCCTGGCCCTGCAGAGCAGACAGGACCTCTGCCCCAGTGTGGCTTCTGTCCCCCAAACACACCAGCGCAAGCACGGCATGGCATCTTTTTGCCTGCGTACTTGCGTAGCCCCGTGAACGGCTACGGAG
The DNA here is from genome assembly GCA_029206835.1 of Rana muscosa. Lineage (NCBI taxonomy): Eukaryota > Metazoa > Chordata > Amphibia > Anura > Ranidae > Rana > Rana muscosa. The sequence continues at coordinate 239,359,128 of CM055121.1, read as the reverse complement.
CACCGCTGGTTCATAGGACAAACCACAGGAAGAGGCCATGGAGGAAGAAGAAGAGGAGGGGGTGGAGGAGAGAGGTGTGTCACAACCAGTAGTAGCATTTTGGAGGCGTGGCGGTGGAACAACCTCCAACACTACTGCACCTTGTCCTGCATCCTTCCCAGCTGCCAAAAGAGTGACCCAATGGGCCGTGAAAGAAAGGTAACGTCCCTGTCCATGCCTGCTGGACCATGAGTCAGCGGTAATATGCACCTTACCGCTGACCGCCCTGTCCAGCGAGGCCAAGACATTGCCTTCCACATGCCGGTAGAGAGCCGGAATAGCCTTCCGTGAGAAAAAGTGGCGTTTGGGAACCTGCCACTGAGGAACCGCACATTGCACAAACTCACGGAAGGGGGCCGAGTCTACCAACTGAAAAGGCAGCAGTTGAAGCGCTAGCAATTTAGCCAAGCTAGCATTCAACCGCTGGGCATGTGGATGGCTGGGAGTGAACTTCTTTCGACGGTCCAGCAGCTGGGGCAGGGAAATTTGCCTGCTAGAATCGGACGTCGGTGTACTGCTAGCAGAGTGGCCGCAAGTACTTGGCTGTGACACACCTAATTCTACACCTTCATTCCTCTCAGTGCATGTTTCAGAGAGGACTGAAGTTATAGTGGGGTTGGAGATCCCAGCTGATGCGGTGCAAGGAGAGGTCCGCTTTGTTCTTTGGTGTGGGTCTTTGAGGTAGGCTTGCCAACGAGCTGCATGGCAGGTCAACATATGTCTGGTCAGGCATGTGGTACCCAAGCGGCTGTTGTTTTGTCCACGCGATATACGCTTGAGACATATGTTGCAAACAGCAGCTGTGCGATCTGATGCACTAGCCTCAAAAAAGGCCCACACCAAGGAACTTTTTGAATGACGGGCAGAGGCAGCGCCCTGCACAGGCGGAGCTCTGCGGTGTGATTCCGTCGGTGTACTGCCCTTACGCTGGCCACCAAAGGGCATCCTGCCTCGTTGGAGATGTGCCTCCTCCTCATCCTCCTCCTCCTCCTCTCTCCTATTAGGCACCCACGTGGAGTCAGTGACCTCATCATCCCCTCCCTCCTCATCACTGGAGCCAATCTGGCAGTATGCTGCAGCTGCTGGAACATGACTGCCAGATTGGTGTCCTTCTTGAGCATCCCCTCTGTCTGCTCTCACGCTACTGCCTTCCTGTAGCTGGGTTTCATCATCAGACCCTTCGAAACGCTGGGCATCCTCCTGGAGCATGTACCCAACACTGTGCTCAAACAGTTCGGGGGACTCCTCAGGAGGAGGACATGGTGGGTCTAGGGAAGGAGTGACTGATGATGAGTCTGACATTGATACCAGGGAAGAGGACGCTTTGGCAGCTGCTTTGCCAGTACCCTGAGCCTGGGTGAGAGAGGATGAGGAGGAGGAGGAGGGCTTGGTCATCCACTCTACCAAGTCTTCGGCATGATGTGGCTCAACATGTCCAGCTGCCGAAAACAAGGACAAGCGTGTCCCATGGCCATGTGCTGATGACAATGCACCGCGTCCACGACCAGCACTGTTGCCCCCAGACACAGAGCCTGCTTGCCCTCTTTTATTGCCTCCTGACTGTCTGCCTCTCCTTGTTTGCCTTCCAGACATTCTAATAGATGGCCTGCAGGGAGATGGGAAAAAAGCAATAAGGGCTACCTTCAGGTGTCCTTCTCTGTCCCTTTACTTAAGGATTTCTAAATATGGTTGAGGATTATTGCTTTTGCACAGAATAGCACAACGACAATTTCCCTGACTGTCCAAAAAACAAGGATTTCAAAGATGGTTGATGAGGAATGCTTTGGCACACTATAGCACAAGGAGAATTCCCCTCACTTTCCTTCTTTGTCCCTAGAAACAAGGACTGGCACAGTGAAAGAAACTGACACTCTCCCTACCTACAGTTTTCTGTCCCTAGAAAAAATGTTTTTTTAAAGCACACTATAGCACAAGGAGAAATCCCCTCACTTTCCTTCTTTGTCCCTAGAAACAAGGACTGGCACAGTGAAAGAAACTGACACTCTCCCTACCTACAGTTTTCTGTCCCTAGAAAAAATGTTTTTTTAAAGCACACTATAGCACAAGGAGAATTCCCCTCACTTTCCTTTTTTGTCCCTAGAAACAAGGACTGGCACAGTGAAAGAAACTGACACTCTCCCTACCTACAGTTTTCTGTCCCTAGAAAAAATGTTTTTTTAAAGCACACTATAGCACAAGGAGAAATCCCCTCACTTTCCTTCTTTGTCCCTAGAAACAAGGACTGGCACAGTGAAAGAAACTGACACTCTCCCTACCTACAGTTTTCTGTCCCTAGAAAAAATGTTTTTTTAAAGCACACTATAGCACAAGGAGAAATCCCCTCACTTTCCTTCTTTGTCCCTAGAAACAAGGACTGGCACAGTGAAAGAAACTGACACTCTCCCTACCTACAGTTTTCTGTCCCTAGAAAAAATGTTTTTTTAAAGCACACTATAGCACAAGGAGAAATCCCCTCACTTTCCTTCTTTGTCCCTAGAAACAAGGACTGGCACAGTGAAAGAAACTGACACTCTCCCTACCTACAGTTTTCTGTCCCTAGAAAAAATGTTTTTTTAAAGCACACTATAGCACAAGGAGAATTCCCCTCACTTTCCTTCTTTGTCCCTAGAAACAAGGACTGGCACAGTGAAAGAAACTGACACTCTCCCTACCTACAGTTTTCTGTCCCTAGAAAAAATGTTTTTTTAAAGCACACTATAGCACAAGGAGAAATCCCCTCACTTTCCTTCTTTGTCCCTAGAAACAAGGACTGGCACAGTGAAAGAAACTGACACTCTCCCTACCTACAGTTTTCTGTCCCTAGAAAAAATGTTTTTTTAAAGCACACTATAGCACAAGGAGAAATCCCCTCACTTTCCTTCTTTGTCCCTAGAAACAAGGACTCGCACAGTAAAACACACTGACACTCTCCCTACCTATCCTTCTCTTTCCCTAAACTAAAGGAATCCAGGTTAAGCAAGAAAGAAATAAATGTCACTGTCCCTGCCTATGCTTGTCTTTCCCTGCTCCGGAACACACTACACTAGGCCGCCGTGCTGGCGGCCTTTTATAGTGTGGGGCGTGTACTAAACACCCTCAGCAATAATTGGCCACAGGCATCCTGCCTGTGGCCAATCATTGCTCTCCTCGCTGCCGGCGCTGTGATTGGCCAAGCATGCGGGGTCACAGTGCATGCTTGGCCAATCACAGCGCCTGGATGACACTGCGATGGCGTAGTGCATTGTGGGCCGTTCGCGTCACTCGAATTTGGCGCGAACGGCCCAAATCGTTCGATCTTCGTCGAACGATCGAACAGCCGATGTTTGAGTCGAACGTATGTTCGACTCGAACACGAAGCTCATCCCTATTGATGAAGATCAGATCACATTTTATGACCAATTGAGCAGAAATCCATATCATTCCAAAAGGGTTCACATACTTTTTTTTGCAACTGTATATAGATCTTCAACTGAAAAAAAGTAAATCCATGCTTTTACCTTAAAGGTCAAATCCGCCATGCAGATGTCTGTAATATATATATAGATATATATAATATATCTATATATATACACAGTATCTCACAAAAGTGTGTACACCCCTCACATTTTCGTAAATATTTTATTATATCTTTTCATGTGACAACACTGAAGAAATGACACTTTGCTACAATGTAAACTAGTGAGTGTACAGCTTGTATAACAGTGTAAATTTGCTGTCCCCTCAAAATAACTCAACACGCAGCCATTAATGTCTGAACCGCTGGCAACATAAGTGAGTACACCCCTAAGGGGAAAATGTCCAAATTGGGCCCAATTAGCCATTTTCCCTCCCCGGTGTCATGTGATTAGTTAGTGTTACAAGGTCTCAGGTGTGTTAAATTTGGTGTTATTGCTCTCACTCTCTCATACTGGTCACTGGAAGTTCAACATGGCACCTCATGAAAAAGAATTCTCTGAGGATCTGAAAAAATGAATTGTTGCTCTACATAAATATGGCCTAGGCTATAAGAAGACTGCGAACATCCTAAAACTGACCTGCAGCACAGTGGACAAGACCATACAGCGGTTTAACAGGACAGGTTCCACTCAGAACACTCCTCGCCATGGTCGACCAAAGAAGTTCAGTGCTCAGCGTCACATCCAGAGGTTGTCTTTGGGAAATAGACGTATAAGTGCTACCAGCATTGCTACAGAGGTTGAAGGGGTGGGGGTCAGCCTGTCAGTGCTCAGACCATATGCCGCACATTGCATCAAATTGGTTTGCATGGCTGTTGTCCCAGAAGGAAGCCTCTTCTAAAGATGATGCACAAGAAAGCCTGCAAACAGTTTGCCAAAGACAAGCAGATTAAGGACATGGAGTACTGAAACCATTTCCTGTGGTCTGATGAGACCAAGCTAAACTTATGTGGTTCAGATGGTGTCAAGCATGTGTGGCGGAAACCAGCTGAGGAGTTCAAAGACAAGTGTGTCTTGCCTACAGTCAAAGCATGGTGGTGAGAGTGTCATGGTCTGGGGCTGCATGAGTGCTGCCGTCACTGGGGAGATCCAGTTCATTGAGGGAACCATGAATGCCAACATGTACTGTGACATACTGAAGCAGAGCATGGAGACTGGGTTGCAGGGCAGTATTCCAACACAATAACGACCCCAAACACACCTCCAAGACGACCACTGACTTTCTAAAGAAGCTGAGGGTAAAGGTGATGGACTGACCAACCATGTCTCCAGACCTAAACCCTATTGAACATCTGTGGGGCATCCTCAAATGAAAGGTGGAGGAGCGCAAGGTCTCTAACATCCACCAGCTCTGTGATGTCGTCATGGAGGAGTAGAAGAGGACTCCAGAGGCAACCTGTGAAGCTCTGGTGAACTCCATGCCCAAGAGGGTTAAGGCAGTGCTGGAAAATAATGGTGGCCACACAAAATATTGATACTTTGAGCCCAATTTGGGCATTTTTACTTAGGGGTGTACTCACTTTTGGCTGTGTTGAGTTATTTTGAGGGGACAGCAAATTTGCAATGGTATACTAGCTGTACACTCACTACTTTACATTATAGCAAAGTGTACTTTCTTCAGTGTTGTCACATGAAAAGATACAGTAAAACATTTACCCTCAAACGTTGGTGGTTTGGGGACAAGTTTCTAAGGCTTATCCACACCCTATATTCTAACCCAAATGCCCAAGTTCGCTTAATGGGCCACTATTCTGACTCTATTGACATCAGAAGAGGGACTAGACAGGGTTGTCCACTTTCGCCTCTAATCTTCGCGATAGTGATTGAATCATTGGCGATAGCCATTAGAACCAATCCTGAAAATAAGGAAGTGATAGGTGGCCAAGAAGAGCACAAGTGTGCCCTCTTTGCAGACGACATGCTATGATTCCTCACCACTAATATCTACTCCCAACGTCTTCCGGCTGCTTCAAGAATTTGGCTCCATCTCAGGTCTACAGGTAAAAGTAACCAAATCCATAGCGTTAAACATATCTGTTCAACCTAAACTAATAGATCAGCTCAAACAACACTTCCCATTCACCTGGGCAGTAGAAGCGATCCCCTATCTCGGAATCAAACTGACCCAACGACGTAGGTTCCCTGTACACAACCAACTACCCACATATGTTCCGCTCTCTCGAGGGAGAACTAAACTCGTGGTCTATCCTGTCTAGCCATTTCTTCATAGGTGTGCATAGTCTATTGCATTAGGATGTGCACCCTAACGCTCAAACACACATGCATGTGTATGTGTCTACATATATATAACCCCGGAACATTGATTTCCCTGCCGGCACAGTGAAAGAGAAGAGCTTAAACACTTCTCTTACGGCAGAGCCGGTAAGAGAGATCTTTCCCATGTTCCTGCTGCTACACAGAGCGATAATACTAATGCGCATGGGGTGATTAGTGTGTGCTTGGGCACACCCGGCACACCCTGTGCACACGCCTATGCATTTCTTTGTGTTGCATCACACGTGTGGGAGTGTTCATTTTATAAAACAAACACATCTCTTCCAACATCTAAGCTCTGTTAATAGCTCTCACCTGCAGAGTACTAGACAGAGACCCAGAAATTGTGGGATATATAGTTTGTGTCAGTTCTCAAACTACAGACAGAGGTTTTGCATTAACCAGTACAGTGCCTCAAATAAACTGATATGTCTGACACAGGAATTTACTCTATTATAAGCTGTGCATACAGACGAAGAAATGACACCATGAAACTATATGATCAATGCACATCTTATGCAGGTGAAAAACACAAGGTGCGGGTAGGAAGGTTTATAATTCCTTTAACCGCTTACGGACCGCCCACCGCACATATACTGCGGCAGGGCAGCCAGGCTGCGTGAAACAACGTACCTGTATGTTGTTTTCTTCTCTGGGTCTCGGGTGCGTGCCGCCGGAGGCCTGCTCTTGCTGTGATTGGACGCAGCGGGAGCCAATCAGCGTTTCCGGCAGTCGTGATGGCCACCAGAACCTGACGATCGTTCGCTGGAGAGACAGAACGGCGGTCTGCCTATGTAAACAAGGCAGACCGTCATTTTGTCAGATAAGAAGAGAGAGATCTTGTGTTCCTGCTAATCAGGAACACAGATGTCTTTCTTCCTTGAGTCAGTCCATCCCCCACACAGATAGAAAGCACCCGCCTAGGAGCACACTTAACCCTTTGATTGCCCCTAATGTTAGCTCCTTCTCTGCCAGTGTCATTTATACAGTGACAGTGCATTTTTTAGCACTGATCACTGTATTAGTGTCACTGGTCAACAAAAAGTGTCACTTAGTGTCCAATTTATCCGCCGCAATGTCGCAGTCCCGCTAATAATCACCGCTCGTTGCCAATACTAGTAAAAATAAAAATGCCATGAAAATATCCCATAGTTTGTAGACACAATAACTTTTGCGCAAACCAATCAGAATACGCTAATTGGGATTTTTTTTTACCAAAAATATTTAGCAGAATACATATTGGTCTAAATTGATGAAGAAATTTGATTTTTTTGCATATTTTTATTGGATATGTTTTATAGCTTAAAGTAATATTTTTTTTTTATTGTTTTAAAACATGTCGCTATTTGTTTGTTTATAGCGCAAAAAATTAAAACCGCAGAGCTTATCAAATACCACCAAAAGAAAGCTCTATTTGTGAAAAAAAAAGGACGTCAATTTTGTTTGGGTACAGCGTTGCACGATCGCGCAATTGTCAGTTAAAGTAACGCAGTGCCCTTCCGGGGCTGAGATGGTTAAACATACTGTACACTTTATAGCCAAAATTGAAAACTAAACGTTGAGATGCACATCCTACTTATTTGGAACTTAATTTTTCATAAAAGCATTATAGTCTCTTTCAAAATAATATGGTATTCTGAAAATCCTTGCTTTTTATTCTGCAGGGCTATTCTCAAACACACCCACTGCGGTCCTGCTTTGCTTGAATTTTTTGGATACTTTGCAATTATGCAAGGAAACAAAAAAAGACGTTGAATATTAATGTGCTTTTACTAAACAAAAATGTTGCATATACAAACTATTTACAGCTGTAAGAAGATAATATAGGGCATGCAGAGTGTAACAAACATGAACACACACACACGCTAACTAGCATTTCTTAGAAAATTAACATTGCCAATGGTATGCATGCAGTAATGCCGCGTACACACGATCGATTTTTCTAATGAAATAAGATGGACTTTTTTCATCGGAAAAAACGATCGTGTGTGGGCCCCATCGGTCTTTTTTCCATCGGTATAAAAAAATAGAACATGTTTTAAATTTTACCGATGGAAAAAAAAAAGATAGCAAATTCCGATCGTCTGTGTGGAACTCCATCGGAGAAAAAACCCACGCATACTCAGAATCAAGTGAACGCATGCTCAGAAGCATTGAACTTCATTTTTCTCGGCTCTTCGGAGTGTTTTACGTCACAGCGTTTGGGACGGTCGGATTTTTGACTGATGGTGTGTAGGCAAGACTGATGGCAGTCAGCTTCATCGGATTTCCGATGGAAAAATCCATCGGATTTTATTCCATCGGAAATCCGATTGTGTGTACAGGGCTTAAGAGTAAACCAAAAATAACTTACCGTATATACTCGAGTATAAGCCGAGTTTTTTAGCACATTTTTTTGTGCTGAAAATGCCCCCCTCGGCTTATACTCGAGTCTGTTTCCGACTTCAACTTTGTGCGCCTGATCCTGGCCATCTGTAGGTCCCCTGGGCCCCAACTTGGCACACATGTAGCCCAACTATTCCTCTACAAGTGTGCAAAGTTTGGTGTCCGGGGGACCTATCGACGGGGAGCACCGATTTTTCAACCCGGGCACCCCTTTCCATAGACTCCAATGTTAAACAGTAATTTCTCCAGTAATTTTTGGGGACCCGGTACCGACCGGCCCTAGGTCCCCTGGACCCCAAACTTGGCACACATGTAGCCCAACTATTCCTCTACAACTGTGCAAAGTTTGATGTTTGGGGGACCTACGGCCGGGGAGTAATGATTTTTCAAACCCGGGCACCCCTTCCATAGACTCCCATGTTAAACATCAGTCTAGTCACAGTGAGGCATGGACACAGTGACAGTGAGGCATGGGCACAGTGAGGCATGGGCACAGTGAGGTATGCAGATGGACACCCTAGGCTTATACTCGAGTCAATACGTTTTCCCAGTTTTTTGTGGTAAAATTAGGTGCCTCGGCTTATTTTCGGGTCGGCTTATACTCGAGTATATACGGTAACTTTTGTTATAGCTGGTCCACAATTTTCTCCTTGAACAGGACTTCAGGCACTTTGTGTTCAATGGAAAGCGCTATGTTGATTTGGTCTAATTTTACCTTTTCCCAAGGTAAAGAACACTTTTCAGTTTTTGATGCTGGCATTTTATTTAGAAAGTTTGTTAGCTATTCCAACATGGACATAACCCTTTCTACTTTCATCATCTTCTTACATCAGTTTCTCTGATGCCGCGTACACACGACCGTTTTTAATGACGAGAAAAATTACATTTTTTAAAATGGTCATTAAAAATGATCGTGTGTGGGCTTTCCAGCATTTTTCCCGACGAGAAATACGCAGAGAATCACGACGAGAAAAATTGGAACATGCTCTAATTTTTCACGTCGTTTTTTACATTGTCGTTTTTCTCGTCATGAAAAACGGGCGTGTGTGAGCTTTAACGACGTGAAAAAAATGCGCATGCTCAGAATCAAGTATGAAACGGGAGCGCTCGTTCTGGTAAAACTAGCGTTCGTAATGGAGATAGCACATTCGTCACGCTGTAACGGACTGAAAAGCATGAGGCTGAAAAGCGCGAATCGTCTCTCAACAAACTTTACTAACATGAAGGGTGGCACCATCTGAATGGAACTTCCCCTTTATAGTGCCGCCGTACGTGTTGTACGTCACTGCGCTTTACTCAAACATTTTTTTCCACGATAGTGTGTAGGCAAGGCAGGCTTGAGAGGAAACACGAAAAATCACATCGAGAAAAATGCCGTTTTTTTCAATGACATTAAAAACGGTCGTGTGTACGCGGCATGAGGGAAACATTTACTAACTCCAAAGCCTAGATGACAATGTAGTATCATACATACCATGGGTCAAATATGTCAAAAGGTCAAGCTGTTGTTTATCCTTATTGACATAGCTTGGCTTCATTGTTTGACAAAAGATCCTGGGGTCTCCAAACTATGGCCCTCCAGTTGTTCAGGGACTGAAATTCCCATCATGCCTATTCATGTCTGAGTTTTACAATGCCTCATGGGATGTGTAGTTCAGCAACAGCTGGATGGCCGTAGTTGAGTCTAAAACAATGGCAATAGCTAAAAATATATACACTGCATGGCCAATCAATTACATTGCCCAAAATACCAAAATAGTATTTATTTCCCCATTGTATTTGAAGGTAGCGAAAATAGTCATGTTGTTTACTTCTGAAAAACAACAGGAGATGCATTAAAAAGTCACATGAGTGCTAGCAGGGTCATGACAGGTAATCAGTGTCTCTGCCTGACCACAGATCCTGCACTCTGGCCATGTCAATCTAACCTGCTGTGAGGATAGGTGATAAGAGGGCAGCCTGGTTTAACACAACCTAAAGTGGAATTACACTCTCCCAATTAACATTATTTTTAATCCTCATGCTCCTAGCATTAGTAAATACAGTAGATAAGAAAGTATATCACATTTTCCTTTTTTTTTTTTACATTTCTTCAGTTACTTCCTGTTTTTTTGCCTAGGTAAATAATGTCATACATGCCAGGATTCTTCAGGAGGGGAGGAGAGGAGGAGGGATTTTCTCAGCTAAGCATATTCTCCTGCATGCAGGAGCTAAGGGCAGATGGATTCCAGGAAGTAAATGCTAAATGAATTATTTGCCTTACTCAAGATGGCCACGGCCAGAAATGCTAGGGGGTTATTTCTCATCAAAATAAAGCATAGTGACATGGATTGCTTTGAAAATAGAAAATGAGATAAGCTCCCATTCACCCCGGTGCAGATTTAAATTAGCACTACGTCAACATGATTTCAAAGCTGTACATCAGTGCGATTTGCACTGCCGATTTCATAGCGGCTTGCAAATTCATACAACAGAAGTCTATCTATGCAAATGGCAATGAATTTGGCAAAATGTAATATAGTCCCTGCAATTTGAACAGTTCCATTGCCAACAATGGGGTGCGGCTTGTTATGCAATTTGGAACTGTCATATCGCATGACAAATGTGTAAATTGGGGCTAAATGTTTTTTTTTTGTGGTGCTCAGATGCAGAGAAGATCAACTTTATTTTAGTTATTGTCAAGTTTAGTGCCACTTTAATTTTACGCAGCTGCTATTGCAAATAATACACATGTAAGGGAAATGTGAAAATATCGTTCTGAATTCCCCAAAGCTGCTAAATAAAGAACACAGCAAAGTAATAACATGAAGGAAGAGCTGCTCTTTGGAAATGTTTCCCATTATTAGAAACAGAATATAATTCCCGATAGACTCTCCAATGTTTATGGAATATTATTTTCTTTTACTAAACTTTAGAACATGAAAAGATAAAGAAAAAAAAATCAGACAGAGATAAATTGCTTTAGGTGTTGTATAGTTGTAGGAGGGTTTTCACTGAAGAGATAATCTTGCTGGAGTTCAGGATGATGCCGAGTGTTTCAGCAAATATCTCCAGGACAGCCTCTAGTTAGCAGGTATGCTTACAAGCAGCAGACATTTCTCAGCAAATCAGGAGTGTACAGGTGGGATTAGAAGATATAAAACCTCTCTTTTATAAAAAAAAAAAAAAAGGAAGATATAGAGCTCATGTTATGTACAACGTCCAGGGTAAGTGTGTCTGGTGAGTTCAGGTTGTAGAGTTTCTGCAATTAATTAAAAAATATATGAAGAAAAATTTAGTAATTATAGTTAAAAAAAAATACAGCAAATGTTTGCAAAATGTGTCTTCAGAATTAAGTGGCATTAAACTGTATTTTACCCTAAATATTTTATTTTCTTCCATCTGATGATCCTGCCAGTCACCTTTTTCCTTGTTCTAAACTGACCACACAAAGCAAAAAAGCTGATCTGTTCATGTGTGGTCATTTTTTATCCTCTGGCTGGCCATTCAGAGGTACAGAACACAGAACACTAGTATATCCTGTGGGCAGGAAAATCTCCCTCACGAGCTTGGTGGGAGATTCCCCTGCCCAGTTATTTTGCTACTATAAATTGCATTGTTCGTACTTGATGTTGATTTTATCTTTGGGGACCAAAGATTTTAAGTGGGTGGAGTGTGTAGCGGGGTATTGCTTTTAGGCCTCAGAGACTACAGTACTCAGAATGCCACGGGACACCCAGGGTGCATTGTCCCGCGCAAGGACTGCTGGGGTGGGCTATTTAACTGAGGGGCGGGACTGAGTTCGGCCTCTTTGGACACCGCCCGCCCAGCAAGTGGAACTCCTTTTCGAGTCTGCTGTGTGACAAGGCCTGAAGCCGGGACTTTTCTCCAAAGAGCCTTCCATTTCACCTAGGAGCTTGCGGGACATCATCCAACTGCTGCTGTGCTGTTGCGAGGAGGACCGAAGACCCGGGTGTCGTGGGATCTGTGTACCGAGACACAGCAATGGAAGATACAGACACGGACTGGTCCAGTTGGGTGAGAGAGCACCTGCTCAGAGACAAATACAGGATTCCCTAGGCCAGATAACTGTTGTTCAGAATTAACTCTAGTGCTTGTAGTCATGCACCGGAGAGACAGCGCCTTGAGTATCTAGGAGTCTCTAAGACTTATCCTGTATTCACCAAGTTCAAGACCCTTTTTCTCTTTGTGGATTATAACTTGTTTCTTCAAACGTGCACCACCGTTTGCTAGCGAAGATTTTCCTTTACAGAACTTCTACATAGTACAGAAATAAACCTAAGGCTAGGGTTGGGACTTTATATGAGGTAATGACTACATACACCTCCATCTCCGATATCGTGAAACAAGAAACTAGATGGTGGGACTTTATATGAAGCACACTACTGAATTATATGGACCAAATTATATTAAGCATAGTTTATTCTTTACAAAAGGGGCATGGCATACACATAAAAGGATGGCAAAATAGTATTGATAGATAGCAATAATTGGAGTCTAGATATTACATGATTGTACATAGTGTTCCAACGTAACATACATGGTAATGCATGATAATCACAAGTCTCAGTAAATGAATTCTAGACACACCATAATAAGACATAAATCTCATAAGGTAACATAACAGTATAAAGCCTTGGGTATGTGAACCGCAATTGTAGGGGTAGCATGTAGACAATATAATAATAATAATTGGTTCATTAAAATGGGATAGTAAAATACAGATAATATGCATGTACACTGTGACGTATCATCATAGAAGAGCTCTACGCGTTTTGTGGTTAATATACCACTCGTCAGGAGCAGATACGCAGTATGGGGGTGTCTATAATGAAATAAAAGATGCCAAAATATTACGATAGTAAAATATTTTAGAGAAACATATAGAGTATAGAAGGAAGAGGGGGAACAAAAAAGTCCCAATCACTCTTACCTATCTGTAGTATATGGGTAGGTTTGTAGCATGGTATCAATGGTAAAGGAAGGACAGCTATGAGAAGCATCCTCCCCGGGAGTTGAGACGGTAACACCTGGGACACGGCGGTGGCAAAAGCAGCCAGGGGTGATGTGGAAGTGAAGTAGCCAGCTGGGAAAGATATAATCATATGTAATTCCTTATATAGTGAAATCCCAGAGGTATCTGTGGAAATCAATGGGTAAATAATAAGTTGTTTAACAGCTGATGAACTGGAAGGAGAGTACACGTGAAAGTAAGAAAGAGGGATAAATTAAAACATGATAGATAGTATATTTAACATATCAAAAGAAGACATTAGTGAATACCAAGGTGAAAATGTGAAAAAATGGTGATAAGGGGGTTAAACCATAAGTACCTGCAAGGGTATAAAGGAGGAATTGGTCCAGGGGGTGCCGACGTGTAGAGAGAATGAAAACATTTTGCTCTATCCATCTTCCAATCAACTCTGACCAGCTTCCCTGTCCTTGCTGAAGAAAAGCATCCCCACAACATGATGCTGCCACCACCATGTTTCACGCTGGTGATGGTGTGTTCAGAGTGATGTGCTGTGTTAGTTTTCCACCACACATTTTTTGCTTTTAGGTCAAAAAGTAAAATTTTGGTCTCATCTGACCAGAACACCTCCTTCCACATGTTTGCTGTGTCCCCCACATGGCTTCTCGCAAACTGTAAACGGGACTTCTTATGGCTTTCTTTTAACAATGGCTTTCTTCTTGACACTCTTCCATAAAGGTCAGATTTGTAGTTGTCCTGTGGCCAGATTCTCCCACCTGAGCTGCGGATCTCTGCAGCTCCTCCAGAGTTACCATGGGCCTCTTGGCTGCTTCTCTGATTAAAGTGGTTGTAAACCCACTTTGACAACTTGCACCTACAGGTAAGCCTACAGTAGATTAAGGCTTACCTGTAGGTGCAAGAAATATCTCCTTAACCTACACGGTTAAGGAGATATTTGCTGAAAACACTGCGCCGATGTCTACTGCGCATGTGCGCCGTAGACAACGGCACAGTCGCACTAGCGGGCCGGCTTCATTAATGGGATCATGCCGGTTTTCTGAATGGGAGAATGCCGGCCCCACGCGCATGCGTGTGACGTTATCGCCGCTCCGGCCAATCACAGCGCCGCAGCGGCGATACCAGGAAGAAGCTCCGAGGGGACATGGCGGCGGCGTCGGAGAACGAGGAGGACTTCGGGGGCTTAGATTTCAGGTAAGTGCCACATAATGAGCTAGTATGCTATGCATACTAGCTCATTATGCCTTTGTCTTGCAGGGGTTTGTTTTTCAGGAAATGTTTTAGAGGGTTTATTTCCTCTTTAATGCTCTCCTTGCCCGGCCTGTTAGTTTAGGTGGATGGCCATGTCTTGGTATGTTTGCAGTTGTGCCACACTCTTTCCATTTTTGGATGATGGATTAAAAAGGTGCTCCGTGAGATGTTTAAATCTTGGGATTTTTTTTATAACCTAACCCTGCTTTAACCACTTAAGCCCCGGAAGATTTGCCCTCCCTAATGACCAGGCCATTTTTTGTGATACGGCACTGCGTCATTTTAACTGACAATTGTGCGGTCGTGCGACGTTGTACCCAAACATAATTGACGTCCTTTTTTCCCCACAAATAGAGCTTTCTTTTGGTGGTATTTTGATTTTGCGGTTTTTATTTTTTGCACTATAAACCAAAAAAGAACGACAATTTTGAAAAAAAATATATATATTTTTAACTTTTTGCTAGAATAAATATCCCAATTAAAAAAAACAAAAACGAATTTCTGACTCAGTTTAGGCCGATATGTATTCTTCTACATATTTTTGGTTAAAAAAATCACAATAAGTGTATGTAGCGGGGTCTCCGTTGAGGCCCCATGGACTACGTTACCCAGAACCCCGTTTGGCACCCAAGGTGCATTGGGCTGCCGCAGAGACTCATGGGAGGGGTATAAAAAGGGAGGGCGAGGCAAAGCCCGGCCTCTTTGGACACCGCGCGGCTGGCAAGAGGACTTCCTGTGCCGATCTGCTGCGAGTGCAAGGCCTGAGGCCTGGGCCTTGCGCACTTCCAGAGAGCCTTCCACCTCGCTGCGGAGCCTGTGCGGCGACAGACATCTACCTGCTTGAGGGACGTCAGTGAACCGGAGATCAGGCGGTGGCAGATCCTGTGTGTGTGGACACAGCGGTGGGAGTCCCGGACTGGGATAGAGTCCGGAGGGGTGAGAGAGCACCTGCTCACAACCATACTCGAGTACTTTACTAGGCCTATAGACTACCTTGGCCCATCGGGTGATATTTCCCTTTTCCTGTCAGGAGTAGTGATGAGCCGAACACCCCCGGGTTCGGTTCGCACCAGAACCCGCGAACGGACCGAAAGTTCGTACGAACATTAGAACCCTATTAAATACAATGGATGCGAACGTTCGAATTCTAAAGTGCTAATTATAACAACTATTATGCATGTTATTGTCCTAAAAAGGGTTTGGGAACCCGGGTTCTGCACCAGGGGACATGTATCAATGCAAAAAGAAGTTTTAAAAACGGTCGTTTTTCGGGAGCAGTCATTTTAATGATGCATAAAGTGAAAAAAAAAAGTCAAATATTCCTTTAAATATCGTACCTGGGGGGTGTCTAAAGTATGCCTGTGAAGTGCCACGTGTTTCCCGTGTTTAGAACTGTCCCTGCACAAAATGACACTTCTAAAGGAAAAAAAAGCCATTTAAAACTTCTTGCGGCTTTAATGTAATGTCTGGTCCCGGTAATATGGATGAAAATCTTTAAGAAAAATGGCATAGCTACCCCATGACCCCCCCCCCCTACCCCAGCCCATTACCAGCCCCTTTGGGTCTTGTATGGATATTAAGGGGAACCCCGCACATAAAATAAAAAAGGCCCTATATACTCTGAACAGCCGTATACAGGCGGTGCATACAAGACAGGGACTGTAGGTTTGTTCTTATGTAGAATGTGTTTGTAATTTTGAACAGGTACATTGTTGAAGTGTAGCTCCAGCCCAAAAATCTATTTTTAAACTTTTTGGGAAACATAGGTAAGGGTTATCACCCCTGTAACATTTGTTTTGCTGTCTGTGCCCCTGTTCAGAACATTTCACCTCACTTTCCGTCCCAATGACAACTGTTTTTGAAATGTGGTGTTTTTCTTGAAACAAGGATTGCTGATAAAGCATCAGTACAGAGGAGACACCTTTCTCCCATATTTATTCTTACAGGAGAGAATTTTCCTTCCTAGGGGTAGATTTCCTCTCACTTCCTGTTGTCTTCTTTCGTTTGCAAGTAGGAGTCGTTTGTAAGTTGGATGTTTGAAAGTAGGGACCTGCCGTATATACTCTGCAGAAATAGGCCCCTTAGTTGTTGGTGTTGGCACAACACTGTAAGCACTCACAGTTACTCTTGGTTGGTGCTGGAACGCCCTGCTGTCAACTATTATATCAGGAATTTTAATTACATATAATTCTTGAACAGTGGTAGTAAAAATTGGGGCTTTGATGGTGGTGCTGGTGCCACAACACTGTAAGCCCTGACAGTTACTCTTGGTGGGTGCAGGAATGGGCCCTGCTGTGAATTATTAGATCAAGAATTGTAATTACATGCCCCTTTTGAACAGGGGCTGAAAAATTGGGCCTTTCGTGGTGGTGGTGGTGGTGGCGTTGCCACAACACTGTAAGCCCTCAGACTTACTCTTGGTGGGTGCAGGAATGGGCCCTGCTGTGAATTATTACATCAAGAATTGTAATTGCATGCCCCTGTTGAACAGGGGCTGAAAAATTGGGCCTTAGGCACTGGTGGCACAACACTACAACCCCTCACAGATACTGTACTTGGAGCACAGCAATGAGCCCTGTTGCAAAGTATTGCTTCAAAAATTGTAATGACACGCCCCTGTTAAACAGGGGCTGAAAAATTGGGCCTTAGGCACTGGTGGCACAACACTACAACCCCTCACAGATACTGTACTTGGAGCACAGCAATGAGCCCTATGGCAAATTATTGCTAAAAAAATTGTAAGTACACGCCCCTGTAAAACAGGGGCTGAAAAATTGGGCCTTAGCCACTGGTGGCGGCACCCATAAACAAAAATGATCTTCCAAGCTATCATCATCAATCGTATCATTGAGGACTCGGAGGAGGAGGATAGCCAGTCAACATAACAGCACAGGCACTCAGCATCAGCATCAGTCTTGAAGGGACGTGACATGTTAAAATCAATTAGTCTGTTATATCAGCATCAGGTGTGTGGTAGCTGGTGGTGATCCAAGACTGGTTCATCTTGATGAAAGTCAGTCGATCAACCGAGTCGGTGGACAGGCGCACCCTGTGATCCGTGACAAATCCTCCAGCAGCACTGAATGTGCGTTCCGAAAGAACGCTGGATGCAGGACAGGCCAGTAGCTCAATTGCATACTGTGCAAGCTCTGGCCAGTGATCCATCCTCAAGACCCAGTAAGCCAGAGGATTTTCGGTGGGGAAGGTGTCCAAGTCTGACCTTGCCCCTAGATATTCCTGCACCATGTTTATCAGACGCTGGCGATGGTTGCTGGAACCAATCATACTTTGGGGCTGCGGACTAAAGAATTGTCTGAACGCATCGGTCAGACGGCCACCTTCCCCACCG
Organism: Rana muscosa; assembly: GCA_029206835.1. Lineage (NCBI taxonomy): Eukaryota > Metazoa > Chordata > Amphibia > Anura > Ranidae > Rana > Rana muscosa. Next base: position 239,341,385 of record CM055121.1, on the reverse strand, counting down.
CTCCTTCTTTGACTGGCCGAAGCCTCAGCAACTCGTTGTCCTGGACCAGGAGTTTGTAACCTCCCAGTCTCTGGGAACGCGTTGCACAGACCTTTCTGCAAGGCCTCCCGGAGTTGTCTCATCCTCTGCTCCCTCTGCGACGGTAACATAAGGTCCGCAACCTTACCCTTGTACCGTGGATCAAGGAGAGTGGCCAGCCAGTAATGGTCCCTCTCCTTGATCCGAAGAATACGAGGATCCTTCCGCAGACTTTGCAGGATCAGGGAGGCCATGCAGCGTAGGTTTGCTGAGGCATTCGCTCCGGAGTCCTCTGGGTCACTAAGGACGACATGATCCGCAGTCACCTCCTCCCAGCCACGTACAAGTCCACTGGTTTCTTGGGACTGTAAATCATCCCTAAAAGACTGCTGCTGATGATGCTGAGTGCCAGCCTCCACCTCCATGCTGACACAATCCTCCTCCTCCTCCTCCTCCTCCTCCTCCTCCTCTTCCTCTTCCTGTGCGATGGGTGGGACAGAAGGAACACTGTCTGGGTAAAGGGGGCCTTGAGAGGCAAGGAAGTCCTCCTCTTCCTGCCTCTGTTCTGCCTCAAGTGCCCTGTCCATTATTCCACGCAGCGTGTGCTCCAACAGGTGGTCAAGAGGTACAGTGTCACTGATGCATGCACTGTCACTGCTCACCATCCTCGTGGCCTCCTCAAATGGTGCCAGGACAGTGCATGCATCCCTGATCATGCCCCACTGGCGTGGAGAAAAAAAAAACAAGCTCCCCTGACCCTGTCCTGGTGCCGTAGTCGCACAGGTACTCATTGATGGCCCTCTGCTGCGTGTGCAGCCGCTGCAGCATGGCCAACGTTGAGTTCCACCTGGTGGGCATGTCACATATAAGGCGGTTCTTGGGCAGGTTCAACTCCTTTTGCAGCTCAGCCAGGCGAGCACTGGCATTATAAGATCTGCGGAAATGCACACAGACTTTCCTGGCCTGCCTCAGGACATCCTGTAAGCCCGGGTACCTGCCCAAGAACCGCTGCACCACCAGGTTAAGGACGTGAGCCACACAGGGCACATGGGTCAGTTGTCCCTGTCGGAGGGCGGAGAGGAGGTTGGTGCCATTGTCGCAAACCACCATTCCTGGCTTAAGCTGGCGTGGCGTCAACCACCTCTCGGCCTGGCCCTGCAGAGCAGACAGGACCTCTGCCCCAGTGTGGCTTCTGTCCCCCAAACACACCAGCGCAAGCACGGCATGGCATCTTTTTGCCTGCGTACTTGCGTAGCCCCGTGAACGGCTACGGAGCACCGCTGGTTCATAGGACAAACCACAGGAAGAGGCCATGGAGGAAGAAGAAGAGGAGGGGGTGGAGGAGAGAGGTGTGTCACAACCAGTAGTAGCATTTTGGAGGCGTGGCGGTGGGACAACCTCCAACACTACTGCACCTTGTCCTGCATCCTTCCCAGCTGCCAAAAGAGTGACCCAATGGGCCGTGAAAGAAAGTTAACGTCCCTGTCCATGCCTGCTGGACCATGAGTCAGCGGTAATATGCACCTTACCGCTGACCGCCCTGTCCAGCGAGGCCAAGGCATTGCCTTCCACATGCCGGTAGAGAGCCGGAATAGCCTTCCGTGAGAAAAAGTGGCGTTTGGGAACCTGCCACTGAGGAACCGCACATTGCACAAACTCACGGAAGGGGGCCGAGTCTACCAACTGAAAAGGCAGCAGTTGAAGCGCTAGCAATTTAGCCAAGCTAGCATTCAACCGCTGGGCATGTGGATGGCTGGGAGTGAACTTCTTTCGACGGTCCAGCAGCTGGGGCAGGGAAATTTGCCTGCTAGAATCGGACGTCGGTGTACTGCTAGCAGAGTGGCCGCAAGTACTTGGCTGTGACACGCCTAATTCTACACCTTCATTCCTCTCAGTGCATGTTTCAGAGAGGACTGAAGTTATAGTGGGGTTGGAGATCCCAGCTGATGCGATGCAAGGAGAGGTCCGCTTTGTTCTTTGGTGTGGGTCTTTGAGGTAGGCTTGCCAACGAGCTGCATGGCAGGTCAACATATGTCTGGTCAGGCATGTGGTACCCAAGCGGCTGATGTTTTGGCCACGCGATATACGCTTGAGACATATGTTGCAAACAGCAGCTGTGCGATCTGATGCACTAGCCTCAAAAAAGGCCCACACCAAAGAACTTTTTGAATGACGGGCAGAGGCAGCGCCCTGCACAGGCGGAGCTCTGCGGTGTGATTCCGTCGGTGTACTGCCCTTACGCTGGCCACCAAAGGGCATCCTGCCTCGTTGGAGATGTGCCTCCTCCTCATCCTCCTCCTCCTCCTCTCTCCTATTAGGCACCCACGTGGAGTCAGTGACCTCATCATCCCCTCCCTCCTCATCACTGGAGCCAATCTGGCAGTATGCTGCAGCTGCTGGAACATGACTGCCAGATTGGTGTCCTTCTTGAGCATCCCCTCTGTCTGCTCTCACCCTACTGCCTTCCTGTAGCTGGGTTTCATCATCAGACCCTTCGAAACGCTGGGCATCCTCCTGGAGCATGTACCCAACACTGTGCTCAAACAGTTCGGGGGACTCCTCAGGAGGAGGACATGGTGGGTCTAGGGAAGGAGTGACTGATGATGAGTCTGACATTGATACCAGGGAAGAGGACGCTTTGGCAGCTGCTTTGCCAGTACCCTGAGCCTGGGTGAGAGAGGATGAGGAGGAGGAGGAGGGCTTGGTCATCCACTCTACCAAGTCTTCGGCATGATGTGGCTCAACATGTCCAGCTGCCGAAAAGAAGGACAAGCGTGTCCCATGGCCATGTGCTGATGACAATGCACCGCGTCCACGACCAGCACTGTTGCCCCCAGACACAGAGCCTGCTTGCCCTCTTTTATTGCCTCCTGACTGTCTGCCTCTCCTTGTTTGCCTTCCAGACATTCTAATAGATGGCCTGCAGGGAGATGGGAAAAAAGCAATAAGGGCTACCTTCAGGTGTCCTTCTCTGTCCCTTGAAACAAGGACTTGCACAGTGAAAGAAACTGACACTCTCCCTACCTACAGTTTTCTGTCCCTAGAAAAAATGTTTTTTTTAAGCACAATATAGCACAAGGAGAATTCACTCACTGTCCTTCCAGGTCCCTGGAAACAAGGACTTGCACAGTGAAAGAAACTGACACTCTCCCTACCTACAGTTTTCTGTCCCTAGAAAAAATGTTTTTTTTAAGCACAATATAGCACAAGGAGAATTCACTCACTGTCCTTCCAGGTCCCTGGAAACAAGGACTTGCACAGTGAAAGAAACTGACACTCTCCCTACCTACAGTTTTCTGTCCCTAGAAAAAATGTTTTTTTTAAGCACAATATAGCACAAGGAGAATTCACTCACTGTCCTTCCAGGTCCCTGGAAACAAGGACTTGCACAGTGAAAGAAACTGACACTCTCCCTACCTACAGTTTTCTGTCCCTAGAAAAAATGTTTTTTTTAAGCACAATATAGCACAAGGAGAATTCACTCACTGTCCTTCCAGGTCCCTGGAAACAAGGACTTGCACAGTGAAAGAAACTGACACTCTCCCTACCTACAGTTTTCTGTCCCTAGAAAAAATGTTTTTTTCAAGCACAATATAGCACAAGGAGAATTCACTCACTGTCCTTCCAGGTCCCTGGAAACAAGGACTTGCACAGTGAAAGAAACTGACACTCTCCCCACCTACAGTTTTCTGTCCCTAGAAAAAATGTTTTTTTTAAGCACAATATAGCACAAGGAGAATTCACTCACTGTCCTTCCAGGTCCCTGGAAACAAGGACTTGCACAGTGAAAGAAACTGACACTCTCCCTACCTACAGTTTTCTGTCCCTAGAAAAAATGTTTTTTTTAAGCACAATATAGCACAAGGAGAATTCACTCACTGTCCTTCCAGGTCCCTGGAAACAAGGACTTACTTGCACAGTGAAAGAAACTGACACTCTCCCTACCTACAGTTTTCTGTCCCTAGAAAAAATGTTTTTTTTAAGCACAATATAGCACAAGGAGAATTCACTCACTGTCCTTCCAGGTCCCTGGAAACAAGGACTTGCACAGTGAAAGAAACTGACACTCTCCCTACCTACAGTTTTCTGTCCCTAGAAAAAATGTTTTTTTTAAGCACAATATAGCACAAGGAGAATTCACTCACTGTCCTTCCAGGTCCCTAGAAACAAGGACTTGCACAGTGAAAGAAACTGACACTCTCCCTACCTACAGTTTTCTGTCCCTAGAAAAAATGTTTTTTTTAAGCACAATATAGCACAAAGAGAATTCACTCACTGTCCTTCCAGGTCCCTAGAAACAAGGACTTGCACAGTGAAAGAAACTGACACTCTCCCTACCTACAGTTTTCTGTCCCTAGAAAAAATGTTTTTTTTAAGCACAATATAGCACAAGGAGAATTCACTCACTGTCCTTCCAGGTCCCTGGAAACAAGGACTTGCACAGTGAAAGAAACTGACACTCTCCCTACCTACAGTTTTCTGTCCCTAGAAAAAATGTTTTTTTTAAGCACAATATAGCACAAGGAGAATTCACTCACTGTCCTTCCAGGTCCCTGGAAACAAGGACTTGCACAGTGAAAGAAACTGACACTCTCCCTACCTACAGTTTTCTGTCCCTAGAAAAAATGTTTTTTTTAAGCACAATATAGCACAAGGAGAATTCACTCACTGTCCTTCCAGGTCCCTAGAAACAAGGACTTGCACAGTGAAAGAAACTGACACTCTCCCTACCTACAGTTTTCTGTCCCTAGAAAAAATGTTTTTTTTAAGCACAATATAGCACAAAGAGAATTCACTCACTGTCCTTCCAGGTCCCTAGAAACAAGGACTTGCACAGTGAAAGAAACTGACACTCTCCCTACCTACAGTTTTCTGTCCCTAGAAAAAATGTTTTTTTTAAGCACAATATAGCACAAGGAGAATTCACTCACTGTCCTTCCAGGTCCCTGGAAACAAGGACTTGCACAGTGAAAGAAACTGACACTCTCCCTACCTACAGTTTTCTGTCCCTAGAAAAAATGTTTTTTTTAAGCACAATATAGCACAAGGAGAATTCACTCACTGTCCTTCCAGGTCCCTAGAAACAAGGACTTGCACAGTGAAAGAAACTGACACTCTCCCTACCTACAGTTTTCTGTCCCTAGAAAAAATGTTTTTTTTAAGCACACTATAGCACAAGCACAAAACACACTGACACTCTCCCTACCTATCCTTCTCTTTCCCTAAACTAAAGGAATCCAGGTTAAGCAAGAAAGAAATAAAAGTCACTGTCCCTGCCTATGCTGCTCTATCCCTGCTCCGGAACACACTACACTAGGCCGCCGTGCTGGCGGCCTTTTATAGTGTGGGGCGTGTACTAAACACCCTCAGCAATAATTGGCCACAGGCATCCTGCCTGTGGCCAATCATTGCTCTCCTCGCTGCCGGCGCTGTGATTGGCCAAGCATGCGGGGTCACAGTGCATGCTTGGCCAATCACAGCGCCTGGATGACACTGCGATGGCGTAGTGCATTGTGGGCCGTTCGCGTCACTCAAATTTGGCGCGAACGGCCCAAATCGTTCGATCTTCGTCGAACGATCGAACAGCCGATGTTCGAGTCGAACGTATGTTCGACTCGAACACGAAGCTCATCCCTAGTCAGGAGACTAGTTGGAGGACTGAGTCACATAGTCTCAGGGGAGTTGTTCCGTTACCTTAGACCCTGTTGGATTACAAATATTGTTCCTGTATGTGCACCATCGATCATCTGGCATGCGAAGATTCCTTCTCTAGAGACTGAGTTTTAGTTAAGTCAGGCCTGACTGGGAGTTGATAGTACTGTTGGGTGCCATATTGCTAACGTGGACCCAAGCTATATGTTGGTGTGTGTTAGAACTAATTGCGAATTATCATTAACTACTGTTAGTATTACTGCAGGGCTCTGCATGCATGTGTTATATGTAATATTAATTGTTAACCCCCTTTTATCTATAAGTAAACCTTTTACATTTTCTCAAATCTGGTGTTGGAGTCCCTAAATATATATTTTATCACTAGAAGAAAGATATTGTGGGATTGTGTGTAAACTGTTATAGAGTTATATAGAAACACCACCCCTAGACTACAGTAGCTGTGCCAGAGAAGGGCTGCGTAGATTGCCAGGGGTTGGCTGTGCTGTGTACAGGGCCCAAAAGCAAACCAGCGGCTCCCTTAGTTTGGGGGTATCGCTACACGTAGGGGCATTGTTTCCGGGATCCTGTATATGGCAAGCAGATACGCCAAAAGTACCGGCATGGACCCGCTAGAAGTGAAAGTGTGGTGCGAAGCAGCCAGGACAAACCCAGACACGTCAGTGGTCATTAGTCTCCCGGGAGAAGAATGGTCAGTGAACGCGGCAGAGCGACTTGCAGTGTCGCTATCCCCAAATAATATACCAAGGGTGATAGATCTGAAATCAGCCCCAGACACCTCGTTTCAGTATGCACTTATAGAGTGGATGGATGGAGTATCGGGGAACCTTAAAGGACAAAGTGTGCAGTCGCTGGATAACAAAACTTATGGTCTGGCGCACGCAATAACTGTGAAAACGGAGTCACCTCTGCCATCCCCAACGTGATCACCGCCAGGGATACCCCATACATCAGAGAGGCAGAGAAGGATGACACCTCCGGTGACACCCATTACAGCCATATGGCCAGAACTTTTAAATGCTTTGGGAGATCTGCTCACAAAGTGTCAGCAAACAAGTACGGTACACGTAGAGGCCAGCTACCGGAAGCTGAGAACATTTTCAGGGAAGCTGCCCGTCCCTGTAGGGGAAGAAGACTTCGATACCTGTAGAGGCATGGGAGGTGCCTGAAGCGCAGAAGAAGCAGCGCGTGATGGAAAGTCTGAAAGGTGCGGCTGCGGAAGCTGTAAAAAGTCTCCGGTTTGGGAATGCTGCCTGCACGGCTTATGACTGTTTAGCCATGCTACAGGAGGAGTTTGGTCAGTTAGAAAAAGTAACAGAACTGGTGTATCAGTTCGAACACATCTTTCAGCAGCCAGGAGAAAAGCTGTCAGAGTATGTCAGAAGACTGAACAAAATGCTTTGTCAAATCGTGCTAAAAAAAGGGATGGTACCCCAAGCCATAGATGCGGCAAGGATGAAGCAGATATTAAAGGGAGCGCTATGCTCAGATCCAGTCTGGCTCCACTTGAAAACCTCTGGAGGAGGTATGTCGCTGAATTATCCTGATCTGGTAAAGCTCATTAGAGATGAGGAGGCCCTGCAGAAGGATCAGCAAGCAATCAAGGCACATACCGTTGTTGTACCGGTAATGGTCAGATCAGCCATGACCCCTGAAAGAGACTCAGAAGTAGATACCCTTAAGTCACAGATGTCTCAGGTGTTGGAGATGCTGACCTCTTTGATGGCAAAGGATCCGAGGGTCGTAGAGAATAATGGACCGGAGAAGGAGTTGTTCCCAGATACCTCAGCACCCACTTCCCTACAAGACTGGGGGGATGTGGTCTGTTTTAACTGCGGAGGAGTTGGCCATATTGCGAAAGTTTGTTCGAGTCCCAAGATAATGAAGATGAATAATCGCAAGCCGGCGGAAAACTTCAGAGGGCCCCGGTGAAGGAGTCAACCGGGTGCCCATCATCTCCAGTGAGCTCCACTGTACCCAAACTGAATGAGAAGCCCAGAACAAAAAGGAGTAGACCCCCTCAGAAGAAGAACAGTGCTCCTCAGCGAGAATACACACCTAGAAAGAGAAATAATGTCCCTCAGCGGGAATATACACATAAACAGAGGAGGGAGATCAATGCATACCGAGCCCAAGAGGGACTAAAGCCAACAACCAAACACAAGAAAGACAGGACCAAAAAAATAGGGATCAACAGAAAGAGACCCCTTTGAAGTCTCATCCAGAAGAATTGATAGGACCCTCCCCTGTGGTGCCTATTCAAGTGGAGGGAGTCTACACAAGAGCCATCCTAGACACTGGAGCACAGGTGACTCTGTTATACCGGGACTTTTATGATAGACATCCGAGTCACTTGCCCATCCAGAGAACCTCAGTAACCGGGAAGGCTGAAGTGTTTGATACCCTGGCAGTGGTGTGCCCCCGACTGCCTGGAGCCAGCAAGAGCTCCTTAATAATAGGGCCTTAATTATAGGGACAAATACGGATCTGGTCCGGAGGCTTCTGGCTCCTCTGGCAGGAGGAAAGAACCCTACGGTCACCAGAATACACCCGATGTTGAAGACCGCCTATCAGCGACTGGTCTTAGAACACAATGCCCCAGAAGAGGGGGTGGGTAAAGTCTGGAGACTGGAGAAGAAGGGAATAGTGTTGCAGCCCGGTGAAGTAACCTGTCTCAGGGCCACTGTGAAGCTTACTTGGGAGCAACCCGGCCCCATTGTCATGGTGGAACCAGACCCTCAGGAAGAATACTCAGGCTTAGAAGTGATCCCAGAGATGGTTCCGCTGAGAGCTCTGAAGAAGGCACACTGTAAGGTGCCGGTGAGCGTCAGGAATACCACAGGTGTTCCCATGGAGATCCCCGCCAGGATGCTGCTGGGTCAGGTGAGCCCTGCTGCCCCAATTGTCTTATCAGATGTGGAGAAGACAGAGGGAGACAGAACTGTTTGGGAGAAGCTCTGCCTGGAGAACCCGAACCTGCCAAAGGCCTGGAAAGAGAGGGCAAAGGCACAGTTGACCAGATGGAGGAAGATCTTCTCTAAAGATGAGTTCGACGTAGGGTGTGCAAAGAGTGCCACCCATCAAATCCGCCTCCAGGAAGACAAGCCTTTCAGGGAGAGGGTCAGGCGAGTCCCTTTAGCCGACCTTGAAGACCTGAGAGAACAGCTAGCCGAGCTCAAGCGAACCGGTGTTATCCGGGAATCTAGGAGCCCCTATGCCTCTCCAATAGTGGTGGTCCGGAAGAAGTATGGGTCGTTGAGGTTGTGTATAGACTACAGGACTCTCAACCGGAGGACGATACCCGACCAGTATACCACTCCGAGGATAGAGGATGCCTTACAGAGTTTGTCTGGAGCCAGGTGGTTCAGTGTTATGGACCTGAAGAGTGGATACTATCAGATCCCTATGCATCCGGAAGATAAAGAGAAGACAGCCTTCATAACCCCCGTGGGATTCTTTGAATTTGACCGGATGCCCCAAGGCCTGTCTGGAGCCCCTGCCACTTTTCAACGCCTCATGGAGAAAACCGTAGGAGACATGAACCTCATCGAAGTTCTCGTGTACTTGGAGGACATCATTGTCTTTGGGAAGACTCTAGAAGAACATGAGGAAAGACTGGAAAAAGTCTTAAGAAGACTTAGCGAAGAGTGACTCAAGCTTTCGCCAGAGAAATGTCAGTTCTACCAGTCATCAGTCAACTATCTGGGGCACATAGTGTCTGAAGAAGGGGTTGCCACAAACCCTGGGAAGCTGGAGGCAGTTACCTCCTGGCCCCGGCCCACCACGGTGACAGAACTCAGGTCCTTTTTGAGGTTCTGCTCCTACTATAGGAGATTCGTAGAGGGGTTTGCACGGATTGCCAGACCCCTGAATGAACTCGTAAAGACAGAAGAAGAGGATGACTCGGGTCCCAGGAAGCCGGGAGAGTCAGTCAAAGACCAATGGAATGGAAAGTGCGAAGAGGCCTTCCACATGCTGAAGAAGAGCTTAACCACTGCCCCTGTCTTGGCCTATGCAGACCCAAGGAAACCTTATGAGCTCCATGTAGATGCCAGTCATGACGGTCTGAGAGGAGTGCTCTACCAGGAGCATGAAGGGCAACTGCGACCTGTCGCATATGTGAGCAGAAGTTTGACCCCATCTGAAAAAAACTACCCCACACACAAGTTGGAGTTGATGGCTCTCAAGTGGGATGTAGTTGATAAGCTTAAGGACTATCTGTATGGGGCAGAATTCACAGTGAAAACGGACAACTATCCCCTTACTTATCTTTTCACCACAGCAAAACTGGATGCCACGGGCCATCGATGGCTGGCTGCACTGTCTGGATTCAACTTTAGCCTGAAATACAGACCTGGGGCCGGAAATCGTGATGCGTATGCCCTGTCCAGAAGGTCTCATGCTCCCACTATCCGCACAGAAGACTGGACCCAGGTGGCACTGGACGGGGTGTGGGCCCTCTGTCAAGGGGCTGAACTCCAAGCCAGTGGGGGGTCCAGAGCAGAAGAGATAGGGGTCACAGTAGTGGGAGTCCCCAAACAATACTATGGAGTCACTCAGATAGAGGAAGATGATTTACCCAAACTGTCAAAAAAAGTGTGGAGGTGTGATCAGTTGGAAGACCCTTTGGGGAAATTGGCCCTCGAGGCCCTGGAGAGTCAGGATCCAGATAGGCTCTTGCATCACCCTTCAAAGGAAGCTCGTCTGCTGCGGAAGGAGTGGGACAGGTTGCAGGTGCATCAAGGGGTGGTCTACCGAAGGGACCCCTCTGATGACCTGGAAGACAAATGGCAATTGTTCTTGCCTGAGAAGCACCGAGGGACTGTCTTGGCCGCCTTACACGACCATCATGGTCATTTAGGAGCTGAAAGGACCTTCCAACTGGTCAGAAGTCGCTTCCGATCAAAGGGCAGCCCGCAACAAGAGAAACTTCGACCTGAAGGTCCGAATTCAGGAACTGCAACCAGGGGACAGAGTGTTGTTACGAAACTTGGGAATCCCTGGGAAGCACAAGCTTGCAGACAGATGGAGACCGGAGCCATATGTTATTTGTAAGAAGTTACCCAGCCTACCAGTCTATCAGCTGAAGCCAGAGGGAAATGTGGGGCCTTTGAAGACTTGGCACCGGAACCACATACTTCCACTTGCTGAAGCAGTCCGGATGCCCCCTGTGAAGGATTCCTCTGAGCCAACGTCCATCCTGGATACTCCTAGACCAAACACCCGGTCTCAGACATCTCCGTCTGAAGAAGCAGATGCCTCTGAGCCTAGTGAGGATGAAAGTGAAGAGTTGGGATGGCTATGGCCTTCCCAGGCCCCAGTGACTTCTGCTATAGATCTCCCACCTTTGGAAGACACCACAGACAGTACACTGAATGCAGAAGCTACTGAATTTATCCCGTCCAGCCCTCTATCAGACTCATGGGAAGAAGCCCTTGACTCACTCCAAGAGGAGGATCCAAGATGTTCTGTGAACCCTCCTGTCCCTGAGTTAAATGTTTCAGAAACAGTGGAAGCTGACATGTCTGTTCCGGAAGAGGAACCTACAGTGTTGGAGCCAGAAACCCCAAGAGAGAGAAGGGTGAAAAGGGCCATAAGGCCCCCCAGAAGGCTGACTTACCCACAAATGGGGAGGAGCTCGGAGGATATGGTGGCAACTGCCAGGAGGAGTGCAGAAAGCCCTGATCCCTCCACTGTTCATTTGGTGGAGGGCAACCCCAACTCACCCCCTGGCACAGTTAGGCAGGCCACTTATGATAGTGTGACCTGTGGGCGAGGAAGTTCACCCTCTCATTTTTGGTGGGAACTTCCTCTGCCGACATCATACGCAACTTTGTCAAATGTTGTGCGTAGTGTTTGTTGACAGTTATCTTTGGGGACCAAAGAGTTTAAGTGGGGGGAGTGTGTAGCGGGGTCTCCGTTGAGGCCCCATGGACTATGTTGCCCAGAACCCCGTTTGGCACCCAAGGTGCATTGGGCTGCCGCAGAGACTCATGGGTGGGGTATAAAAGGGGAGGGCGAGGCAAAGCCTGGCCTCTTTGGACACCGAGCGGCTGGCAAGAGGACTTCCTCTGCGGACTTGCTGCGAGTGCAAGGCCTGAGGCCTGGGCCTTGCGCACTTCCAGAGAGCCTTCCACCTCGCTGCGGAGCCTGTGCGGCGACAGACATCTACCTGCTTGAGGGACGTCAGTGAACCGGAGATCAGGCGGTGGCAGATCCTGTGTGTGTTGACAAAGCGGTGGGAGTCCCGGACTGGGATCGAGTCCGGAGGGGTGAGAGAGCACCTGCTCACAAACATACTCAAGTATTTTACTAGGCCTATAGACTGCCTTGGCCCATCGGGTGATATTTCCCTTTTCCTGTCAGAAGACTAGTTGGAGGACTGAGTCACATAGTCTCCGGGGAGTTGTTCCGTTACCTTAGACCCTGTTGGATTACAAATATTGTTCCTGTATGTGCACCACCGATCATCTGGCATGCAAAGATTCCTTCTCTAGAGACTGAGTTTTAGTTAAGTCAGGCCTGACTGGGAGTTGATAGTACTGTTGGGTGCCATATTGCTAACGGGGACCCAAGCTATATGTTGGTGTGTGTTAGAACTATTTGCGCATTATCATTAACTACTGTTAGTATTACTGCAGGGCTCTGCATGCATGTGTTATATGTATTATTAATTGTTAACCCCTTTTATCTATAAATAAACCTTTTACATTTTCTCAAATCTGGTGTTGGAGTCCCTATATATATATTTTATCACTAGAAGAAAGGTATTGTGGGATTGTGTGTAAATTGTTATAGAGTTATATAGAAACACCACCCCTAGACTAGCTGTGCCAGAGAAGGGCTGAGTAGATTGCCGGGGGTTGGCTTTGCTGTGTACAGGGCCCAAAAGCAAACCAGCGGCTCCCTTAGTTTGGGGGTATCGCTAGATGTATATTTATTGGTGTGCGCAAAAGTTATAGCGTCTACAAAATAGGGCATATATTTATGGCATTTTTATTATTATTATTTTTTTACTAGTAATGGCAGTGATCTGCAATTTTTTATTGGGACTGTGACATTGCAGTGGACAGATTGGACAATTTTGACACTTTTTTGGGATCATTGACATTTATACAGCGATCAGTGCTAAAAATAGCCACTTATTATTGTTCAAATGTCATTGGCAGGGAAGGAGTTAAAACTACGGGCGATCAAGGGATTAAATGTGTTACCTAGGGAGTGTTTATAACTGTGGGGGGGATGGGACTGCCTGGGGGAGGAGACCGATCGTTGTTCCTAAGCAGCAGGAACAACTGATCAGTCTCCTCATTCCTGACAGAACTGTTTACATTGACAGACCTTCCGTTCTGTCTCTCTCAGGAGCGATTATGAGTGCCTATTTAATTACATTACATATTTAAGTACAAATTTCACCTGTGACATGGATTCTGGGGAGTGAGCTGTGTGTACCTAGATACTAATTTTACCAGTGACATGGATACTAGGGAGTGAAGTATGTTGGTTGTAGTATAGATTTCACTTGACTTGTGACATCTATACTGGAGAGTGAGGTATATGTCCTGGAAAGTAGCTCATCAATGACATAGATCAGTGGTCCTTAAACTACTGCCCGCGGGCCGCATCCGGCCCGCCAGTGTGATTTACCTGGACTGCCCCTTTAACATCGCAACAATCCCCCTCCCCTCTGCTACCTTTATCACACAAGACGAGAAACATGACAGGTCCGGACAAAGGGCGGGACCTTTGGAGTTAAGAAGCCGGTGATTGGTTACTAGGCAGCGGGACGGTCCTAACAATCAATCCCTTTCCTTTCACTTGCAAAGTCCCGACCTTTGTCCGGACCTGCCCTTCTTCACGTCTTGTGTGATTATGATAGCAGTGGGGAGGAGGGGTGCTATGATATTATATGCAATATAGATGGGGGGATCTGTGATTGGGGGGATCTGTTGTGGAAGAGTCTGTGATGGGGAGTCTGTTATGGGGGGATCTATTATGGGTGGAGTCTGATATGGGGAATCTGTGATGGGGGAGTCTGTTATGGGGGGAGTCTGTTATGTTATGGGGGAGTCTGTGATGGGGAGTCTGTGATGGGGGGATCTGTGATGGAGGGATATGTGATGGGGGATCTGTGATGGAGGGATCTGTGATAAGGGAGTCTGTGATGGGGGGATCAGTGATGGGGGGAGTCTGTTGTGGGGGAGTCTGTTATGGGGGGATCTGTGATGTGGGGAGTCTGTGATGGGGGAGTCTATTATGGGTGAGTCTGTTATGGGGGATCTGTGATTGGGGGGGAGACTGTGATGGGGGAGTCTGTGATGGGGGAGTCTGTGATGGGGGGAATATGTCATAGGGGGATCTGTGATGGGGGAGTCTGTTATGGGGGATCTGTTACGGGGGGGGCTCTTTGATGGGGGTGTCTGTTACGGGGGGGTTTTGTGATAGAGAGGAGTTTGTGTTGGGGGGCTTTTTGATGGGGGGAATCTGTGATGGGGGATCTGTGATGGAGAGGAGCCTGTGATGGGGGGGTTCTGTGATGCAGAGGGGGTTCTGTGATGGGGAGGGGGGTCTGTGATGGGGAGGGGGAGGGGATCTGTGATGAGGGGAGTCTGTGAAATACTGATATGTTTATGTTGATTAAAATTGTTTTTTATTTTAAATATTAAATTGTTTTTTGCTGTTTTTTTGCACTACAAATAAGATGTGTGCATAGGAATTTGTTCATATTTTTTTAAACTATAGTCCGGCCCCCCAACAGTCTTAGGGACCGTGAACTGGCCCCCTGTTTAAAAAGTTTGAGGACCCTTGAGCCTTGACATAGATACTGGGGAGTGATTGGTGTATACCAGTGGACTCCAAATTTTCTAAACAAACGCCCAGTTTTCTGTCCTTCAGACTTTAGGGGGGCCAGACTGTGGCTATTGAGTTTAGGAAAGGTCCCAAAGTCAGTGGGTAAAAAAACCATCTTTGGTGTCGATGGAAAGAATTGTGCCTCTTTGTTGGTGTCATTGGGCCCCATTGTTGGTGTCATTGGGAGCAATTGTGCCCCACTGTTGGCGTCATTAGGAGGAATTGTGCCCTTTTATTGGTGTCAGTAGGGGAATTATGTCCCACTGTTTGTATAAGTAGGTGAAATAGTGCCAGATAAAAGCCTCCTGGGCTGCAGTTTGGAGACCACTGGTGTATACTAAGGCCCCTTTCACACTGGGGCGGTTTGCAGGCGCTATTTTGCTAAAAATAGCGCCTGCAAACCGAGCCTAAACAGCGGCTCCTTTCTCTCCAATGTGTGACTGTTAAAAAAAAGTCCTGCTAGCCGCATCTTTGGAGCGGTGAGAGGAGCGGTGTGTTTACCGCTCCTCCACCACTCCTTCCCATTGAAATGAATGGGATACCGCGGTAATACCGCCCGCAAACCGCGGCTGTAACCCTTTTTCGGCCGGTAGCAGGGGTTAAAACCACACCGCTAGTGGCCGAATACCTCTGCAATCGCGACGGTGTAGCGCCGCTAAAAATAGCGACGCTATAGCGCCACTGCCCCCACCGCCCCAGTGTGAAACTGGCCTAAGGGATAAATTAGCCTGGTGACATGGACACTGGAAGTGAATTTCTTGTACTGAGGGGCAGTTCTCAGTGAAGATTTATCCTGGACTCTGCTGCCTCTACATGCCTGAAATTAGTGATCTCTGAAAGTGCAATTTCTATGGATAGTAAAGTTTGCATTGGCTTTCTTTTTAGGGGTTTAGTGCTGTAATTCATAGCAACCAATCAAACATTACAAGATGGATTTATGCAATCTTCAAAGGGTAGTGCATTTTATACTTAGTGCTTTGCTACTTGTTCTATTTTATTTAATAAGTGTATTTCATAACACATGAAAAGTGCTAAAGCTTGGTATTTCGTTTGGATTAGGAAACGTAAGAATATTTATGTTTCATGCGGATAAGAGCTTACATGTTTAATGTACATTGTTAAAAATATTGTACTACGCATTCTCTGAATTGGTATGACTGCATTGGATATTTGCACAAGCTTTTTGTGTTATTAAATAGCAGTGGACTGCTTCTTAGTAATGTGTGCTTTGTGTCACACTGGCCAAGATTTTAAATTCTGTCGAATTTTAACTATTGAAATTGCATATGAAACTCACATCGCCGCTTCTGGATTAGGTATTGTGAGGGGGTTAGCTCGGCAGCGGGTGTGTGTGACCCCCGGGATGGGCTCCCCACACAAAAACAGGCCCAGCAAACGGAGGTTGTGGTTTTCAAAATCAAAAAAAAAGGTGCGGTTTATTTTCTATTTACAGTGACAAAACACAGCAAAGCCAAAAGAAACATATAAACAAAATAAATCCTGGTCAACTTGACCTCTGACTAAACATACAGGTTTCCTAACTAACAACTGGGATCAGCCTAGTGCTGTCCTAGTCCCTAAGTCCCTGGTTTTAAATGTCCAAGCAAATAGCCACACAGGCTTTTTCTCACCGCACAGGGGTTCACTCTCCCTAGACAGTCCACACAGGTCTGGTTCCAGGCATGAGCTAACATCTAATGAAGCTGGGAGTTCTTATAGAGGCCTAAATGAGCTGACAAGCTTCAGCTGGCCTCATCAACTCCCTGCCTGCACGACGCCCAGCCCTCTCCCTAGAGGTATGAGTCATCCATGAGCCCACTAGCCTTAGCTGGGCTTATACAACTCTCCACCTAGTTGTATAAGTCGGCGTAAAGCCTGAATCTGGGCGAAATATATCTACCCCCCTGGATGCAACCAGGTGACTTTACCTTCCTGCTGTCACATACCCCCCCCCTCTTGTTTTAACCTCGGGGTTGGAACACCAGCAATTAGGCATTCATGTACTCGAGACAAAGCATCCACATTCCCCATTTGAACGCCAGGGCGATGCTTTACTGTGAAGTTGAATTCCTGGAGGGCCAGGAACCACCTATTCACTCTTCTATTTGTTTCCTTGTTTTGAGCCATCCACTTTAACGGAGCGTGATCCGTAACCATGTCAAAGTGCCTACCTAGCAGGTAGTACCGAAGGGAATCTAGAGCCCACTTCACCGCTAAACACTCCTTTTCAACGGTGGCGTAATTTACCTCATGGGACTTCAACTTCCTGCTGAGGTAAATGACTGGGTGCTCTTCCCCGTTCCAGACCTGGGACAATACTGCTCCTAACCCCACATCTGACGCATCACTTTGTACGACAAAGTCTTTAGAGAAGTCGGGTGAGTACAACACTGGCTGGCTACATAAGGCTTGTTTCAAGAATTGGAATGCTGCCTCAGCCTCGGGGGTCCATTTAATCATGACCGACCCTTTCCCCTTCGTTAGGTTGGTTAGGGGCACAGCCTTAGAAGCAAAGTGGGGAATGAATCGCCGATAATACCCAGCGATTCCCAGAAAGGCTCGTACCTGCTTCTTGCTGTTGGGACGTGGCCAACTCTGGATGGCCTCGACTTTGTTGAGTTGGGGTTTTATTACTCCCCTCCCAATGGTGTACCCAAGATATTTGGCCTCCTCCTGCCCAATGGTACACTTCTTGGGGTTAGCCTTAAACCCCGCTTCCCGAACAGAGTCCAGGACTGCTTGCACTTTTGGCAGATGTGAGGCCCAATCTGTGCTATGGACAATTACGTCATCCAGGTAAGCCGCAGCATACTTCCGATGGGGCCTCAGCATCTGGTCCATTTTCCGCTGGAATGTGGCCGGCGCATTCTGTAACCCGAACGGCATTCTTTTATATTGGAACGCCCCGTCTGGGGTTACAAATGCGGTTTTCTCTTTGGCCAATTTGGCCAGGGGGATTTGCCAATACCCTTTTGTGAGGTCAAGAGTCGTCATGTATCGGGCTGTTCCCAGCCGGTCGATCAACTCATCTATACGTGGCATGGGGTAGGTGTCAAATTTTGTAACTTTGTTCAACTGACGAAAATCGTTACAAAATCGCCAGCTCCCATCCGGTTTAGGCACCAACACAATGGGACTAGACCAATCACTTTGGGACTCCTCTATCACCCCTAAGTTCAGCATTTTCTGTACTTCCTCCCGTATTGCCTCCCGTCGGGCCTCTGGGATCCGATAGGGTTTTAACTTCACCCTTTCACCGGGCGGGGTAATGATGTCATGCTCTACCCCAAATGTTTGTCCCGGCAGCTCAGAGAATACCTCCTTGTTGCGAAGCACAAACTCCTTAACCTCCTGTTGTTGGGGTTGTGACAAGGTGGCTGCTATTCCAACCTCAGGAATCACGCAACCAGTTTGAGCTGGTGACCAAGTGTCTGCGACTAGGGACTCTCTATCCCTCCAGGCTTTCAACAGATTAACGTGATAGATCTGTTCGGGCTTTCGCCTTCCTGGTTGTCTGACCTTGTAATTCACTTCACTCACTTTTTCCATTATCTCGTAGGGGCCTTGCCATTTGGCAAGGAATTTACTTTCAACCGTAGGGACAAGTACCAGTATCCTATCCCCCGGGGAAAAGGTACGGGTCTTGGCTCCACGGTTGTACACTCTCTGCTGTGCTAACTGCGCTTGGGCCAAATGTTCCTTCACGATGGGCATTACCTGTGCAATTCGGTCTTGCATCAGGGCGACATGCTCAATCACACTCCTGTGGGGAGAACTCTCACTTTCCCAAGTTTCCTTGGCAATATCCAACAGCCCTCTTGGGTGTCTCCCATACAGTAACTCAAAGGGGGAGAATCCCGTAGAGGATTGGGACACCTCCCTAATAGCAAACATCAGATAAGGAAGTAGACAGTCCCAATCCTTTCCATCTCTATCCACCACTTTCTTCAACATTTGTTTTAGGGTTTTGTTGAATCTTTCAACCAGCCCATCGGTTTGGGGGTGATACACAGATGTACGTAATTGCGCCACTTTGAACAATTTACACAGCTCCTTCATAACCCGGGACATAAAGGGTGTACCTTGGTCCGTAAGCAGTTCTTTACAAATACCCACCCGGCTAAACACAAGAGATAGCTCTTTGGCTATGGTTTTGGCCGAGGTATTTCGGAGAGGGATCGCTTCTGGATAACGGGTGGCATAGTCCATTATAACTAATATGTACTGGTGCCCCCTAGCGGACTTGATTATAGGACCTACCAAATCCATGGCGATCCTCTCAAACGGGACCTCAATGATGGGTAGAGGGACCAGCGGGCTACGGAAATGTGGCATCGGGGCCGACCTCTGACACACAGGGCAGGAGGAACAATAATTTTCTATGTCCTTCATCACCCCCGGCCAATAGAATCTCTGTAATACCCTCTCTCGGGTTTTCTCTGTCCCCAGATGACCTCCAAGAATGTGCCCATGGGCCAACTCCAACACCAACTTCCTGTAAGGTTTGGGCACCACAAGCTGCTCAACGGTTTCTTCTGCCCTTTTTGCCACCCGATACAGTAGGTCCTTCTCTACGCTGAAGTATGGGTAAGTGCAGGTATTATCTGGGTTCACTAACTCGCCATCTATTTTCACTACGTTTTCGCGTGCCTTTATTAGGGCGGGGTCTTTCAACTGTTCTGTGGCAAAGTTTTCCCTGTGAACCTCAAGATCAGAAAACTCCACAGACGGTAGGTTTTCGTCTGAGGAGGTGGGCTCCTCTCCAGTTTCTTGAGTCTCCCCTGCCAATACTGATAAGGGAAATTCCGGAGAGTCCTCACCACTCTCAGGGGAGTTCTGGCTATCACATTCCTGGTACATAGGGGCACCAGTGGGGGGCTCAGGATCATCCCACAGTTCCCAGAACTTCGGAAAATCCCTTCCCACAATGGCGTCATACGGTAACTGAGATACTAAGCCCACTGGATGAGAGAGGGTACCTTTGGGGGTCTCGAAACACACTGTAGTCACTGGATACTCTCGGGTGTCCCCATGCACACAAATAACAGCTACCTTGCTATTCCCAGAGACCTCTGTTTTTACTAACTCAGCCTTTATCAGGGTCACAAGGCTACCTGAATCCAGCAATACCACAACATTTCTACCATTAACACACATTTTGCATAAATGTTTCTCAATTCCTCGAATGGCAGTGCATGCGACTGTCGCACACAGCGACTGACGTCTGCCCGTCAGAAAGTCACACTGCATGGGTTCCTCCACAACCGGGCAATTGGCTGCAATATGTCCCGCTTGCCGGCAGCGGTAGCAAACGATCCTTCTTGCCGCCTCTTGAGCCGCTGATTTCCCAGGCTGTTCTCGCCAAACTTGGGGTAGAGCTCCCACCCTCTCACTCTCTCCACCCTTACCCCTTGGAATCCTCTTATCCGCCCCTGGGGATGGTCTGGTCTTAGGGTGGAAAGTCCGAGTGTCTCTGGAAGAGGCCGTCAGGTTCTCTGTAGCCAAGTATTTCTCCACACGATCCACAAGACCATCGGCCGTCTCTGGGTCTCCATGGCTTACCCAGTTTTGGATGGCAGTAGGAAGAGCTCTCAAAAACCGATCCATTACAACACGTTCCACAATCTTTGGTGCGGACAAAGTCTCTGGCTGTAGCCACTTTCTGCTCAGGTGAATGAGATCATACATTTGAGACCTGGGGGGTTTTCCAAGCTGGAAAGTCCAGTTATGCACACGCTGAGCCCGGACAGCCTGGGTGACACCCAGCCTTGCCAATATCTCAGCTTTTAGCATCACATAGTCTTTTGCTTGGTCAGGCTCTAGGTCATAGTAAGCCTTCTGCGATTCACCAGTTAACAGAGGAGCCACCAGTCCAGCCCACTGCTCCTCAGGCCACTTTTCTCTTTCAGCAGTCCTTTCAAATGTGGTCAAAAATACCTCTGGATCATCCTCTCCAGTCATTTTTGTCAATAAACGACTCACCCCAAAGGACGCGGTATTAGTGGGACGGCTTTCCTCACTGGTCTGCGGACGTTGCTGCATTACTGCTTCCATTTGTTGTAGTCTCTGCTCTTGCTTCTGTAACAGGTCTATGAAGCGGGCCTCAGATTGCTGCTGGGCTTGTTGCTGAGCTTCCAGACTCTGTTGGTGAGCTTGCTGCTGGGCTGCAAGGCTCTGTTGATGAGCTTGCTGCTGGGCTGCAAAGTTCTGTTGTTGAGCTGCAAGGCTCTTTTGCAAACCTGCATTTGTCTGCTGTTGATTGGCATTTGCTAGAGCCAGCTGCTTCAGTATCTCCTCCATGCTGGCTTAAAAAAAACTGCCACTGGTTCTCCACCAACTGTGAGGGGGTTAACTCGGCAGCGGGTGTGTGTGACCCCCGGGATGGGCTCCCCACACAAAAACAGGCCCAGCAAACGGAGGTTGTGGTTTTCAAAATCAAAAAAAAAGGTGCGGTTTATTTTCTATTTACAGTGACAAAACACAGCAAAGCCAAAAGAAACATATAAACAAAATAAATCCTGGTCAACTTGACCTCTGACTAAACATACAGGTTTCCTAACTAACAACTGGGATCAGCCTAGTGCTGTCCTAGTCCCTAAGTCCCTGGTTTTAAATGTCCAAGCAAATAGCCACACAGGCTTTTTCTCACCGCACAGGGGTTCACTCTCCCTAGACAGTCCACACAGGTCTGGTTCCAGGCATGAGCTAACATCTAATGAAGCTGGGAGTTCTTATAGAGGCCTAAATGAGCTGACAAGCTTCAGCTGGCCTCATCAACTCCCTGCCTGCACGACGCCCAGCCCTCTCCCTAGAGGTATGAGTCATCCATGAGCCCACTAGCCTTAGCTGGGCTTATACAACTCTCCACCTAGTTGTATAAGTCGGCGTAAAGCCTGAATCTGGGCGAAATATATCTACCCCCCTGGATGCAAGCAGGTGACTTTACCTTCCTGCTGTCACAGTATTTAAAGTGAAACTCCACCTTTTATCCTCACTAAGATAATAAAGCAATTAGAGATAATATGTAAATTGGTCTCATGCATGTCAATCACTAATATGTCTTATAAGCTTTTACATGTTACAGTAATTTCAGAAGTCATTTTCAATATTTTTAAATCTGAAGCTTTCATTAAAGCAAAATGAAATCCAAATGTGAGCAGGCATCTCATTATTACAGAAGAGACATGCCATGCCAGGTTGGGGCTACCCAAGTGCTGTAAAGATATAGCAAACATGCAAGCATGAAGTTTCATCTCTATGGACCATGAGCCACCATAGAAGGTGAGCACACTGATTTACGTGAGTACATAAAAGAACAACAAAGCAAAACAATGGCTCAGCTTAACCCCTTCATGACCAGGGTCAAAACAAACCTTAAAGTAATGTAGCGCCTGCCCCTCTTCTCTCTCTGTGCGGCTCACACTGTCTCTCGTCTAGGGGTATCTGGTAGGGTGGAGAGAGAGAGAGCGGGTGGGCTACGCCTAGCCTCCACCACATGGGAATGCCTGTAGTATCAGCAATGTCCTGTTTACCTTCGGGTCTGTGCCGTGCACCCGGATCCTCCCTCCAAGAGTCACCGTGAACTTCGTCCGCCAGGAAGTGAAGAGTCCTTGAACCGCTGAGATGTCTTTGGAGAGCATGTCAAATACCTGCGGGCGTGTGGGACCTTAAGGTGGGTCCACACGAAGTCATTATACCAGCGCTCTCGGTACACCTCCACTTCGTAGAGTAACTCCTTGGGAAGGTATGGATATTCCCACCCGTAATCAGCAGCAACTTTCTGGCCGAAGAGTCTCTGAAGCCTTGACAGCGGAGGCATTGTGGCTTTGTCCCCTTCGCCGGGCAGAACTATAGAGTCCGGATGGCGAGGGGCCTTGACCACTTCTGGTTGGGGCATAGGTGCCCGTAGTATCAACTTCTGCTCCCCGGTCCCTGATGCAGGCGGCACCGGAGATGTAGAGGCGGGCTGGGGACGGGACCCCTGTCCAGGTGCTGGTGCCTCCACCCGGGGTGTACTCTCCCCCGTGGACATGGGTGAATCTCGAGGCCTTCGGAATGAAGCTAGCGGCACTTTGTCCCAGCCCTTTTCTGCAAACAGTTCGTCAATGGCTGTGTCATCTCCCACATCAGAGAGCGACTCCAGATCCGAAGTATCACACTCCTCCGCGGGTATGTAGCCCGTTGTAGAGACAGAGCTAACACCTCCCTCGGACATACTGGGCCATGCCATCTTCGCCCTTACACCAAGTCTCTTTGCCCGGCTTACCTCGGCCTTTACTTGAAGCAGGACGTCCGGAACACCCGTCAACGGATCCGTCTAGGCCTGGCGTAAGCTGGCAAGATGGTCCGCCACCACCACTGGTCGGGGCCACCATGCTGGTTCTCTTCTTCAGTGGCGGACGCTGTGAGACAGTGGTGACCGAGTCAGCATCCTCGGATTTCTCCCGTTGAGTTTTAACGACCTCCTCCTCGGTCGCTGCAGTGTGAGCTGGGATGGCTTTTACAACAGTAATTCCTCCTCTGCGAGTAGTGTTACCTAAAGCCCGGCCTGGGTAGATGGTTCTCGGCCTGTCTACTACTGGATCCACCTCGAACAGGAATTCCCCACAGGCTTCACATTGTCCGAAGGGCTTCAGGTGGCACACTAGTCCCAAGCACCCGGGACAAATTACACCCAGGGCCTCTACGTCCATGCACGAATACAGGGCGAATCGACCCCTTGGCTTCAGCCAGATCCCGGTATCCGTTATCGGAGCAGCAGCAGTCATCGTGGTAGTAGCAGGGTGAACTGGAATCCATGAAGTATGTCCAAACCTGGTGACTTGTTGCTGGTCCATCACGCACTGCAGAGTTTTCGCGCCAATGTCCCACGTGTAGCCCTCTCACGTATTGGACTCCTCCCCTTTGCTCCAGTTCGTGGGCTTTTTCACTTTCTTTGGATGAGCCACGCCCACGAACTAAGCGGCGGGGGTTGTGTCTGTTGGCGCAGTGCAATTAGAAGCCCCCACGTGTAGTACCTCACACGGCTGGGCCTCCCCCCGTTCACCGCTCTTCCTGCGCGGGCCTTTCCCTTGTCTAGGGTCAATTTCACGACTTCGAGCAGGGCTGCACTTTGGCCTATTCAGTTAACTCATCCAGCAGACTTGTTCAATACTGTGATGCACAACACAATCCCGGATGAGCCCCCACGTGTAGCGCCTGCCCCTCTTCTCTCTCTGTGCGGCTCGCACTGTCTCTCGTCTAGGGGTATCTGGTAGGGTGGAGAGAGAGAGAGAGCGGGTGGGCTACGCCTAGCCTCCACCACATGGGAATGCCTGTAGTATCAGCAATGTCCTGTTTACCTTCGGGTCTGTGCCGTGCACCCGGATCCTCCCTCCAAGAGTCACCGTGAACTTCGTCCGCCAGGAAGTGAGCCTCACACCATTAAAGTCCAACACTCCTTTATTAGAACACATCATACAGGGACTTCCTTGATAGTTAGGACAGAAAAGGAGGTGTGAGTGTGAATAGGCCCAGACACAAATTCGCTCCTCCACTCTCCTCCTGGAGAGTGGGATATGGTCTCCGCACGAGAGGAAGGGGATCCTTCTGGACGGTCTCCGACAAGAGACTCACCCGTCACCGGCAGTCTGCTGCACCGGGTCTTCGAGTGAGGAGCTCTCCCCGGTCCATTGCGTCTTACTCAGATTCAGGCCTCCATCCCCGAAGTGCCTTAGGACCCTTCCCTCGCGGAACTCAGTGTTGGGCACTGAGCTCCGGACCTTCTTGCAAGTACCTCACCCCAGGGCTGAAGGTGCCTGGGGTGGAACACGATCTCCGTTGGTCCTCTAGGCCGAGGCCTCCTAGAGGACGAGCACGAACCCACGTCCGCAAGCTGAAGGTGCTTGGGACGAAGACCCCCTGACCAAAATGGCCGGCCCCTTTTATCCCCTCTCCCAGCAAGCACGGCGGGTTCCCCGCCCCACCATACCGCTACCGAAAGAGGACAAAAAGGAGACTCGACACACAGTGATATTCGTCCCTCCGGCCACGGCGGCAGCGCCACCTCGTGGACTGCCGGGAACATAGCACTGATGTCACAGCTAGATTCAAAAAATGCACCCGGGAAAGTAAGTACCCGCTACAGTAATATTAAAGTCTTGTTTTTTTTTTTAATAACAAACATGTCATACTTACCTGCCCTGTGCAGTAGTTTTGCACAGAGCAGACCTGATCCTCCTCTTCTCAGGTCCCTCGCCGGCGCTCCTGGCCCCTCCCTCCAGCTAAGTGCCCCCACAGCAAGCAGCTTGCTATGGGGGCACCTTGGCCAAGCTGCTGCTCTGTGTGTCCATTCAGACACAGAGCCACAGCTCAGCCCCGCCCTCTCTCTCTCTCCTCATTGGCTCACTGGCTTTGATTGCAGCAGCAGGAGCAAATGGCGCCCCCCTGCCTCAGGCATATATATATACTATATTGCTAAAAGTATTGGGACGCCTGCCTTTACACGCACATGAACTTTAATGGCATCCCAGTCTTAGTCCGTAGGGTTCAATATTGAGTTGGCCCACCCTTTGCAGCTGTAACAGCTTCAACTCTTCTGGGAAGGTTGTCCACAAGGTTTAGGAGTGTGTCTATGGGAATGTTTGACCATTCTTCCAGAAGTGCATTTGTGAAGTCAGGCACTGATGTGGGCGAGAAGGCCCGGCTCTCAGTCTCCTCTCTAATTCATCCCAAAGGTGTTCTATTGGGTTGAGGTCAGGACTCTGTGTAGGCCAGTCAAGTTCCTTTACCTCAAACTCGCTCATCCACACTATATTGCTAAAAGTTTTCCAAATTATTTGGTGGAGGGGAATTATAGTGTAGGTTTGTTTATCAGAGGTTAGGCCTGGCCCCTTAGTTCCAGTGAAGGGAACTCTTAAGGCGTCAGCGTACCAAGACATTTTGGACAATTTCATGCTCCCAACTTTGTGGGAACAGTTTGGGGATGGCCCCTTCCTGTTCCAACATGACTGCGCACTAGTGCACAAAGCAAGGTCCATAAAGACATGGATGAGCAAGTTTGGGGTGGAGGAACTTGACTGGCCTGCACAGAGTCCTGACCTCAATCCCACAGAACACCTTTTGGGATGAATTAGAGCGGAGACTGTGAGCCAGGCCTTTTCGTCCACATCAGTGCCTGACCTCAAAAATGCACTTCTGCAAGAATTGTCAAACATTCCAATAGACACACTCCTAAACCTTGTGGACAGCCTTCCCAGAAGAGTTGAAGCTGTTATAGCTGCAAAGGGTGGGCCAACTCAATATTGAAACCTACAGACTATGGCTGGGATGACATTAAAGTTCAAGTGCGTGAAAAAGCAGGCGTCCCAATACTGTTGGTATATAGTGTATATGTGGCACCCAGGTTTAAGGCCTACTTCACACCTATGTATTTTTTAGTGCATTTTCAGTTTTGCAGAAACACATTACAGTCCATTTAACATGGTTTCCTATGGGTCATGTTCACATCTATGCATTTTATGGAAAGGCCAGGGTCCACTTTTCTGGTTTTTGGTTCCATAGACTTCAATGGAAGTGCTTTGAAAAACGCAAAATGCACCTGGAATATGCAACCTGCATAAGTGTGAACCAGGTCTGAAGCCCACTTCCTAGATGCAACATATATGTGTTATGTTGTGATAAAGAGATTAATAAATAATTGATACCAACAACTGCATAAACATATACCGTATAAACTTGAGTATAAACCTACCCGAATATAAGCTGAGGTACCTAATTTTACCACACAAAACTGGGAAAACATATTGACTCAAGTATAAGCCTAGGGCGGGAAAATGCAGCAGCTACTGGGTAAACAATTCCCATCTGCAGCCTCACTGTGCCCATTTGCAGTTTAATTGTGCCCATTTGCAGTCTAATTGTGCCCAGTTGCAGTCCCACTGTGCCCAGTTGTAGTCTCACTGTGCCCATTTGTAGTCTCACTGTGCCCATTTGCAGCCGTACCTTTCATTACTAAAACAGCGTGTGTCTCCCGCTGTGTAATGCAGTCTGTTCGGCCGTCCATTGAAACAAAGCCCAGCCTCCTCCTCATCCGTCCGTGATAGAGGAACACTGATACGATGCTGGGAAACTGTATCAGTGTTCCGCCTATCACAGACGAGGCTCACTCGACTATAAGCCGAGGGGGAGTTTTTCAGCCTAAAAAATGGGCTGAAAAACTCGACTTATACTCGAGTATATACGGTAATCAAAAGCTTCTTGACTTTTTGGGAAGAGACTGGAATCTTAGTGAACTTGGCTAAACGCTGTGGTACTCATGGGATTGCTCCACCTTGCATGTAGTGTTTTACGGTTATGGGTAGAGTCCCTTTACACAGGAATTGTTCCCAGTGATGTTCACACCTCAGATGTTTTCAGATGACATTGTGATTGCCGTTTTAAGCATGGCACCCTGTGCTCATACCCAGCTTCATGTAGTCTTGACAAAGAACTAGGGCCATGGTTGATTGGCAAACAAGAAACCAAACCATCTTCAAATGTTTCCCAGACTGGACCTCTGAATTGAAATTGAAAGTTTTAGTTGAGCTTAGTCTTCAAACGAGTATGCAAAATAAAACTGGGACTATAAACACATCAGTAATCATAAATGATGCCTTTGATTTGAAGCACCCTCTCCAATCTCTGAGTTGTTTCTAACCACTAAGGTGATGATAACGAGTATCTCCAGCAGTCAGGGGCACTTTTTACTCCACAGGGCCTGATCCTTTCTTGCTATTAGGCAAAAATTCAAGTACCGCATGCGCCACTGTCATTATTTAATAAGTATCTCAGCAGGCTCTGGCACTTCAGCTAACCAATACATGTTAGGAGTTCTCTCATTCAACCCAACAGGCTGAACAAGAGCAATCAACAGATTACCCTGTCCACGCTAAACAGCAGGGATGGAGCAATCTCTCCTGCTGGCTATTGTATTCTTGGATGTCAGACTACCCAAACAATGACTGCATCTGCCGGAAATTATTAGTCTAGCTCCTTTCTATTTTTTTTTTGTCTAAATCTGACAAAATGGGTAGTACTGACAGCGCCAACCACAGCTAAAATTTTGGCCAATTCAGCAAAAATCTGACAAAATTCAAACCCTGTATGGCCATCTTTAGACAGCTCAAGCAAGATGAGAATATTTTTAGTAGGATATGCTCACTCACCAATGGTGATAACAAGCATTTTCAATAAGGGGGGCATGACCACTCTTCTTTATAACCCAATAGCAACAGCTATATGCATGGAGATTGATAGCCTATTGAAAAATAGAACATGTTTCACTTAGGATGAGCACAGATCTCTCTATGATTGGGAAATTAGGTATTTTTCCTTGGCTTATATGCAATAGCATTTGTATGACATCCAAGCCCTTAATCAAGGGCCAACATACGAAAACCAATTACCTTGCTGTTTTTATTAATGGCCAATAATGGATGTTCAAGATCGCTGCCAAATTGAATTTGGTTTTCGTATGTTGGCCATGCAAGTCACACCATTGATTAAAGTGGTTGTAAACCCTCCCACATAACCTTTGCACATATTAATCATCAGTGAATACAGTGCAAATCGCTGTGTGTAGATGTCACTATACCTCCTTGCGCATTTTCTCCCTGATTCAAGGCATTCTCTTTGTGCCGTAAGTCCAATAATAAATCCATTAGTAAGTATGCTGTGTCCTTCATTTCCCCTCTTTGCGGCACTTCCCCGAGATACCGCAAGATTTCAGTCCCATTCAGAAGGGCCTGATACCCATGGGACCTTAATAGTCAAACAGGTCTGCTATGATAGGTGGGACACGGTTACCAAAGAAATCCCAGAGCTAGAATGAGGCTCGGCTAAGGAAGCATCATGCAAGCGCGAGATTACAGCTAGGAATAGAAGAAAGGGCGGAAGTATATTACACTGCGGACTCGGAAAACCATACTTACATACTTACATGTAGGATTTAGGGGACCCTTCTATAGAGCCATACAACACCTATACTCGAACCCATTCTCCCAGGTCAGGACCCCCTTCGCCTTGTCCGCTCCGCTACCAGTGCAGAATGGCACCAGACAGGGGTGTCCGCTCTCGCCCCTGCTCTTTGCACTATGTGTTGAACCCCTAGCAGCAACAATCCGTAATAACCAGGACATTAAGGGCATAAGGGTACGGGACAGGGAGTTTAAAATCTCCCTGTTCGCAGATGACATCATTCTCTCATTAATCCAACCCAGAACCTCCCTTCCAATCCTTCAAGCGGAACTAGATCGCTATGGGGCTCTATCGGGATATAAAATGAATGCCTCTAAGTCGGAAGCCCTCCCAATCAATACATCTGAGGGGGAGGTTGTGCACCTGAAAGCTAATTTCCCCTATAGCTGGAAATCTACCGCCCCCTAAAGTACTTGGGAATTAATATCACCCCGCAATACTCTACCCAATACCAGGAAAACTTCCCCCCTCTTTTTCACAATATCGGGACCCTTCTCCAGCAATGGAAAAAACATCACATATCCTTACTCGAAAGGATCGCATTTGTGAAGATGACGATCCTCCCGAAACTATTGTATCTCTTTCAGACCCTACCCATTCCCGTCCCCTATGGCCAACTGAAACACTTACAAGCAGACCTACTGCAATTCACCTGGAACTACAGGAGGCATAGAATCCCACATTCGGTACTGCAAGCAGCTAGGTCGGATGGTGGCCTAGCCTTCCCTAACCTCACTAAATACTACCAGGCGGCACAACTGAGGGCGATAACTTCTTGGTTTACATTACGTTCTTATAATAAATGGACCGAGAAAGAGAAATTGTGGTTAGCCCCGATACACCCAAACAGCCTTCTATGGAGTGCGAACGCAGAGGTAGAACCTGCACGATTGCTAGGCCCGATGGCGCAGCTCAGGAGGCTATGGCGCAAACTGACACGACAACATAGACTGTCCTCCGACAGCTCGCTCCTGACCTCATTTGCCTGCAACCCCAAATTGCCAGATAGCTTAACCTACCAAATGTCCTCCCCCTGAACTTCGAGAAACCTTTTTCATTTTGGAAATTTGATAGACCCTCGCACCCGTAAACTGCAGATCTGCAGTCCCAATATGGTCTCCCTAAGCAGGTTTTCTACGGGTATCTCCAGATCCGCCACTATGCCTTGACCTTTGCTCCAACTCTGCAATTTTCCCCACCCACCCCTTTTGAAAACCTCATCCTGGCAGGCTCTGCTCAGAGAGATCTGATTTCGGATATTTACAAAATACTGAACGGGAGGCCCTTTGACTCAATGGGCAAACACAAGTATATGATCAAATGGGAGAAGGCTCTGGGAGAGGAGATACCCGTGGAACAATGGAGGGTCATGTGGAACCAGGCGTCCAAAACATCGCTATGCACACTTTACAAAGAAAATATATACAAGATACTATACTTCTGGTACATGACACCTGATGTTCTTCATGCTATCCACCCGGCCAGCTTGGACCGCTGCTGGAGATGCCAGGGAGCAAAGGGAACACTGTATCATATTTATTGGGAGTGCTCGCTGATAACCCCCTATTGGAATTCTGTCCACCAACTACTGATTCGCCTCCTCGAGACGGAAGTTCTATTTACCCCTAAATTTTTCCTGCTGGGACTGATGTCTCTGAAGGCCCCACGCCCATATAAGAAGCTAGCCAGACATGTCCTTACGGCAGCTCGCTGCTTAGTGGCACTGAACTGGAAGCGCAGCTCCCCTCCTCCGGAGGGAGCGCTATATGCCAGGATTAGGAATGTAGAATTGATGCAGAGGATGACGGCGAGGATTCACGATCGTCTAGATGCGCACAACATGGTCTGGGTCGAGTTGTGGCACCGCCGGGAGGACCACAGTGACTCGGAGCCAGGTACACCTTGATGACATTCCACCCCCCCCCTCTCTCCCACCTTCTCTCTCCCCCTCCCTTTTTTCTTCCTCTTCCCTTTTATTATTTTCCTTTCCATGGGAGCCCTTATGGGACCCATGCACTTGAGTATCTAATAGCCAAATCAGTTCGAAGGTTTGGTTGAAAGCACTTTACGTAAATGTTGAGATAACCTGATATGATCAGAAAATTGCATAGATGGCAGAGGTACGGTGCTTGCACGCTCAGGAATTCTCACAAACATGTAACCCAGAAGAGAAAGCGATTATTCTATTTGTTGTAAGACCATTGCATTTAAACTGTATCCGATATAACTTTAAATAAAATAGTTATTGATAAAAAAAATGGAGCTGGCTTATACCAGGAAGCACAGATTTTAAAACTGCTGGAAAAAAGTAAGAAACACACAAACGGAGGGTATTATACTGTGCCTACTCGCATTTTGTGAGTGGAAAATGAGGGCTTGCGAGCTGGGCTGCCTGGGAGCGGGGGGGCAAGCACTGCCGGCATGCAGGGTTGATTGGGAGCCGTTCTCCCAGCTATCGACCCGGGGGAAAGAGAGCTTGGAGGAAGAGGAGAGCCGCGGGAACATAGAACAGGATAGCACGCTGTTACAGCTTACATTACAATTGTCTTTGCTCTGCTCGACACAGCCCGCCTCCTCCTGATCCCATGCCCGGGATAGACAGAACGCCGGTCCAATGCTGGGATGCATTCTGTCTATCCCAGGCAGGGGGTCAGGAGGAGGCGGGGCTGTGTCGAGCAGAGCGGAGACAATTGTAATTTAAGCTGTAACAGCGTGCTATCCTGCTGTGTGTTCCCGCAGCTCTCCTCTTCCTCCAGTCATGCATTCCTCTGCCCAGGCAAGGCTGCAATAGTGGGCACAGTGAGGCTGCAATAGTGGGCACAGTGAGGCTGCAATAGTGGGCACAGTGAGGCTGCAATAGTGGGCACATTGAGGCTACAATGGGCACAGTGTGGCTGCAATAGTGGGCACAGTGATGCTGCAATAGTGGGCACAGTGTGGCTGCAATAGTGGGCACAGTGTGGCTGCAATGGGCATAGTAAGGCTGCAATTGGCACAGTGAGGCTGCAATAGTGGGCACAGTGTGGCTGCAATGGGCATAGTAAGGCTGCAATTGGCACAGTGAGGCTTCAATAGTGGGCACAGTGAGGCTGCAATGGTGGGCACAGTGAGGCTGCAATGGTGGGCACAGTGAGGCTGCAATGGTGGGCACAGTGAGGCTGCAATGGTGGGCACAGTGAGGCTGCAATGGTAGGCACAGTGTGGCTGCAATGGGCACAGTGAGGCTGCAATGGTGGGCAAAGATGAGGCTGCAATGGTGGGCACAGATGAGGCTGCAATGGTGGGCACAGGTGAGGCTGCAATGGTGGGCACAGGTGAGCCTGCATTGATGAGCACAGGTGAGGCTGCACTGATAAAGTTGTTGTTAATATTTATTTTTGTAACTTAATTCTGCATAAAACATTTAAGTGTAATGTCATGAGATAATTTATGAGGGCGTGTTTAGGGGCAGAATTGGGGGCGGAATTAGGGGCGGGCAGTGTTAGGGGTTAAGTGGGGCACTGGTGGCGAATAACCCTTGAGGCCTGGCTAGTAGCTCAGGACTTGAAATTTTGAGCCCTGACTTTTTTTTTTTTTAAACAGCATCTGAAGGGAAGAGTTTACTTCCTCTTTAAGGGCTTGGATGTCATACAAATGCTGTCGCATATAAGCCATGGAAAAATAGCTCCTTTCCCAATCATAGAGAGATCTGTGCTCATCCTAAGTGAAACATGTTCTATTATTCAATCAGCTATCAATCTCCTTTTTTTTCAAGTCATTTAATCACAATTCTTAACCAATTTAATATTCTGTCCTCCTCTACAAACAAAGATAATGAACACGCTGTACCAGTCAGGACTTGATTTTTATTATTTCCAGTTAAATAGTGAGATAACAGAAGACTAAAGGTGATAATTTATAGAATATCCTTTGATCTCAGTCTGAGCATCAACTATTAATGGAATCAAACATACTCATGAATTGATTAATGCTGATTAGATGTTAAATATTTCAAAAGGTATTCCCTCTTCCAGATGCGCTCTGTTTGCTTGGTATTAAATGTCATGTTGCTCAGTGATAAAGCACACAATGGTTTGCAGGGAAGCTAAATTTGTCACCAGTCACTAAATACTCTTTTGTAGTTTTTATTTAATGTGCTTTGTGAACATTGCTTGTATTATTGAACAGGGTACATGAGATTTTCCTTATATTATGACACAACACTGCCAAGTTATGTACCAATACTAAGATTAATTATCATCTACAGATTTCAATTTATTGGAGTTCAGACACAATACTTGTTTGAAGTCACCAGGGAGATCTCCCCTCAATGGAGTATTCCGCCTTCACAGCCAAACTGTTGTGTTTTAGGACACAGATTCCCCTTGCTTCCTTATGCAATCGGCCCCTTCATCTCAGTCAATTTCAGTCCTCCCTCCTCCGTCTTGTGTACGGTGAAGTGCCCCATTGAAGGTGTAATACCACATTGAGGGGAGAGCTCTCTGGTGAGCGCATTAACATGGGGGAACACTGAGTGGAGCACCTGTACTTTCAATTTGTTTACAAGCACGGATAAACGGCACCAGTCACTTTGATTGTGAATGTTGGTTTTACATCATTTCAACAGTCAGCTATGAGTAAGCATCAATTTTTGATGTGAAACGCGTCAGCCATTCACCCCTGCATGTCTACTGTCGGTTTTCTGCCTGCTTTTGGATTTATGGATTACATTTTGGATTTTTATTTATTTTTTGAAACTCAATAAATCGTTTATACAGAGTGCGGCAGTCAAGGGATCTTTCCTCTTCCCAATCATTTCAACATACATGGACTGATTATTAATACCAGAACTTGATTACTCAGAAACTGATTTGGATTACTATGATAGAGTTTTTTTTTTACCATTTGTCACTTTATCAATTTGTTCATTTTATTTGAATGAATTTTTTTATTATTGATGGTTTGCATACGTTTATTTACTTTGTGGATTGTTCACAAACAAATAGCACTTTTCACTTTATTGGAAGGAACACACATATAATACATATTCATAGCACTTGTCACTTTTACCTAATGTGTATTATTTTTGGTACAGTAAAACCTTGGTTTGAGAGTAACTTGGTTTGAGAGCGTTTTGCAAAACAAGCAAAATTTTGAAATAAAATTTGACTTGATATACAAGCGATGTCTTGATATACAAGTAGCGTCATGTCACAACAGAGTAAAAAAGAGAAGAGAGGCGCCTCTAAGTGTAGCAATATGGTTACATTTAATGAAGGTACAACATTTAGCAACTCACATTGTTGATGATTAAAACAGGCACATCTAAGTACGGAGGCATCCGGGATAAAGATGTCCACATAGACCATCCTGTACACCACCATTGACCTCGTTCCTTCCACGCTGCACACCACGATTGGCTCAAGCCTCGCTTTCAGATCGCTCTACTGCAGGGAAAGTCTTCCCGGTCACGATTGCAGACAGCTTTACCCCGGATCCTTGCATACTTAGATGTGCCTTTTTTAATTATCAACCATGCGAGTTGCTAAATGTTGTTCCTTCATTAATTGTAACCATATTGCTAAACTTATAGGCGCCTCTCTTCTCTTTTATACTCTGTAGCTCCTCCTGGATTTTGCTTCTAATCCCCTTGTGGAGGCTTCCATTAGGACATTTTATGGTTACACAACCTATCACATTGCTATAATCTAGGGCTGTGGAAATTAACTATTAATTCCTCGATTAATCGATAAAATTTTTTGATCGATCAAAATTATTTTGATCGGTACGCACCTCTCCGCCGGCTTCCGGGTCTTCCGGGAGTTCCGTCGGAGATCCGGTGACGTCACGGACACCGGCGGGGCTTGCCGTGTCCACCTGAAGGGCTCCTTTGCTGTGCCTTCATATCTGCATGCCGGCCGGACCTTACTATCTGCCACACGCAAGGGCTGTTACACTTCCCTCTATCAACCTGGGATTCTCCAGTCATCCACTGGGAGTTGTGATAGTTCCCTTCACGGGACATCTACATGCCGACGGACTGATGTTAACCCCTCCTCATCTGGATTCAGCAGTGGTATCGTTGTACACATTTTTATACCAGTATCATACTTGGCTACATGTTTTTATGATTGCTTTTGCTACCGTTTGGTATTACTCGCACCATTTTTACAGTTTATGTAGCTACATTGATTTTATCTCCAGTGCAATATTCATTTTTTTACCTACTTGAAGACTATAAAAGTTTTAATGCTATGCCCATTGAGCGCTGCCTTTGTGTGTGTTTTGTATCCTGCTATCCATTTTTCCAGTGGTTGGTACTGTAGCTGCACTGGGAATCGGCCTGCAAGGAGATCAGCTAAAAGAAGTTGGATCTGTATGTGCGTTATAATTAATCGAAATTAGTCGATTAATCGATAAAAAAAAAATCGATTAATCGAACACAAATATTTTATACAGTAACAGCCCTACTATAACCTTTTTATATAGACTATAAACTGAAAGACCTATGAATAAATGATTGCGGAACGAATCATCAGAGTTTCCATTATTTCTTATGGGGAAATTTGCTTTGATATACAAGTGCCTTGGATTACAAGCATGCTTAGAGAACGAATTATGGTCGCAATCCAAGGTTTTACTGTATTATAGTTTATTAAATAGAGTACTTTGATAAGGAAGGTGCACAAGCACTAGCACTTTAAGTACAAACATTCACAGAGCAGAGCCACGCCCACTATTTTCCCTGATTTCATCTCATAACGGACCCTATCTAGGTAGGTGTTTCAGTGGAGGCAGCAGCTCTTATCATAGTACACACGTAACCATCTGCGTGGAACACCCCCAAATTTATCTTTAAAGTGGATGTAAACCCAATTCATGAAATTTGAGCTGGGTGCATATATCTGCAGTATTTCGTTATCTCTCTTCAAAGAGCTATGTCCCGTAGCTCTCTCCTGAACTGTTCGGCTGATAGTCTCTGCCTATGATGAAAGGGGGTGTGTGCCTTTCCTCTAATCAGCAATTTTAGCTATCTTGGCTGTATGTCCAGACATCACACTCTGTGTTTAACAGGAAAAGAAAATCTCCTAACACGATCTGAACTTTCTAAACAGTATATAAACGTGAAGACAGCAGATATAAATGTAAAACCTGTGTAGGGAGATTTGGTTCATCTCTGTGTATCATCTGAGGCTGTTCACTCCTGTCAGGGAACTATCCGCAGAAGGACTGGCAGATCTATCAATGTCCAGCACAATCGTGGATCAACAAACGCAATGCGCATGCGCGTGCACACACGGGCAAGAATGGTCAGGAAGTTATGTTCTCCAGTGCACATGCGCGTGCGCCAGAACACACGCAATACGTGAGTGACTCTAGGCGTCCAGTGGCCTATTTAAAGCCTGTTGCAGCAGTCAATAACTGCTGCATGATCTTCAGCCTTCCTGTGTGTTCCTGAGTTCATGTTCCTGCTATCTTGGATTATCGTTATCGACCCGGCTTGCCTGACCAGTCTTATCTGTGTATGACCCCAGCTTGACCCTTGGCTTGTTCCAGTATTCTGCTTCTGTCTGCTGATCCTGTGTATGACCCCGGCTTGACCTTTTGACCTGTTCCAGTGACTCTGCTTCTGCTTGCTAACCTGTGTATGACTCCCGGCCTAGCTCCTGACTCTGCTTCTGGTTTTCCCTGCTGCACAGCCTCATCTGGTACTTCCGAGGTACCCCTGCCAAGCAGTCTACCTTGCTCGCCAGCTGACCTCCAGCGGACATCTCTTCACCACCTATACCTGTCGCAGCTGGCAACCCCTGCCTCTTTGAGTATAGCACTCCCTACCTTCAGCGGGCGTTCTGCACTTAGTCGCAAGGGAAGCCCTCTGAACACTTCGGCCTCCGAAAAGGTACGTGACAACTTCACTGGGAGTATGGAGGGTTTACATCCACTTTAAAGCTTTAGGCTCAGTTCGCACCTATGCAAATTGGATGTGGGTTTCCCTGCATCCCATTCGCATAGCAGGAGAATGTGACTGGAGCCGATTCACATATCTCCAGGGTGGCTACGGAGCGCACTGCACAGAAACGCTGTGCGTTTTTGGTTCCGTTTCAGGGCCAAATTTAGGCAAAGATTCTGCCCTGATTCATCCCTGAAATGGAGAACACCAGTTTAGGTGTGAACCGAGCCTTAGACAGCGATTGGATGTGGGGCCAAAAGGATAGTTCAGAGTCCAGGATTACACCTAGGACCTTGGCATGGGGGGGACGAGTTGATATTTAAGCCGTTGATTTTAACAGAGAAATCAGGGGAAGGGGCACGTGGAGGCAGTGGCGTAGCGTGGGTTGTCAGCGCCCGGGGCAAGGCAAGTAATTTGCGCCCCCCTGACCTGCGGACTTTTAGCTCTCCCCGAGTCCTATCCCTTCCCTTCCTACAATAGTATTGACCAGCCTGATTCCTACACTGACCACTACACTACACTGACCTACCTG
Organism: Rana muscosa; assembly: GCA_029206835.1. Lineage (NCBI taxonomy): Eukaryota > Metazoa > Chordata > Amphibia > Anura > Ranidae > Rana > Rana muscosa. The sequence goes on along the minus strand of CM055121.1, from coordinate 239,304,390 downwards.
ATTCCCACACTGTCCACTACACACTATACTGACCACTACACTGACCTATCTGATTCCCACACTGTCCACTACACACTATACTGACCACTACACTGACCTACCTGATTCCTACACTGACCACTACACTGACCAGGGCCAGTGCAAGGATTTTTGCCACCCTGTGTGAAACCTAATTTTTACACCCCCATTGGCTCCGCCCCTGACTATACGGTGTAGGTGGAGATTTTTGTGGCGCCTTCCAATGACCCCCCCCCGCCTTATAGTGGAGGTGTGCTGTGCGGTGTAGTGGAGGTGTGCTGTGCAGTGTACTGGGATTGTGATGTCCAGGATAGCATAGCTGTATGACAGGTGGGGGGAGTGGGCTGGTGTGTGGAAGTCCTGCGGATCTCATTGTTCATAGAACACACAGTAAAGCCTCGTACACACGGCCGAGATTCTCGTAGAAAAAAACATGTCGTTTTTTTCGACGAGATTCTTGGACAAGAAAATTGTCCCGGCCAAGTGTACACACGCTCGATTCAAAGAACCCGCGGTTCTTTGAATGGAGCGTACGCGGTGACGTCATTGACTACGACGAGCATGCGCTCGTCACATTCGATGCTGTCGCCGCCATCTTGGTATACCCTATCTATGCCTAGGAAGCTAACGCGCATGCGTCAAAGTCATTTCGAGCATGCTCGGGCTTCCCGGCGAAAAGGTAAGTGTACACACACACAATTTTCTCGTTGAGAAACAGGCTGACGAGAATCTCGACGAGAAAATAGAGAGCAGGATCTCTATTTTCTCGTCGAGATTCTTGTCGCTTTTCTTGACGAGAAACCATACACACGAACGAATTTCTCGGCAAAAAATCTCTGCCAGCAAGTTTCTTGCTGGTTTTTACCGAGAAACTCGTTCGCGTGTACGAGGCTTAAGTGTCCATGCCTCCACCCACGTTTCTCTCCTGTCCCTGTGTGTGTTGTACCCTATTTATGGACCCCTCTCAGCTCCCATCCATGGACCCCTCATCTCATGTGACAGTCCCAGCTCCTGTTAATGTCATCTCCTACTGATTCCATGCCCCCCCCCCCCCATATGGATGTGACAATCCCAGCTCCACTGATTCCCTCCTGTCCCATTCATGTGTATAGAGAAGTGTGTCTTTCCTCTCTTCCCTCCATCTCTCCTCCAGGCTGATCCCCCTCTCCTCTCTATTCCTCTCTTCTCCTCCATCCCTCCACCAGGCTGGTCCCCCTCTCCTCTCTATTCCTCTCTTCTCCTCCATCCCTCCTCCAGGCTGATCCCCCTCTCCTCTCTATTCCTCTCTTCTCCTCCATCCCTCCTCCAGGCTGATCCCCCTCTCCTCTCTATTCCTCTCTTCTCCTCCATCCCTCCTCCAGGCTGATCCCCCTCTCCTCTCTATTCCTCTCTTCGCCTCCATCCCTCCTCCAGGCTGATCCCCCTCTCCTCTCTATTCCTCTCTTCTCCTCCATCCCTCCTCCAGGCTGATCCCCCTCTCCTCTCTATTCCTCTCTTCTCCTCTATCCCTCCTCCAGGCTGATCCCCCTCTCCTCTCTATTCCTCTCTTCTCCTCCATCCCTCCTCCAGGCTGATCCCCCTCTCCTCTCTATTCCTCTCTTCTCCTCCATCCCTCCTCCAGGCTGATCCCCCTCTCCTCTCTATTCCTCTCTTCTCCTCCATCCCTCCTCCAGGCTGATCCCCCTCTCCTCTCTATTCCTCTCTTCTCCTCCATCCCTCCTCCAGGCTGATCCCCCTCTCCTCTCTTCTCCTCCATCCCTCCTCCAGGCTGATCCCCCTCTCCTCTCTTCTCCTCCATCCCTCCTCCAGGCTGATCCCCCTCTCCTCTCTTCTCCTCCATCTCTCCTCCAGGCTGATCCCCCTCTCCTCTCTTCTCCTCCATCTCTCTCCTCCAGGCTGATCCCCCTCTCCTCTCTTCTCCTCCATCTCTCTCCTCCAGGCTGATCCCCCTCTCCTCTCTTCTCCTCCATCTCTCCTCCAGGCTGATCCCCCTCTCCTCTCTTCTCCTCCATCTCTCCTCCAGGCTGATCCCCCTCTCCTCTCTTCTCCTCCATCTCTCCTCCAGGCTGATCCCCCTCTCCTCTCTTCTCCTCCATCTCTCCTCCAGGCTGATCCCCCTCTCCTCTCTTCTCCTCCATCCCTCCTCCAGGCTGATCCCCCTCTCCTCTCTTCTCCTCCATCCCTCCTCCAGGCTGATCCCCCTCTCCTCTCTTCTCCTCCATCTCTCCTCCAGGCTGATCCCCCTCTCCTCTCCTCCATCTCTCCTCCAGGCTGATCCCCCTCTCCTCTCCATTCCTCTCTTCTCCTCCATGCTGTGACTTTCCCTCTCCCCTCCACCCCCTGCTGCCTGTGCTCTATTCCCGGCTCCGTGCTCTCCTTCCTCCCCAGCATTGGCTCAGCCTGCCTGGAAGAGTGTCAGCGGCTGCCCTCTTCCCGATCCCCGGTACCTTGCTGGAGTAATCCGACTCGCCATGTTCGGCACCTGCTTTGCTCTGCAGCCTCTATTCGGCGATATTCCCCGCCATCATGTTCAATCTCAGGCGCCCTGTGATTGGGCGTATGAGGTCATGTGTGGCGGCGGGGCTGGCCTATCCACGATCGCGGTAGATCCTGGAGTCCCGCCTCCACCCATGTTCAGTCTCCTGCACTCTGTGATTGGACGAAGGCGGGACTCCAGGCTCTACCGCGATCGTGGACAGGCCAGCCCCGCCGCCGCACATGACCTCATACGCCCAATCACAGGGCGCCTGAGACTGAACATGGCGGCGGGCACGGTGACACAGGGACGGGGACACAGTTCATTTAGGAGGCAGCCACTGTGATACATACTGGCGGGCGCCCCCCTAAATGTTGCGCCCGGTGCGACGCCCCCCTGCCCCCCCCACGCTACGCCTCTGCGTGGAGGAGGAAATATCATGAGCTCGGTTTGAATAAAACAATAACTACAAATATAAAAACAATAACTACATAACTGTGTTGATAGTATCACCTCCTGCTATACAGGATTGTCTGCATTACCTAATATGAGTGTATTCTGGAGCTTCCACACAGGGTTTGGTGGGCCTAATATGTCCAAAACCAATTATTAGGCACGACAGAAAATTAAGTGGTTTAATGCCTAGTACATACGATCGGTTTTCCCAGCGGTAAAAAGTCCGCCGGGAAAACCGAGGAGAAAACCGAGAACCTGCTCGGTAGCTTTTTGCCCCTACACACGTCCGGGTTTCCCGACAGGAAAACTGTCATGAGAGCTTTGGTCGGGAATCCCGGCCATGTGTATGCTCCATCGGCACTGCCTCGCAGTGTTTAACGTTGGAAAGCTGCCGAGAAAAAAAACATTGTGATTCCCGGTGGTTTTCCTGCTGGGAAAACAGCGATGGAGCATACACAGGGCCGTTTTTCCCGGCTAAAAGCTGTCATGGCAGTTTTCCTACAGTTAGTTGGTCAGAGCAAACAATATTCAGTAGCATAGTTATCAGACTAGTCAATAGATCAGGAATCTAATCCTAAACAGAGTCTGGGTTCTCTACAGGCAGGTATCAATGGCTGACAATAGCAGAGGTAATCAGAAAAAGTACAGACTAGCCGAGTACAAACCTTTTCAAATAACTCCCAGGATTACTCCAGGGTGTGAACAGACAGAAGTCAGAGAAGCTGAGTCCTTGTCATGAGCAGACAGACTAACCTTTTAATCAGGTAAAGGATGAATGCCCAGCAGTCTGTTTAACACTTCTGATTAAGCAGGTGTGTACTGCAGGGAAAGTAACTAACTGTAATGCTGGGTAATGACCTGCACTGAGTAAAGACTTATGCCCTGTACACACGATCGGATTTCCGATGGAATAAAATCCGATGGATTTTTCCATCGGAATTCTGATGAAGCTGATGAAACCATCAGGCTTGCCTACACACCATCAGTCAAAAATCCGACCGTCCCAAACGCCGTGACGTAAAAAAACACTCTGAAGAGCCGAGAAAAATGAAGTTCAATGCTTCCGAGCATGCGTCGACTTGATTCTGAACATGCGTGGGTTTTTTCTCCAATGGAGTTCCCCACAGACGATGGGAATCTGCTATCGTTTTTTTTTCCATCTGTAAAATTTAAAAAATGTTCTATTTTTTTATACCAATGGAAAAAAGACCGATGGGGCCCACACACGATCGGTTTGTCCGATGAAAAAAGTCCATGAGTTTCTTGGAACTGTAAACTTTTTGTAAGAGAACTTATGAATGTAACATTATATTGCAAGCTGACCAGGAGGCCTGCAAGGTGTGAACTTGGTTATCACTTGGTATGTCAAGGTGGGCACAGAATGTAGTTGCAAAACAAGGGGATCCAAATTGGTCAAGTGATTATTAGACCAGTTATTAGAAGGGTACTGACTCACCAGACTCTGTTTAGGATCAGATTGTCTGTTCCTGATCTATTTATCAGTCTACTAACTCTGCTATTGTACATTGTTTGCTCTGACCAACTGTCTGAAGACTTGGACCACTTAATTTTCTGTCATGCCTAATAATTGGTTGGGGGCATATTGGACCCACCAAACCCTGTGTGGAAGCTCCAGAATACACTCATCCTAGGTAATGCAGACAATCCTGTTCAACAGGAGGTCATACTATCAACCCAGTTTTTTAGTTAGTGTCTATATATATATATACATTTTTTGATGTAAGCAACATATATAGACCACATTAGAAAGAGAGATCTCCTTCAAACGAGTATTGTGTCTGTGCTCCAATACATTTTAATCTGTAGATAATAATTAATCTTAGTATTGGTACATAACTTGGCAGGGTGGTGCCCTCAGAACAAAAACTAGCACTATAAACAAAAGTGTGGGAAACCCACCAAGCTGTTCCATCACAGGGGCAAACTGTAGTCTCTCCTCCAAAAACCCCATTAGTCATAGAAAAAAAATCTCAGTACAAGTAACAAGAACCAATGGTGGTCTGAACAACACAGGACAAAAATGACAATGGGACCCCTGAGCTATTTTGCATTATACTCTGTCTTTATGAGCCGGCTTAGTGTGCGAATGTCGGCATGACTGTGACCGCAGGTTTATTTTAGATGTGACAACGTTGTCATTTTTTGTCCTGTCTTGTGCAGGCCACCGGATCTTGTTACTTGTACTGAGATTTCTTTCTATGATTTTTGAAGGAGAGACTGTGGTTTGCCACTGTGTTGGAACAGCTTGCTGGGTTCTTTCCCATATTTTTGTTTACAGAATGTAATTGGCAGGGCTAAACTTCACCAGAGAAAGTATTTTTATGCAGTGATCATAGCAAAAAAGCGATTGGCCATGTTGGGTTAATCCTCTGCATCGTGTAAAAAGGCTGTTTGATTTTGTCTTCTCTGATCCTACCCTTCTTCCACTGTCCCCAATCCATTTCCTGATAAGACATAGCCTTTGAAGTCACTCTGCACATGCTCAGTTTGGTGTGTATTGCTAGAGAGTTTTATCTTTTCTTCTTGGGAGGGTGCATGTAATCAGCACAGGGCCAATCAACACTGTACAGACAGAGGGTCAGAGATCCTGCAGCCTCATAGAACAGTCAGAGGAGAATGAAAACTCCTCCTACCAGCTTTGACCAGACACTGATAGAAGTCACAAGACTGCTATATACTGCTGATGAAAAAAGGTATTTAGCAGTTTATATTTACTAAAATAATTGCATTTTCATGTTTTCTGTACTGTGGGAGGCCAGATAAAGTGAATGCAGGGTGTTGGGTTTAGTAACACTTTAAGTTCACATTAAAAATGCTTTGAGAATATGGTTTGAGTATCTAAGCCCCCAAAATGCTCTGGTCATGAAAGGGTTAAATGAAATAAATGCAAGTCATATGGTGCTAAAGAAGTAAGCTGCATTTTATATTAAATACCCCAGTGGCTTCTGGTCTAAGACAGTCTTTTCACTTGTATTTTGTACCTTTTTTTCTTCCCTATGACAAGTCATCTCATTGTACTTTGTCCCATCATGTAACACAGTGCTAATTGGCTAAAATAATTATGCAGCAGCTCTAAATTTAATGATAATTAGCTTTAGCTCTGGTATTCTTCAGAAGTACATTAAAATGAAGGTGAATGTGTCATGACATAAGCTTTGCGGCTGGAAGCTTTGTAAAAAATTAGGACAGCTTGACTTTTTCTACAGTGACACAAAATAAATGAAGTAACTCTTAACAGTTTTTAATAAGGAACTGGTCAATTACTTTAAAGGATCGTCATAATGACAAAAGCTTCTCTGTTAATATACTAAGGGAGCTGTTTATGTATCATTGTTTATTAATGGTTATTGGTTTAGGAGAGCTGGTGTATTAATACAAAATAGCCCCTACATAGATGATTTACTAAAGGACTAATATTTATAGTAGTTTGTGTTGACTTATAATGCCCTGTTAGCATAGGTGTGCACAGCCTGTTGCATTAGGGTGTGCACCTGAAAGCTCAAAAACATGGTACCGATCTCTCACTGTGTTCATTCAGAAAGGGAAGGGGACGGTAAATGAAATTACCCCCTTCCCCCACTCATCCTGAAATATCATCTATGTGTGCCCACTGCAGTAGCCAATGAGAGAGGATGGAAGCCAGCCATGCTGTTGGAGGGGGCACCGGGCAGCAGGGGGAATCTGCACTGCAGGGGGTGATTAGGGGGTGCCTGGGCACACCTGGCACACCCTGTGCGCACGCCTATGCCTGTTAGTTAAGGTAAGTATTCACTAAGCTCAGTTTGATATTTAAATGGTAAAAAAAAAAATATTTAGCTTTGAATACAGCAGGGAAGAGTAAAGCCCCGTACACACGTTCGGATAACCTATGGATTTTCGTCTGATGGATTTGTCCATCGGATATCCGATTAAACTGTTTTCCATCAGTCTTGCCCACACACCATCAGTCAAAAAACCGACCGTTCCAAACGCGGTGACGTAAAACACTCCGATGAGCCGAGAAAAATGAAGTTTAATGCTTCTGAGCATGCGTCGATTTGATTCTGAGCATGCGTGGGTTTTTGATCCGATGGACTTGCCCATAGACGATCTGAGTTTTCGATCGTTTTTTTATCCATCGGAAAATTTTAAAACAAGTTCTATTTTTTACAACCGATGGAAAAAAGACCGATGGGTACCATACACGATCGGTTGGTCTGATGAAAACCATCCATCGGACGGTTTTCATCAGTCAAACCGATCGTGTGTACGGGGCTTTAGAGTCTCTGTTTTGATTGGTTTTGATTGTTGCCCGTGTCCCTGTTGGGGGAGATATCACAACACTTCACGCCCGGACAGGAAATAATAGTAAATCCCTCTAACAGAGGCACAGAAATAACAAAACCATACTTCCTGTTGCCAACAAGGCAGCATACATGTGGTAGTAGTCCCTCAGACTCTTAGCCACAGGATCAGTGCATATAAGCTGTTTGTAGGCAGGTGCAGTTAGCCTTTCCACCCGTAGGTGGCCTAGTGTCATGAGTGCATAGGAAAGGGGATCCTCCTCAATGAGACTCCAGCAGCCATCTTGGGTGAGGGAACCTTTTAATTAAAGGACCCCATGTCATTCTGGCACGCTTCTGGTGAGTGAGCAGTCAGGGACATGAGCCCACTTTTGAAGGACAGTATTAAGTATAGGGAGAGGTTCCAGGCGAGGAGGGAGAGTTTAGGGTGGACTCCTTATTCATTGCTTTTACTCCGGTGATCGGTACAGGGATGTGAATCTGGTGCAAGCACAGAAATATCTGGTACATATTGAAGGGGAATTACCCCCGCTAACTGAAGCCATCCTCCAGTAACTGGTTAATACAGAGACTGTATTATTCTGCATTGTTATACATATATCAATGCCAAAGACGAATTTGTCTGTTTCTTCAACAAATTTGCTGAAGACTTATATAGGATATTGGTGCATTATACACTGTGTGCAAGTGATTACCTAAGATATGCCCAGCCTACATGTTGATGCCCATACATTCAATATCCCTTTCACGTTTCACTATATCCCTAGGCAATCTGTATGCAGCTCCTGAGACCCGATTTGCCAGGGAGTCTTAGGACTCCCAGTCGTGTTTCAGGGCACACTGGCCAATCGTGTCTCAGGACACACTTTCTGTTCAGCCCGGAGGAGAGCGGAGAGGAGAATGGCCCGCCTCTTTATTCCTCCTGCCTCCTATGTTAAGGTTAGTCTCCGCCACTGCCTTTTCGTCCATCTACTGCCTGGGGGATTATTGGTGTGCTTTCCCGTCCGCCGTTCGTCTCCCGTGGGGTGTGGGGTTGCTTGAGGCGATTGCTACCTTCCCGTCCAAGTCCGGGGAGGTTGAATGTCGTTAGTTTGCTGCCCCTGAAATATTTAGCACCAGCCACCACTGATGGTTACATTTAGCAGGTATCCGGGATAAAGCTGTGCACATAGACTGGCCACCACACCGCCGGCTCTCACTATTCACTAGTGCCTGGGAAGACTACCCTGCAGTAGAGTGATCTAAAAGCGAGGCTTGAAGCACTCATGGAGCGCAGTGTGGAAATGATGATGTTGATTGCAATGCAGAGCATGATCTATGTGGACAGATTTACCCCGGATGCCTACATACTTAGATGTGCCTGTTTTAATCATCAACCATGTGAGTTGCTAAATGTTGTACCTTCATTAAATGTAACCATATTGCTACACTTAGAGGCGCCTCTCTTCTCTTTTATATTCTGTAGCTCCTGCTGGATTTTGCTTCTAATACCCTTGTAGATGCTTCCATTAGGACATTTTATGGTTACACAACCTATCACATATTTTTATATAGACTATAAACTGAAAGACCTATGAATAAATGGTTGTGGAACAAATCATCTGAAGTTCCATTATTTCTTATGGGGAAATTTGCTTTGATATACAAGTGCTTTGGATTACAAGCATGCTCAGAGAACGAATTGTGACGTGAAGCTACTTATATATCAAGACATCACTTGTATATCAAGTGAAAATGTATAAAAAAGTTTTGCTTGTCTTGCAAAAAACTCTCAGACCAAGTTACTCTTAATCCAAGGTTTTACTGTATACCAAACCTGTAACCTGCCTTCCTTCACCTGGGAGACTTTCTGGCATCTGGGAGCATTAGAGATCATTATCTATGTGTACCCTTCTTTCCAGCACATCACAGGGGACAGTTAGTCCCAGCTTGCTGCTGCTCTGACATGCTGTCATTTCCTGGCAGGGAAGCGAATGGCACCGAGCATGATGGACTGGAGGTGTGTATACACAAGTATGAGCGCAGCAGCTGAGGATATGATCGGCTCTCTACAGACAAATGTTAACCCCTTGGAGCAGTGAGGGGGTTATTTAATATTGCCACTAACCAGTAATGCAAGGGTTGAGTAACACTGCCACTGGCAATTGGTACATGAATGGCCAGTCACAATGTTTATTGACCCCTTACATTACTGGCTAGTGAAAAAAAGTTGATTAACCCCCTCACGTCCCCAAGGGGGTTAATTCTTTTTTGTACAAAGCTGCATTAGTGACTATTGTTACTTACCCCTTGCATTATTGGCTAGTGGGTATGTTAGTTAACCTCCTCACTTGACCAAGGGGTTAACAATTCATCTGTACAAAGTTCCATTAGTGGCCAGTGGCCGTGCTTATTAACCACTTCATGCTGCACCATGAGGGGGTTAATTCAAACTGAAACTGGCCCTCAATGGGGAATGATGTTTAAAATGCCGCCGTCACTGACCATCAATGCAGGAAGGTTAATTGGTTACCAATGAAGGTGTTTACATAATATAACACTACTGACCAGAAATGATTATGTTATCATTGCATAAACCAGTGTTGGGGTTATTATTGTGGTTACTGAAACGAGTGCTGGGGGTTATTATTGCATGAACTGGCACCAATTTGGGGGCTATTATTGCGTGCCCTGGCACCAATGCTGAGGTTTATTACTGTGTAAACTTGCACCGATGTCTGGGGTTATTATTGCGGAAACTGTTACCAATGCCTGGGGTTATTATTGCGTTAACTGGCACTAATGCCTGGGGTTATTTTTTTGTAAACTGGCACTAATATAGGGGGTCATTACTGCAAAAACGGGCACCGGTGTAAGGGGTTCGTATTGCATAAAGTAGCACTAATGCTGGGACTTATTACTGCTGTATGTGAGGGGGGGGGGGGGTTATTACTGTGGAAATTGGCACAACTGATATGGGGGTTGTTATTGTGGAAACTGGCACCCATGCAGGTTTTATTTTTTTTTATGCTACTGACACCAATTCAGAGGATTAGTATTGCATCCCCTTGCATCAAAGCTAGAGGTTATTATTTCAGCAACAATGGGGCTTATTTTACTTCTGCTTTCTCTTTCTAAAATACAGCAGGAATTAGATTTTACAGCATATTTTTCATCCACACAATAAGATCAGGATTTTAAAAAAATGGTGGGTGCACTGGAACTACTAAACCAAATGCTGTTAAAATGTGTGAGTGAATCCTGTTTTGAATTATTTAAATGTAAGTTAAATTATAATATTTTAAATATGTTTTAGTCTTGAAAAGAAACTGACTAATTCTAAATAAACTGGGGGGGGGGGGGTGGTCACAGTTTGCAATTTTCCCCCTGGGCACCGGATGACCTTGTCCCGACACTGCTCACAAGTAGACTACTTTTAGACACCCTTGGGTTAAATCTTACCTTGATGTGTCTATATCAATTAGAGCACACCTGCAAACAAATTAGTAATTTATGTAGTCATAACATCATTCCTAGTTCTATAGAAGACAACAGAAAACATCAGCACACAATCATCTTGTGGTTCCTAAAGTTAAAGCGGTTGTAAACCCAGACAAAAATATTTTTTTTTTCAAATCACCTGCAAGAAAAAGCCATAATGAGCTAGTATGACTAGCATACTAGCTCATTATGAATCACTTACCTTAGATCGGGACCCCCGAAGCCATCCTTGTCCCCCGCTCCGGCCGCAGCCATCGCTCCTCAGATACCCGGAATGTTACTTCCGGGTATCGCTGCTCCAGCCAATCACAGCGCCGCTCCGGCGCTGTGATTGGCCGGAGCAGCGAAGACGTCACTCCGCGCATGCGCGCTGGAGCTTTCTATTCCGGCAGCGCCGGAATTCTGAATGGGATTAACCCTGTGAATGCACCGTTGTCTACGGCGCGCATGCGCCGTAGACATCGGTGCATGTCTTTTTTTGCAAATATCTCCTAAACCGTGTAGGTTTAGGAGATATTTCTTTTACCTACAGGTAAGCCTTAGTATAGGCTTACCTGTAGGTAAAAGTAAAAAAAAAGACTATACAACCGCTTTAAGTCAAAGAGCCTACTATGAGTAGCTAGAGTGTGCAAACCAAACCAATGCAAACTGTTTGACAGTATAATTGAGTTGGTTGCAGACTTGTTGGTGAGTTGAGCTGAGAATTTTCTTTGGTTTTGTTTGACATGCGTTGCCCTACCATGTTCTTCCTGCTGTGATAAGAGGGTATAATCAATATTCCAATCGCACACGTTCCTGGTAAAATGGCTCCTACAAACTGGTGGGTTCTGCAATGATTACCAGCTGGGTCCTGGAAACATCAAACAATTGAACATATTCGCCAGCACACCAAGGATCGTCCAATTACGTCCAAAAAAGTTTTATTGCAAAATAAATCACATCACAAAGGTGCAACATTTCGGAGTCGCGCAGGACCCCTCTGTGCCTGTTATCTGCCCTTTAATGGCATATTCCATAACACTACAGCTGATTTTGGCAGGAAATATGAAGCTTTCTCACTTACTTTATGAGATTGAATTTGCCTAAAACTTCCCTTCCTAGTGTAGATATTGGACTACCACACGTATGCTGCCATGTTGGCACCAGGAAAACTAAACATTCTATGATACTTACCTCATAATTTGCCTTTTCTGGTTTCAATCAATGCAAGCATATTGACCCCACCTAGTTCATTCCCAACAGGGAATGGGCTGTTGTGTCAACGCTTTATAGCTACTGGTCATATGGGTGGCAGTAGGCAGGGCTACTAACACTTGAATGCTGCCATGGATTGGCACCAGGAAAGGCTAATTGCAAGGTAAGTATGAGACTATTTAAAAAATTTCAGTAAAGTAAGGAAGAGTCGGAATTAGTTTTTATTGCTGTCTGTGTCTTTGCCTGATGACACCCACTCTTCCAATTTCTTGTGCAGGCATTACAGGAAAAATGTGGTCATAAAGAGATATAAACACCTAACACAAATCTTACCTCTTTAACACTTTCTCCTCTCCTCTTTTCTTGCTCCGTCCACTCTTCCTTCCTATCACACTTCCTTCCTTCCCCTTTTTTTCCTCTGCTCTCCTCTTCTCTTTTCTCCTTCCGTCCTCTCTTCCTTCTTATCACACTTCCTTCTTTCCTTCCTCTTTTCTTTTTCTCTTTTTTTTCCTCTTCTCTCTTCTCCTTCCGTCCTCTCCTCTTCTCTTTTCTCCTTCCATCCTCTCTTCCTTCTTATCACACTTCCTTCCTTCTGTTCTCTTTTCTTTTCCTCTCCTCTCCTCTCCTCTCCTTCCATTCTCTCCTCTCCTTCCTTTCGTCTGTCCTCTCCTCTCCTCTTCTCTTTTCTCCTTGCATCCTCTCTTCCTTCTTATCACACTTCCTTCCTTCCTATTTTATTTTTCTCTTTTCTTTTCCTCTTTTCCTTCCTTTTTTCTACTCAACCCTCCCTCTGTCCATCTGTTCATCCTCTTCCTCCCTTCCTTTAATCCTTCCTTCTCACCTTTCTCTCTCTCTCTTCCTTCCTTTTCTCTTTCCCATCTTTGCAGCTATCATTTCTTCCATTTTCTCTATTCCTCCCTCCCTTCCTTTCTCTCGCTCTCTTCCTTCCTTCCTTCTCTCTTTCCCATATTTGCTGCCATCATTTCTTGTTTTTCCCTGTTCCTCCCTCCCTTCCTCTCTCTCTCTCTTCCCTCCTTACTTCCTTATTCCCTCCCCCCTTTCCTTACAATACACATTATGTCAGGAATATATCTTGTCTCAGAATCCCCATCTAGGCTGGTGATGACAATGGATTTAAGATACTATTGTCAGATTATTTTTGATGCATCGGTTGAAAGAACACAATGATTATTTCAGTGGGGTGATAGAAAGGGCAGCAGGAAAATGATGAAGTGCATATATAAACAAGACGGAATACTCTGTGGATTGATAAAAGCTAAAAAAAAACGTCAGAAGGTGTTATTTATGAGTTAGGAAAGTGATGGAAGTTTTTGAAAGTAAAATTACACAATCAAAAATCAGACTGCAGACTGAGGAAGCCTCGCGCAGACTGAGTTACGGCTAATGAGTAGGGATGAGCTTCGTGTTCGAGTTGAACACATGTTCGACTCGAACATCTGCTGTTCGCCGAATTGCGAACATTATGGGTCGTTCGCGCCAAATTCGAGTGGCGCGTCACGGCCCATAATTCACTGCGGCATCGCAGTGCATTGCTGGCTGATGATTGGCCAAGCATGCACTATGACCCGCATGCTTTGGCCAATCACAGCGTAGAAAAAACGGAGAGCCGTAATTGGCCAAAGCCAGGGTGGCTTTGGACAATTATTGCTCAGGGGGTTTAGTACACGCCCCACACTATATAAGGCCGCCGGCTCGGCGGCCTTGTATAGTGTGTTGGAGTTGTGAAAAGAGAGAGTTTACAGAGACAGACAGTGTCATTTATATTGAGTTAGATAGAGCAGGCAGGCGAGTCAGTTAGCTGCAGTTACAGTGTGTAGAGGATATATATGCATCCTAGGTGTTGTATATATATTTATACACTGTATTTAGTTTAGCTAGATCCGTCCCTGGTTTTCTCTATACTGTGACAGGCAGGCAGGTGATTGTGCTAGCTGCAGACAGTCAGTGTTTCACTTAGTGTACTGTGTGCTTTGCATAGCGTTCACCTAAAGCTTACCTGAATACAGTTAGTGACTATTATAGTGATGTTCTCATAATAAAATCACAAGCAGAGAGCGGCAAGTATTTTCAATTAGTGTACTGTGTTCCTCTTTGCACAGTTTCCACCTAAAACTAACTGCTGCTGCTGTTGCTGCTGCTGCTTTCCCCATACTAATACCACAGCAGGCAGTTGATTCTGATAGCTGCATTATCAGTACAGACAAATATATATATATATATATATATATATATATATATATATACATCCCACCTTTGTGCAGCTACATCTCACTTCAGGCCATTAGTATGTCTGGAAGGCAAACAAGGAGAGGCAGACAGTCATGAGGCAATAAAAGAGGGCAAGCAGGCTCTGTGTCTAGAGGCAACAGTGCTGCTGGTCGTGGACACGGTGCATCCTCATCAGCACGTTGCCGTGGGACACGCTTGTCCTTCTTTTCGGCAGCTGCCCACATTGAGCTGCAACATGCCCAAGACTTGGTAGAGTGGATGACCAAGCCGTCCTCCTCCTCCTCATCCTCTCTCACCCAGGCTCAGGGTACTTTGTCTGGCAAAGCAGCTGCCAAAGCGGCCTCTTCCCTCGGCTGAATGACATCAGTCACTCCTTCCCTAGCCCCACCATGTCCTCCTGAGGAGTCCCCCGAACTGTTTGAGCACAGTGTTGGGTACATGCTCCAGGAGGATGCCCAACGTTTTGAAGGCTCCGATGATGGAACCCAGCTGGGGGAAGGCAGTAACGTGAGCTCAGAGAGAGGGGGTAGTAACGTGAGCTCAGAGAGAGGGGGTGCCCAACAAGGACAGCTATCTGGCAGTCATGTTCCCCCAGCTAAAGCATATTGCCAGATTGGCTCCAGCGATGAGGAGGGGGGGATGATGAGGTCACTGACTCCACGTGGGTGCCTGATAGGAGAGAGGAGGAGGCACATCTCCAACAAGGCAGGATGCCCTCCAGGGGCCAGCTTAAGGGCAGCACCCCGACCACATCACACGGCAGAGCTCCGCATGTGCAGGGTGCTGCTGTCTCTGCACGTTATTCCAAAAGTTCTTTGATGTGGGCCTTTTTTTAGACGTGTGCAGCAAATCGCACTGTTGCCATTTGCAACATATGTCTAAAGCGTATCTCGTGTGGCCAAAACATCAGCCGCTTGGGCACCACATGCTTGACCAGACATATGTCAACCTGCCATGCAGTTTGTTGGCAAGCGTACCTAAAAGACCCACACCAAAGAACAAAGCGGACCTCTCCTTGCTCCTCATCAGCTGGGATCTCCAACCCCACTATACCTTCAGTCCTCTCTGAGGAATGAAGGTGTAGAATTTGGTGTGTCACAGCCAAGTACTTGCGGACAATCTGCTATCGGTACACCGACGTCCGATTGTACCAGGCAAATTTCCCTGCCCCAGCTGCTGCACCGCCGAAAGAGGTTCGCTTCCAGCCATCCACATGTCCAGCGGTTGAATGCTAGCTTGGCTAAATTGCTAGCACTTCAACTGCTGCCTGTCCAGTTGGTAGACTCTGCCCCCTTCCGTGAGTTTGTTGAATGTGCGGTTCCTCAGTGGCAGGTTCCAAAACCCCACTTTTTCTTACGGAAGGCGATTCCGGCTCTCTACCGGCATGTGGATGGCAATGTCTTGGCCTCGCTGGACAGGACAGTCAGCGGTAATGTGCATATTACCGCTGACTCATGGTCCAGCGGGCATGGACAGGGACGTTACCTATCTTTCACGACGCCTTGGGTGACTCTGCTGGCAGCTGGGAAGGATGCAGGACAAGGTGCAGTAGTGTTGGAGGTTGTTCCGCCATCACGCCTCCAAAATGTTACTACTGGTGATTCTGACACACCTCTCTCCTCCACCCCTCCTATTCTTCTTCCTCCGTGGCCTCTACCTGTGCTTTGTCCTCGGAATCAGCGGTGCTCCGTAGGCGTTCAAGGGCCTACGTAAGTACGCAGGCAAAAAGATGCCATGCAGTGCTTGAGCTGGTGTGCTTGGGGGACAGTAGCCACACTGGGGCAGAGATTCTGTCAGCTCTGCAGGGGCAGGCTCAGCGGTGGTTGACGCCACGCCAGCTTAAGCCAGGAAAGGTGGTTTCCAACAATGGCACCAACCTCCTCTCCGCCCTCCGACAGGGACAACTGACCCAGGTGACCTGTTTGACTCACGTCCTTAACTTGGTGGTGTAGTGGTTCTTGGGCAGGTACCCAGGCTTACAGGAGGTCCTGAAGCAGGCCAGGAAACTCTGTGGGCATTTCTGCCAGTCATATAATGCCAGTGCTCGGCTGGCTGACCTGCAAAAGGATTACAACCTTCCCAAGAACCACCTAATCTGTGACATGCCCACCAGGTGGAACTCTACGTTGGCCATGCTGCAGCGGTTGCACACGCAGCAGAGGGCCTTCAATGAGTATCTGTTGCAATATGGCACCAGGACAGTGTCAGGGGAGCTTGAATTTTTTTCCCCATGCCAGTGGGCCATAATCAGGGATGCATGCACTGTCCTGGCACCATTTGAGGAGGCCACGAGGATGATGAGCAGTGACAGTGCATGCATTAGTGACACTGTCCCTCTTGTCCAACTGTTGGAGCACACGCTGCATGGAATAATAGACAGGGCACTTGAGGCACAACAGAGGCAGGAAGTGGAGGACTTCCTTACCTCTCAAGGCCCCTTTATCCAGACAGTGTTCCTGCTGGCCCAGATATCACACAGGAAGAGGAGGGGGAGGAGGAGGAGGAGGATTATTGTGTCAGCATGGAGGTGGAGCCTAGCACTCAGCATCAGCAGCAGTCTTCAAGGGATCAATTACAGTCCCAAGACACCCATGGACTTGTACGTGGCTGGCAGGAGGTGGCTGCGGATCATGTCGTCCTCAGTGACCCAGAGGACTCTGCACCGAATGCCTCAGAAAACCTACGCTGCATGGCCTCCCTGATCCTGCAAAGCCTGCGGAAGGATCCTCGTATTTGTGCGATCAAGGAGAGGGATCATTACTGGCTGGCAACCCTCCTTGATTTACGTTACAAGGGTAAGGTTGCGGACCTTATCTTGCCGTCGTAGAGGGAGCAGAGGATGAAGCATCTTCGGGAGGCCTTGCAGAAAGGTCTGTGCAACGTGTTCCCAGAGACTGGGAGGTTACAAATTCCTGGTCCTGGACAACGTGCTGCTGAGGACAGTCAGTCAAAGAAGGCGCGGTGGAGAAGGTGGCCGTCTGACCGATGCGTTCAGACAATTTTTTAGTACGCAGCCCCAAGGTATGATCGGTTCCAGCAACCATCGCCAGCGTCTGGTTTACATGGTGCAGGAATACCTAGGGGCAAGATCAGACTTGGACACGTTTCCCACCGAAAATCCTCTGGGTTACTGGGTCTTGAGGATGGATCACTGGCCAGAGCTTGCACAGTATGCAATTGAGGTACTGGCCTGTCCTGCATCCAGCGTTCTTTCGGAACGCACATTCAGTGCTGCTGGAGGATTTGTAACTGATCACAGGGTGCGCCTGTACACCGACTCGGTCGATCGACTGACCTTCATAAAAATGAATCAGTCTTGGATCACCACCAGCTACCAAGCACCTGATGCTGATGTAACCGAATAATTTTTTTGGAAATGTCAGATCCCTTCAAGACTGCCTATGCTGATGCTGAGTGACTATCCTGTTATGCTGAGTGACTATCCTCTTCCTCCTCAATAATCATGCTGATAGCTTGAAAGAACATTTTTGGTTCTGGGCACCGCCACCAGTGGCTAAGGCCCAATTTTTCAGCCCCTGTTTAACAGGGGCGTGTATTTACAATTTTTGATGCAATGCTTTGCAGCAGGGCTCATTGCTGTGCTCCAACTACAGTATCTGTGAGGGGTTGCAGTGTTGTGGCACCAGCACCAGTGCCTAAGGCCCAATTTTTCAGCCCCTGTTTAACAGGGGTGTGTAATTACAATTTTTGATGCAATACTTTGCAACGGGGCTCATTGCTGCGCTCCAAGTACAGTATCTGTGAGGGGTTGCAGTGTTGTGGCACCAGTGCCTAAAGCAAAATTTTTATGCCCCTGTTCAACAGGGGCATGTAATTACAATTCTTGATCTAATAATTCACAGCAGGGCCCATTCCTGCGCCCACCAAGAGTAACTGTGAGGGCTTACAGTGTTGTGGCAACACCACCACCACCACCACCCCCACCAAAGGCCCAATTTTTCTGCCCCTGTTCAATAGGGGCATGTAAATACAATTATTGATCTAATATTTCACAGCTGGGCCCATTCCTGCGCCCACCAAGAGTAACTGTGAGGACTTACAGTGTTGTGGCACCAGCACCACCACCACCACCAAAGGCCCAATTTTTCCTACCACTGTTCAACAATGGCATGTAATTACAATTCTTGATATAATAGTTCACAGCAGGGCGTTCCAGCGCCCACCAAGAGTAACTGTGAGGGCTTACAGTGTTGTGGCAACACCAACACCTAAGGGCCCAATTTATTCAGAGTATATACGGCAGGCCCCTACTTTCAAACATCCAACTTACAAACGACTCCTACTTGCAAACGGAAGTAGACAACAGGAAGTGAGAGGAAATCTACCCCTAGGAAGGGAAATTCTCTCCTGTAAGAGTTAATATGGGAAAAAGGTGTCTCCTCTCCACTGATGCTTTATCACCAATCCTTGTTTCACTAAAAACCCCAAATTTTCAAAAAAACATTTGTCATTGGGACAGAAATGTTCTGAACAGGTGCACAGACAGCAAAACAAATTACAGGGGTGATAACCCTTCCCTATGTTTTCCAAAAAGCTTAAAAATAGATTTTTGGGCTGGAGCTACACTTAAACAATGTACCTGTTCAAAATTACAAACAGATTCTACTTAAGAACAAACCTACAGTCCCTGTCTTGTTTGCACAGCCTGTGTACTGCTGTTCAGAGTATATAGGGCCTTTTTTTACTTTGGGTGCGGGGTTCCCCTAATATCCATACAAGACCCAAAGGGGCTGGTAGTGGGGGGGGGGGGGTACTCATGCCATTTTTCTCAGTGATTTTCATCCATATTGCCGGGACCAGACATTACATTAAAGCCGCAAGCAGTTTTAAATGACTTTTTTTCCTTTTAGAAATGTCATTTTGTGCAGGGACAGTTCTAAACACGGGAAACACGTGCCACTTCACAGGCATACTTTAGACACCCCCCAGGTATGATATTTAAAGGAATATTTCACTCTTTTTTTTTCACTTTATGCATCATTAAAATCACTGCTCCTGAAAAAACGGCAGTTTTCAAAACTTATTTTTGCATTGATACATGTCCCCTGGGGCAGGACCCGGGTCCCCAAAGCCTTTTTAGGACAATAACTTGCATATTAGCCGTTATAATTAGCACTTCTAATTTCGAACGTTTGCGTCCATTGTATTTAATAGGGTTCTAAAGTTTGCGTAAACTTTTGGTCCGTTTACAGGTTCTGGTGCGAACCGAACCGGGGGGTGTTTGGCTCATCCCTACTAATGAGTATTTTAGGAAGACAGCTGAGAACTACCTGGGAAGAATGTAATTAAAAGAACCCTTTCAATCTACTTAAACAGAGAATGAAAAATCAGAAGTCTGTGAAATAGCTTGACTGTGCCTTTGAAACAAAGCAATCTGGATAGGTCTGATATCCCCATCTGTCAACTGAATGTCTTTTAATTTCATGTTATTGAGATAAATGCATTTAAGAAAGAAAAGATGACTTCTAGGAGGTTTTTGATGTGCCAAAAAGTCATATAATGTACACAAAAACAAATTTACAATTTATCAAATATCTGTAGCCGACAGTGGACTAAAAGTATCTGCATTGCAGACCTACCTTTGCATTTTACACTGTTGCTGTGTCCCTCTAGTTTTTGGCGAGTAACTTACATCACCCCCCTGTGCCAATTGAAAAGCATTGTAGGAATTGTAGTATCTTGAACAGACATTCTGGGCTTCAGAACTATTTTTGGACCACACTTCCCATCAGGCCACCTGCTACCGAGGAAGGAATGCTGAGAAAGATGGAAAAGGGCCAGCAGCCCGGCCCACGCTCTTCTTCCCGGGCGCCATGAGATGAACACATCCCTGCTACTGTGAGAGAGGACTGCGGCCTGCTACGTGGCGAAAGCAGCGACCCCAGCCCGGCTCAGGCGAGTCTAACGCTGCTTTCTACTTAGGGGACATCACCGCAGAGTCACTGTATCAGCCGGATCAGACGACATACAGTTCCTGCAGCCAGTCAGTCATCTCCTATTGTTTTTCAAGGGGCCGACTATTCTGGAATCGCTCTTCAGGAGGATCCTGCGCTGTTCTTCAGTTGGTGAGAGGACTTCTGCCCAGTAAATACACACCCTGCCTTATTACATTTCATACGAGCACTGTATACAGACATCTTACTCCTGGAATTACTTTATTACATTGCATACGAACACTGTATACAGGCATCTTACCCCTTTAAATTACTTTAAAGATTACTGCAAGTCAGATTGAGTTGTTCTTATCTGCCTACACGCCACTTGATATATTTAGAATACAGTTTGCTTAAGCTCCAACTGCCGGTGAAGACAATTGCAGGCCTTGCACTCTGGACATTGCTGTTTACTGCTCTTTAAAGGGACCCACCCCTGATACTTATTAAATCTGGTCTCCCATTATGACTTAAGGTGAAATAGGCCGGCCCGGGATTCCCTATTAGTGGTGTAGCAATACCCCCAGTTAAGAGGGCTGCTGATATTACTTTTGGGCCTGTAACACTCTGCTGCCAACCCCCAGTAATTGGCTCTACCCTCCCTTGGCACAGCTAGTGAGACTAAAGGATTGTGAGACCCGTAGGCTATGGGTATCACAATACTGCAGATAACATACACAGTAATCACACCACACAACGTGCCTGCTTAATCACTAATGCGTTTACTGAATAAAATAAGATTTGGATTAGACAGTAGTACATCTATCAATGCAGAGCCCTGCAATAAGATATAGTCAGCATATAACACAGATATACTATCCCCTTAATCCTACGCACATCAATTAACAAACCCCGCTTGCAAGCTTCCCCCTCCTGGGCAAGATGGCGCCCAGCAATGTCTCTACTGTATTCAGTCAGGCCTGACTACTTAGTTCACAATGTTTCTGTAGAGAAGGATCTTCGCTAGCAATGGTGGTGCACTTTGTAGGTTATTTGTAATCCACAGGGTGTGAAACAATTGGCTGCTGATTGTGCGACAATGAATTTAACTAAGGCTGCACGGCTCACTGTCCCTCTGGTGTGCAGCTCAATTTGATAAACGATGGGCCCTAAGCAAAGGATACTGGGCCTAAAGAGTATTTTAAGAAATCTTCAAGCAAGTGCTCTCTCACCCAACCGAACCAGTCCATGTGGCCGACTTTCACCTCTGTGTGTCCCACACACAGTCTCACGATGCCCGGGGTCTCCGATTCTTCTGACGAGTCTTGGAAGGTAGATACTTGAAACGTCTCAGGGATTCTTCAGTGAGGGGTAGAAGGCTCTTTGGATCCACAGGGCCCGGCTCTCGGTCCTAGTCTGGAACAGCAGACACAGCACAGAGTTCCACTTGCTAGGCGGGCGATGTCCAAAGGGACCCCCGTCCTGCTCCGCCCCTCCTTATATAGTCCAACCCCAGCAGACCTTGCGCCGGGCCCAAAGGAACTGTGGGTATACCATTGCATACTGGGTAAGGTAGTCTCTGAGGCTATTTAAGGCAACACCCCGCTACAGTGGTATCATAAAATACAGTAATTACTAGTCCACTTCAGTACCATTGCTGTCTGTGCTTATGTAAACTGTTATTCTGTAAATGAGATTTCCAGCTGTAATTCAATTACTTTCAAGGATCTCCTCACTTGAGCCTGGGCTGTTCAACCAGGACTCAGCTGACCTAAATCCTGTTATTTAACTCTCTTTCTGAACCAGTAAAATTAAGAGAGTCACTTATCCACAGTGTGTTGGTGTGTCATTTAACTGTATGACCAAAATTTCTGAACCCAGAGTGTCGCGTGGCCTGGAAGGTTTGCAGGGTCATGGAGGCGCAGATGAACAGGTACTTCTAAGCAAGTGCTACATATCTTATCAATAAAATTCATAAAAAGCTTTAAGAAGATCTTATATAACTACACAGGATAACCATCACAATACGTTATTCCCATTATAGTGCCTATAATCATTTACCAAGGAGTTATCAGAGCTTGTACTGTACCCCAGTATTTCTCAACCTTCTTCAGTCATGGCACCCTTTAAAGTAAGCATTGGTGTGCGCAGCCTATTGCAATAGTGTGTGCACCCCACAGCACTAACACACATGCGTGTATATCAGCTGAGCAGAGATTGGTGTCAGTAGGGTAGTGTACGGTGTAAACATTATTTTTTTTATCATTTAAAAAAAAATTTTTTTTTTTTAGGATGCGCGTTGGGGGCGCATTGGTGAAATATCAAGGGTCTAAACAGAGAGAAAGGGACTGCGGACAGAGCTTTCCCAGTTACATTCTTTGCAGCCTTAGCTGCACTAGACAGTAAAAGAATGGGAAGTGCTCTTTGCTGAGTGGCTTCCTGTTCATTCACAAACCGAAGCATAGTAAACATAGTTAACTATGCTTCATTTAAGAATAAACACAGGAGCGATCGATACAGATCACTCATTCTGTTCATTTATTCATCCATCCTAAAACATCCCCCACAGCAGCCAGCGGGAAAATAAAAAAGGTAAACTGGCAGCACTGCAGGGGAGAGATAGGGCCAGGAAGCAGGGGGAATCGGAACCACGCGGTAATTGGGGTGGCCCACTCAGCACACCCTGTGTGAACGCCAATGAAAGTAAGCAAAATCTCAAGGTGCCCCAGACCAAAATAGGGTTTCGCATCACATCAGAAGCCCCCTTTAATATCACATTTCCCATCAAAGATCTAAGTTTCTTATTTTCACTTCACATCGTACAGAAAAGTTTTCAATCCACCTTTCACATGAGGGACCCCCTCCCCCCCCTTCTTTTTACATGAGAGTCCTCCGTTCCCACCTCACCTTTTACATCAGAGTCCTCAGTTTCCCTCTTTTTCTTTCACATCAAAGTCCATAGTCCCCCCCCCTCCCCTTAACCCTTTTCTCTTTGACATCAGAGACCTCAGCTTCACCCTTCCTTTTACATAAGATTTCGCAATCTCCACCTCCCCTTTGCATCAGAGTCCTCAGTTTAACCCCTCCCCACCCCAATCACCCTTTTACATCAGAGCCCTCAATTTCCCCATCATTCTTTCATATCAGAGTCACCAGTCACCCCCCCAAATAGCTTTGTTCACACTAATTTATGGACAGGTTCATGGTAGACTGGTGGCATTTAGTGACATGCATTTTACAGATGAAATCTGCTTCTTCGGACAACATAGGATAGTCTACAATTATAAAAATATATTACAGACATAAATAGACATCATCGTATGCGTTTTTTTCAATATTACAAAATATATGGACTTGCTTACATATTGGACGAGTATGCCATTATATGATGCTCCAGGGGGACTGGAGCACCTAGAGGGCTTAAGCCCCAAACTTGCCCCTAATGGGTTTTTAGCAAAAAAAGGTAACATACAATATCCTATATGGGGACCACAATATGATTAAATATTGGATGAATGCATTGTCAAAGAAGGCCTGTCATGCAAAAAATAAAAAAACATTACTGTATACACAGTGACAGATTGACTTTGGTTTTTACTATTCTGATGATGTCTGCTTTACCATCTGTCTTTTGATATCATTTCTCTTCCTGAGGAAATGGCTGCTGCCTAACAGTCCCCAAAACCTTTTCCTTCCAGAGCTCCGCCCCCCAGTTAACAGCCTCCTATCCTAAGTTACCTTTCTTCTTCCCCCCAGTTAAACCCATTTATCTATTCAATACAATTTTTCTGCCTGGCTTCGCTATTGACTCACCCCGATCAAGCCTCCCCTTTGCCTAGGACTACGGTTCTCCGGTTAGTCAAAACAATGGAGACACTAAAACTGTGATATGAAATTAGCTTGCATATTGATGACTTCACAACAAAACAAAGATTAAAGTATATGTGAAGCCAAAACTTTTTCTTTTTAGTTTTGGTGAATGGTTAAATATGAATCTCTCCAACTCTATCCCTAAAAACTAATCTCTTTAGGCTCCATGCACACTGGGCTTTAAAAAAAAAACAACTTGATTTTTGTCATCAATTACCCCAAAATAAATCCACTCTCATGTGTTGTGATTAATTTTGTTTTTTGCTTTACCAGTATTTTGTCAATATGCCGGTTATGGTGGGTTTGGCCCTGCCCGTGTCTGTCCATTGCCTATGGGTGTTGGTGGAGGTGTGGTTATAGTATCCACCTCACTTACTATCCCTGTAACATCCGGGACCCCACAGAGGCGTTTCCATGGCGGAATACACTTTCCATCACTATCCCGGCATGACACAGCCTCAGGTCCGAATCATTTCCAGGTATCCATTTCCGCCCATTTGGAACACAAGCACCCAGATGCACCTCCTTAGTTGCGTCATTTCAGGTGCACTGCCGGTTCCTTTCCCCCATCCCTTCCATCTATGTGGGCGTCTCTCCCTCTGAGCTTATAAGCTGGGAGAGACCCACCACATCGCCCACTTGGCGGGTGGTACGCACTGGAGAGGGACTTTCATGGGGTGTATACCGATGCTTTGGTCTACAACCCATACTGGCAGGTCAGTGGACAGATGAGCATGCTCCCATCCCTCCGGATCCAACATGGCCCTCCTGGACTTGTGGTCCGGGCGATGGGGGAGGTCTCTGGGATTACTCCACCCTTCCCCTCTAACTGAAACAGACTCCCTTGTACATATAAATACCTCCATCCATGGCTGCTTGCATTAACTGGTCATTCATTTGAAGACACAGACGGAGGGAGTATGCACACCCAGTAAGCCGTTAATATAGGTGGGGAACCCTTTAACAGGGATGACATTTCTAGTACATTTTCTCTATCTGTGTTCTACTTTCTGGGTTCACTTTATTTATAGTGATTTAAATAGCCTTTTATTGGCTTTCATATAGATTTTTTCACGGATCACTCTATGCTGCAAGGATAAGCAAAAGGTTAAGTGTGGCTTGATTCACTCTTCAATTTTGCCTCTTGTAACTTGGGACACACTTTTGACCCAGTTCTGGCCACTTTTGATCGTTTAAGGTAAGATTTTCTTGCTCCCCACTCCCCCACCTTTTTTCTTCCCCCTCCTCTTTCCCTTCCCCCCACTTTCCCCTTTTTTCCTCCCCACCTTTTTCTCCCACCCCCTTCTTTCCATCCCCCCTTTTTCCTTCCCTTCTTTCCTTCCTAATTGGCCTTCCTGTTTCCCTCTCCCTTCCCTCTCCCCTCTTCCTCCCTTTCCCTCTTTCCTCACCTTCCTTTCTTTCTTTCCACTCTCCCATTCCTCTTCCCCTTTCTCTCCCCCCCTTCTTTACCTCCCTCCCCCCCCTTTCCATTTCCCCTTCTTTCCCCCTTTTCCCTTCCCCTTTCCTCTCCCTCCTTTCCTTTTTCCTTACTTCCCTTTCCCCCTTTCCTCCCCCATCCTTTCCTCTTTCCTTCTCATTCCCTAGCCCCCATTTCTCTGATATCACCACTAAGTTTATTTTATCACCATCATCACATAGGAGTCTGTCTTCTCTGGGGGGGGGGGGGGGCAGAGTTAATCCCTACGGGCTCCCCAGGTTACTCCTCCACCGGACCGGCTGAAAAAGACTACACAGGTGAATCAACAATCTTCTTGGTAGTTTTCTAGGTATGAATGTAGATGTTAGAATACAGTTTGTTTATACTGTATATATATATAGGGATCTATATATCTATATGGGACATTGTGATATATATTGGACTTCTTTCATCATTTTACCATTGATCTCTGCATATGAGAGCAGTATATGGGACTTTTTGCTTAGATTATGTTTTAATTCAATTTGCTGTAATTATATGAGCACTAACAATTTCTTTTTGTGTGTATGTTGAATGACAGTACACAGACACGTGTTCAGACATTGTTTTACTTTTGTAGTAATCTTTGTGGTTGGCACAATTCGTTGCTATTATATGAGCACCAATTTTTTGTGTATGTTGAGTGATATCACACCAGCACTCCTTCAGACATTGTTTCACATTTGTAGCAACCTTTGCAGTTGATACATTTTTTTATTTCAGTTCATTTCACCTAGCTCCGTATCTTATGTATGCACTAGTCACTTTATTTATTACACTTCATTAAATGAAGTCATGATATTTAGTCTAGGAACAGCGCTCCATTTTTATATACAGTGGGTACGGAAAGTATTCAGGCCCCCTTAAATTTTTCACTCTTTGTTATATTGCAGTTATTTGCTAAAATCATTTAAGTTCATTTTTTTCCTCATTAATGTACACACAGCACCCCATATTGACAGAAAAACACAAAATTGTTGAAATTTTTGCAGATTTATTAAAAGAGATAATTTGTTCTCCCTCTCTTTGCTCATGACATGCTGTGATGTATGTAACAAGCTCTATCAGGATACAATTACAAAAATTTAAAGCAACATGACTCTGTATATTGAAAGTTTGTAGTGTTTAAAAATTTCTTGGTAATATAATTATTTGTTAATGTTTATATACGTTATTTGTTAATAATATGTTTGTATATCTTTACAGTATACTTACAAATTTGTGCTCCAATCTAGGACCCTGATGAAGAGTGACTCCCTGCAAAACGCGTAGACAAGTTTTCTCGATTCTTCAGCCAGGACCAGCACATCCTGGATAGATTTACAGTAACAGTGGTTTTAACCAATTGTATTCAACTTTTTTTTAAATATAACCATTTGTATATGGAAATCAAAGATTTTTTTTTTAAGCCTTTTTGCTATGTGTATTCATTAGACCCTGCAAGGTACATGTAAAGACCCACCCCATTTTTGTTCTCATTCTGTAATTTAAAAAAAAAAATTGCAGTTCCCTTGGTGCTCTACATTAATGTAGAGCATTTTTGTACACAGTTTAGGGGAGTTTAGCAGTTTTTTCTGCCAGAAAGCTCCAATTAGAAACGCAAACCAGAAGTTTTTTTTTCCTGCCTCTATAAACGCTGAGCTCAAAATAAGCCTGTAATCGTCCTAATGTGCATGGACACATAACATAATATTGAGCTACTTCTACAGGCAAAATACAAAACTCCTGTAGAAGCTGCGATTTTTAAGCCTGTGTGCACGGAGCCTCAGGCTGGCCATACACGGTGCAAATGTATTTCTTGCAACCATGGTTTGCAGGAAAGAAATGTTCACAATTCCCCCATCAACACAGACAATGTTGACAGGGAAATCAGCTATTGTCTTCTCCCAGCGGGGGGGAGGGCGGGAAGAAGACAGTGATTATTGCTAGCGGCTATAGCAGCAGGTAGTGATAAATGCAAGAGAATCCAGCAGGCTGGGTGTACCCAAGTTGATCGTTTAACTTAGTACATTCAGCCTGCCCATTAACAGTTTGAATCTCGGGAAATTCCTGCTGAACCGGCCGAGATTCGAACTGTGTATGACTGGCCTTGGAGAGGTCTATCCTGCCTCTAACTAATAAACTGAACTTTTACTTTCTCTATTAGCTCATCCCCCACAGTTATCTTTTTTATAACTTTTCCTTCTATGATACTTCCAGTTCTGATTTAAAAAAAAAAAAAAAAAAAAAAAAGCAGCTAAATACCTTCTTTTGGCTAGGTTGTTAAGAGATCACATGATCTTTCCCTGCTGGTTCCCATCTGCAGGGAAAGATCTGTGGGAGGATCCTTTAGCAGTCCCTGTTAGTTCCACCCCCTCCCAGTTAGGCTAGGAACACTCTAGCAGTTCCTGTTAGTTCCACCTACTTATTAGCTAGAAACATGTCAGCATTGAGCAGGACTGTGTACTATGAATACACCTACAAACAGTGGCGGCTGGTGCTCAAATTTTTTGGGGGGGCGCAAACAAACTGAAAAAAAAAAATCATCAATTGCCGCCACTGTGCCCATTAAACGCAGCCACTGTGCCCAAACGCCACTAGTTTGTCCCCAAATGCAGCCAGTTTCCCCCCCATATGCAGCCAGTTTCTCCCCCATAATACAGCCAGTTTCTCCCCCATAATACAGCCAGTTTCTCCCCCATAATGCAGCCAGTTAATCCCCCATAATGCAGCCAGTTTGTCCTCATAATGCAGCCAGTTTGTCCCCTATATGCAGCCAGTTTCTCCCACAAATGCAGCCAGTTTCTCCCCTATATGCAGCCAGTTTGTCCCCCATAATGCAGCCAGTTTCTCCCCTATATGCAGCCAGTTTGTCCCCCAAATGCAGCCAGTTTCTCCCCTATATGCAGCCAGTTTGTCCCCCAAAGGCAGCCAGTTTCTCCCCTATATGCAGCCAGTTTCTCCCCCATAATGCAGCCAGTTTCTCCCCCATAATGCAGCCAGTTTCTCCCCAATATGCAGCCAGTTTCTCCCCCAATATACAGCCAGTTTCTCCCCCATAATGCAGCCAGTTTCTCCCCTATATGCAGCCAGTTTGTCCCCCAAATGCAGCCAGTTTCTCCCCCATAATGCAGCCAGTTTCTCCCCTATATGCAGCCAGTTTCTCCCCCATAATGCAGCCAGTTTCTCCCCTATATGCAGCCAGTTTGTCCCCCAAATGCAGCCAGTTTCTCCCCTATATGCAGCCAGTTTGTCCCCCAAATGCAGCCAGTTTCTCCCCTATATGCAGCCAGTTTCTCCCCCATAATGCAGCCAGTTTGTCCCCCATAATGCAGCCAGTTTCTCCCCTATATGCAGCCAGTTTCTCCCCCAATATACAGCCAGTTTCTCCCCCATAATGCAGCCAGTTTCTCCCCTATATGCAGCCAGTTTGTCCCCCATAATGCAGCCAGTTTCTCCCCTATATGCAGCCAGTTTGTCCCCCAAATGCAGCCAGTTTCTACCCTATATGCAGCCAGTTTGTCCCTCAAATGCAGCCAGTTTCTCCCCTATAGTGATGAGCCGAACACCCCCGGGTTCGGTTCGCACCAGAACCCGCGAACGGACCGAAAGTTCGTACGAACATTAGAACCCTATTAAATACAATGGATGCGAACGTTCGAATTCTAAAGTGCTAATTATAACAACTATTATGCATGTTATTGTCCTAAAAAGGGTTTGGGAACCCGGGTTGTGCACCAGGGGACATGTATCAATGCAAAAAGAAGTTTTAAAAACGGTCGTTTTTCGGGAGCAGTCATTTTAATGATGCATAAAGTGAAAAAAAAAAGTCAAATATTCCTTTAAATATCGTACCTGGGGGGTGTCTAAAGTATGCCTGTGAAGTGCCACGTGTTTCCCGTGTTTAGAACTGTCCCTGCACAAAATGACACTTCTAAAGGAAAAAAAAGCCATTTAAAACTGCTTGCGGCTTTAATGTAATGTCTGGTCCCGGTAATATGGATGAAAATCTTTAAGAAAAATGGCATAGCTACCCCATGACCCCCCCCCCCCCCTACCCCAGCCCATTACCAGCCCCTTTGGGTCTTGTATGGATATTAAGGGGAACCCCGCACATAAAATAAAAAAGGCCCTATATACTCTGAACAGCCGTATACAGGCGGTACATACAAGACAGGGACTGTATGTTTGTTCTTATGTAGAATGTGTTTGTAATTTTGAACAGGTACATTGTTTAAGTGTAGCTCCAGCCCAAAAATCTATTTTTAAACTTTTTGGAAAACATAGGTAAGGGTTATCACCCCTGTAACATTTGTTTTGCTGTCTGTGCCCCTGTTCAGAACATTTCACCTCACTTTCCGTCCCAATGACAACTGTTTTTGAAATGTGGTGTTTTTCTTGAAACAAGGATTGCTGATAAAGCATCAGTACAGAGGAGACACCTTTCTCCCATATTAATTCTTACAGGAGAGAATTTTCCTTCCTAGGGGTAGATTTCCTCTCACTTCCTGTTGTCTTCTTGCGTTTGCAAGTAGGATTCGTTTGTAAGTTGGATGTTTGAAAGTAGGGACCTGCCGTATATAATCTGCAGAAATAGGCCCCTTAGTTGGTGTTGGCACAACACTGTAAGCACTCACAGTTACTCTTGGTTGGTGCTGGAACGCCCTGCTGTCAACTATTATATCAGGAATTGTAATTACATATAATTGTTGAACAGTGGTAGTAAAAATTGGGCCTTTGATGGTGGTGCTGGTGCCACAACACTGTAAGCCCTGACAGTTACTCTTGGTGGGTGCAGCAATGGGCCCTGCTGTGAATTATTAGATCAAGAATTGTAATTGCATGCCCCTGTTGAACAGGGGCTGAAAAATTGGGCCTTTCGTGGTGGTGGTGGTGGTGGTGGTGTTGCCACAACACTGTAAGCCCTCAGAGTTACTCTTGCTTGGTGGGTGCAGGAATGGGCCCTGCTGTGAATTATTAGATCAATAATTGTAATTACATGCCCCTGTTGAACAGGGGCTGAAAAATTGGGCCTTAGGCACTGGTGGCACAACACTGCAACCCCTCACAGATACTGTACTTGGAGCACAGCAATGAGCCCTGTTGCAAAGTATTGCTTCAAAAATTGTAATGACACGCCCCTGTTAAACAGGGGCTGAAAAATTGGGCCTTAGGCACTGGTGGCACAACACTCCAACCCCTCACACATACTGTACTTGGAGCACAGCAATGAGCCCTGTTGCAAAGTATTGCTTCAAAAATTGTAATTACACGCCCCTGTTAAACAGGGGCTGAAAAATTGGGCCTTAGCCACTGGTGGCGGCACCCATAAACAAAAATGATCTTCCAAGCTATCATCATCAATCGTATCATTGAGGACTCGGAGGAGGAGGATAGCCAGTCAACATAACAGCACAGGCACTCAGCATCAGCATCAGTCTTGAAGGGATGTGACATGTTAAAATCAATTAGTCTGTTATATCAGCATCAGGTGTGTGGTAGCTGGTGGTGATCCAAGACTGGTTCATCTTGATGAAAGTCAGTCGATCAACCGAGTCGGTGGACAGGCGCACCCTGTGATTAGTGATGAGCCGAACACCCCCGGGTTCGGTTCGCACCAGAACCCGCGAACGGACCGAAAGTTCGAACGAACATTAGAACCCTATTAAATACAATGGATGCGAACGTTCGAATTCTAAAGTGCTAATTATAACAACTATTATGCATGTTATTGTCATAAATAGGGTTTGGGAACCCGGGTTGTGCACCAGGGGACATGTATCAATGCAAAAAGAAGTTTTAAAAACGGTCGTTTTTCGGGAGCAGTCATTTTAATGATGCATAAAGTGAAAAAAAAAAAGTCAAATATTCCTTTAAATATCGTACCTGGGGGGTGTCTAAAGTATGCCTGTGAAGTGCCACGTGTTTCCCGTGTTTAGAACTGTCCCTGCAGAAAATGACACTTCTAAAGGAAAAAAAAGCCATTTAAAACTGCTTGCGGCTTTAATGTAATGTCTGGTCCCGGTAATATGGATGAAATTCTTTAAGAAAAATGGCATAGCTACCCCATGACCCCCCCCCTACCCCAGCCCATTACCAGCCCCTTTGGGTCTTGTATGGATATTAAGGGGAACCCCGCACATAAAATAAAAAAGGCCCTATATACTCTGAACAGCCGTATACAGGCGGTGCATACAAGACAGGGACTGTAGGTTTGTTCTTATGTAGAATCTGTTTGTAATTTTGAACAGGTACATTGTTGAAGTGTAGCTCCAGCCCAAAAATCTATTTTTAAACTTTTTGGGAAACATAGGTAAGGGTTATCACCCCTGTAACATTTGTTTTGCTGTCTGTGCCCCTGTTCAGAACATTTCACCTCACTTTCCGTCCCAATGACAACTGTTTTTGAAATGTGGTGTTTTTCTTGAAACAAGGATTGCTGATAAAGCATCAGTACAGATGAGACCCCTTTCTCCCATATTTATTCTTACAGGAGAGAATTTTCCTTTCTAGGGGTAGATTTCCTCTCACTTCCTGTTGTCTTCTTTCGTTTGCAAGTAGGAGTCGTTTGTAAGTTGGATGTTTGAAAGTAGGGACCTGCCGTATATACTCTGCAGAAATAGGCCCCTTAGTTGTTGGTGTTGGCACAACACTGTAAGCACTCAGTTACTCTTGGTTGGTGCTGGAACGCCCTGCTGTCAACTATTATATCAGGAATTTTAATTACATATAATTGTTGAACAGTGGTAGTAAAAATTGGGGCTTTGATGGTGGTGCTGGTGCCACAACACTGTAAGCCCTGACAGTTACTCTTGGTGGGTGCAGCAATGGGCCCTGCTGTGAATTATTAGATCAAGAATTGTAATTACATGCCCCTTTTGAACAGGGGCTGAAAAATTGGGCCTTTCGTGGTGGTGGTGGTGGTGGCGTTGCCACAAGACTGTAAGCCCTCAGAGTTACTCTTGGTGGGTGCAGCAATGGACCCTGCTGTGAATTATTAGATCAAGAATTGTAATTGCATGCCCCTGTTGAACAGGGGCTGAAAAATTGGGCCTTAGGCACTGGTGGCACAACACTACAACCCCTCACAGATACTGTACTTGGAGCACAGCAATGAGCCCTGTTGCAAAGTATTGCTTCAAAAATTGTAATGACACGCCCCTGTTAAACAGGGGCTGAAAAATTGGGCCTTAGGCACTGGTGCCACAACACTCCAACCCCTCACAGATACTGTACTTGGAGCACAGCAATGAGCCCTATGGCAAATTATTGCTAAAAAAATTGTAATTACACGCCCCTGTAAAACAGGGGCTGAAAAATTGGGCCTTAGCCACTGGTGGCGGCACCCATAAACAAAAATGATCTTCCAAGCTATCATCATCAATCGTATCATTGAGGACTCGGAGGAGGAGGATAGCCAGTCAACATAACAGCACAGGCACTCAGCATCAGCATCAGTCTTGAAGGGATGTGACATGTTAAAATCAATTAGTCTGTTATATCAGCATCAGGTGTGTGGTAGCTGGTGGTGATCCAAGACTGGTTCATCTTGATGAAAGTCAGTCGATCAACAGAGTCGGTGGACAGGCGCACCCTGTGATCCGTGACAAATCCTCCAGCAGCACTGAATGTGCGTTCCGAAAGAACGCTGGATGCAGGACAGGCCAGTAGCTCAATTGCATACTGTGCAAGCTCTGGCCAGTGATCCATCCTCAAGACCCAGTAAGCCAGAGGATTTTCGGTGGGGAAGGTGTCCAAGTCTGACCTTGCCCCTAGATATTCCTGCACCATGTTTATCAGACGCTGGCGATGGTTGCTGGAACCGATCATACTTTGGGGCTGCGGACTAAAGAATTGTCTGAACGCATCGGTCAGACGGCCACCTTCCCCACCGCTCCTTCTTTGACTGGCCGAAGCCTCAGCAACTCGTTGTCCAGGACCAGGAGTTTGTAACCTCCCAGTCTCTGGGAACGCGTTGCACAGACCTTTCTGCAAGGCCTCCCGGAGTTGTCTCATCCTCTGCTCCCTCTGCGACGGTAACATAAGGTCCGCAACCTTACCCTTGTACCGTGGATCAAGGAGAGTGGCCAGCCAGTAATGGTCCCTCTCCTTGATCCGAAGAATACGAGGATCCTTCCGCAGACTTTGCAGGATCAGGGAGGCCATGCAGCGTAGGTTTGCTGAGGCATTCGCTCCGGAGTCCTCTGGGTCACTAAGGACGACATGATCCGCAGCCACCTCCTCCCAGCCACGTACAAGTCCACTGGTTTCTTGGGACTGTAAATCATCCCTAAAAGACTGCTGCTGATGATGCTGAGTGCCAGCCTCCACCTCCATGCTGACACAATCCTCCTCCTCCTCCTCCTCCTCCTCCTCCTCTTCCTGTGCGATGGGTGGGACAGAAGGAACACTGTCTGGGTAAAGGGGGCCTTGAGAGGCAAGGAAGTCCTCCTCTTCCTGCCTCTGTTCTGCCTCAAGTGCCCTGTCCATTATTCCACGCAGCGTGTGCTCCAACAGGTGGACAAGAGGTACAGTGTCACTGATGCATGCACTGTCACTGCTCACCATCCTCGTGGCCTCCTCAAATGGTGCCAGGACAGTGCATGCATCCCTGATCATGCCCCACTGGCGTGGAGAAAAAAAACCAAGCTCCCCTGACCCTGTCCTGGTGCCGTAGTCGCACAGGTACTCATTGATGGCCCTCTGCTGCGTGTGCAGCCGCTGCAGCATGGCCAACGTTGAGTTCCACCTGGTGGGCATGTCACATATAAGGCGGTTCTTGGGCAGGTTCAACTCCTTTTGCAGCTCAGCCAGGCGAGCACTGGCATTATAAGATCTGCGGAAATGCACACAGACTTTCCTGGCCTGCCTCAGGACATCCTGTAAGCCCGGGTACCTGCCCAAGAACCGCTGCACCACCAGGTTAAGGACGTGAGCCACACAGGGCACATGGGTCAGTTGTCCCTGTCGGAGGGCGGAGAGGAGGTTGGTGCCATTGTCGCAAACCACCATTCCTGGCTTAAGCTGGCGTGGCGTCAACCACCTCTCGGCCTGGCCCTGCAGAGCAGACAGGACCTCTGCCCCAGTGTGGCTTCTGTCCCCCAAACACACCAGCGCAAGCACGGCATGGCATCTTTTTGCCTGCGTACTTGCGTAGCCCCGTGAACGGCTACGGAGCACCGCTGGTTCATAGGACAAACCACAGGAAGAGGCCATGGAGGAAGAAGAAGAGGAGGGGGTGGAGGAGAGAGGTGTGTCACAACCAGTAGTAGCATTTTGGAGGCGTGGCGGTGGGACAACCTCCAACACTACTGCACCTTGTCCTGCATCCTTCCCAGCTGCCAAAAGAGTGACCCAATGGGCCGTGAAAGAAAGGTAACGTCCCTGTCCATGCCTGCTGGACCATGAGTCAGCGGTAATATGCACCTTACCGCTGACCGCCCTGTCCAGCGAGGCCAAGACATTGCCTTCCACATGCCGGTAGAGAGCCGGAATAGCCTTCCGTGAGAAAAAGTGGCGTTTGGGAACCTGCCACTGAGGAACCGCACATTGCACAAACTCACGGAAGGGGGCCGAGTCTACCAACTGAAAAGGCAGCAGTTGAAGCGCTAGCAATTTAGCCAAGCTAGCATTCAACCGCTGGGCATGTGGATGGCTGGGAGTGAACTTCTTTCGACGGTCCAGCAGCTGGGGCAGGGAAATTTGCCTGCTAGAATCGGACGTCGGTGTACTGCTAGCAGAGTGGCCGCAAGTACTTGGCTGTGACACACCTAATTCTACACCTTCATTCCTCTCAGTGCATGTTTCAGAGAGGACTGAAGTTATAGTGGGGTTGGAGATCCCAGCTGATGCGGTGCAAGGAGAGGTCCGCTTTGTTCTTTGGTGTGGGTCTTTGAGGTAGGCTTGCCAACGAGCTGCATGGCAGGTCAACATATGTCTGGTCAGGCATGTGGTACCCAAGCGGCTGATGTTTTGGCCACGCGATATACGCTTGAGACATATGTTGCAAACAGCAGCTGTGCGATCTGATGCACTAGCCTCAAAAAAGGCCCACACCAAAGAACTTTTTGAATGACGGGCAGAGGCAGCGCCCTGCACAGGCGGAGCTCTGCGGTGTGATTCCGTCGGTGTACTGCCCTTACGCTGGCCACCAAAGGGCATCCTGCCTCGTTGGAGATGTGCCTCCTCCTCATCCTCCTCCTCCTCCTCTCTCCTATTAGGCACCCACGTGGAGTCAGTGACCTCATCATCACCTCCCTCCTCATCACTGGAGGCAATCTGGCAGTATGCTGCAGCTGCTGGAACATGACTGCCAGATTGGTGTCCTTCTTGAGCATCCCCTCTGTCTGCTCTCACGCTACTGCCTTCCTCTAGCTGGGTTTCATCATCAGACCCTTCGAAACGCTGGGCATCCTCCTGGAGCATGTACCCAACACTGTGCTGAAACAGTTCGGGGGACTCCTCAGGAGGAGGACATGGTGGGTCTAGGGAAGGAGTGACTGATGATGAGTCTGACATTGATACCAGGGAAGAGGACGCTTTGGCAGCTGCTTTTCCAGTACCCTGAGCCTGGGTGAGAGAGGATGAGGAGGAGGAGGAGGGCTTGGTCATCCACTCTACCAAGTCTTCGGCATGATGTGGCTCAACATGTCCAGCTGCCGAAAAGAAGGACAAGCGTGTCCCATGGCCATGTGCTGATGACAATGCACCGCGTCCACGACCAGCACTGTTGCCCCCAGACACAGAGCCTGCTTGCCCTCTTTTATTGCCTCCTGACTGTCTGCCTCTCCTTGTTTGCCTTCCAGACATTCTAATAGATGGCCTGTAGGGAGATGGGAAAAAAGCAATAAGGGCTACCTTCAGGTGTCCTTCTCTGTCCCTTGAAACAAGGACTTTGACAGTGAAAGAAACTGACACACTCTCCCTACCTACAGTTTTCTGTCCCTAGAAAAAATGTTTTTTTTAAGCACAATTTAGCACAAGGAGAATTACCTCACTGTCCTTCCAGGTCCCTGGAAACAAGGACTTTGACAGTGAAAGAAACTGACACACTCTCCCTACCTACAGTTTTCTGTCCCTAGAAAAAATGTTTTTTTTAAGCACAATATAGCACAAGGAGAATTCACTCACTGTCCTTCCAGGTCCCTGGAAACAAGGACTTTGACAGTGAAAGAAACTGACACACTCTCCCTACCTACAGTTTTCTGTCCCTAGAAAAAATGTTTTTTTTAAGCACAATTTAGCACAAGGAGAATTACCTCACTGTCCTTCCAGGTCCCTGGAAACAAGGACTTTGACAGTGAAAGAAACTGACACACTCTCCCTACCTACAGTTTTCTGTCCCTAGAAAAAATGTTTTTTTTAAGCACAATTTAGCACAAGGAGAATTACCTCACTGTCCTTCCAGGTCCCTGGAAACAAGGACTTTGACAGTGAAAGAAACTGACACACTCTCCCTACCTACAGTTTTCTGTCCCTAGAAAAAATGTTTTTTTTAAGCACAATTTAGCACAAGGAGAATTACCTCACTGTCCTTCCAGGTCCCTGGAAACAAGGACTTTGACAGTGAAAGAAACTGACACACTCTCCCTACCTACAGTTTTCTGTCCCTAGAAAAAATGTTTTTTTTAAGCACAATTTAGCACAAGGAGAATTACCTCACTGTCCTTCCAGGTCCCTGGAAACAAGGACTTTGACAGTGAAAGAAACTGACACACTCTCCCTACCTACAGTTTTCTGTCCCTAGAAAAAATGTTTTTTTTAAGCACAATTTAGCACAAGGAGAATTACCTCACTGTCCTTCCAGGTCCCTGGAAACAAGGACTTTGACAGTGAAAGAAACTGACACACTCTCCCTACCTACAGTTTTCTGTCCCTAGAAAAAATGTTTTTTTTAAGCACAATTTAGCACAAGGAGAATTACCTCACTGTCCTTCCAGGTCCCTGGAAACAAGGACTTTGACAGTGAAAGAAACTGACACACTCTCCCTACCTACAGTTTTCTGTCCCTAGAAAAAATTTTTTTTTTAAGCACAATTTAGCACAAGGAGAATTACCTCACTGTCCTTCCAGGTCCCTGGAAACAAGGACTTTGACAGTGAAAGAAACTGACACACTCTCCCTACCTACAGTTTTCTGTCCCTAGAAAAAATGTTTTTTTTAAGCACAATTTAGCACAAGGAGAATTACCTCACTGTCCTTCCAGGTCCCTGGAAACAAGGACTTTGACAGTGAAAGAAACTGACACACTCTCCCTACCTACAGTTTTCTGTCCCTAGAAAAAATGTTTTTTTTAAGCACAATTTAGCACAAGGAGAATTACCTCACTGTCCTTCCAGGTCCCTGGAAACAAGGACTTTGACAGTGAAAGAAACTGACACACTCTCCCTACCTACAGTTTTCTGTCCCTAGAAAAAATGTTTTTTTTAAGCACAATTTAGCACAAGGAGAATTCACTCACTGTCCTTCCAGGTCCCTGGAAACAAGGACTTTGACAGTGAAAGAAACTGACACACTCTCCCTACCTACAGTTTTCTGTCCCTAGAAAAAATGTTTTTTTTAAGCACAATTTAGCACAAGGAGAATTACCTCACTGTCCTTCCAGGTCCCTGGAAACAAGGACTTTGACAGTGAAAGAAACTGACACACTCTCCCTACCTACAGTTTTCTGTCCCTAGAAAAAATGTTTTTTTTAAGCACAATATAGCACAAGGAGAATTCACTCACTGTCCTTCCAGGTCCCTGGAAACAAGGACTTTGACAGTGAAAGAAACTGACACACTCTCCCTACCTACAGTTTTCTGTCCATGGAAAAAATGTTTTTTTTAAGCACAATTTAGCACAAGGAGAATTACCTCACTGTCCTTCCAGGTCCCTGGAAACAAGGACTTTGACAGTGAAAGAAACTGACACACTCTCCCTACCTACAGTTTTCTGTCCCTAGAAAAAATGTTTTTTTTAAGCACAATTTAGCACAAGGAGAATTACCTCACTGTCCTTCCAGGTCCCTGGAAACAAGGACTTTGACAGTGAAAGAAACTGACACACTCTCCCTACCTACAGTTTTCTGTCCCTAGAAAAAATGTTTTTTTTAAGCACAATTTAGCACAAGGAGAATTCACTCACTGTCCTTCCAGGTCCCTGGAAACAAGGACTTTGACAGTGAAAGAAACTGACACACTCTCCCTACCTACAGTTTTCTGTCCCTAGAAAAAATGTTTTTTTTAAGCACAATTTAGCACAAGGAGAATTACCTCACTGTCCTTCCAGGTCCCTGGAAACAAGGACTTTGACAGTGAAAGAAACTGACACACTCTCCCTACCTACAGTTTTCTGTCCCTAGAAAAAATGTTTTTTTTAAGCACAATTTAGCACATGGAGAATTACCTCACTGTCCTTCCAGGTCCCTGGAAACAAGGACTTTGACAGTGAAAGAAACTGACACACTCTCCCTACCTACAGTTTTCTGTCCCTAGAAAAAATGTTTTTTTTAAGCACAATTTAGCACAAGGAGAATTCACTCACTGTCCTTCCAGGTCCCTGGAAACAAGGACTTTGACAGTGAAAGAAACTGACACACTCTCCCTACCTACAGTTTTCTGTCCCTAGAAAAAATGTTTTTTTTAAGCACAATTTAGCACAAGGAGAATTACCTCACTGTCCTTCCAGGTCCCTGGAAACAAGGACTTTGACAGTGAAAGAAACTGACACACTCTCCCTACCTACAGTTTTCTGTCCCTAGAAAAAATGTTTTTTTTAAGCACAATATAGCACAAGGAGAATTCACTCACTGTCCTTCCAGGTCCCTGGAAACAAGGACTTTGACAGTGAAAGAAACTGACACACTCTCCCTACCTACAGTTTTCTGTCCCTAGAAAAAATGTTTTTTTTAAGCACAATTTAGCACAAGGAGAATTACCTCACTGTCCTTCCAGGTCCCTGGAAACAAGGACTTTGACAGTGAAAGAAACTGACACACTCTCCCTACCTACAGTTTTCTGTCCCTAGAAAAAATGTTTTTTTTAAGCACAATTTAGCACAAGGAGAATTACCTCACTGTCCTTCCAGGTCCCTGGAAACAAGGACTTTGACAGTGAAAGAAACTGACACACTCTCCCTACCTACAGTTTTCTGTCCCTAGAAAAAAT
This sequence comes from Rana muscosa, assembly GCA_029206835.1. Taxonomy (NCBI): domain Eukaryota; kingdom Metazoa; phylum Chordata; class Amphibia; order Anura; family Ranidae; genus Rana; species Rana muscosa. Next base: position 239,264,845 of record CM055121.1, on the reverse strand, counting down.
GTTTTTTTTAAGCACAATTTAGCACAAGGAGAATTACCTCACTGTCCTTCCAGGTCCCTGGAAACAAGGACTTTGACAGTGAAAGAAACTGACACACTCTCCCTACCTACAGTTTTCTGTCCCTAGAAAAAATGTTTTTTTTAAGCACAATTTAGCACAAGGAGAATTACCTCACTGTCCTTCCAGGTCCCTGGAAACAAGGACTTTGACAGTGAAAGAAACTGACACACTCTCCCTACCTACAGTTTTCTGTCCCTAGAAAAAATGTTTTTTTTAAGCACAATATAGCACAAGCACAAAACACACTGACACTCTCCCTACCTATCCTTCTCTTTCCCTAAACTAAAGGAATCCAGGTTAAGCAAGAAAGAAATAAAAGTCACTGTCCCTGCCTATGCTGCTCTATCCCTGCTCCGGAACACACTACACTAGGCCGCCGTGCTGGCGGCCTTTTATAGTGTGGGGCGTGTACTAAACCCCCTCAGCAATAATTGGCCACAGGCATCCTGCCTGTGGCCAATCATTGCTCTCCTCGCTGCCGGCGCTGTGATTGGCCAAGCATGCGGGGTCACAGTGCATGCTTGGCCAATCACAGCGCCTGGATGACACTGCGATGGCGTAGTGCATTGTGGGCCGTTCGCGTCACTCGAATTTGGCGCGAACGGCCCAAATCGTTCGATCTTCGTCGAACGATCGAACAGCCGATGTTCGAGTCGAACGTATGTTCGACTCGAACACGAAGCTCATCCCTACCTGTGATCCGTGACAAATCCTCCAGCAGCACTGAATGTGCGTTCCGAAAGAACGCTGGATGCAGGACAGGCCAGTAGCTCAATTGCATACTGTGCAAGCTCTGGCCAGTGATCCATCCTCAAGACCCAGTAAGCCAGAGGATTTTCGGTGGGGAAGGTGTCCAAGTCTGACCTTGCCCCTAGATATTCCTGCACCATGTTTATCAGACGCTGGCGATGGTTTCTGGAACCGATCATACTTTGGGGCTGCGGACTAAAGAATTGTCTGAACGCATCGGTCAGACGGCCACCTTCCCCACCGCTACTTCTTTGACTGGCCGAAGCCTCAGCAACTCGTTGTCCAGGACCAGGAGTTTGTAACCTCCCAGTCTCTGGGAACGCGTTGCACAGACCTTTCTGCAAGGCCTCCCGGAGTTGTCTCATCCTCTGCTCCCTCTGCGACGGTAACATAAGGTCCGCAACCTTACCCTTGTACCGTGGATCAAGGAGAGTGGCCAGCCAGTAATGGTCCCTCTCCTTGATCCGAAGAATACGAGGATCCTTCCGCAGACTTTGCAGGATCAGGGAGGCCATGCAGCGTAGGTTTGCTGAGGCATTCGCTCCGGAGTCCTCTGGGTCACTAAGGACGACATGATCCGCAGTCACCTCCTCCCAGCCACGTACAAGTCCACTGGTTTCTTGGGACTGTAAATCATCCCTAAAAGACTGCTGCTGATGATGCTGAGTGCCAGCCTCCACCTCCATGCTGACACAATCCTCCTCCTCCTCCTCCTCCTCTTCCTGTGCGATGGGTGGGACAGAAGGAACACTGTCTGGGTAAAGGGGGCCTTGAGAGGCAAGGAAGTCCTCCTCTTCCTGCCTCTGTTCTGCCTCAAGTGCCCTGTCCATTATTCCACGCAGCGTGTGCTCCAACAGGTGGACAAGAGGTACAGTGTCACTGATGCATGCACTGTCACTGCTCACCATCCTCGTGGCCTCCTCAAATGGTGCCAGGACAGTGCATGCATCCCTGATCATGCCCCACTGGCGTGGAGAAAAAAAACCAAGCTCCCCTGACCCTGTCCTGGTGCCGTAGTCGCACAGGTACTCATTGATGGCCCTCTGCTGCGTGTGCAGCCGCTGCAGCATGGCCAACGTTGAGTTCCACCTGGTGGGCATGTCACATATAAGGCGGTTCTTGGGCAGGTTCAACTCCTTTTGCAGCTCAGCCAGGCGAGCACTGGCATTATAAGATCTGCGGAAATGCACACAGACTTTCCTGGCCTGCCTCAGGACATCCTGTAAGCCCGGGTACCTGCCCAAGAAACGCTGCACCACCAGGTTAAGGACGTGAGCCACACAGGGCACATGGGTCAGTTGTCCCTGTCGAAGGGCGGAGAGGAGGTTGGTGCCATTGTCGCAAACCACCATTCCTGGCTTAAGCTGGCGTGGCGTCAACCACCTCTCGGCCTGGCCCTGCAGAGCAGACAGGACCTCTGCCCCAGTGTGGCTTCTGTCCCCCAAACACACCAGCGCAAGCACGGCATGGCATCTTTTTGCCTGCGTACTTGCGTAGCCCTGTGAACGGCTACGGAGCACCGCTGGTTCATAGGACAAACCACAGGAAGAGGCCATGGAGGAAGAAGAAGAGGAGGGGGTGGAGGAGAGAGGTGTGTCACAACCAGTAGTAGCATTTTGGAGGCGTGGCGGTGGGACAACCTCCAACACTACTGCACCTTGTCCTGCATCCTTCCCAGCTGCCAAAAGAGTGACCCAATGGGCCGTGAAAGAAAGGTAACGTCCCTGTCCATGCCTGCTGGACCATGAGTCAGCGGTAATATGCACCTTACCGCTGACCGCCCTGTCCAGCGAGGCCAAGACATTGCCTTCCACATGCCGGTAGAGAGCCGGAATAGCCTTCCGTGAGAAAAAGTGGCGTTTGGGAACCTGCCACTGAGGAACCGCACATTGCACAAACTCACGGAAGGGGGCCGAGTCTACCAACTGAAAAGGCAGCAGTTGAAGCGCTAGCAATTTAGCCAAGCTAGCATTCAACCGCTGGGCATGTGGATGGCTGGGAGTGAACTTCTTTCGACGGTCCAGCAGCTGGGGCAGGGAAATTTGCCTGCTAGAATCGGACGTCGGTGTACTGCTAGCAGAGTGGCCGCAAGTACTTGGCTGTGACACACCTAATTCTACACCTTCATTCCTCTCAGTGCATGTTTCAGAGAGGACTGAAGTTATAGTGGGGTTGGAGATCCCAGCTGATGCGGTGCAAGGAGAGGTCCGCTTTGTTCTTTGGTGTGGGTCTTTGAGGTAGGCTTGCCAACGAGCTGCATGGCAGGTCAACATATGTCTGGTCAGGCATGTGGTACCCAAGCGGCTGATGTTTTGGCCACGCGATATACGCTTGAGACATATGTTGCAAACAGCAGCTGTGCGATCTGATGCACTAGCCTCAAAAAAGGCCCACACCAAGGAACTTTTTGAATGACGGGCAGAGGCAGCGCCCTGCACAGGCGGAGCTCTGCGGTGTGATTCTGTCGGTGTACTGCCCTTACGCTGGCCACCAAAGGGCATCCTGCCTCGTTGGAGATGTGCCTCCTCCTCATCCTCCTCCTCCTCCTCTCTCCTATTAGGCACCCATGTGGAGTCAGTGACCTCATCATCCCCTCCCTCCTCATCACTGGAGCCAATCTGGCAGTATGCTGCAGCTGCTGGAACATGACTGCCAGATTGGTGTCCTTCTTGAGCATCCCCTCTGTCTGCTCTCACCCTACTGCCTTCCTGTAGCTGGGTTTCATCATCAGACCCTTCGAAACGCTGGGCATCCTCCTGGAGCATGTACCCAACACTGTGCTCAAACAGTTCGGGGGACTCCTCAGGAGGAGGACATGGTGGGTCTAGGGAAGGAGTGACTGATGATGAGTCTGACATTGATACCAGGGAAGAGGACGCTTTGGCAGCTGCTTTGCCAGTACCCTGAGCCTGGGTGAGAGAGGATGAGGAGGAGGAGGAGGGCTTGGTCATCCACTCTACCAAGTCTTCGGCATGATGTGGCTCAACATGTCCAGCTGCCGAAAAGAAGGACAAGCGTGTCCCATGGCCATGTGCTGATGACAATGCACCGCGTCCACGACCAGCACTGTTGCCCCCAGACACAGAGCCTGCTTGCCCTCTTTTATTGCCTCCTGACTGTCTGCCTCTCCTTGTTTGCCTTCCAGACATTCTAATAGATGGCCTGCAGGGAGATGGGAAAAAAGCAATAAGGGCTACCTTCAGGTGTCCTTCTCTGTCCCTTTACTTAAGGATTTCTAAATATGGTTGAGGATGATTGCTTTTGCACAGAATAGCACAACGACAATTTCCCTGACTGTCCAAAAAACAAGGATTTCAAAGATGGTTGATGAGGAATGCTTTAGCACACTATAGCACAAGGAGAATTCACTCACTGTCCTTCCCAGTCCCTAGAAACAAGGACTTGCACAGTGAAAGAAACTGACACTCTCCCTACCTACAGTTTTCTGTCCCTAGAAAAAATGTTTTTTTTAAGCACACTATAGCACAAGGAGAATTCACTCACTGTCCTTCCCAGTCCCTAGAAACAAGGACTTGCACAGTGAAAGAAACTGACACTCTCCCTACCTACAGTTTTCTGTCCCTAGAAAAAATGTTTTTTTTAAGCACACTATAGCACAAGGAGAATTCACTCACTGTCCTTCCCAGTCCCTAGAAACAAGGACTTGCACAGTGAAAGAAACTGACACTCTCCCTACCTACAGTTTTCTGTCCCTAGAAAAAATGTTTTTTTTAAGCACACTATAGCACAAGGAGAATTCACTCACTGTCCTTCCCAGTCCCTAGAAACAAGGACTTGCACAGTGAAAGAAACTGACACTCTCCCTACCTACAGTTTTCTGTCCCTAGAAAAAATGTTTTTTTTAAGCACACTATAGCACAAGGAGAATTCACTCACTGTCCTTCCCAGTCCCTAGAAACAAGGACTTGCACAGTGAAAGAAACTGACACTCTCCCTACCTACAGTTTTCTGTCCCTAGAAAAAATGTTTTTTTTAAGCACACTATAGCACAAGGAGAATTCACTCACTGTCCTTCCCAGTCCCTAGAAACAAGGACTTGCACAGTGAAAGAAACTGACACTCTCCCTACCTACAGTTTTCTGTCCCTAGAAAAAATGTTTTTTTTAAGCACACTATAGCACAAGGAGAATTCACTCACTGTCCTTCCCAGTCCCTAGAAACAAGGACTTGCACAGTGAAAGAAACTGACACTCTCCCTACCTACAGTTTTCTGTCCCTAGAAAAAATGTTTTTTTTAAGCACACTATAGCACAAGGAGAATTCACTCACTGTCCTTCCCAGTCCCTAGAAACAAGGACTTGCACAGTGAAAGAAACTGACACTCTCCCTACCTACAGTTTTCTGTCCCTAGAAAAAATGTTTTTTTTAAGCACACTATAGCACAAGGAGAATTCACTCACTGTCCTTCCCAGTCCCTAGAAACAAGGACTTGCACAGTGAAAGAAACTGACACTCTCCCTACCTACAGTTTTCTGTCCCTAGAAAAAATGTTTTTTTTAAGCACACTATAGCACAAGGAGAATTCACTCACTGTCCTTCCCAGTCCCTAGAAACAAGGACTTGCACAGTGAAAGAAACTGACACTCTCCCTACCTACAGTTTTCTGTCCCTAGAAAAAATGTTTTTTTTAAGCACACTATAGCACAAGGAGAATTCACTCACTGTCCTTCCCAGTCCCTAGAAACAAGGACTTGCACAGTGAAAGAAACTGACACTCTCCCTACCTACAGTTTTCTGTCCCTAGAAAAAATGTTTTTTTTAAGCACACTATAGCACAAGGAGAATTCACTCACTGTCCTTCCCAGTCCCTAGAAACAAGGACTTGCACAGTGAAAGAAACTGACACTCTCCCTACCTACAGTTTTCTGTCCCTAGAAAAAATGTTTTTTTTAAGCACACTATAGCACAAGGAGAATTCACTCACTGTCCTTCCCAGTCCCTAGAAACAAGGACTTGCACAGTGAAAGAAACTGACACTCTCCCTACCTACAGTTTTCTGTCCCTAGAAAAAATGTTTTTTTTAAGCACACTATAGCACAAGGAGAATTCACTCACTGTCCTTCCCAGTCCCTAGAAACAAGGACTTGCACAGTGAAAGAAACTGACACTCTCCCTACCTACAGTTTTCTGTCCCTAGAAAAAATGTTTTTTTAAGCACACTATAGCACAAGGAGAATTCACTCACTGTCCTTCCCAGTCCCTAGAAACAAGGACTTGCACAGTGAAAGAAACTGACACTCTCCCTACCTACAGTTTTCTGTCCCTAGAAAAAATGTTTTTTTTAAGCACACTATAGCACAAGGAGAATTCACTCACTGTCCTTCCCAGTCCCTAGAAACAAGGACTTGCACAGTGAAAGAAACTGACACTCTCCCTACCTACAGTTTTCTGTCCCTAGAAAAAATGTTTTTTTTAAGCACACTATAGCACAAGGAGAATTCACTCACTGTCCTTCCCAGTCCCTAGAAACAAGGACTTGCACAGTGAAAGAAACTGACACTCTCCCTACCTACAGTTTTCTGTCCCTAGAAAAAATGTTTTTTTTAAGCACACTATAGCACAAGGAGAATTCACTCACTGTCCTTCCCAGTCCCTAGAAACAAGGACTTGCACAGTGAAAGAAACTGACACTCTCCCTACCTACAGTTTTCTGTCCCTAGAAAAAATGTTTTTTTTAAGCACACTATAGCACAAGGAGAATTCACTCACTGTCCTTCCCAGTCCCTAGAAACAAGGACTTGCACAGTGAAAGAAACTGACACTCTCCCTACCTACAGTTTTCTGTCCCTAGAAAAAATGTTTTTTTTAAGCACACTATAGCACAAGGAGAATTCACTCACTGTCCTTCCCAGTCCCTAGAAACAAGGACTTGCACAGTGAAAGAAACTGACACTCTCCCTACCTACAGTTTTCTGTCCCTAGAAAAAATGTTTTTTTTAAGCACACTATAGCACAAGGAGAATTCACTCACTGTCCTTCCCAGTCCCTAGAAACAAGGACTTGCACAGTGAAAGAAACTGACACTCTCCCTACCTACAGTTTTCTGTCCCTAGAAAAAATGTTTTTTTTAAGCACACTATAGCACAAGGAGAATTCACTCACTGTCCTTCCCAGTCCCTAGAAACAAGGACTTGCACAGTGAAAGAAACTGACACTCTCCCTACCTACAGTTTTCTGTCCCTAGAAAAAATGTTTTTTTTAAGCACACTATAGCACAAGGAGAATTCACTCACTGTCCTTCCCAGTCCCTAGAAACAAGGACTTGCACAGTGAAAGAAACTGACACTCTCCCTACCTACAGTTTTCTGTCCCTAGAAAAAATGTTTTTTTTAAGCACACTATAGCACAAGCACAAAACACACTGACACTCTCCCTACCTATCCTTCTCTTTCCCTAAACTAAAGGAATCCAGGTTAAGCAAGAAAGAAATAAAAGTCACTGTCCCTGCCTATGCTGCTCTTTCCCTGCTCCGGAACACACTACACTAGGCTGCCGTGCTGGCGGCCTTTTATAGTGTGGGGCGTGTACTAAACACCCTCAGCAATAATTGGCCACAGGCATCCTGCCTGTGGCCAATCATTGCTCTCCTCGCTGCCGGCGCTGTGATTGGCCAAGCATGCGGGGTCACAGTGCATGCTTGGCCAATCACAGCGCCTGGATGACACTGCGATGGCGTAGTGCATTGTGGGCCGTTCGCGTCACTCGAATTTGGCGCGAACGGCCCAAATCGTTCGATCTTCGTCGAACGATCGAACAGCCGATGTTCGAGTCGAACGTATGTTCGACTCGAACACGAAGCTCATCCCTACTCCCCTATATGCAGCCAGTTTCTCCCCCATAATGCAGCCAGTTTCTCCCCCATAATGCAGCCAGTTTCTCCCTCCATAATGCAGCCAGTTAATCCCCCATAATGCAGCCAGTTAATCCCCATAATACAGCCAGTTTGTCCCCTATATGCAGCCAGTTTCTCCCCCATAATGCAGCCAGTTTCTCCCCTATATGCAGCCAGTTTGTCCCCCAAATGCAGCCAGTTTCTCCCCTATATGCAGCCAGTTTGTCCCCCAAATGCAGCCAGTTTCTCCCCCATAATGCAGCCAGTTTCTCCCCCATAATGCAGCCAGTTTCTCCCCCATAATGCAGCCAGTTTCTCCCCCAATATACAGCCAGTTTCTCCCCTATATTCAGCCAGTTTCTCCCCCATATGCAGCCAGTTTCTCCCCCATAATGCAGCCAGTTTCTCCCCCATAATGCAGCCAGTTTCTCCCCTATATGCAGCCAGTTTGTCCCCCAAATGCAGCCAGTTTCTCCCCCTAATGCAGCCAGTTTCTCCCCCAATATACAGCCAGTTTCTCCCCCAATATACAGCCAGTTTCTCCCCCATAATGCAGCCAGTTTCTCCCCTATATGCAGCCAGTTTGTCCCCCAAATGCAGCCAGTTTCTCCCCTATATGCAGCCAGTTTGTCCTCCAAATGCAGCCAGTTTCTCCCCTATATGCAGCCAGTTTTTCCCCCATAATGCAGCCAGTTTCTCCCCCATAATGCAGCCAGTTTCTCCCCCATAATGCAGCCAGTTTCTCCCCCAATATACAGCCAGTTTCTCCCCCATAATGCAGCCAGTTTCTCCCCTATATGCAGCCAGTTTGTCCCCCATAATGCAGCCAGTTTCTCCCCTATATGCAGCCAGTTTCTCCCCTATATGCAGCCAGTTTGTCCCCCAAATGCAGCCAGTTTCTCCCCTATATGCAGCCAGTTTGTCCCCCAAATGCAGCCAGTTTGTCCCCCAAATGCAGCCAGTTTCTCCCCCATATGCAACCAGTTTCTCCCCCATAATGCAGCCAGTTTCTCCCCCATAATGCAGCCAGTTTCTCCCCCATAATGCAGCCAGTTTCTCCCCCATAATGCAGCCAGTTAATCCCCCATAATGCAGCCAGTTAATCCCCCATATGTAGCCAGTTTGTCCTCATAATACAGCCAGTTTGTCCCCTATATGCAGCCAGTTTCTCCCCCATAATGCAGCCAGTTTCTCCCCTATATGCAGCCAGTTTGTCCCCCAAATGCAGCCAGTTTCTCCCCCATAATGCAGCCAGTTTCTCCCCCATAATGCAGCCAGTTTCTCCCCTATATGCAGCCAGTTTCTCCCCCAATATACAGCCAGTTTCTCCCCCATATGCAGTCAGTTTCTCCCCCATATGCAGCCAGTTTCTCCCCCATAATGCAGCCAGTTTCTCCCCCATAATGCAGCCAGTTTCTCCCCCATAATGCAGCCAGTTTCTCCCCCATAATACAGCCAGTTTCCCCCCCCCACATAATGCAGCCAGTTTCTCCCCCATAATGCAGCCAGTTTCTCCCCCATAATGCAGCCAGTTTCTCCCCCAATATACAGCCAGTTTCTCCCCCATATGCAGCCAGTTTCTCCCCCATATGCAGCCAGTTTGTCCTCATAATACAGCACGTTTGTCCCCCCCAGCCCTGCACTTACCTTCCTCGAGTCAGCTCCGTCCTTCCGTCCTCGATGTCTTCTCCCGCCCTCGATGTCACTTCAGCCAATCAGGTTACCGGTAACCAGACCCGGTGAACCTGATTGGCCAGGGAACGCACCCCTGTGCGTCCTCTCATTAGGTATTTAGAAGCCGATTACAGCGCTCAGGCTGTAGTCGGGAAGCCTATCAGAGCCTGCTGGCTCTGATAGGCACTTCTAAAGGCCAATCAGACGCTGTGACTCAGATGGCCGGCGCTCAAGGGGCCGGCCATCTGAATAGTGGGCGGCAGCAATACATAGGTTCATGCAATGCATGAACCTATGTATTGTTGTGGTGAGTGACGGCCGGGCGCAGAAGCGAGCGGTAGCGGCGCTTCTGCGCCCTCTATGGTCGCGCCGCCATGTGTAAAAAAAAGACATTAAAATTTTTTTTAAAAAAAACTCTTAAAGGGCCCGTTTTTTTTATTTTTTATTTTTATTTTTTTATTTTTTTTGGTGACCACAGGAGGGGGGGGGGCGGCGCCCGGGCACCCCCTATGGACGGGCCGCCACTGCCTACAAATATGACTGTTTAGTCATGTTGGCTGCCTAGAACGGGACCAAGGAAAAAGTGAACAGCTAGCCTGATCACTTTCACCAAAGCACGAGCAGTAAAGATGGCAATGGATGATCCATAGGCACAGGCAAGGGGGTAGCGCCAACAATTGGCAGAATCAACCAGGTTTTTGTTACTATCATAGGCAGGGGGTGTTCTTGGTGTGCCTGGGCACACCCTAATCACTATGTGCGGTGCCGATTGCCCGCACTGTCCAGGCCCCCCCCCCACATTGGCTCCCACCCTGCAGTGCTCCTGGCTTCACCCCTCCCCTCTAGGCTGCTGCAGGGGATGTTTCAGGATGGAAAGTGGGGGAATGGGCTAGTAAATACAGGGCCGATCCTAGGGTCACAGACGCCTGGGTGCAGAAATATTGTGGGCGCCCCCACGTGGGCGTGGTCATCTCACTTACAAATGTTTCTATGGCACCGACTCAAACACAGATATGCTCCCCTAAGGAGTCTTTGTTAGATCATGGGAGGATCCCAGGTTCTCTTAACAATAAAGAGAACAAGATGGTCAGAGACTGCAGACATAGGACAGGAGATGGTCAGAGACTGCAGACATGATAAAAGATGTTTAGAGACTGCAGACATGATACATAAGATGGTCAGAGCCTGCAGACATGATAAAAGAAATGGTCAGAGACTGCAAACATGGTACAAGAAATGGTCAGAGACTGCGGACATGGTACAAAAGATGGTCAGAGACTGCAGACATGGTACAAGAGCTGGTCAGAGACTGCAGACATGGTACAAGAGCTGGTCAGAGACTGCAGACATGGTACAAGAGCTGGTCAGAGACTGCAGACATGGTACAAGAGCTAGTCAGAGACTGCAGACATGGTACAAGAGCTGGTCAGAGACTGCAGACATGGTACAAGAGCTGGTCAGAGACTGCAGACATGGTACAAGAGCTGGTCAGAGACTGCAGACCTGGTACAAGAGCTGGTCAGAGACTGCAGACATGGTACAAGAGCTGGTCAGAGACTGCAGACATGGTACAAGAGCTGGTCATAGACTGCAGACATGGTACAAGAGCTGGTCAGAGACTGCAGACATGGTACAAGAGATGGTCAGAGACTGCAGACATGGTACAAGAGATGGTCAGAGACTGCAGACATGGTACAAGAGATGATCAGAGACTGCAGAAATACTACAGGATATGGTCAGAGACTGCAGAAAAACTACAGGATATGGTCAGAGACTACAGAAATACTACAGGATATGGTCAGAGACTGCAGAAATACTACAGGATATGGTCAGAGACTGCAGAATTACTACAGGATATGGTCAGACTGCAGACATGATACAAGAAATGGTCAGAGACTTCCCGATCAGTGCCCACCAATGCAGCCTCACAAGTGGCCAAAAGCTCAGCCTCACCAGTGCCCATCAATGCAGCATAATGTGGGGGGTCAGCTGTGTCAGGGTCTCTCACCTTAGCAATGTCAGCTCAGCAGGTCCTTGCGCGGCCTGATGCTCCTGGTCCAGGGGTCAAGTTGTTTGCAAACCAGCGTCTAGCCCAACAACCTGAGCCAGTCACGCGCGTCACGACTCCCTGGTGTGCCCTGCCTCTCTACAAGACTCTGGGAGTTTCCTCTGCGCTGCTCTCAGTTCTCCATCCCCTCCCATTCTGCACAACTCCCCCTAGTCTCTTCAATCCCTCTTACCCCCAGTCTGCACCCCCCCCCCGTCTGCCCAATCCCCCGTACCCCTAGTCTGCACAAGCCCACCTCCCCTCCAGTCTGCACAGACTAGGGGAGGGGGTGATTGTGCAGACTGGGGGAGGGGGTAATTGTGCAGACTGGGGGGAGGGGGTAATTGTGCAGATTGAGGGGAGGGGGTAATTGTGCAGACTGGGGGGGAGGGGGGATTGTGCAATTACCCCATCCCCCCAGTCTACACAATTCCCCCTTACTCCAGTCTGCACAACCCCCCCTCCCCCTAGTCTGCACAATTAACCCCCAGTCTGCACAATCCCCCCTTCCCCCCATCTGCACAGTCCCCCTTCCCCCAGTCTGCACAGTCCCCCTCCCCCCAGTCTGCACAGTCCCCCTTCCCCCAGTCTGCACAGTCCCCCCTTCCCCCAGTCTGCACAATCCCCCCTCCCCCCAGTCTGCACAATCCCCGCTCCCCCTAGTCTGCACAATTACCCCCCCTTCCCCCAGTCTGCACAATTACCCCCCCTTCCCCCAGTCTGCACAATTACCCCCCCCTTCCCCCAGTCTGCACAACTACCCCCCTTCCCCCAGTCTGCACAATTACCCCCCTTCCCCCAGTCTGCACAATTACCCCCTCTTCCCACAGTCTGCACAATTACCCCCCCTTCCCACAGTCTGCACAATTACCCCCCCCCTTCCCACAGTCTGCACAATTACCCCCCCTTCCCACAGTCTGCACAATTCCCCCCCCCCTTCCCACAGTCTGCACAATTCCCCCCCCCTTTCCACAGTCTGCACAATTACCCCCCTTCCCACAGTCTGCACAATTACCCCCCCCCTTCCCACAGTCTGCACAATTACCCCCCCCCCTTCCCACAGTCTGCACAATTACCCCCCCTTGCCACAGTCTGCACAATTACCCCCCCTTGCCACAGTCTGCACAATTACCCCCCTTCCCACAGTCTGCACAATTACCCCCCCTTCCCACAGTCTGCACAATTACCCCCCCCTTCCCACAGTCTGCACAATTACCCCCCCTCTTCCCACAGTCTGCACAATTACCCCCCCTCTTCCCACAGTCTGCACAATTACCCCCCCCTTCCCACAGTCTGCACAATTACCCCCCCCCCCCCTTCCCACAGTCTGCACAATTACCCCGCCACTGAATGCTGACATCAATAAAAATTACCATATTTGCCCTTGGCATTTCAGCAAGGTCTTGCTGATATGTTTAAGGTGGTTCTACATGTCTTTTGAAATATATTGCTGGCATAGAGTGCACAGCTAATTTATACTGAAATAAGCTCATGATACATGAACCTCACCAGTTACCTACACCGCGTGTCATCAAGATGATTATAATCAGCACAGTTACCAGCATCATAGTAATGAAAACTGGTACAAAGAGGAAAATGTAGGTTGCTATTGCTGGCACCTGCCTTTGGAAATTCTGGTTTCTGATGCTTCTCATGCTGGCCCAGTAGCTTGTGTACCAGATTCACCAAACCAAAATAGGTAGGCAATACAGATTTTGGATAAAATAGGATTCTTCCTTTAGTGCAGGCTGTCAATAAAAATTCATTACATAAATCGTAAAATGGTAATGTGAACCGGTTTGTCTTAACAATCATACTCTCCCTCAGCTGTAATATAAATTAAGAAGCATACCTCACATTCATCATGCTTCCTTGTTAGATCTTCTAGCCCACCTGCTTGTCGGTCCGGAGGATAGGAGGAGGCGGCCGCCATGTTTGTTCAGTGTCCGGCGCACTGTGATTGGGCGTATGGAGGTCATGTGTAGAGGCAGGAGTTCAAGATCACGGACAGGCCAGCCCCACGCCGCACATGACCCCCATGGCCCAATCACAGGGTGCCGGACATTCAAAAATGGCGGCCGGAGCTTCGGGCGGCCTGGGACCATGGAATTGAATTGAGGAGGACTTGTCTCCTCCGCCGCGCGGCGCGGCACCGCCCCGAGGCCTGGCCTTGTTGTAAATCTGGCCCTGGGGGAGGGGCTTGGGCAGGAAATAGCGGCGGCGGTGAGAGCGGCCTCTCTACCAACAAGGAGGAGGGAGGGGAGCACTCTTGCGCTTGAGCGCCCCCAGCTCTGTGGCGCCTGGGTGAACTGCACCCCTCGCACCCCGTCTGGGATCGGCCCTGAGTAAATATGTAATTTACCGGGCCCTTCCTTTTCTAAATGAACACAGTAAACACACTCGCTCACTGTGTCCATTCATAACTGAAGCATAGCAAAAATGTGTTTACTATTCTTCCATTTGTGAATGAACAGGAAGCCGCTAAGCACAGAGAACCTCCCATTCGTTTACTGCCCCGTGCAACTGAGGCTGCAGAGAAAGGCATGAGTGTGTGAGCTTTGGGGTGCACACCCTAATGCAGTAGGCTATAATGCACACCTACGATTACTATACACAAAACAAATGTTAATGCGCACATCATTATGTATCCAAAATATACCATACAATACAATAAAAATACAATGCAAAATATCATATAAAGACATTTTTTAAGATTTTGGGTTTAATGATACCTTAGCTATTGCAAAACTCTACATATAGTCTGTAATTACAGAATTTGGGTACAGTTAATAAAGTCAGGCACTGCTTTTTAATTGATAGTTTCCATTTAGTGAATACATTTTCTTATTCATCATTCTGGGGCTTTTATTAAAACCAAGTACAAGAACAATAATGTATCAAGCTCAGCGTAACTTTTTATCTCTGACATTGACTTTGTTTAATTACCAAGCCTAAAACTTTTAAGATAAGACAGGTGAATAATTAAATTCATCTTCAAATGACTTAACCATCTTGTAATGGAAATTTGCTATGCATCTAAGGAGCTGGAAGAGCACAGAACCTATTTTAGATGACTCTTATTGGAATAATTGAAAGGGTTCTTGCTATACATTTATTTGTTTAGTGATTTGTCCCTGGTAAGTATTAACACTCCTTTATTAGTACTCCCTCACCTCCTGGCCTTTCATTAATTATTCCTGCACAAAATTTAAAGGACCATTAATGAGTAAAAATTAACTGAGAAATAAAATCAAATGAACGTGGCCATGACCAGCTACAACATGTCCATAGTGGTTCCCTAAGAACTCCGGAATGCAACGCAGTCACCAAATTTCTCATTCCACCCTACATCTCACAAAGCAATTCTTGGGTTCTGTGCAACCTAGGTCATGCGGAACACAGGAGTGTATCTATGGTCTGATTAATGAAAGAGACTAGCAGGGATATCTTGAGAGCTACTATATAGAACTAACTTTTTACAGTGCCTTTTGTAATGTGCCATTCATTTTTTCAGTAGCGGTTCACTATTGATTTACCTAGCATTTTAAAGAGTTACACCACCCCAAACTCTTTCAGTTTTTGATGGAAGGGTTAAACCTACCTGACTATTATTTTCTATCAGTCATAGAAAAGGTTGGTGAGATCTGCGCTATTATGTTATGCCGCGTACACATGGTCGGATTTTCCGTTGGAAAAAAAACGGAATTCCGCTCAAGCTTGGCTTGCATACACACGGTCACACCAAATTCCGACTGTCAAGAACGCAGTGACATACAACACTACGACGAGCCGAAAAAAATGTAGTTCAATGCCTTCGAGCATGCGTCGACTTGATTCTGAGCATGCGTGGTTTTTAGTGCGTCGGAATTGCATACAGACGAACGGATTTTCCGATAGGAATTTTTTCATACATACGTATTTAGCGCACCCACCCCAGCCTTTACCTGCTTTTCTGATAGTTGGCTCCTTCGCAGAAAAGACTGAGGCACACCGCACCACAAGCCCGTACCCTCCTGAATAGGGAGGTTGAGCGGTGTTAGTTTATCGGGCCTGCTTGCAGCCAGTGTTTGAAAACCTCCCGAGCTGACCTTGTTTCTGGGGTAGCCAGAAACAAGTCCTTAGTTTTCCCCAGTAAGCAACTGTCCACATCAACTGAAAAGTCCAACTTCTTATTTATTTATAAGGGCAATAAATAGTCTCTTTGAGAGCAGACAGGTTGAGACAAACACGGGTCAGATAAGGTGGGAGGAGGTCCAGGCACAAACTTAATTTAAGGTTTCTCCTGTTCTGGTTTGCACGAACAGGCTTGGTGCATGGTCCCTGCCACGGACCATGTGGTTGGTCACTGCCACTGACCTGGTGAATAGTTGCAAGTCACTTGCCACTGACCTGGTGTGCGTAGAGTCACTGCCACTATGACATAAAGAACCCGCACTTCCTTCTTTGAGTAACTTGGCTCCTTTTTAGGATAAGAACATCCCTCCGGAGAGTTATCAGAGGCCCCCTCTGTCACCACGACTCTGCGCTGGGTCTTTAGAAAGGGTCTCCTCCCTGGCCTCCTCGGTCCCCTCGCAAGGGGGAGCCCTGGGAGCCTCGATCCTTAGCAGACCCCAGCCGAAGATTGCTGGGTTCCAGGCCCTCACCAAAGTACCTCACCCCAGACTGAAGGTGTCTGGGATGGAAACAGCAGCTCCGTCTCCAGGCCTAGGGCACCCGGAGACAACACACACGCCCAGGCCTAAGGTGCCTGGGCGCGGACCCAACGATGATGACCCAGGCCTCCGGGCCTAGGGCACCCGGAGGGGTCACGCACACGCACCCAGGCCTAAGGTGCCTGGGCGTGGACCCCTCCTGGAAGATGGCAGCCCCTTTTTATACCCTCTCCCGACAGGCACAGCAGGTTCCCCGCCCCGCCGTACTGCTGCCGAGAGGGGACAAGAAAAGGCACAACCCTGTATCACGGTTCAACCCGGGCCTATGGCAACAGCGCCACCTATAGGCCCCAGGGAACTGCACATCAGTACTATCTCCCAGGGACAGAAATGGTCCATGAAACCTAACAATTAGTGCATCTGAGCCTAGTTACCACTCAGATGCTCCCCCTAAACATAGCACCCAGCTACACGTACATACAGAGTGTTGCTGCGACCAAAGGTAGTAGAATCGCCTCTAAAACACAGAAAACTATTTACTGCTATTCAGCTGTCTGAACGTAACCTAAAGGCCTATTTATCTTTATTATCTGCGGACTTGGATTTATTCATTACTATTTCCTAGCTTGAGATGTTCTAAAACTCAGGTGAAGTGTTTTTCATGAAAACACAAGTGTAATGCCGCGTACACACGATCATTATTCACGGCGGTTTAAAAACCGCCGTGAATAATGACATTTTAAACGAGGGAACAGCTTGTTCCCCACACACGGTCATTTTTCTCGTCATTTTTTAAAATGACGAGAAAAACGATCGTCTATGGGCTCCGCGGCAGTGTTTCCCTGTGGGAAACACTGCCGCGGAAGAAATGTCAGGAAAAACAACGAGAAAAATTAGAACATGTTCTAATTTTTCTCATCGTGATTAATGCCGTTTTTCCCGTCGGGAAAAACGGCAAAAAGCCCACAGACGATCGTTTTTCTCGTCCAAAGGAAAAAATGACATTTTTCCCGACGGGAAAAATGATCGTGTGTACGCGGCATGATTGGTGCGGATCCTGACATTTTTCCTATTTTCCATTCTCATCCTCATTTTAGCATGGTAATCAGGCTGGCTTATCAGCTGTACTCTTGGTCTGGGATGCTTGCCCCTACATTATATTGGACACCCCCCCGTCTTTATTTTAGCAGCTGGGCCGTCATATATTCCATGAGCTGACATGTAAGTGTTAGACCCTTTGTTTTTTCCAACATCTTCCCTTCTTTGTTTAACATAGGGAATCTCCATTAATACACCATATTTTACCATCTATACTTATAGATATCTTTCACTAGTGTTGAGCGAACCCGAACTGTAAAGTTCGGGTCCGGACCGAACTTTAGCTTTTTCCCGAACCCGGACTTTGCCCAAAAGTCCGGGTTCGGGTTCGGGTTCGGCAATCTAATAACGCATTTAGAAATGCTTCAGGGGCCAGCCAATCACCTTTTGATTAGCTGGTGTGCCCTTAGAGGCCATCATAGCCATGCCTACTAATGGCATGGCTGTGATTGGTCAGTGCAACATGTGACCCAGCTTCTATATAAGCTAGAGGCACACAGCACACATGTCACTCTGCTTCAGAATAGATAGGAAGAGGATCTAGTCTGCTGCTGCTGCTTTTAGGGAGAGATAGAAAAATAGATGAGGTAGTCCTGATTCTACAATCTGAGGGAAAAGATAGAGAGATAGTGTAGTGTAGGGCCAGGTTCCTGTGTTGGTGCTTTCAGGGAGAGAGAATATTATATAGGAGTCCAGATTCAGAGATTAAAATCAGCGATCTGCATAGGTTTACCTGTTTGTGTTGCAGTGCAGTCTTTTTACACTGCCATGAGCCCAGTGTCAGAGAAAATCTAACTTTTTAGGGGAAAAAAAAAAGTCACTTTATTGTGCTCTTTTCCAAAAGACCCATAGGGCAAAAAAAAAAAAAAAAGCATTTTATTTTGCTAGTGCAAAAAAAGACCCGTTTAGGGCAAAAAAATAAATAAATAAAAATTTGCACTTTAATGTACGCTTGCAAAAAGAGCCATTCAGGGGCACAAAAAAAAGTTTGCAGTGTGTTATACATATTTTGAGGTGTGTGAAATAAACAATTTCTATATAGTTTTCTCCTACTGTGCTATACTAAAAAAACAACATTTTTTTTGAATAGCATTTTCTGCAGTTCTGTAGCTGTGCGATTCAGCGGTTACGTACTGTGGGTGTGTTCTGCTCCTCCAAAAAACGCCGTTTAGGGGCACAAAAAAAAGTTTGCAGTGTGTTATACATATTTTGAGGTGTGTGAAATAAACAATTTCTATATAGTTTTCTCCTACTGTGCTATACTAAAAAAACTAATTTTTTTTTGAATAGCATTCTCTGCAGTTCTGTAGCTGTGCGATTCAGCGGTTACGTACTGTGGGTGTGTTCTGCTCCTCCAAAAAACGCCGTTTAGGGGCACAAAAAAAAGTTTGCAGTGTGTTATACATATTTTGAGGTGTGTGAAATAAACAATTTCTATATAGTTTTCACCTACTGTGCTATACTAAAAAAACAAAATTTTTTTTGAATAGCATTTTCTGCAGTTCTGTAGCTGTGCGATTCAGCGGTTACGTACTGTGGGTGTGTTCTGCTCCTCCAAAAAACGCAGTTTAGGGGCACAAAAAAAAGTTTGCAGTGTGTTATACATATTTGGAGGTGTGTGAAATAAACAATTTCTATATAGTTTTCTCCTACTGTGCTATACTAAAAAAACAACATTTTTTTTTAATAGCATTTTCTGCAGTTCTGTAGCTGTGCGATTCAGCGGTTACGTACTGTGGATGTGTTCTGCTCTTCCAAAAAACGCCGTTTAGGGGCACAAAAAAAAGTTTGCAGTGTGTTATACATATTTTGAGGTGTGTGAAATAAACAATTTCTATATAGTTTTCTCCTACTGTGCTATACTAAAAAAACAACATTTTTTTTGAATAGCATTTTCTGCAGTTCTGTAGCTGTGCGATTCAGCGGTTACGTACTGTGGATGTGTTCTGCTCTTCCAAAAAACGCCGTTTAGGGGCACAAAAAAAAGTTTGCAATGTGTTATACATATTTTGAGGTGTGTGAAATAAACAATTTCTATATAGTTTTCTCCTACTGTGCTATACTAAAAAAACTAAATTTTTTTTGAATAGCATTTTCTGCAGTTCTGTAGCTGTGCGATTCAGCGGTTACGTACTGTGGGTGTGTTCTGCTCTTCCAAAAACACCCATTTAGGGCAAGATCCTAAATTTGGAAAATATGAGGAGAAGGTCAAAGGGACGTGGTGGCCCCGGTCGTGGTGCTGCTGGTGGAGCTCCTGTTGCAGGGAGAGGACGTGGTGGATCTGTGCCAGATACACGCACAAGTGAAACACCTTCCTCAGGTGCGAGTAGGCGACCGAGCCTGCGGCGGTATTTTGTCGCGCCTAATGAGGCTGTACGAATGTTTAGGCCAGGACAAGTACAGGCGATAGTAGATTGGGTTGCTGACAGTGCCTCGGGTTCCTTCACATTGTGTCCCACCCACTCTTCTGATGAAAGAACAGAGTTGGCACCTGAAACCCATGTCCATCAGTCTTTCACCTCACCCCCTTGCAAATCAGCCAAGCAGTCTGAGCCCCAAATCATGCAGCAGTCTCTTCTGCTTTTTGATGACTCTGTTAGCAGGGTTTCCCAGGGCCATCCACCTAGCCCTGCCCCAGAAGTGGAAGAGATTGAGTGCACCGATGCCCAACCACTTATGTTTCATGATGAGTACATGGGAGGACCATCGCAGCACGTCTCGGATGATGACGAAACACAGGTGCCAACTGCTGCTGCTTTCGCAATTGTGCAGACAGACAAGGAGGGCAGGGGTGAAGACTGGGTGGAAGATGATGTGGAGGACGATGAGGTCCTCGACCCCACATGGAATCAACGTTATGCAGGTGACCAGTGTAGTTTGGAGGAAGAGGCGGTGGTCGCACAGAGCCACCAGCACAGCAGAAGAGGGAGCAGGGTGCAAAAGCGGAGCGTCTGTCAGCTAGACAGTATGTCTGCTACTGCCCAACGCAGCAAGGGACCGAGCACACCAAAGCCAGGTCCAAGGAGTTCCCTAGCGTGGCAGTTTTTCACACAATGTGCTGATGACAAGACACGAGTGGTTTGCACGCTGTGCAATCAGAGGCTGAAGCGAGGCATAAACGTTCTCAACCTGAGCACAACCTGCATGACCAGGCATCTAAGTGCAAAGCACGAGCTGCAGTGGAGTAGACACCTCAAAAACCAAGAAAGGTCTCTGGCTCCTCCTGCTTCCTCTTCTGCTGCAGTCTCGGCCTCTTCATCCACCTCTGTAGTGACAGTGGCACCTGCCACCCCGCAAACAGAGGATCTGCCAGCAACACTACCACCTGGGTCACCAACCATCTCCACAATGTCCCATGGAAGCGTTCAGCTCTCTATCTCCCAAACATTGGAGCGGAAGAGAAAGTACCCCCCTAGCCACCCGCGATCCCTGGCCCTGAATGCCAGCATTTCAAAACTCCTGGCCTTTGAAATGTTGTCATTCCGTCTGGTGGAGACGCAGAGTTTTAAAAGCCTGATGGCATTGGCTGTCCCACAGTACGTCGTGCCCAGCCACCACTATTTTTCCAGGCGAGCCATCCCTTCCCTGCACAACCAAGTGGGGGACAAAATCAGGTGTGCACTGCACAACGCCATCTGTGGCAAGGTCCACCTAACTACGGATGCGTGGACCAGTAAGCACGGTCAGGGACGTTATATCTCCCTAACAGCACACTGGGTAAATGCAGTGGCGGCTGGGCCTGAGGCAGATAGCAGTTTGGCGCATGTCCTTCCACCACCGAGGATTGCAGGGCGCTTCAGTTTGCCTCCTGTTGCTAACTCCTCCTTCTCCGCTTCCTCATCCTCTACCGCCTCCTCATCCATTCAGCGTAACACCTTCACCACCAACTTCAGCACAGCCAGGGGTAAACGACAGCAGGCAGTTTTAAAACTTTCCTGTTTGGGGGAAAAACCCCACACCGCACAGGAGTTGTGGAGGGACATGGAACAACAGACCAATGAGTGGTTGCTGTCAGTGAGCCTCAAGCCCGGCCTGGTGGTATGCGATAATGGGCGAAATCTCGTAGCAGCTCTGGGCCTAGCCGGTTTGACGCACATCCCTTGCCTGGCGCATGTGCTGAACTTGGTGGTCCAGAGGTTCCTTAAAAATTACCCCAATATGCCAGAGCTGCTGCAGAAAGTGCGGGCTGTGTGTGCGCACTTTCGGCGTTCTCACCCTGCTGCTGCTCGCCTGTCAGCGCTGCAGCGTAACTTCGGCCTTCTTGCTCACCGCCTCATATGTGACGTGCCCACAAGGTGGAACTCCACCTTGCACATGCTGGCCAGACTGTGCGAGCAGCAGCAGGCGATAGTGGAGTTTCAGCTGCAGCAATCACGCGTGAGTCGCTCTGCGGAACAGCACCACTTCACCACCAATAACTGGGCCTCCATGCGAGACCTGTGTGCCTTGTTGCGCTGTTTCGAGTACTCCACCAACATGTCCAGTGCCAATGACGCCGTTCTCAGCGTTACTATCCCAATTCTATGCCTCCTTGAAAAAACGCTTCGGGCGATGATGGAAGAGGATGTGGCACAGGAGGACGAGGAGGAGGAGGAGGAAGCGGGATCATTTCAAAGGCTTTCAGGGCAGTCTTTCACAAGTGGCTACGAGGGTGGGTTCCTGCACCAACAAACGCCAGGTACACAATTGTCCGGCAGAAAGGGCACAGTTCTGGAGGAGGACGAGGTGGAGGAGGAGATGGAGGAGGAGGAGGAGGAGGAGGAGCCATTTTCACAGCAGGGTGGCACCCAGACCAGCTCGTGGCCATCACTGGTGCGTGGCTGGGGGGATACAGAGGACACAGACGATACACCTCCCACAGAGGACAGCTTTTCTTTGCCTCTGGGCAGCCTGGCACAAATGAGCGATTACATGCTGCAGTGTTTCCGCAATGACCGCCGAGTTGCCCACATTTTAACTGGTGCTGATTACTGGGTGGCCACCCTGCTGGATCCCCGTTACAAGGACAACGTACCGTCCTTAATTCCCTCACTGGAGCGGGATCGTAAGATGCGCGATTACAAGCGCACGCTGGTAGACGCGCTGCTGGTGGCATTCCCACCTGACAGCGGGCATACGTCGGAAGCACAAGGCGAAGGCAGAGGAGGAGGAAGAGGTCGCCAACGCAGCCGGGGCACCGGCAGCACCTCAGAAGGCAGGGTTAGCATGGCCGAAATGTGGAAAAGCTTTGTCAGCACGCCACAACAACCAGCACCACCAGCTGAGATGGAACGTCTTAGCAGGAGGCAGCATTTCACCAACATGGTTGAGCAGTATGTGTCCACAGGCCTACATGTACTGGATGACGGGTCTGCCCCCTTTAACTTCTGGGTCTCCAAATCAGGCACATGGCCTGAGCTTGCCCGTTATGCCTTGGAGGTGCTGGCCTGCCCTGCAGCCAGTGTATTATCTGAACGTGTATTTAGCCTGGCAGGGGGCGTTATCACAGACAAGCGCAGCCGCCTGTCCAGAGCCAATGTGGACAAGCTCACGTTCATTAAAATGAACCAGGCATGGATCCCACAGGACTTGTCCGTACCTTGTGCAGAATAGACATGTATACCGGTGTTGTGACAAAAACTGTCCGGCCATCGGATTGTGTCCGGCCCATACTGCGAAGGCGCAGCGCTTGCGCAGTACAGAGGACAAGGAGATTCACAAAATCTCCGAAGATGAACGGCGCCTGCGCTGTGAGTGCAGGTTCAAGCCCCACCTTCCAAGTGGACATACGGTAGCACATAGTAACAGGGCCCCTCACGGGCTCGGTTCGATCGCCACGCTTTGGGCACGGCCTCACTTGGCTCGGCTTGAACCACAGATGGTGTGGCCTTCACCAGGGCCGGCCCTACCATGGGACCCGATGGTACCACGGTCCCAGGCGGCACTTTCAGGGGAGCGGCAAATCAGTGTTCAAACTGCTGCCTAAAAATCTCTCTGCGTTTTGAGCCAAGCTCAGCAAGGGGCAGCGGCGGGTGTCCTGTGATTGGCCGAGCAGGTTATGTGGGAGGGACGGACAGCAGACATGAGGCTTGTGATTCGCCTGGAGGAGCGGAGGAGCTGGACTGTGGGTAATCGCGCCAGCCCTGCATGCTCCCGGAGTCCTAACTAGCGCTGTGTGTCACAGGAGACCTGAGGTCTGTCTCTCTCATCTCCCTGTCAGCTGCCCGCGGCCCCCCCTCTCTCTATCAGCCGCCCCCCCCCCCCTCCTTAGGTCTGTCTCTCTCATCTCCCTGTCAGCTGCCCGCGGCCCCCCCTCTCTCTATCAGCCGCCCCCCCCTCCTTAGGTCTGTCTCTCTCATCTCCCTGTCAGCTGCCCGCGGCCCCCCCTCTCTCTATCAGCCGCCCCCCCCTCCTTAGGTCTGTCTCTCTCATCTCCCTGTCAGCTGCCCGCGGCCCCCCCTCTCTCTATCAGCCGCCCCCCCCCCTCCTTAGGTCTGTCTCTCTCATCTCCCTGTCAGCTGCCCGCGGCCCCCCCTCTCTCTATCAGCCGCCCCCCCCTCTCCTTAGGTCTGTCTCTCTCATCTCCCTGTCAGCTGCCCGCGGCCCCCCCTCTCTCTATCAGCCGCCCCCCCCCTCCTTAGGTCTGTCTCTCTCATCTCCCTGTCAGCTGCCCGCGGCCCCCCCTCTCTCTATCAGCCGCCCCCCCTCCTTAGGTCTGTCTCTCTCATCTCCCTGTCAGCTGCCCGCGGCCCCCCCTCTCTCTATAAGCCGCCCCCCCCTCCTTAGGTCTGTCTCTCTCATCTCCCTGTCAGCTGCCCGCGGCCCCCCTCTCTCTATCAGCCGCTCCCCCTTTTGAGGTCTGTCTCTCTCATCTCCCTGTCAGCCGCCCACTGCCCCCCCTCCTCTCTATCAGCCGCCCCCCCTCCTTAGGTCTGTCTCTCTCATCTTCCTGTCAGCTGCCCATGACCCCCCTCCTCTCTATCAGCCACCCCCCCTCCTGAGGTCTGTCTCTCTCATCTCCCTGTCAGCTGCCCGCGGCCCCCCTCTCTCTATCAGCCGCCCCCCCTTTTGAGGTCTGTCTCTCTCATCTCCCTGTCAGCCGCCCACTGCCCCCCTCCTCTCTATCAGCCGCCCCCCCCCTCCTTAGGTCTGTCTCTCTCATCTCCCTGTCAGCTGCCCATGGCCCCCCCTCCTCTCTATCAGCCACCCCCTCTTCTGAGGTCCGTCTCTCTCATCTGCTCTGTCAGCCGCCCCCCCCTTCCTCTCTATCAGCCCCCCTTCCTCTCTTTCAGCCACCCCCCCCTCCTCTCTATCAGCCGCCCCCTCCTGAGGTCCGTCTCTCTCATCTGCCCTGTCAGCCACCCGTGGCCCCCCTCCTCTCTATCAGCCACCCCCCTCCTCGCCCCCCCCCCTCCTGAGGTCCGTCTCTCTCATCTGCTCTGTCAGCCGCCCCCCCCTCCTCTCTATCAGCCCCCTTTCCTCTCTATCAGCCGCCCCCCTCTTCCTCTCTATCAGCCGCCCCCCTCTTCCTCTCTATCAGCCGCCGCCCTCCTCCTCTCTGTCAGACCCCCCTCCTCCTCTCTGTCAGACCCCCCTCCTCCTCTCTGTCAGACCCCCCTCCTCCTCTCTGTCAGACCCCCCTCCTCCTCTCTGTCAGACCCCCTCCTCCTCTCTGTCAGACATGTGGCAGGTGACGTCATGGCAAGGGACAATCCGCTACGTGTGGCAGGTGATGTTGTGGCAAGTGACATTCTGCAATGTGTGGCATCGTGGCAAGTGACCAGCCGCAATTTGTGGCAGATGGCATTGTGGCAAGTGACAATTCGCAACAAGTGACAATCTGCATCTGGTGGCAGGTGACGCGGCAAGTGACACACTCGGGGCTCCTACTTATTCGGCATTATGGTGAGTTGAACTATTTTATTTTATATAACAATAGAAATAATGCACTTCAATCATTTTTTGCGATTCGGCACGGCATCGATTTAACTGACAATTGCGCGGTCGTGTGACGTTGTACCTAAACAAATAGAGCTTTCTTTTGGTGGTATTTGATAACTTCTGCGGTTTTTATTTTTTGTGCTATAAACAAAAATAGCGACAACTTTGAAAATAGTTTTTTATTTTAACTTTTGCTATAATAAACATCCAAAAAAAAAAAAAATTCTTCATCAGTTTAGGTCGATATGTATTCTTCTACATATGTTTGGTAAAAAAAAAAACGCAATAAGTGTATATTGATTAGTTTGCACAAAAGTTATTGCGTCTACCAAATAGAGGATAGATTTATGGCATTTTTATTATTATTATATTTTTTTTTACTAGTAATGGCGGTGATCTGCGATTTTTAGCGAAACTGTGACATTGCGGTGGACAGATTGGACACTTGACACTTTTTTGGGACCAGTGACATTTATACAGCGATCTGTGCTATAAAAATGCACTGATTACTGTGTAAATGTCACTGTCAGGAAAGGGGTTAAATGTGTTCCCTGGGAGGTGTTTCTAACTGGGGGGATGGGGACTGACTGGAGGAGGAGAGAGATCTCTGTTCCTAATCACTAGGAACAGCAGATCTGTCTCTCCTCCCCTGTCAGAATGGGGATCTGTCTGTTTACATTGACAGATCCCCGTTCTGGCTCTATGGAGCGATCGCGGGTGGCCAGCTGACATCTCGGCCAACGGCCACGCACAGGTCCTTTTATACTCCTATATACATGTATAGAGCCATGACAGGTCCATTTTGGTTATCATGATATAAAATAATGAATATGGGGGCATTTTGGTGGGCGTGATTTTTCTTTTGGGGGGGGGGGCAGCATTTCATTCTTGGTACCAGGCAGCACAATGTCTTGGGCCGGCACTGGCCTTCACCTGAACTCACCACGCAGGCGCCGTTCGTCTTGGCAGATTTTAGAAACCCCCTTGTCCTACATACTGAGCAAGCGCAGTACAGGGTGGACACTATTTGACGGGGGACAGAATTCGACACATCACCGGCCTTACCCAGCCATTGTTGTATTTTTGAATCAGTGTTGGCTACCTCGTCCTCCTCCTCCGCTGCTTCCACCTACACAGCCACATCCACCGCCACCTCAACCTCCTACTCCATATGGACCTCGTCCTCCTAGGTCAAGATTATTATTTTTTTTTTTTTTTTTTTTTTATGTTATTTTAAGTTATTTCCCTATCCACATTTGTTTGCAGAGCACTTGCCATGCTCTTAACAACATTTTGCTGCCATTTGCAGCCCTCTAGCCCTTTCCATTACTTTTTTAGAGCCTTTTTAGTCCTTAGAAGTCCGGGTCCCCATTGACTTCAATGGGGTTCGGGTTCGGGTTAAAGTTCGGTCCCGAACCCGAACTTTTTTCCGAAGTTCGGCCGAACCCGTCGAACCCGAACATCCAGGTGTCCGCTCAACTCTATCTTTGACATTACACTCCTGACGAGAGGACGGATCCTCGAAACACGTAGACTTCATTTATGTCAAAACAGTCTGATTTTTTATTTATCATGTACCCATTCACAAATGCCATCATGTAGCCATATATTGTGAAATTATTTTATTATCATATGAATGTCAGCTTCCTATGGAATTTGTTTCAATTATTGCATCATGTATTTGGAGAACATTTTTTATTCTGTTTCTATAATAAATCAATTTATATTACATATATTTTTTGTAACATTGTTTGTTTCATTAGTGTCTGTCCTCACACAAAGTCCCATGACCATAGTTTTTTGCATACATACTACAAGTTATGTAGAGTTCAATGATAACACACTTAAATCACATGTAAAGTGCACTTAAAGTGGTTGTAAACCCACTGTGACAACTTGCACCTACAGGTAAGCCTTGATTAAGGCTTACCTGTAGGTACAAGAAATATCTCCTTAACCTAACCCATGCGCGCCGTAGACAACGGCGCAGGGGCACTGGGCGTGCCTGTTTTCAGAATGGGAGAATGCCGCTCCCGCGCGCATGCGTGTGACGTCATTGCCGCTCCGGCCAATCACAGCGCGGAGCGGCGATACCCGGAAGACGGCGGAGGGGAACGAGGAGTGCTTCGGAGGCTTCGATCTGAGGTAAGTGCCACATAATGAGCTAGTATGCATAGCATACTAGCTCATTATGACTTTTTCTTGCAGGGTTTTTTTTTTCAGCAGGTTTACTTCCTCTTTAAAGCACACTGCACAGATGGGAACCGGGCCTTAAAGATATTCACAGAGAAAACAATGCTCATAATATAGCTGGTGCCTAAAATGTATTGTTGGGGGGATACATCACCATATAAAATTTTAGTGGTGGGTGTAATTTTTTTTTACAATAAATGTAATAATAATCAATTAGATCTGGATATAACTTAGTTGTGCTCATAAGTTTACATACCCTGGCAAAATTTATGATTTCTTGTCCATTTTTCCAGAGAATATGAATGATAACACAAACTTTTCTTTCACTCATGGTTAGTGTTTGGCTGAAGCCATTTATTATCATTCAATTTGTTTACTCTTTTTAAATCATAATGATAACAGAAACTACCCAAATGACCCTGATCAAAAGTTTACATACCCCAGTTCTTAATACCAATATATTGCCCCCTTTAACATCAATGACAGCTTAAAGTCTTGTAGTTTTTGTGGATGAGGCTCTTTATCTTCTCAGATGGTAAAGCTGCCCATTCCTCTTGGCAAAATGCCTCCAGTTCCTGTAAATTCTTGGGCTGTCTTGCATGAACTGCACGTTTGAGATCTCCCCAGAGTGGCTCAATGATATTGAGCTCAGGAGACAGATGGCCACTCCAGAACCTTCACTTTATTCTGCTCTAGCCAATGACAGGTCGACTTGGCCTTGAGTTTTGGATCATTGTCATGTTGGAATGTCCAAGTACATCCCATGCGCAGCTTCCTGGCTGATGAATGCAAATGTTCCTCCAGTATTTTTTGATAACATACTGCATTCATCTTGCCATCAATTTTGACCAAATTTCCTGTGCCTTTGGAGCTCACACATCCCCAAAACATCAGCAATCCACCTCCGTGTTTCACAGTAGGAATGGTGTACCTTTCATCATAGGCCTTGTTGACTCCTCTCTCAATGTAGTTTTCATGGTTGTGGCAAAAAAGCTAAATTTTGGTCTTGTCACTTCAAATGACTTTGTGCCAGAAGGTTTGAGGCTTGTCTCTGTGCTGTTTGGCGTATTGTAAGCGGGATACTTTGTGGTATTTGCGTAGTAAAGGCTTTCTTCTGGCGACTCGACCATGCAGTCCATCTTTCTTCAAGTGCCTCCTTATTGTACATCTTGACACACCACATGTGCTCATAAGTGTACAACACCACATGTTTTCAGAGAGTCCTGTATTTCACCTGAAGTAATTTGTGGGTTTTTCTTTGCACCCTGAACAATTTTCCTGGCAGTTGTGGCTGAAATTTTAGTTGGTCTACCTGACCATTGTTTGGTTTCAACAGAACCCCTCATTTTCCACTTCTTGATAAGAGTTTGAACACTGCTGATTGGCATTCTCAATTCCTTGGATATCTTTTTATATCCCTGTCCTGTTTTATACAGTTCAACTACCTTTTCCCGCTGATCCTTTGACAATTCTTTTGCTTTCCTCATTATCATTGTCCAGAAACGTCAGTGCAGCTCTGGATGAAAGATGCAAGGGTCTGTCAGAAGTCCAGAAACTCATTGACCTTTTATACACGTCAATGTTCGCTGCCATTACTAGTAAAAAATATAAAAATATCCCATAGTTTGTAGACACTATAACTTTTGCGTAAACCAATTAATATACATTATATAGATTTAAAAAAATATATATACCAAATATACTCGAGTATAAGCTGAGTTTTTCAGCCCTTTTTTTTAGGGTGAAAATGCCCCCCTCGGCTTATACTCGAGTCAGTGTACCTGAACGGTGCGACGCTCCTCCGCACGGCGGCAGTCACTACTTTAGGCCGAGGCTTCGGCCTAGTCTTCGGATCCAGCGGCCATCTTGCTCCTCCCGGCCTCTCCACCAGCACTGTATCCTGGTCTCCCTGGTGTCTGGCTCCCTCACTGCTCGCAGATCCTGCTCCAGTGAAGCTGAAAATGGGCATTGTTGACCCTCTTTTCCGCTTACAGTAGCTGCTGCATTCTCACCCTAGGCTTATACTCGAGTCAATACGTTTTCACAGTTTTTTGTGGTAAAATTAGGTACCTTGGCTTATACTCGGGTCGGCTTATACTCGAGTATATACGTATATTTTATATGTTTTATAGCAGAATGTAAAAAATATTGTTTTGTTTTTCAAAATTTTGGTTTTTTTTTTCTTTATAGCGCAAAACATAAAAAAACGCAGAGGTGATCTAATACCGCCAAAAGAAATCTCTATTTGTGGGGAAAAAGGGACATACATTTTATTTGGGTACAGTGTCGCACGACTGCGCAATTGTCAGTTAAAGTAACGCAGTGCCGTATCGTAAAAAATGGGGTTAGATCCTGGTTAAGGGGTAATATTTAGCTCTGTGTGGCCCATTGGAGAGATTTCTCTTTACTGCTCTGAAGGCCAACAGAAGGTGACAGGAAATCTTTACAAAGTGTCAACCCCAACCCAGTGGTGGCCCGTCCATAGGGGGTGCCGGGCGCCGCCCCCCCTCCTGTGGTCACCAAAAAAAAAAAAAAAAACGGGCCCTTTAAGAGTTTTTTTTTTTATGTCTTTTTTTTTTTACACATGGCGGCGCGACCATAGTGGGCGCAGAAGCGCTGCTACCGCTCGCTTCTGCGCCCAGGCCTTCACTCGCAACAATACATAGGTTCATGCATTGCATGAACCTATGTATTGCTGCCGCCCACTATTCAGATGGCCGGCCCCTTGAGCACCGGCCATCTGAATAACAGCATCTGATTGGCCTTTAGAAGTGCCTATCAGAGCCAGCAGGCTCTGATAGGCTTCCCGACTACAGCCTGAGGGCTGTAATCGGCTTCTAAATACCTAATGAGAGGACGCACAGGGGTGCGTTCCCTGGCCAATCAGGTTCACCGGGTCTGGTTACCGGTAACCTGATTGGCTGAAGTGACATCGAGGCCGGGAGAAGACATCGAGGACGGAAGGACGGCGCTGACTCGAGGAAGGTAAGTGCAGGGCTGGGGGGGGGACAAGCTGGCTGTATTTGGGGGACAAGCTGGCTGTATTTGGGGGACAAACTGGCTGTATTTGGGGGACAAACTGGCTGCAAATGGGGGAGAAACTGGCTGCATTTGGGGGAGAAACTGGCTGTATTATGGGGGAGAAACTGGCTGCATTTGGGGGAGAAACTGGCTGTATTATGGGGGAGAAACTGGCTGTATTTGGGGGACAAACTGGCTGCATATGGGGGAGAAACTGGCTGTATTATGGGGGAGAAACTGGCTGTATTTGGGGGACAAACTGGCTGCATTTGGGGGAGAAACTGGCTGTATTATGGGGGAGAAACTGGCTGCATTATGGGGGAGAAACTGGCTGTATTATGGGGGAGAAACTGGCTGCATTTGGGGAAGAAACTGGCTGCATATGGGGGAGAAACTGGCTGCATATGGGGGAGAAACTGGCTGCATATGGGGGGAGAAACTGGCTGTATTATGGGGGAGAAACTGGCTGCATATGGGGGGACAAACTGGCTGCATATGGGGGACAAACTGGCTGCATTTGGGGGACAAACTGGCTGCATTTGGGGGACAAACTGGCTGTATATTGGGGACAAACTGGCTGCATATGGGGGACAAACTGGTTGTATTATGGGGGAGAAACTGGCTGTATTTTGGGGAAGAAACTGGCTGTATTATGGGGGAGAAACTGGCTGTATTATGGGGGAGAAACTGGCTGTATTATTGGGGGAGAAACTGGCTGTATTATTGGGGGAGAAACTGGCTGTATTATTGGGGAACAAACTGGCTGTATATTGGGGGACAAACTGGCTGTATATTGGGGGGAAACTGGCTGTATATTGGGGGGAAACTGGCTGCATTTGGGGATAAACTAGTGGCGTTTGGGCACAGTGGCTGCGTTTAATGGGCACAGTGGCGGCAATTGATGTTTTTTTTTTTTTCAGTTTGTTTGCGCCCCCCCAAATTTTTTTAGCACCAGCCGCCACTGCCCCAACCCCTTTCCCCCCTTAGGAATTCCCACACAAATTCC
Organism: Rana muscosa; assembly: GCA_029206835.1. Classification (NCBI taxonomy): domain Eukaryota; kingdom Metazoa; phylum Chordata; class Amphibia; order Anura; family Ranidae; genus Rana; species Rana muscosa. Next base: position 239,233,571 of record CM055121.1, on the reverse strand, counting down.
CCCCTTAGAAAATTGTCATCCGAGAATGCGTCACCATTGGAAGATTTCTCCACGCTTTTTGTTCTGGAGACAACTGTAATATTTTGGACTTCCTGTCACTTCCTGCCTCAGGGATAACGGTCATAAAGACAACAATAAAAACCCAACAGAGCTTCTATCCTTTATCCGCTATCCAAAGCTTTAGGAAAAAAATCTTTTTGTCTATAGATACACTGGTATAGGTACACTGACATTAATAATAAGTGCAAAATGTGGGCTTTTTGTGATATTTACACTACATATTGGTTGCCTGCAACCCTCTAAAAAAAAAAAACACAGGTTTCACCTAAAAAAAATTTTTGATGACTTATTTGACCATTTTGCAAAACAAAGCTACTTGATTGTAATGTATACATGATTCATTCCTATATACTCCTCAGAGAACATACAAGTGGCAGCCATCTGGTCTTGCCTACGGTGCTGCTTTATTCAGAGGTTACATATCTGCAGGCGCTGACACCTTCCAGAATATCAGATCCCAGATTAAAGAAGTCATTGCAATAATACATCACATGCATATAGCCCAGCAGATGTGTGTTTGTGGCATGCGTTCAGCTTCAGAAGAATTATTTTACTATTCAGTTTGAAAAAGATACATATTTGTATTTATGAGCATATGGGACATATCTAGTAGTAGTTAATCTGTCCATAGACAGGTAGTTTTTTTTTCCCAGGCAGATTCCTCCATTCACCCCTTTAGCTAATGCCAGGACACTGTATACTGACAGCGGGACCTGCCTTTATACTTACACTATATTACCAAAAGTATTGGGACACCTGCCTTTACACGCACATAACCTTTAACGGCATCCCACTCTTATTCCGTAGGGTTGATACCCCTGTGTTCACATGTTTCAATATAGTTACACTCCTTCCCACAAACATAAATTCCTCACATATATACAATGTTGTGTTGTGATATTTGTAGTCCTTTGATGCATATCACACCAGGAAAGTGTGTGTATTAAATATCACACAAAAAAGTGCCACAATGTTCATCAATCAAAATTGTACATTAACTAAAATTGTATGTGCATCATGGTCTCGTCTCGACCGCAACCGCCACATTATTATCCTCCACCTTCACCAAATATGTGCAAAGCTGTGGCTCCAGGGTGGCGCAAAGGCGATTCCCTGGCCAGTTGGGTCTCAGGACCAGCTTACTGATTGGCCCAGAGGAGAATCTGGAATAGGATAGCGAATATTAATTCGCTATTGTCACACAACTGAGTGGGCTCAGGGCGCAGTGCTCTGCGCCCTAAGCCCACCCTTTTGAAGCCAATTAGATCCTCAGGCTCTAATCATCAAAAAATTGGAATCCATGCGTCTGACGCCCTGCATGTAGATTAAGGGCCAGGCGCATGGTTTAGGGGGGTGGTTCCCCTGCGCTCCTTATGAACGGGTCGCCATTGGTGCAAAGTTGGATGCTTACTCTCTCTGATAGACCTCTTAGCCTACAGGAGGTCAAATATAGCCTGATACTACATCCATTTTGGGTAAGTGTACTTGTTTCTTCCCAAAAGGATGAATTAATATGTACCGTATATACTCAAGTATAAGCCAAGTTTTTCAGCCCTTTTCTTAGGGCTGAAAGTATACCCCTCGGCTTATACTCGAGTGAAAATCTTCTTATTCCGCGGCCGGCATCCATTGTTTAAATCTCGCGGCTTTCTTCTGGTCTTTTCCCCGATAGGCTTTTCCAGCAAACACTGTGTTGAGTGTTGCGCCTATCATGGACATTCTCTTGTCCGACGTCCGTGATTGGCGGAACACTGAACACAGTGCCTGCTGGGAAACGGAGTCCGAGAATGAGAGGAGCTCCGTGATAGGCGCAACACTCAACACAGTGTTTGCTGGAAACGCCTATCACGGAAGGGACCAGAAGAAAGCCGCAAGATTTAAACAATGGACGCCGGCCGTGGAATAAGAAGATTTTCAGGTACACTGACTGACTCGGGCACAGGGAGGCTGCAATAGACACAGTAAGGTGGCAATGGGCACAGTGAGGTGGCAATGGGCATAGTGAGGTTAGGCAATTGGCACAGTAAGGTTGGGCAATTGGCACAGTGAGGTGGCAATGGGCACATTTCCCCCCCCCCCTATGTGTATACTCGAGTCAATACGTTTTCCCAGTTTTTTGTGGTAAAAGTAGGTACCTCGGATTATACTCGGTCGGCTTATACTCGAGTATGTACGGTAATATGAAAGACATAAAAAAATTCACGAGGAATGGAAAGAATAGCTATATTTGGATAAAATGTTATAATTTGACCTGTATCAATACTCTAATTAATATGTTTGTATTTTTTACTATGATGTATGATTTTTTTTGTTTTTGTTATAGATCTGTTTTTAAATTGTTTGATTTATCAATCTCAATGTGCCTACTGTAATGCCCTGTACACACGATCGAAGTATCCGATGGTCTAAAATCCGATGTAATTTTTCATCGGAAGCTGTCTTGCATACACACTGTCAGACTAAATTCCGAACGTCCAAAACACGGTGACGTAAAACACTCCGACGAGCCGAGAAAAATAATGTTCAATGTTTCCGATCGTTTTTTTTTTCATCGGAAAAATTTAAAACATGTTTTATTTCTAAACACCGATGGGAAAAAAGTCAGATGGGGCCCACACACGATTGGAATTTCCGATGAAACAAGTCCATCGGACTTGTTTCATCAGAAATTCCGATCGTGTGTACAAGGCATAACTCTACTGGTCCTCACGAAGTGGATGATCTGCGAAACGCGTTGACCATTCTAGCAGAACTTATGCACAGACTTGTTTGTAATGTATTATATTGATAGCAACATATGCTTTTTATATTGTGTAAAATAAAGACAAAATTCTTTTAGACATATTGTATGTATTTTGTATCTGTTTCTATGTTATTGTGCACACGGGGGTATATCTAAAGTCCCAACACCTATTCTCCCTCTTTGCTACAACATTGTATATAGAGCTTTATTTACATTGTATACACTTGTTGTTTTACATGAGCATAATTATATGTTATTTATGTTTATGTTTATTTAAGTACAATTATTTGAAGTTAACAATAATTTATTTGTAAGTAATTTTTTTCTCATTTATAATTGTGGAGCTCTGCACTATGAGTTCTTTGCAATTGATCAAAAATATGTGTATATAATGTCATATGGGGAGCCCGGGATCCTCAAACAATGGTTTGTAAAAGTATTGTACTCTCAATAAATCAGCAAACAAAACCGCTTTCTTCAACAAATGCAAAACTGTCCATAACTATAAATGAATAAATAAAACATGTGCAGAATAATGTGTACCGCTAACACAAACCAAGCAAAGCATGTTCCCCACACAAAAACAGAAGTGATCAACCAAATAAAAATCAAGCATAAGTTTCAAAAGAATTCTTCCAAAAGTGCAGGTCCATAAAGACATGGATGAGCGAGTTTGAGGGGGAGGAACTTGACTGGCCTGCACAGAGTCCTGACCTCAACCCGATAGAACACCTTTGGGATGAATTAGAGCGGAGACTGCGAGCCAGGCGTTCTCGTCCAACATCAATGTCTAACCTCAAAAATGCGCTTCTGGAAGAATGGTCAAACATTCCCATAGACACACTCCTAAACCTTGTGGACAGACTTCCCAGAAGAGTTAAAGCTGTTATAGCTGCAAAGGGTGGGCCAACTCAATATTGAACCCTTTAGACTAAGACTGGGATGCCATTAAAGTTCATGTGTGTGTAAAGGCAGGCGTCCCACTTTTGGCAAGATAGTATATATATATGTAGCGGGGCTTTGAAATCGAAGAAAATGTTTGAGTGGTAGTTGTACACAAACACACTATTTGATAGGGTTCTGTAAAACCCATTTTGAACTACAGGTGGGATACTGGTGTATAGTTCCCTGCGGCCTGTTGGTGGCGCTGCCATCGGAGGCCAGGGTTGAACCGCTGGCACAGTGCTGTGCCTTGGATGTCCCCTTTCGGCGGTGGTATGGTGTGCGTGTCAGCCTGCTGTGCATCCCGGGAGGGGATATAAAAGGGGCAGACCCTGTCTGTCAGGGGTGAGTTCCCGGGGGTCCAACCCCGGGAGCGTATGATTCTGTTCGTGGCCACCCCAGGCACCTTTAGCCCTGGGGTGGAGTTCCTGGTCCGGTACACTGGCGGATCAGTCCCAGGCACCTTTAGCCCTAGGGCTGCAACTGAAGGCTTTGGGTCCAGCACCTTCGGCTGGAGCCCACAGAGGGAGGAGGAATCCCAGGGTGCTGCCTTGCGATGAGACCCGCATCTAGATGAGGAGGCCGGGGGAGGACCGTTCCGAAGGACTGGTGAGAGATCACAGTGAAGGAAGGGGCCCGGTAACTCTCTGGAGGGATGTCATTTTCCCGTTAGAGGCCTAAAACCAGAACCAACGTTCACCAGAGACTGTGTGGGTGTACTCTGATTCGAGCATCATTCCGGCTGCTAGGATCCACTCCATTGGGAGACTATCCGGATGAGCTGAGTCTACCTGAAGATATGGGTAGTGAATAAGTATTCGTTTGTGCCTGGACCTATTCCAACACCTCTTACTGTCCTGATCTTCCTCCAACCTTTCCTGTTCAATGATCGTGTATAAGAGAGAAATAAACTCTACGTTGGAGTTGCAATTGGTGTGGACATTGAAGTTATTGGGGACTAGAGACTTGTCTTTATCACAGTGAAGACGGGAGCCATTCTCTGGGGAACCTGACCATAGAGACCCAGGTACATTACACCGCTCAACCTCTTCACACAGGAGGGTACGGGCATGTGGCATGGTGTGCCCCTTCTCCCACGAGTGAGCCAAAGGGAGAGGGGGTGGTGAGTGCTACATATATATATATATATATATCTACTGTGCATGAAAAAGGCTATCATTTTTATTTTAATCTATTTTGAAATACTTCTTGTGAATAATAGCTCTGATGCAAGGTAAACTTAATTCATTAAGCATAAGAAGAGAAGAAGCATCATTGTAACAGTTTTATAAGTAAAGAAGCCACGTTTTTCTCCGGCATGCGATAATGACCCTGGGTGTCCTTTATCTAAAGTACACGATGATGGCATAAGGCTGGTGGCATGTCAGGCATTTCAGCTGTCAAGGTAGCTTTTCACATTCCAGCAGCTTTCTTGAACAAACATAACTTCTGAGTCAAAGAAGAAATCTTCAGCATCAATTGAAAGGGGAAAAATGGAAGTCAAGGCAGCAGGATGAGAAGAACCGGTAGAGCATTCTATGAGTTGATTCCGGATTTCAAATGCAGTAAATGCTTTATTTAATAAAGCATTAGAAGGCATTAGAAAATCAAAGCAGCTTCAGGTTCCATAAGTGGGAAACTGTTTATAGAGATTTTTAAAAAAGAATTTCCTGTCTGCATGGTTCTTATAAATGCAGCAAAGAACGGGTGCAAAGGGAAAAGAAAAATCACTGTAGGCTCAGTTCACAAGGCTAACACACCAGAATAATAACCTAATTTTACCACAAAAAACTGGGAAAAAGTATTGACTCGAGTATAAGCCTAGGGTGTCCATCTGCATGCCTCACTGTGCCTCACTTTGCCTCACTGTGTCCATATGCATACCTCACTGTGCCCATGCCTCACTGTGCCCATGCCTCACTGTGCCCATGCCTCACTGTGTCCATGACTAGACTGCCGTTTAACATGGGAGTCTATGGAAGGGGTGCCCGGCTTTGAAAAATTGCTGCTCCCCGGCCGTAGGCCCCCCATACAAAAAACTTAGCACACTTGTAGAGGAGAAATGGAGCTACATGTGTGCCAAGATTCGGGTCCAGGGGACCTACGACTGGCCGGTATCGGGTCCCCAAATTCACCGGAGAAATTACCATTTAACATGGGAGTCTATGGAAGGTGGATTTGAAAAATCGGTGCTCCCCGGCCATAGATCTTCCGGACAACAAACTGTGCACACTTGTAGAGAAAGAGTAGGGCTACATGTGTGCCAAGTTTGGGGTCCAGGGGACCTACGGCCGGTCGGTACCAGGTCCCCAAATTCTGGGAGATCAGACGCAAAAAGGTGACTCGAGTATAAGCCGAGGGGGGCATTTTCAGCACAAAAAAATGTGCTGAAAAACTTGGCTTATACTCGAGTATATAGGGTACTTGTTTTTTTTTAAATAATAGTCTAATTAGATTTGAAAACTAGTCACGCAGATGAAATAAGGATACATATCTATTTCTTAAAACTGACCTAAGCCTTAAGGCAGAACTAAACCTTCCTATTATTTTCATCCAAGGAAGCTGGCATCTTAGCCTCTGTTTGATCTGCAATTTCCATGGTGCTGCACATGTGATCAGTTATGACATTAGCAATTTGATGGTTTGGTTGAGAGCACAAGCCAATGTGACAGGTATGCCGCATACACACAATCGGATTTTTCGTCGGAAAAACCTTGGATGGTTTTTCCGAAGGAATTCCGCTCAAGCCTGGCTTGCATACACACGGTCACACAAAAGTTCTCTGAACTTTCGACCGTCAAGAACGCGGTGACATACAACACTATGACCAGCCGAGAAAATTAAGTTCAATGCTTCCGAGCATGCGTCAAATTGTTTCCGAGCATGCGTCCGAATTTTGCGCGTCAGAATTGCTACAGACGATCAGAATTTTCGTCGCAAGATTTGAGAACCAGCTCTCAATCTTTTACAAGATTGCTTGTGATCAGACATGTAAAGTATAGACTGGTTGGTATATATAGGTTTGGATACAGGGCAAGCTACTAAATCACATCATAGCTGCCATTCTGTTATTTGGTTTTGGTTACTACACTACACTACAATGTAGTAAAATGTTTTGGATTTTTATTGGCAAAATCAGGTCTCAAGAAAGTGATTTACAAACCTAAACTCTAAGCTCTGCTGCCCTACTCATCCCATACTGACTGTTTAAAAAAAAAAAATCTTTTGGGGAAAGGCACGGGGAAAGTAAGACTACAAAGGTGAACAGAGCCAGTCATATGAAAAGCCTAGGTGCGATAGAACACATATAAGACCGCTGCCTTAAATTAGAGTTTCCCTATTTAAAATGAGTGTTTTCAAGTTGGCTGTAGCCAGCTTGAGCTTTGTTTATGTTATCGGGGTTTGTAAGGTTTCTTATAAGCCCAAGGACATTGTTTGCTCTGGTTTGCTACTGTTGAGTTTTCTAAAACAGGTAGAGTGAGTAGATACAAGTATTGAATTGTGAGTATATGTTCTGCCTCCGCTTATCACCTTGGTGTTTATACTAGTGATGTGGACTGGAGAAGAGGATAATTATTTGGAGAGACCTAGAAGAATCCTTTTCCTCTCAGGCCTCGTACACACGACCGATTTTCTCGGCAAGAACCAGCAAGAAACTTGCTGGCAGAGAGGTCTTGCCGAGTAAATCGGTCGTGTGTACGCTGCTAGTGGGTTTCTCATCGAGAAAACCGACAAGAAACCTCGACGAGAAAATAGAGAACCTGCTCTCTATTTTCTCGTCGAGATTCTCCTCGGCGTGTTTCTCGACGAGAAAAGTGAGTGTGTGTACACTTACCTGTCCGCCCGGAAGCCCGCGCATGTTCGAAATGAATTTGACGCATGCGCGGTAGCTTCCTAGGCATACGTAGGGTATACCAAGATGGCGGCGACGGCATCGAATGTGACGAGCGCATGCTCGACGTAGTCGATGACGTCACCGCGTACACTCCTTTCAAAGAACCGCGGGTTCTTTGAAACGAGCGTGTGTACACTCGGCTGGGACAAGTTTCTTGTCCAAGAATCTCGTCGAAAAAAACGACATGTTTTTTTCAACGAGAATCTCGGCCGTGTGTACGAGGCCAACGGCTTTGCATGGAGAAGATGAATTAGTGCCTTTGCCTAGAGATTATGTAGTGGTTTTGAGGTCCTTGCCAATCATTGCCTCCCAGCCCCTTTGAATTAAGGAGGAAGCCAGAGCCCAAAAAAGAGTGTTTGTTCTCCTAGCTGCCTGTCTGGACCTAGAGTGTCCCAAGTTGGTCTGTGGCAGAGGCCTAAAGAGTCCAAACCTTGCATGTAGCAAAGGCCAAAGAGGCTGAAAGATAGCCATCCTTCTGGACCTACAGAATCTATACTGGCCTATGGTAGAGGAAAACTACTAATAAAATTGTATTTTTGCTGTTGTTTTTGGGTATCCAGTTCTCCAAATCCTTCTCTTCGTTAGACAATGGAGACAAAAAATTGCAAGAAAAATCTGTCTGTCTGCTGCCGTCAAGAGTTGAATAGTGTCTGGGTGCATCTACAGAGCAGAACATCATTGGGAAGGCAGAAGAGCCTATCAGCTCCTACAGGCTACTGTCAGGGTGCTATTCAGAATAAAAATTAGCATGTGCTGAAAAGGAGACAGAAGAATAAAAATGTACAGGTGCTGAGGAAAATACCTGGCATAGATTGCCAATACTTTACATGGTCATGCTCGTTTGCCCCCTATATAAGGTCAGTGGCTGCACTTTGAATTTGCTGGATGAACTTCCGCTACCAGTACTCTTTTCTCCTGTATTTCTTGTATTCTTTGGATACCTGTTACCGACCCAGTTTGCCTCTGGATTTCTCTGCTGCCTGATCCCTGGTTTTGACCCCAGCTTGCTCTTATTAATTCTGCCTCTCTTGCTCTACCGTGCATGACCCTGGCTTGCTCCTCACTACCCTTCTGCATACTCCCTGGCTTGCCTTCTTGTGTATGACTTCGGCTCCCATCCTGATGCCACTTCAGTCCAGCCCTACCAGCCTGTTACTGCTTCTTCCTCGGGTGCCACCTTGCCTGCGGTGGCTGCCCTGGTTCCACTACACACCTGGGGCTACAGAGGTTCTGCCATCTGCCCTGACAGACCAGCTGACAGCTATCCAGTTCTGCTGTGCTGCAAGCTGCTTCCAGCAGATTTAACTAAATGGCAGCCATGCTTTTTTGAGTCTATCACTCCCTGTTCTCACCTTCAGGGGTGCTTGGCACTTAGCCACAAGGGAAGCCCTCCCATCAAATCAGCCTCAGACCAGGTATGTGACAGCTACACATTCAATATGAGTTTCTAGGTGAACTGTCTCTTTAAAGGGTCCCAGTGAAATATAGGATAATGTAAGGCGATTTAAAGCCCAATGAAGGCTTATAATGTGGTCTTTATAATCCTCTACCGACTTATGTTATGATTTTACCATTTTTTTGCTTGAACAATACCTTATTGAAAAAAATATACTATGTGTCCTCAAACTCCAGTGCTCTATGCACTATGCAGATATAGTTGTGTATCAGTCAAATCCTTTATCACAAGGGACCTCACGAAGACATGTAGTGCTGAAAAAATAGACAATCTGTTAGATAAGGAGAAAACTGCAAAATGGTAAAACTCTGGTGCCTATTGCACGGTACCATCTTATTTAGATACACTGCACAACTGCTATATTATGGAAGAGTAAAAATATGAAACTGAAGGCCGTAACTACAATGTATAACTGCATATCTACAGTATCTACCTCAACATCTAGGAAAAAAAATGACAACATTTTAGGTACTTTAACCTTTGACAGTTATATAAAAAATGTAGATTAGCATAGCCCACATCACTACACCACACTGCACATGCCAAAGCATTCCTAAACTTTACAGAAGTTCCTAATAAAAAAGTTTTAAATTAGAGCTCTTATAAAAATAATTTCCTAATGTATTTTTCTGACAAATAGATGTAACAAAAACTTTGAAGATCCAAGAATCGGATTCACTATGCTTTTTTACAGATTCGGGAAGGCTGTTGCCACGGCAACACTAAACTTCTCTATCATTATTGCATCCTGCATAAAAATTTATTGTTACCATATACAAAGATGCTAAACACGTTATAAGTGTACTTGTAAAGTGTAATTATTTCATACACTGCACATTTTCACAGCTAGCAATAATTTTACTTCTGTCAATAATTTCATACATAAATTTCCATCTAGATAGGAATCTAGAGAGGTGAATGAATTAATGAGAATATTGTCCACAGTCATATGTGGTAATGGGCCGTGCACTTTCACAAAAATCTCCAAAGGCAGACTCATTTAACGGAGGGTTGCTTTGGAAAAGTAGGGCTATATATAAAAAGTATACACTTTGATTATGCGAGGCAAAGCAACAGGATCTGTTTAATTCCCCACTCCAGCAGCAAACACTTATCTTTCCTTCACTCCCACACCACTCCATTCAGCCCACAGGAGCAAAGAAAATACTTCTGGATATGCAGGGCATGGTGTTTGGTCCAGTACTATTGGGGGGGGGGGCGGTGGAAGTCCCCAGCCCTGTATAAGCTCTGACTACAGAAGGGTTGCTCAACCAGGGTTCAATGGAACCCTTGGGTTCCTCCAGAGGTTTCTAGAGTTCCTTGAGCAATGAGCAATTTCTTCCTCTCAGATACATTCCCACTGACACCATGGATCATTTTCTGTAAGGGGGTAACTCTTCCCAATGACCACAAGTGTAAGGAGCATTCTTCCCACTGGCCATCACACTAACGTATAATGAGTTGTGGATATAGTAATTGTAGCAGGGGGTTCATTGAGACCAGAAAGTTATTTCAAGGGTTCATCTGTGTTGAAAAGGTTGGGAAAGGCTGGACTACAGCATCCTGGGCCTTACAAAATAATTTCTTACCTTGGTGCCAGTGGCTGAACGGAGCAAGAAAGTGACAATGAAGAAAGTATATACTTTTAAGGAAGTCAGCAGCATTAAAGTGAACCCATTGCTTTGCACTAGACGGGCAAATCATAGATTCACTTTGAAGAAAAATTGTAGATGATTGTTGAAATTGTCATGTAAAGTGATCATGTGAACCAATTACCAGTTCATTAACCACTTGCCCTCCGGAAGATTTACCCCACTTCATGACCAGGACATTTTTTGCGATACGGCACTGCGGTATTTTAACTAACTATTGCGCGGTTGTGCAACACTGTACCCAAATAAAATGGATGTCCTTTTGTTCCCACATAGGGATGAGCTTCGTGTTCGAATCGAACATACGTTCGACTCGAACATCGGCTGTTCGATCGTTCGACGAAGATCAAACGATTTGGGCCGTTCGCGCCAAATTCGAGTGACGCGAACGGCCCACAATGCACTACGCCATCGCAGTGTCATCCAGGCGCTGTGATTGGCCAAGCATGCACTGTGACCCCGCATGCTTGGCCAATCACAGCGCCGGCAGCGAGGAGAGCAATGATTGGCCACAGGCAGGATGCCTGTGGCCAATTATTGCTGAGGGTGTTTAGTACACGCCCCACACTATAAAAGGCCGCCAGCACGGCGGCCTAGTGTAGTGTGTTCCGGAGCAGGGATAGAGCAGCATAGGCAGGGACAGTGACTTTTATTTCTTTCTTGCTTAACCTGGATTCCTTTAGTTTAGGGAAAGAGAAGGATAGGTAGGGAGAGTGTCAGTGTGTTTTGTGCTTGTGCTATAGTGTGCTTAAAAAAAACATTTTTTCTAGGGACAGAAAACTGTAGGTAGGGAGAGTGTCAGTTTCTTTCACTGTGTAAGTCCTTGTTTCTAGGGACCTGGAAGGACAGTGAGTGAATTCTCCTTGTGCTATATTGTGCTTAAAAAAAACATTTTTTCTAGGGACAGAAAACTGTAGGTAGGGAGAGTGTCAGTTTCTTTCACTGTGCAAGTCCTTGTTTCCAGGGACCTGGAAGGACAGTGAGTGAATTCTCCTTGTGCTATATTGTGCTTAAAAAAAACATTTTTCTAGGGACAGAAAACTGTAGGTAGGGAGAGTGTCAGTTTCTTTCACTGTGCAAGTCCTTGTTTCTAGGGACCTGGAAGGACAGTGAGTGAATTCTCCTTGTGCTAGATTGTGCTTAAAAAAAACATTTTTTCTAGGGACAGAAAACTGTAGGTAGGGAGAGTGTGTCAGTTTCTTTCACTGTGTAAGTCCTTGTTTCTAGGGACCTGGAAGGACAGTGAGTGAATTCTCCTTGTGCTATATTGTGCTTAAAAAAAAACATTTTTTCTAGGGACAGAAAACTGTAGGTAGGGAGAGTGTCAGTTTCTTTCACTGTGTAAGTCCTTGTTTCTAGGGACCTGGAAGGACAGTGAGTGAATTCTCCTTGTGCTATATTGTGCTTAAAAAAAACTTTTTTTCTAGGGACAGAAAACTGTAGGTAGGGAGAGTGTCAGTTTCTTTCACTGTGCAAGTCCTTGTTTCCAGGGACCTGGAAGGACAGTGAGTGAATTCTCCTTGTGCTATATTGTGCTTAAAAAAAACATTTTTTCTAGGGACAGAAAACTGTAGGTAGGGAGAGTGTCAGTTTCTTTCACTGTGCAAGTCCTTGTTTCTAGGGACCTGGAAGGACAGTGAGTGAATTCTCCTTGTGCTATATTGTGCTTAAAAAAAACATTTTTTCTAGGGACAGAAAACTGTAGGTAGGGAGAGTGTCAGTTTCTTTCACTGTGTAAGTCCTTGTTTCTAGGGACCTGGAAGGACAGTGAGTGAATTCTCCTTGTGCTATATTGTGCTTAAAAAAAACATTTTTTCTAGGGACAGAAAACTGTAGGTAGGGAGAGTGTCAGTTTCTTTCACTGTGTAAGTCCTTGTTTCTAGGGACCTGGAAGGACAGTGAGTGAATTCTCCTTGTGCTATATTGTGCTTAAAAAAAACATTTTTTCTAGGGACTGAAAACTGTAGGTAGGGAGAGTGTCAGTTTCTTTCACTGTGCAAGTCCTTGTTTCCAGGGACCTGGAAGGACAGTGAGTGAATTCTCCTTGTGCTATATTGTGCTTAAAAAAAACATTTTTTCTAGGGACAGAAAACTGTAGGTAGGGAGAGTGTCAGTTTCTTTCACTGTGCAAGTCCTTGTTTCCAGGGACCTGGAAGGACAGTGAGTGAATTCTCCTTGTGCTATATTGTGCTTAAAAAAAACATTTTTTCTAGGGACAGAAAACTGTAGGTAGGGAGAGTGTCAGTTTCTTTCACTGTGCAAGTCCTTGTTTCAAGGGACAGAGAAGGACACCTGAAGGTAGCCCTTATTGCTTTTTTCCCATCTCCCTGCAGGCCATCTATTAGAATGTCTGGAAGGCAAACAAGGAGAGGCAGACAGTCAGGAGGCAATAAAAGAGGGCAAGCAGGCTCTGTGTCTGGGGGCAACAGTGCTGGTCGTGGACGCGGTGCATTGTCATCAGCACATGGCCATGGGACACGCTTGTCCTTCTTTTCCGCAGCTGGACATGTTGAGCCACATCATGCCGAAGACTTGGTAGAGTGGATGACCAAGCCCTCCTCCTCCTCCTCATCCTCTCTCACCCAGGCTCAGGGTACTGGCAAAGCAGCTGCCAAAGCATCCTCTTCCCTGGTATCAATGTCAGACTCATCATCAGTCACTCCTTCCCTAGACCCACCATGTCCTCCTCCTGAGGAGTCCCCCGAACTGTTTGAGCACAGTGTTGGGTACATGCTCCAGGAGGATGCCCAGCGTTTCGAAGGGTCTGATGATGAAACCCAGCTACAGGAAGGCAGTAGGGTGAGAGCAGACAGAGGGGATGCTCAAGAAGGACACCAATCTGGCAGTCATGTTCCAGCAGCTGCAGCATACTGCCAGATTGGCTCCAGTGATGAGGAGGGAGGGGATGATGAGGTCACTGACTCCACGTGGGTGCCTAATAGGAGAGAGGAGGAGGAGGATGAGGAGGAGGCACATCTCCAACGAGACAGGATGCCCTTTGGTGGCCAGCGTAAGGGCAGTACACCGACGGAATCACACCGCAGAGCTCCGCCTGTGCAGGGCGCTGCCTCTGCCCGTCATTCAAAAAGTTCTTTGGTGTGGGCCTTTTTTGAGGCTAGTGCATCAGATCGCACAGCTGCTGTTTGCAACATATGTCTCAAGCGTATATCGCGTGGCCAAAACATCAGCCGCTTGGGTACCACATGCCTGACCAGACATATGTTGACCTGCCATGCAGCTCGTTGGCAAGCCTACCTCAAAGACCCACACCAAAGAACAAAGCGGACCTCTCCTTGCACCGCATCAGCTGGGATTTCCAACCCCACTATAACTTCAGTCCTCTCTGAAACATGCACTGAGAGGAATGAAGGTGTAGAATTAGGTGTGTCACAGCCAAGTACTTGCGGCCACTCTGCTAGCAGTACACCGACATCCGATTCTAGCAGGCAAATTTCCCTGCCCCAGCTGCTGGACCGTCGAAAGAAGTTCACTCCCAGCCATCCACATGCCCAGCGGTTGAATGCTAGCTTGGCTAAATTGCTAGCGCTTCAACTGCTGCCTTTTCAGTTGGTAGACTCGGCCCCCTTCCGTGAGTTTGTGCAATGTGCGGTTCCTCAGTGGCAGGTTCCCAAACGCCACTTTTTCTCACGGAAGGCTATTCCGGCTCTCTACCGGCATGTGGAAGGCAATGTCTTGGCCTCGCTGGACAGGGCGGTCAGCGGTAAGGTGCATATTACCGCTGACTCATGGTCCAGCAGGCATGGACAGGGACGTTACCTTTCTTTCACGGCCCATTGGGTCACTCTTTTGGCAGCTGGGAAGGATGCAGGACAAGGTGCAGTAGTGTTGGAGGTTGTCCCACCGCCACGCCTCCAAAATGCTACTACTGGTTGTGACACACCTCTCTCCTCCACCCCCTCCTCTTCTTCTTCCTCCATGGCCTCTTCCTGTGGTTTGTCCTATGAACCAGCGGTGCTCCGTAGCCGTTCACGGGGCTACGCAAGTACGCAGGCAAAAAGATGCCATGCCGTGCTTGCGCTGGTGTGTTTGGGGGACAGAAGCCACACTGGGGCAGAGGTCCTGTCTGCTCTGCAGGGCCAGGCCGAGAGGTGGTTGACGCCACGCCAGCTTAAGCCAGGAATGGTGGTTTGCGACAATGGCACCAACCTCCTCTCCGCCCTCCGACAGGGACAACTGACCCATGTGCCCTGTGTGGCTCACGTCCTTAACCTGGTGGTGCAGCGGTTCTTGGGCAGGTACCCGGGCTTACAGGATGTCCTGAGGCAGGCCAGGAAAGTCTGTGTGCATTTCCGCAGATCTTATAATGCCAGTGCTCGCCTGGCTGAGCTGCAAAAGGAGTTGAACCTGCCCAAGAACCGCCTTATATGTGACATGCCCACCAGGTGGAACTCAACGTTGGCCATGCTGCAGCGGCTGCACACGCAGCAGAGGGCCATCAATGAGTACCTGTGCGACTACGGCACCAGGACAGGGTCAGGGGAGCTTGGTTTTTTTTCTCCACGCCTGTGGGGCATGATCAGGGATGCATGCACTGTCCTGGCACCATTTGAGGAGGCCACGAGGATGGTGAGCAGTGACAGTGCATGCATCAGTGACACTGTACCTCTTGTCCACCTGTTGGAGCACACGCTGCGTGGAATAATGGACAGGGCACTTGAGGCAGAACAGAGGCAGGAAGAGGAGGACTTCCTTGCCTCTCAAGGCCCCCTTTACCCAGACAGTGTTCCTTCTGTCCCACCCATCGCACAGGAAGAGGAAGAGGATGAGGAGGAGGAGGAGGAGGAGGATTGTGTCAGCATGGAGGTGGAGGCTGGCACTCAGCATCATCAGCAGCAGTCTTTTAGGGATGATTTACAGTCCCAAGAAACCAGTGGACTTGTACGTGTCTGGGAGGAGGTGACTGCGGATCATGTCGTCCTTAGTGACCCAGAGGACTCCGGAGCGAATGCCTCAGCAAACCTACGCTGCATGGCCTCCCTGATCCTGCAAAGTCTGCGGAAGGATCCTCGTATTCTTCGGATCAAGGAGAGGGACCATTACTGGCTGGCCACTCTCCTTGATCCACGGTACAAGGGTAAGGTTGCGGACCTTATGTTACCGTCGCAGAGGGAGCAGAGGATGAGACAACTCCGGGAGGCCTTGCAGAAAGGTCTGTGCAACGCGTTCCCAGAGACTGGGAGGTTACAAACTCCTGGTCCAGGACAACGAGTTGCTGAGGCTTCGGCCAGTCAAAGAAGGAGCGGTGGGGAAGGTGGCCGTCTGACCGATGCGTTCAGACAATTCTTTAGTCCGCAGCCCCAAAGTATGATTGGTTCCAGCAACCATCGCCAGCGTCTGATAAACATGGTGCAGGAATATCTAGGGGCAAGGTCAGACTTGGACACCTTCCCCACCGAAAATCCTCTGGCTTACTGGGTCTTGAGGATGGATCACTGGCCAGAGCTTGCACAGTATGCAATTGAGCTACTGGCCTGTCCTGCATCCAGCGTTCTTTCGGAACGCACATTCAGTGCTGCTGGAGGATTTGTCACGGATCACAGGGTGCGCCTGTCCACCGACTCGGTTGATCGACTGACTTTCATCAAGATGAACCAGTCTTGGATCACCACCAGCTACCACACACCTGATGCTGATATAACAGACTAATTGATTTTAACATGTCACATCCCTTCAAGACTGATGCTGATGCTGAGTGTCTGTGCTGTTATGTTGACTGGCTATCCTCCTCCTCCGAGTCCTCAATGATACGATTGATGATGATAGCTTGGAAGATCATTTTTGTTTATGGGTGCCGCCACCAGTGGCTAAGGCCCAATTTTTCAGCCCCTGTTTTACAGGGGCGTGTAATTACAATTTTTTTAGCAATAATTTGCCATAGGGCTCATTGCTGTGCTCCAAGTACAGTATCTGTGAGGGGTTGGAGTGTTGTGGCACCAGTGCCTAAGGCCCAATTTTTCAGCCCCTGTTTAACAGGGGCGTGTCATTACAATTTTTGAAGCAATACTTTGCAACAGGGCTCATTGCTGTGCTCCAAGTACAGTATCTGTGAGGGGTTGTAGTGTTGTGCCACCAGTGCCTAAGGCCCAATTTTTCAGCCCCTGTTCAACAGGGGCATGTAATTACAATTCTTGATCTAATAATTCACAGCAGGGCCCATTCCTGCACCCACCAAGAGTAACTCTGAGGGCTTACAGTGTTGTGTCAACACCACCACCACCACCAAAGGCCCAATTTTTCAGCCCCTGTTCAACAGGGGCATGCAATTACAATTCTTGATCTAATAATTCACAGCAGGGCCCATTGCTGCACCCACCAAGAGTAACTGTCAGGGCTTACAGTGTTGTGGCACCAGCACCACCATCAAAGGCCCAATTTTTACTACCACTGTTCAACAATTATATGTAATTACAATTCCTGATATAATAGTTGACAGCAGGGCGTTCCAGCACCAACCAAGAGTAACTGTGAGTGCTTACAGTGTTGTGCCAACACCAACAACTAAGGGGCCTATTTTTGCAGAGTATCTACGGCAGGTCCCTACTTTCAAACATCCAACTTACAAACGACTCCTACTTGCAAACGCAAGAAGACAACAGGAAGTGAGAGGAAATCTACCCCTAGGAAGGAAAATTCTCTCCTGTAAGAATTAATATGGGAGAAAGGTGTCTCCTCTGTACTGATGCTTTATCAGCAATCCTTGTTTCAAGAAAAACACCACATTTCAAAAACAGTTGTCATTGGGACGGAAAGTGAGGTGAAATGTTCTGAACAGGGGCACAGACAGCAAAACAAATGTTACAGGGGTGATAACCCTTACCTATGTTTTCCAAAAAGTTTAAAAATAGATTTTTGGGCTGGAGCTACACTTAAACAATGTACCTGTTCAAAATTACAAACAGATTCTACATAAGAACAAACCTACAGTCCCTGTCTTGTATTTTATGTGCGGGGTTCCCCTTAATATCCATACAAGACCCAAAGGGGCTGGTAATGGGCTGGGGTAGGGGGGGGGGGGTCATGGGGTAGCTATGCCATTTTTCTTAAAGATTTTCATCCATATTACCGGGACCAGACATTACATTAAAGCCGCAAGCAGTTTTAAATGGCTTTTTTTTCCTTTAGAAGTGTCATGTTGTGCAGGGACAGTTCTAAACACGGGAAACACGTGGCACTTCACAGGCATACTTTAGACACCCCCCAGGTACGATATTTAAAGGAATATTTGACTTTTTTTTTTTCACTTTATGCATCATTAAAATGACTGCTCCCGAAAAACGACCGTTTTTAAAACTTCTTTTTGCATTGATACATGTCCCCTGGTGCAGAACCCGGGTTCCCAAACCCTTTTTAGGACAATAACATGCATAATAGTTGTTATAATTAGCACTTTAGAATTCGAACGTTCGCATCCATTGTATTTAATAGGGTTCTAATGTTCGTACGAACTTTCGGTCCGTTCGCGGGTTCTGGTGCGAACCGAACCCGGGGGTGTTCGGCTCATCACTATTCCCACAAATAGAGCTTTGTTTTGGTGGTATTTGATCACCTCTGCGGTTTTTATTTTTTGCGCTATAAACAAAAAATAAATAAAAAAATTTGAAAAAAATAATTTATTTTTGACTTTCTGCTGTAAAACACATCAAATAAAAAAAAATCAAATGTCTTCATCAATTTAGGCCAATATGTTTTCTGCTTCAAATTTTATAAAAAAAAATCCCAATAAGTGTATATTGATAGATTTGCGCAAATGTTATAACATCTACAAACTATCGGATATTTTTATTTCTTTTTACTAGTAATGGTGGCGATCAGAAACGTATAAACAATTCAGACAAATCGGACACCTAACTGACACTTTTGACACTTTTTGGGGACCATGCAGTGACACTAATACAGTGCTAAAAAAATATGCACCGTCACTGTACTAATGACACTGGCTGGGAAGGGGTTAACATCAGGGGCAATCAAAGGGTTAAATGTGTTCCTAGCCAGTGCTTGTGTACTGTGGGGGAGGTGCTTTTACTAAGGGAAGGCATAGATCTAACACAGGATCAATGCCTTCCCTATTGACAGAATGGCGATCTGCCTTGATTACATAGGCAAATAGCCTTTCTGCCTGTGTGTACTGAACAATCGGCGGGTGCTGGTTCACATCGAGTCTGCGGTACTCGCTGCTGGGCTGTGTGTGGTCACAGCGGGAGCGAGGCCTCCGGCGGTGTGCATGTGTGCCCCAGACCCAGAAGTGTCGGATCACATACTGGGTATGTGATCCGGCACAGCCATGCTACTTTGCCACCGTATATCTAATGCCTTGTACACACGATCAATTTTTTCGACAAGAAAAACTTGTTTTTTTTTCCCTACGGAAAATGGCTCAAACTTGTGTTGCATACACACAAGTTTAATAGGCAATTTGGCTCTTCTGCTTGATTCTGAGCATGCGTGTTTTTTTGCGCGTCGTAATTACATACTAGACATGTGTGATTCGTTTCGTACTAATCAAATTCGTACGAATTTCCGAAAATTCGTACATTCAGAATTTTTTTTTTATTCCAAATTCATGGCATACGCAATAACGCCTAATGCATAAGTACTGGCTAAGCTGAGAAAGCTCTTTTTGGTGTGAAATGCATATAGGGTCTGACTGCAATCTCGTCATTGTGCATGTCATGACTTTGTAATAAATAAAAAACACCTCAGATTTAGCAAGATATCCCCAGGATCTGTCTTTTTATTTGAACCCATGTTGTGGCTGTGACTGAAGATCCCAGGAAGTGGTGTTATCTGGATGAGATTTGTTTTTTGAGTTTACAACCACTTTAAGGAGTATGTTATGCTCAGAATGCAGGGATCAGTCATATGTTGTGCCCAGAATGCAGGGTTCGGGGAGGGTGTGTGAAGGGCATTAGAGGATACTGCTATGAGGGTGGCCATGCCCATAGCAGTGTCCTCTGTCCCCTTCACATCACCTCCCCCCCACACACACAGTAGTGTTCCATTAAGTTATGTGCCCCAGTGTATGTTCTATATAAAAAATATGCCACTTTATACCTTATTTCAGAGCACCACTCGGCACTCACTTGACCACCTGCCACTCTCTCCTCCTCCCGAATTACAGCGGGAGGGGTTGAGAATTCCCCACTGACATCTGCTGGGAGGAGGGGAGGAGAGAAGGAGAGCTGCAGGCGGTCATGTGAGCACCAAGCGGTGCTCTAAAATAAGGTATAAAGCGGTATATATTTTATATAGAACATACACTTGGGTACATAACATTATAAATCATAGGAAGATAAAGTTATTTTAGCAGCAGAAGGGGAGGGGTGGATCGGCAGAAACTAGCTGACAGAAAAGGGAGGGGAGAGAGGAGAGACAACGGCAGATGGAGGCACATAAAATGACCACAGTAATTATGAATCAGCAGCCAGGATAAATGTGGTCAGTTTACAGAGGGGAAGGCAGCACCAGGCAGGATCAGCCAGGTATTTTAGATGATAGAAATGGACAAATTACACAGCACAAGCACTGAGCTGTTATTCATGCTTTAACCATGGTTTACCCCCCTTCATGACCCTTCATGACCAGCCCATTTATTGCGATATAGCACTGCGTTACTTTAACCACTTAAGCCCCGGACCATTTTGGCTGTTTAAAGACCAGGCCCCTTTTTGCGATTTGGCACTGCGTCGCTTTAACTGACAATTGCGCAGTCGTGCGTGGCTCCCAAACAAAATTGACGTCCTTTTTTTCCCACAAATAGCGCTTTCTTTTGGTGGTATTTTATCACCTCTGCGGTTTTTATTTTTTGCACTATAAACAAAAATAGAGCTACAATTTTGAAAAAAATTCAATATTTTTTACTTTTTGCTATAATAAATATCCCCAAAAAATATATAAAAAAACATTTACACAAGCATCTCCCTGCTCTATACCTCCGTGAGATGATCGCGGGGATCCCCACGGTGATCGAGTCCGCGGGGACCTCGGTCCGACTCATGGGTAAGGCGGCAGGGTCGCAAGCGCACCGGCGGCGGCGCGCGCGCGACCACACGGAAGGCACTTAAAGGGCCACGTACAGGTACGTGATTATGCCTGTCCGTGCTATTCTGCCGACGTATATCTACAGTGTGCGGTCCTTAAGCGGTTAACTGACAATTCAGCTGGGCGTGCAACGCTGTACCCAAATAAAATTGATGTCCTTTTTTGCGCTATAAACAAAAAAAGACTGACAATTTTGAAAAAAAATAACAATATTTTTTACTTTCTGCTATAAAACATTTCAATAAAAAAAATGTAAAAAAACTAATTTCTTCTTCAATTTAGAAAAATATATACTCTTCTACATATTTTTATTAAAACAAAATCCCAATAAGCCTATATTGATTGGTTTGCGCAGAAGTTATAGTGTCTACAAACTATGGGATAGATTTATGGAATTCTTATATTACATTTTTTTTTTTTACTAGTAATGGCGGCAATTAGCAACTTTTAGCAGGACTGCGAGATTGCGGCGAACAAATCTGACACTAAGTGAAACTTTTTGGGGACCAGTGACACCAATACAGTATTCAGTGCTAAAAAAGATGCACTATCACTGTGCTAATGACACTGGCAGGGAAGAGGTTAACATCAGGGGCGATCAAAGGGTTAACTGTTCCCTGGAAGTGCTTTCTAACTGTGTGGGGGTTGCTTTGACTGGGGGAAGACAGAGAAACAAGATCTCCATCTTCCCCTCTGACAGAACAGCAATCTGCCTTGTTTACATAGGCAGACCGCCGTTCTGTCTGCCTCGGGTGCGATTGGTGGGTCCTGGCAGACATCAGGTCAGCCAGACCCGCGGATTGGCTCCCGCTGTGTCCAATCACAGTGGGTCGACCCGAAAAAAAAAATGATATACAGGTACATGATTTTGCGCTGAAGGGCCGCCCTGCCACAATATATTGCATGGGGCGGTCCAGAAACGGCTAAAGGAACAGGATTTTTTTTTTCTTTTAGGGTTACAACCACTTTAAGGAACAAGTGATGCAAAAAGCAAGAGATGAGCCTGCAGTCTCCGGGGGTATACCATCCAAAATTTTGCAGACATTTTTCCTACCACAGTACTAAAAAAGGAGAGTGCTGAAACCTTTTCTTCAACTGATGATTAGTAAAGGGATTTATTATTGTTGCTTTTTTCCTTTTTGTGAGCTATGTTGTTGCTGCTATGCTCAGGAAACATGTCTGTAGGCACCTTATCATTGCGATATAATTACTTTATTTTTGTCAAAAATTCATCAGATGAGACATATGAGAATAATTTATGCTGCATCATACAAATACAGCTCTATCCAGGGAAAAGGACAAACAAATAATATTATTAAAAAGAATATAATAGACCGATTTATACTAAACTTTGATCATTATCACTAATTTCAGGTGCTCAGTCCAGGTATTCAGTTACTTGCCCATCCCACCTGCCCTTAGTCTGCAATTGGCTGTTCCCACTTACCTTGTGTGTGACCCTCTGTGAGCAGTCTATTGATCTGTGGAGCAGACCCGCCGCAGGACGGGGGGAGGACGCCTAGACAATACTGAACCCCCCCACAGGAAACTTGGGGAGACCTCAAGGAGTCAAGCTTTTAAATCTCCGGTTTTGCCACATATGTGACCAAGAGGGTAAATATGCAACAAAGTTTGTTTTCAGATGTCAATATATGTATAGCATCCTCCTCTTTCTTCCTCTCCCAGCTTTTTTTCATAAAACTAGACAAATTATTACAAAAGACATTATCTATATTTATATATGTTGATCTGCTTCTATTTAATGGGAGACATTTGAAGTATGCTATGAATCTAATGTATCTACCTATTCATGTTCCACAGAATGTAAGACCCCCCTGAGGAAGACCTGTATGGGTCGAAATGCATCGGGGCTTCACTCTGCGTACTACATGTATTTATACGTATGATTTTACCCTTATTGTCCATAACCTGCACAATATTGCTCATTCTTGTATACATCTGTCTGGCCTTGTTTATACCAGAGTTCATAAGTATATTTGGATCAATTAATTTTTAATTCATGAGTGCCAATAGCTTATCATTGAATAAAATAATTTTACATAACCCTATTTTGTTCAATACCTTTTGCTGCTAAAAAATCCCACGGGAAAAACATCCGTTCTGTCCAATTTCCATTTTGGGATGCGCAGCCCTCTCACACAAGCATATGTGTCTATTTCAAGCTAAATATCTAGGGAAAAGAACACATAGAAAAAACGATATGATGGGCAATTCATATTAGAAAAGCTCTCTTGACTTGATCTTTAGAACGTGCCACAATATGAAACAGAAACATCCATCTGCGCCTTTCTATGCCGCAAATCACCATCACATGTCATGGTATTTCTTTAGTTTAACCTTTCTAGCCTTGAAAATAAAAAGTCGGCTTGATAAGTAACACTGATATTTAGATCTGGATTGAAAGTGCACATGGGATAATTCATATCAGCTCACAGTAGTTAAAAAAAGATTTAAAAGTCGACTTGCCACTTGCCTAAAAGTCAATGGCAACTTCAGCTGTTCCATGGTCTCATTATCTTTCCATATCTGGCATGTGGCATTTTGTGAGGCATTTTGTACGATTGTAGAAATACAGCCACAGCAAAATGCAGACAGGTTGTGATGAATTTTAATTAGGCAGACAAATTATGCATAGATGTACTAGTGCTTGAACTATTAAGACCACATATGTCTCATCACTCCTTAAAACAGCCAAGCTGTAGCTGATTATTAGAGCAAAATTGTTGCTTGATGTCTTTCATTAGTATCTTTGTGGAATTAATGTGAAGTGTATATAAACCCAAATACTAAAGTTTTATAAATAATGTAGCTCCATTTTTGCAGTGTAAATGTAATTATGGCCGTAATTATGGCTTCACTGCCCGTTTCCTACTGCACATGCGCGAGTCTCGCATTGTTTTCTGAATGGGCGGCTGCTCTCTGGGATACACACAGTTCCCAGAAGGCAGCGCGCCCCATTCACCAGAAGACAACGCGAGGAGGATGCGGAAGAAGCCGCGGATAAGGAAGAGGCAGATTAGTGACTTCCGCATAGCAACTGGTATTTCTGGTGAGTAAAACATTTTTTTTTTCTATTTTTTTGCAGGTTTTTTGTGTTTTTTTTTTTTTTAGGGTGGAACTCCACTTTAATATATATGTATCTGTATGGTATGTGGGAATGTTTGTATAACAACACCCCCCCCCCCATTATGTTGTTGTTGGTCAAGCCTGGAATCCTGTTTTAAACCTCAGGCTTTATGACCAGGTGTCCATCTTCTGTTAATTGATAAACAAAACGTGTTTTCCTCCTTAGTCATGTAACCAGAAAACAGCCACTCCCTTTTCTTTTGTCATGTAGACCATATATACTGTATGCCTTTTTCAGTAAAATCAGACATCATACAAATGCATAACCTGCTTCTCGTGTATCGTTAATATGATGTCTCCAGACCATCTGTAAGAGCGCTGTTGGGAGACCTTAAAGAAGGATGGTTCATCCAGAATAACTAATATTTCCTTTCAATCACCAGCTACCAAATCTTAAGGGTGCTCTATGCTTTCATCTAATCTGCTGGTTGATTGACAGTTGATCTGACTAATTTACAGGATTCCGGCCACTGCGTAGATGCGCTGCAGGGCTTTAGGACCAGGGTAGAAATTGGTTGCATACCTGCACACTTGTGGGGATTTATGCATAAATGCTCAAATGCTCCAGGTGTCAAGGCCCCACATACCAGTGGTGTGTGCCCATACAGTGAGAAAAAAGTACTTGATCCCCTTATGATTACGAATTATCGTAAACCAACTGTTGGCGATGGTCTTGTAGCCCATTCCAGCCTTGGTAGGTCTACAGTCTTGTCCCTGACATCCTTTGACAGCTCTTTGGTGTTGGCCATGGTGGAGAGATTGATTGATTGCTTCTGTGGACATATGAGAAAAAAGTTTGGGACTTTATGTGAAGCATGCAGCCAGGGAGGCAACGCAACATAATACTAATGATGATGTCTGGTGGATAAACCATCTTTGTGACCATATATCTTGCATAATACCTGAATACATACAATATAGTATAGTAAACAAGGAAACTTTAATTCCATAACATAGTACATAGTAGCAAAGTAACATCATGGCATAGCAGCATAATATAATCACAGTGGTAAAATAATGAGAACACCAGACTAATGTTGCGTGTCTCCACAGTAACAACATATTCAAAATTGGTAGAGTCCAAAAAGGCATATTATAGATAATTAGGGATGAGCCAAACACCCCCCAGTTCAGTTTGCACCAGAACATAAATTTGTTCGAACATCCGAACACCGTTAAAGTCCTATGGGACTCGAACATGAAAAATCGAAAGTGCTAATTTTAAAGGCTAATATGCAAGTTATTGTCATAAAAAGTGTTTGGGGACCCGGGTCCTGCCCCAGGGGACATGTATCAATGCAAAAAAAAGTTTTAAAAATTGCAGTTTTTACGGGAGCAGTGATTTTAATAATGCTTAAAGTGAAACAATAAAAGTGAAATATTCCTTTAAATTTTGTACCTGGGGGGTGTGTATGATATGCATGTAAAGTGGCGCATGTTTCCCGTGCTTAGAACTGTCCCTGCACAAAGTGTCATTTCTGAAGGAAAAAAAGTAATTTAAAAGGACTCGCGGCTATAATGAATTGTCGGCTCCCGGCAATACAGAGAAAAGTCATTGATAAAAAATAAATAAAAAAATGCGTGGGGGTCCCCCCAAATTCAATTACCAGGCCCTTCAGGTCTGGTATGGATATTAAGGGGAACCCTGCGTCAAATAAAAAAAAATAGATGTGGGGTTCCCCCCAAATATCCATACCAGACCCTTCCGGTCTGGTATGGATTTTAAGGGGAACTCCACGCCAAAATAAAAAAAAATGGCGTGGAGTTCCCCCCAAAAATCCACACCAGACCCTTTATCCGAGCACGCAACCTGGCAGGCCGCAGGAAAAGAGGGGGGGACGAGAGAGCGCCCCCCCTCCTGAACTGTACCAGGCCACATGCCCTCAACATGGGAAGGATGCTTTGGGGGTCTGTGACCCCTCAAAGCACCATGTCCCCATGTTGATGGGGACAAGAGCCTCATCCCCACAACCCTTGCCCGGTGGTTGTAGGGGTCTGCGGGCGGGGGGCTTATTGGAATCTGGAAGACCCCTTTAACAAAGGGGACCCCCAGATCCTGCCCCCCCTATGTGAATTGGTAAGGGGTATATTGTACCCCTACCATTTCACAAAGAAAGTGTAAAAAAAACAAAACACAGACACCGTTGGGAAAAGTCCTTTATTAAAAATTAAAAAAAAGATTCCTGCGGTGGTAATCCACTCTTGTTATCCTGCGATTGGTGATCTCCTCTCCGGGGTCCAGCGATGAATGATCTCTCCTCTCCAGGTCCAGGCTCCAACGATGATGTCCAGTGCAGCGAGGAACAGCAAGCATCCTGTCTCCACCGGCGACACCCCGGGAATCCCGGCAGCCTGACAGGTCTCTTATGTAGCTGAGGACGGGGCCACCCGTCACGTGACCCTGTCCCCCTCTGATGCAAGGGGAAACCCGGGCTTCCCCAGTGATGTGCGGGTGACCCCGTCCCCCTCTGATGCAACGGAAACCTGCGTTATGGTGCTTTGAGGGGTCACAGACCCCCAAAGCATCCTCCCCATGTTAAGGGCATGTGGCCTGGTACGGTTCAGGAGGGGGGGGCACTCTCTCGCCCCCCCCATTTTTTCCTGTGGCCTGCCAGGTTGCGTGCTCGGATAAAGGGTCTGGTATGGATTTTTGGGGGGAACTCCACGCCATTTTTTTTTTAATTTGGCGTAGAGTTCCCCTTAAAATCCATACCAGACCTGAAGGGTCTGGTATGGATATTTGGAGGGAACGCCACGTCATTTTTTTTTTATTTGATGCAGGGTTCCCCTTAATATCCATACCAGACCTGAAGGGCCTAGTAATTGAATTTGGGGGGACCCCCAAGCATTTTTTTTTTCTTTTATCAATGACTTTTCTCTGTATTGCCGGGAGCCAACAATTCAAAATAGCTGTGAGTGCTTTTAAATTACTTTTTTCCTTCAGAAATGACACTTTGTGCAGGGACAGTTCTAAGCACGGGAAACAAGCGATACTTTACAGGCATATCATACACACCCCCTAG
Organism: Rana muscosa; assembly: GCA_029206835.1. Taxonomy (NCBI): domain Eukaryota; kingdom Metazoa; phylum Chordata; class Amphibia; order Anura; family Ranidae; genus Rana; species Rana muscosa. The sequence goes on along the minus strand of CM055121.1, from coordinate 239,206,594 downwards.
GTATGAAATTTAAAGGAATATTTCACTTTCATGGTTTCACTTTAAGCATTATTAAAATCACTTTTATACAGGTAACAAGCTGAGATTAGGAGCACTCCCTTTAAGAGAGTGCTCCTAATCTCAGCTTGTTACCTGTATAGAAGACACCTGGGAGCCCGAAAATGTTGCTTCCTAAAGAAAAAATAACAGGTCTGTGAGAGCTGGAAATCTTACTGATTGGTAGGTGATCAAATACTTATGCCATGCAATTAAATGCAAATGAATTACTTAAAAAATCATACAATGTGTTTTTCTGGATTTTTGTTTTAGATTCCGTCTCTCACAGTTAAAGAGTACCTATGATAAAAATTACAGACCTCTACATGCTTTGTAAGTAGGAAAACCTGCAAAATCGGCAGTGTATCAAATACTTGTTCTCCCCACTGTATCTCTCTCCAAAGCTCTAATGCCACGTACACACGACCGTTTTTAATGTCATTGAAAAAAACTGTGTTTTTCTCGACGTGATTCTTCTCAAGCCTGCCTTGCCTACACACTATCGTGGAAAAAAATGCTTGAGTAAAGCGCGGTGACGTACAACACATACGACGGCACTATAAAGGGGAAGTTCTATTCGGATGGCGCCATCCTTTGGGCTGCTTTTGCTGATCCTCGTGTTAGTAAAGTTTGGTGAGAGACGATTCGCGCTTTTCAGCCTCGTGCTTTTCAGTCCGTTACAGCGTGACGAATGTGCTATCTCCATTACGAACGCTAGTTTTACCAGAACGAGCACTCCCGTCTCATACTTGATTCTGAGCATGCACATTTTTTTTCACGTCGTTAAAGCCCACACACGCCCGTTTTTCATGACGAGAAAAACGACGACGTAAAAAACGATGAGAAAAATTAGAGCATGTTCCAAATTTTTTCATGCCCGTTTTTCACGTCGTGAAAAATGCTCTGAAGCTCACACACGATCATTTTTAATGACCATTTTAAAAAATTGCATTTTTCTCGTCATTAAAAACGGTCGTGTGTACGCGGCATACCAACAGATAGTGAAGGATTTTAAAGGAGTTGTAAAGGCAGAAGGTTTTTTATCCTTATGTGTTAAGATAAAAAACCTTCTGTGTTTAGCAGCCTCCCCAGCACCCCCTAATTACTGACCAGAGCCCCATCTCTCTCCAGCGATGTCCACGAGTGTCTTAGCCGTCTGGGACTCTCCTCCTGATTGACCTCAGACACAGCAGCGGCGCCATTGGCCGGGACGGGGCACCATGTCTGAATGGTCACATGGAGTTGTGACTCGGCTTGAGTGCCCCCATAGCAAGCTGCCTGCTGTGGGGGCACTCGACGGGAGGAAGGGGGGCAAAAGCAGCAAAGAGGGACCCAAGAAGAGGAGAATCCGGGCTGCTCTGTGCAACTCCATAGAGCAGGTAGGTATAACATGTTTGTTTGTTTTTTTGTTTTTTTTCTAAAGGAGACTTTACAATCACTTTAAAACAATTCTGCCCTTTTGAAGGAAAGAGAGGGCTGCAGATAAATAAGTAAAACCTATGTGGGAGGATTTGTTTAATCTCTGTGTATCATCTGAGGCTGTTCACTTCACTGGGTATATGTAAGCCGGGTTTACATCCACTTTAAGTTTTTTACCACACTGAGTTTAAATAGATTCCAGCCAACAACAAAAAAAGTTTCATAACCGGAGAAAAACAAATCTCCCATGTATTCAATTACAAGAAAGTTCACATTTTTTTTAATAAGGTCATCCAATTATACAAAGCACATATTTTATGCACTCACATTTTAAAGAATCATACAGCCTTTTAAAATCACTTAAAAGAAATGAATTTCAATCCCCATGGATTAGTCTAGATTAATCACTAATCAAAATATAATGTTTCCCTGACAGAGATTAGACACAGTTCTAAATTCAAGCAATGTTTAATATGAAATCAAATATGTACACGCTACATCTTTTATTATCAGTAAATGACCAAAGTGCATGTCACAACTACAATGCAAAAGAGTGCAGTATAAAGTGATATTAAACTCAAAATGTAATAGATTGCAGTTTACCAATCATTAGATGTGGTGGCTACAATCGTTTTCTTTCTTTTTCTAAGCAGTTTTCCCTCTGTTTTGATCTGGCCAGTAATACGCCTCCTGTATTAGAGTGTCCCCACTCATCATGAAGGAGCACAGGGGGTACCTTTGGACATCAGCATTGTTAGTCTGGAGGGGAGGGGAGTGTTAGATGTACTAGCAGATTTAGATATTGTAACAAATTGAAGCCAAACTCCAGCTCACACTGTAAAAGCAGGTACAGCAAACTGTTTTTTGTTTTTTTTTCTTTCGGGATAACCTTTCGGGATAAAGGTTTTACATAAATATATAAAAGCTGACCATTGTAATCACCCCTTTCAGTGGTAGATGGTTTGTCACATCCCTGTAACTGATATATCAGAGGAGAGCTTGTTCTTTTGAAGACTTGCTAGCTGGTGAAAATAAGGAAAATAAAGCCTAAAAAAAAAAAACGCAATGCAGCCACTCAGTGGCGTAGCGTGGGTTGTCAGCGCCCAGGGCAGGGCAAGAGATTTGCGCCCCCCTAACCGGGGGATTTTTAGCACTCTAAAAGAGTCACTTCTGCTAGTACAGTAGTACTGACCAACCTGATTCCTACACCGACCTACCTGACCACTATGCTAACCTACCTGATTCCTATACTGACCTGCCTGATTCCTACACTGACCACTAAACTGACCTATCTGATTGCTATACTGACCACTACACTGGCCTACCTGATTCCTATACTGACCACTACACTGACCTACCTGATTCCTATATTGACCACTACACTGACCTACCTGATTCCTATATTGACCACTACACTGACCCACCTGATTCCTACACTGCCCACTACACACATTATTATTGCTCACTGATTGGTTGCTAGATGATACTGCACATAATTACCGATTACCCATTGTTTGCTAGAGGTTACTGCACATCATTACTACAAACTGATTGGTTGCTAGAGGTTACTGCAAGTTATTATTGCTCACTGATTGCTTGCTAGAGATTACAGCAGATCATTACTGTTCACTGATTGGTTGCTGAAGGTTACTGCACATCATAAACACTCACTGGTTGCTAGAGGTTACTGCATATTAATGCTCCCTAATTGGTTGCTAGACATTGCAGCACATCATTACGGCTTACTGATTGGTTGCTAGTGGTTACAGCACATCATTACAATCCACTGATTTGTTGCTTAAGGTTACAGCACATCATCTCACCGCCTGCACACCACAGACTGCAGAAGTGATGGGACCCACCAATAGACAGAAAAGAAGAACTATAACTAATTATTAGACATGTGCACACTGAAATATTTAGTTTCGGAATTTCGTTTTCGTCCGAAAAATAAATTTATTTAGTTACTCCTGAAATTAGTTTTTATTTATTTCGTTTTTCGTTAGAAATTGTGTTAGTTCGAAAATCTGAATTAATTAAAGTCGAATCTGTCATTGAAGGCTCGTGGTGTCTGTCGAATGTTCTAAGAAGATTCGACGGAGCAGCGAAACTGTACGACGTCGCAATTGTACATTTCCGGTCGAATGTTCCGCCTACAAGCTAGCTATAGTAGAATTCTATTGTTGTATGACTAGTAATAATTATATTTTTTAATTATTATTACTAGTCAACCAACATTAGAATGTTTCTATAGCCTATGGGCGGATGCATTTGACCGGAAATGTACAATTGCAGTGTCGTACAGTTTAGCTGCTCCGTCGAATCTTCTTAGAACTTTCGACAGACACCATGAGCCTTCAATGACAGATTCGACGTTTGTATGTTTTTCGATGCTTTGTCGAATCTTCGTCGTTCATGTTGAATTGTCAAGTTAGTTCTAGCTATTTTACTGCTCCTCCTCTTTGGTTACAATCAGCCAATAACATTCATCATTATTTTTATTTTACTTCCCCCACCCAATTCCAGCAGCGATCTTTCTTTTTCGTACATCACGGGACACAGAGCGACTTAGTCATTACTAATGGGTTATATAGATACCTTCAGGTGCTGACACTGGCAACTTCCAAAACCGGAAGTACCCTCCCCTATATAAGCCCCTCCCATCCGGGAGTACCTCAGTAACATGTGTTTTTCACTGAGCTTGCGTACAGGTTCTTTTGGGCCTCAGTAAGCTATTCCGGATCCGACCAAAAAAGCTTCATAGCTAAATGGTCGGTACCCGGGCCTTGCAAGAGAAGAGCAAGGTTTTGCCTGTAATGCTTCTCTTAGGAGGGCTGGACCCTGGGATCCAGAGCTCTGGTCATACCCACGACCAAGATGTTTTCTGTGCAGGGTGCTATACAGGTCCAGGGGAGTGGAATCCTTGGGAACCCGGTCCCTGAAGGTTTAATTACAATGCCTGCCATGATAGGTGAAGTTTGGGCTTCTGTGGACCAAACAGAGTCCTGCGGCGGGGAAGAGGTAAGTGGGGGCCCCCAGGAACTTGGTTCTATTGGGGGACCCCCAAGCCTAATTTGTCTTTCTGTCTGTTACCTAACGGTATTCCCGCTAAATATCTGTGCATGCCTGTAACTACTGGAAAATGTAAATTTTAATAGTAGTCAAGAAAAAAAAAAAAAAAAAAGGAGACCGCGGTACCTGTGTTAAACCACTAGAGGCCGCTGTGGTCCATTTTTCTTGTCATGTGGATCTTTTTCTTTTCAAGTCAAAAGATCCAGGCAGTTGGTAAGTTCTCTCTGGGAATCCACTTCCTCTGCCTTGTTGCTGCACTCATCCACCGCACAGGCCCTCCGGCAAAAAGGTCCCTGGCTCCTAGTCCCTGCTTATTTTTCAAAAAAAGCGCCAAAGGCGCACGGGCGCACGCGCGTGCACGCGCCTTTTATGTAGAGATGAGCGAAAAAAAGGGGCGGGGCTGGTGGATGACGCTCGATGCGCGCCGCGGCGCTTCTGCGCATGTGCAGGCGTCCCAGCATGGATAAAAGACACAGTACAAGTGTCAGCTGGATGCAAGCAGAGCTAGCAACAAAACGGTGGCACACAGAGGCGGTTGATGCAGGCATCCCCATAGAAAGGCACTTTAGTGGACACCAGCTGGTATATAGCAGCAACTGTGCTAGACTATTCCCAGTAAAAGTGGTGTATGACGACGGGAATACCTCAGCTCTGTGCTTAAAGGATATGTCATCCAGACGCTCTGGAAATAAATCTTCCAAGAAGCGAAAGGGGTCTCCATCGGGCTCTGAGGATTTTGGGCATGCTTGTACTGCACCAATCTCCCCTGAAATTTCAGAGGTTAGTAGCCGTAGGAACCCCGCAGGAGTACCTGGTGCTGTGGCTGCCCCCAGTCCACCTGCTCCTGTATATATAACAGAGGAGGTTTTTTCCTCAACTCTGGGAGGATTGGAAGAGAGATTAACAGCATTGATCGCTGCTTCCCTGCCATCTCTTTTGTGAATAAATCACTGACATGTCCAGTAGATAATGTTCCAATGTTCAAAGACCCAATAGATAAAAAATTGGAGTCTTTACTAAAATCTGCTTTCTCTACAGCAAGCATGGTGACACAACCTGCAGTAGCAGCTATTGGGGTCTGCCAAGCAGTGAAGGATCAGTTGAAACAAGTCTTAAGGGACTTACCAGATCAGCAGGCTCTTGCCCTAGCTGACCTACCCAGAGCCTTATGTTTTGCGGTGGACGCCATAAAGGTTTCAATCCAACAGGCCTCCCGCTTTACGCTGTCTGTAGTACATATGCGTAGGCTTTTGTGGCTCAAAAACTGGTCTGCTGAGGCTCCCTGTAAGAAATTGCTGATTAGCTTCCCATTTCATGGAGAATGCTTATTTGGGGAAGATCTGGACAAGTATATCCAGAAAATTTCTGCCGGTAAAAGTTCACTCTTGCCGGTTAAGAACAAAGCTAGAAGTCCTTCTTTTAAGAAGCCTACTTCTCCAGTCCCTGGCACATCGGCTGTGAAACAGTTCCGACGGCCTCCGCGGTCAAATCCAGGGGGCAGAAATCAGGGACAATCACAGGGTAACAAGAAACCCTGGGTCAAGAGAGGTACGAAACCTCCCCCCAAGTCATGAAGGGTTGCCCCCACTCAATCGGGTGGGGGGAAGACTTCAGTTGTTCACAGAGACCTGGCGGGACACCATCAGAGACAGATGGGTGATCTCCGCAGTAAGTCTGGGATACAAGCTGGAGTTAAAAGACACTCCTCCTGCCCATTTTATGAGGTCAAACGTGCCAAGCGATCCCCAGAAGAGAGGATCCCTCCTTCTGGCACTAGAACAACTATTGCTCCAAGGTGTAATCATGAAGGTTCCCTTGGAAGAATGCGGGTTCGGGTTTTACTCAAACCTCTTCACAGTCCCGAAGCCAAACGGGGACGTGAGGCCCATATTAAATCTAAAAGGGCTAAACAAATTCCTACATATCAGGACTTTTCGGATGGAGTCGATCCGATCGGTGGCCACCGCCCTACAAGGGCAGGAATGGTTAGCCTCGATCGACATAAAGGATGCTTATCTGCATATTCCCATCTTTCCGGCCCATCAGAAATTTCTACGCTTTGCAGTAGAAGGGCGCCATTTTCAGTTCAGAGCCTTACCTTTCGGTCTGGCCACAGCACCACGAGTGTTCACAAAAATTCTGGCCCCACTATTGGCCAATCTAAGGACACGGGGTGTAACGATAATGGCATATTTAGACGACCTGCTACTAATAGACCACTCAGTGGAAAAACTGGAAGTAGCTATTCACGAGACAATCAAGTATCTGGGATATCACGGTTGGATTATCAACCGAGACAAGTCAGCTCTAAGACCAGTCAAAAGTCTGGAATACTTGGGGCTAAGGCTGGATTCAAATCAGAGAAAGATTTTCTTACCTCCAGAGAAGGTGTCGTCTTTGAAAGATTTGACCCACTTAGTGGGTACAAAAAGAAAACCATCCATACGCCTGTGCATGAGGCTGCTGGGAAAAATGGTGGCTTCATTCGAAGCAGTACCCTACGGTCAATTCCATTCAAGGAACTTGCAGAGGGCCATACTATCAGCCTGGAACAAAAAAGTTCAGGCTTTAGACTTACCAATGTCCCTGTCCCCTTCCGTTCGCAAGAGCCTCCATTGGTGGTTGGTGCCCCAGAATCTGGAAAAAGGGAAACCCTTCAGTCCGGTTTCTTGGAAGGTGGTCACTACAGATGCCAGCCTCATAGGCTGGGGGGCAGTACTGGAGCAATGGTCTCTCCAGGGCAAGTGGTCAGAAGCAGAGAAGGCCCTGCCCATCAATCTCTTAGAGTAGGGATGAGCCGAACACCCCCGGGTTCGGTTCGCACCAGAACCTTCGAACGGACCGAAAGTTCGCGCGAATTTTCGAACCCTATTCGTTATAATGGACGCGAACGTTCGAAATCAAAATTGCTAATTACAATGGCCAATATGCATGTTAATGTCATAAAACAGGTTTGGGGACCCGGGTCCTGCCCCAGGGGACATATATCAATGCAAAAAGAAATTTTAAAAACTAAAGTTTTTTCGGGAGCAGTCATTTTAATGATGCATAAAGTGAAAAAAAAAAAAGTGAAATTTTCCTTTAAATATGGTACCTGGGGGGTGTCTAAAGTATGCCTGTGAAGTGGCATGTGTTTCCCGTGTTTAGAACTGTCCTTGCACAAAATGACATTTGTAAAGGAAAAAAAGAAGCCATTTAAAACCACTTGCGGCTTTAATGTCATGTCTTGTCCTGGCCGCCATATGGCTGAAAATCCTTGAGAAAAATGGCATGGCTACCCCATCACCCCCCCCCCCACCCCAGCCCCTTTGGGTCTTGTATGGATACTAAGGGGGACCCCGCACCCAAAATAAAACCCTATACCTACAACCCTATATACTCTGAACAGCAGTATATAGGTGGTGCAAACAAGACATGGACTGTAGGTTTGTTCTTAAGTAGAATCTGAACAGGTACATTATGAAGTGTAGCTACATCCCAAAAAAAACAATTTTTAAGCTTTTTGGAGAACATAGGGAGGGGTTATCACCCCTGTAACATTTGCTGTCTTTGCACATCTGTTCAGAACATGTCACCTCACTTTCCGTCCCAATGACAAATGTTTTTGGAAAAGTGGGGTTTTAATTGAAACAAGGATTGGTGATAAAGCATCAGTAGAGAGGAGATACCTTTTTCCCAAATTAAATCTAACAGGATAGAATTTTCCTTCCTAGGGGTAGATTTCCTCTCACTTCCTGTTTTTTCTTGCCGTTTGCAAGTAGGAGTCGTTTGTAAGTTGGATGTTTGAAAGTAGGGGCCTGCCGTATATACTCTGCAGAAATTTGCCCTATTAGATGTTGGTGTAGCCACAAGACTGGTGGGCACAGGAATGGGCCCTGCTGTGAGTTAATAGATCAAGATTTGTACTTGCATGCACCTGTTGAACCGGGCAGAAAAATTGGGCCTTTGGTGGTGGTGGTGGTGGTGGTGGTGGACGGTGTTGCCACAAGACTGTAAGCCCTCACAGTTACTCTTGGTGGGTGCAGGAATGGGCCCTGCTGTGAGTTATTAGATCAAGATTTGTAATTGCATGCACCTGTTGAACAGGGCAGAAAAATTGGGCCTTTGGTGGTGGTGGACGGTGTTGCCACAAGACTGTAGGCCCTCATAGTTACTCTTGGTGGGCGCAGGAATGGGCCCTGCTGTGAACTATTAGATCAAGATTTGTAATTACACGCCCCTGTTAAACAGGGGCTGAAAAATTGTGCCTTAGGCATTGGTGCTGGTGCCACAACACTGCAACCCCTCACAGATACTGTACTTGGAGCACAGCAGTCACACCTGTTGCGAAGCATCTTTTTAAAAAATTGTAATTACACGCCCCTGTTATACAGGGGCTGAAAAATTGTGCCTTAGGCACTGGTGCTGGTGCCACAACACTGCAACCCCTCACAGATACTGTACTCTGAGCACAGCAATGAGACCTGTTGCAAAGCATTGCCTAAAAATTGTAATTACACGCCCCAACAGGGGCTGAAAAATTGTGCCTTAGGCACTGGTGCTGGTGCCACAACACTGCAACCCCTCACAGATACTGTACTCTGAGCACAGCAGTCACACCTGTTGCGAAGCATCTTTTTAAAAAATTGTAATTACACGCCCCTGTTATACAGGGGCTGAAAAATTGTGCCTTAGGCACTGGTGTGGTGGCATGGATCATTGAGGAGGAGGAAGAGGATAGTCAGTGAACATAACAGGACAGTCACTCAGCATCAGCATAGGCAGTCTTGAAGGGATGTGACATTATAAATTATTCCGTTATATCCGCTTCAGGTGTCTGGTAGCTGGTGGTGATCCAAGACTGATTCATTTTTATGAAGGTCAGTCGATCAACCGAGTCGGTGGACAGGCGCACCCTATGATCGGTGACAAATCCTCCAGCACCACTGAATGTGCGTTCGGAAAGAACGCTGGATGCAGGACAGGCCAGTAGCTCAATTGCATACTGTGCAAGCTCTGGCCAGTGATCCATCCTCAGGACCCAGTAAGCCAGAGGATTTTCGGTGGGAAAGGTGTCCAAGTCTGACCTTGCCCCTAGGTATTCCTGCACCATGTATATCAGACGCTGGCGATGGTTGCTGGAACCGATCATACCTTGGGGCTGCGGACTAAAAAATTGTCTGAACGCATCGGTCAGACGTCCACCTTCCCCACCGCTCCTTCTGCTACTGACCGAAGCCTCAGCAACTCGTTGTCCAGGACCAGGAGTTTGTAACCTCCCAGTTTCTGGGAACGCGTTGCACAGACCTTTCTGCAAGGCCTCCCTGAGATGTCTCATCCTCTGCTCCCTCTGCGACGGCAAGATAAGGTCCGCAACCTTACCCTTGTACCGTGGATCAAGGAGAGTGGCCAGCCAGTAATGGTCACTCTCCTTGATCCGAAGAACACGAGGATCCTTCCGCAGGCTTTGCAGGATCAGGGAGGCCATGCAGCGTAGGTTAGCTGAGGCATTCGGTCCGGAGTCTTCTGGGTCACTGAGGATGACATGATCGCCAGCCACCTCCTCCCAGCCACGTACAAGTCCACTGGTTTGTTGGGACTGTACATCATCCCTAAAAGACTGCTGCTGCTGATGCTGAGTGCCAGGCTCCACCTCCATGCTCACACAATCCTCCTCCTCCTCCTCCTCCTCCTCCTCTTCCTGTGTGATGGGTGGGACAGAAGGAACATTGTCTGGATAAAGGGGGCCTTGAGAGACAAGGAAGTCCTCCTCTTCCTGCCTCTGTTCTGCCTCAAGTGCCCTGTCCATTATCCCACGCAGCGTATGCTCCAACAGGTGGACAAGAGGTACAGTGTCACTGATGCATGCACTGTCACTGCTCACCATCCTCGTGGCCTCCTCAAATGGTGAGAGGACAGTGCATGCATCCCTGATCATGCTCCACTGGCGTGGGGAAAAAAAGCCAAGCTCCCCTGACCCTGTCCTGGTGCCGTAGTCGCAAAGGTACTCATTGATGGCCCTCTGCTGCGTGTGCAGTCGCTGCAGCATGGCCAACGTTGAGTTCCACCTGGTGGGCATGTCACATATTAGGCGGTTCTTGGGCAGGTTCAGCTCCTTTTGCAGCTCAGTCAGCCGAGCACTGGCATTATAAGATCGGCGGAAATGCACACAGACTTTCCTGGCCTGCCTCAGGACATCCTGTAAGCCTGGGAACCTGCCCAAGAACCGCTGCACCACCAGGTTGAGGACATGAGCCATACAGGGCACATGGGTGAGCTGCCCCTGTCGCAGGGCGGAGAGGAGGTTGGTGCCATTATCAGAAACGACCATTCCTGGCTTAAGCTGGCGTGGCGTCAACCACCTCTCGGCCTGCCCCTGCAGAGCTGCCAGAACCTCTGGCCCAGTGTGGCTCCTGTCCCCCAAACACACCAGCGCAAGCACGGCATGGCATCTTTTTGCCTGCGTACTCGCGTAGCCCCTTGTACGCCTACGGAGCACCGCTGGTTCCGAGGACAGAGCACTCGAAGAGGACATGGAGGAAGAAGAAGAGGAGGGGGTGGAGGAGAGAGGTGTGTCACAACCAGTAGTAGCATTTTGGAGGCGTGGTGGCGGAACAACCTCCAACACTACTGCACCTTGTCCTGCATCCCTCCCAGCTGCCAATAGAGTGACCCAATGGGCCGTGAAAGAAAGATAACGTCCCTGTCCATGCCTGCTGGACCATGAGTCAGCGGTAATATGCACCTTACCGCTGACCGCCCTGTCCAGCGAGGCATGGACATTGCCTTCCACATGCCAGTAGAGAGACGGAATCGCCTTCCGTGAGAAAAAGTGGCGTTTGGGAACCTGCCACTGAGGAACCGCACATTGAACAAACTCACGGAAGGGGGCCGAGTCTATCAACTGAAAAGGCAGCAGTTGAAGTGCTAGCAATTTAGCCAAGCTAGCATTCAACCGCTGGGCATGTGGATGGCTGGGAGTATACTTCTTTCGACGGTCCAGCAGCTGGGGCAGGGAAATTTGCCTGCTACAATCGGACGTCGGTGTACTGCAAGTACTTGGTTGTGACACACCTAATTCTACACCTTCAGTCCTCTCAGAGCAGCTTTCAGAGAGGACTGAAGATATAGTGGGGATGGAGATCCCAGCTGATGAGGAGCAAGGAGAGGTCCGCTTTGTTCTTTGGTGTGGGTCTTTTATGTGTGCTTGCCAACGAGCTGCATGGCAGGTCGACATATGTCTGCTCATGCTTGTGGTGCCCAAGCGGCTGATGTTTTGGCCACGCGAGATACGCTTGAGACAAATATTGCAAATAGCAGTGGTGCGATCTGATGCACTCGTCTCAAAAAAGGCCCACACCAAAGAACTTTTGTGATAACGTGCAGAGGCAGCGCCCTGCACAGGCGGAGCTCTGTGGTGTGGTACAGTTGCTGTGCTGGCCTCTAGCTGGCCTCCAGGGGGCATCCTGCCTCGTTGGACATGTGACGCTGCATCCTCCTCCTCCTCCTCCTCTCTCCCTTCAGGCACCCACGTGGAGTCAGTGACCTCATCATCCCCTCCCTCTTCACCACTAGAGCAAACCTGGCAGTAAGCTGCAGCTGGTGGAACACTACTGCCAGATTGCTGTCCTTCAGCATCCCCTCTCTCTGCGCGTACACTACTGACTTCCTCAAGCTGGGTATCATCATCCGAGCCTTCGAATCGTTGGGCATCCTCCTGGAGCATGTACCCAACACTGTGCTCAAACAGTTCGGGGGACTCCTCAGGAGGACATGGTGGGTCTAGGGAAGGGGTGGCTGATGATGCCATTGAGTACGCGTTGGCAGCTGCTCTGCCAGTACCCTGAGCCTGGGTGAGAGAGGATGAGGAGGATGAGGAGGGCTTGGTCATCCATTCTACCAAGCCTTCGGCATGATGCGGCTCCACATGTCCAGCTGCCGAAAACAAAGACAAGCGTGTCCCATGGCCACGTGCTGATGACGATGCACGACCACGTCCACGGCCAGCACTGTTGTCTCTAGAAACAGAGCCTGCCTGCCCTGTGTTCTTGCCTCAGCACGCTCTGCCTCTCCTTGGCGGTCTTCCAGCCATTGTAGTCGGTAGTGTATATAGTATAAAAAATAGAACTCCTATGTGTGCTCACAACACACTGTAGGTCCTATGGGTGCTGACACTAACACACTATAGGTACTATGTGTGCTGCTGACAAGAAAATATAGGAGCTCTGTTTGCTGCCACTAACACACTAGAAGTCCTATTGGTGCTTCTGAGATGAAAATATAGGAGCTCTGTGTGATGCCACTAACACACTAGAAGTCCTATGGGTGCTTCTGAGAAGAAAATATAGGAGCTCTGTGTGATGCCACTAACACACTAGAAGTCCTATGGGTGCTTCTGAGATGAAAATATAGGAACTCTGTGTGATGCCACTAACACATTAGAAGTCCTATGGGTGCTGCTGAGAAGAAAATATAGGAGCTCTGTTTGCTGCCACTAACACACTAGAAGTCCTATGGGTGCTGCTGAGAAGAAAATATAGGAGCTCTGTGTGATGCCACTAACACACTAGAAGTCCTATGGGTGCTTCTGAGATGAAAATATAGGAGCTCTGTTTGCTGCCACTAACACACTAGAAGTCCTATGGGTGCTGCTGAGAAGAAAATATAGGAGCTCTGTGTGATGCCACTAACACACTAGAAGTCCTATGGGTGCTTCTGAGATGAAAATATAGGAGCTCTGTGTGATGCCACTAACACACTAGAAGTCCTATGGGTGCTGCTGAGAAGAAAATATAGGAGCTCTGTTTGCTGCCACTAACACACTAGAAGTCCTATGGGTGCTTCTGAGAAGAAAATATAGGAGCTCTGTGTGATGCCACTAACACACTAGAAGTCCTATGGGTGCTTCTGAGATGAAAATATAGGAACTCTGTGTGATGCCACTAACACATTAGAAGTCCTATGGGTGCTGCTAAGAAGAAAATATAGGAGCTCTGTTTGCTGCCACTAACACACTAGAAGTCCTATGGGTGCTTCTGAGAAGAAAATATAGGAGCTCTGTGTGATGCCACTAACACACTAGAAGTCCTATGGGTGCTGCTGAGAAGAAAATATAGGAGCTCTGTGTGATGCCACTAACACATTAGAAGTCCTATGGGTGCTGCTGAGAAGAAAATATAGGAGCTCTGTTTGCTGCCACTAACACACTAGAAGTCCTATGGGTGCTGCTGAGAAGAAAATATAGGAGCTCTGTGTGATGCCACTAACACACTAGAAGTCCTATGGGTGCTGCTGAGAAGAAAATATAGGAGCTCTGTTTGCTGCCACTAACACACTAGAAGTCCTATGGGTGCTTCTGAGATGAAAATATAGGAGCTCTGTGTGATGCCACTAACACACTAGAAGTCCTATGGGTGCTGCTGAGAAGAAAATATAGGAGCTCTGTTTGCTGCCACTAACACACTAGAAGTCCTATGGGTGCTGCTGAGAAGAAAATATAGGAGCTCTGTGTGATGCCACTAACACACTAGAAGTCCTATGGGTGCTGCTGAGAAGAAAATATAGGAGCTCTGTTTGCTGCCACTAACACACTAGAAGTCCTATGGGTGCTGCTGAGAAGAAAATATAGGAGCTCTGTGTGATGCCACTAACACACTAGAAGTCCTATGGGTGCTTCTGAGATGAAAATATAGGAGCTCTGTGTGATGCCACTAACACACTAGAAGTCCTATGGGTGCTGCTGAGAAGAAAATATAGGAGCTCTGTGTGATGCCACTAACACACTAGAAGTCCTATGGGTGCTTCTGAGATGAAAATATAGGAACTCTGTGTGATGCCACTAACACACTAGAAGTCCTATGGGTGCTGCTGAGAAGAAAATATAGGAGCTCTGTTTGCTGCCACTAACACACTAGAAGTCCTATGGGTGCTTCTGAGAAGAAAATATAGGAGCTCTGTGTGATGCCACTAACACACTAGAAGTCCTATGGGTGCTTCTGAGATGAAAATATAGGAACTCTGTGTGATGCCACTAACACATTAGAAGTCCTATGGGTGCTGCTAAGAAGAAAATATAGGAGCTCTGTTTGCTGCCACTAACACACTAGAAGTCCTATGGGTGCTTCTGAGAAGAAAATATAGGAGCTCTGTGTGATGCCACTAACACACTAGAAGTCCTATGGGTGCTTCTGAGATGAAAATATAGGAACTCTGTGTGATGCCACTAACACATTAGAAGTCCTATGGGTGCTGCTGAGAAGAAAATATAGGAGCTCTGTTTGCTGCCACTAACACACTAGAAGTCCTATGGGTGCTGCTGAGAAGAAAATATAGGAGCTCTGTGTGATGCCACTAACACACTAGAAGTCCTATGGGTGCTGCTGAGAAGAAAATATAGGAGCTCTGTTTGCTGCCACTAACACACTAGAAGTCCTATGGGTGCTGCTGAGAAGAAAATATAGGAGCTCTGTTTGCTGCCACTAACACACTAGAAGTCCTATGGGTGCTGCTGAGAAGAAAATATAGGAGCTCTGTGTGATGCCACTAACACACTAGAAGTCCTATGGGTGCTGCTGAGAAGAAAATATAGGAGCTCTGTTTGCTGCCACTAACACACTAGAAGTCCTATGGGTGCTGCTGAGAAGAAAATATAGGAGCTCTGTTTGCTGCCACTAACACACTAGAAGTCCTATGGGTGCTGTTGGGGTGCAATGCTGTGCTAACAGCACTGCGGTTGGTACTACTGCAATACTGTACTAACAGTAAGCACGCACCAGACTAATCCCCAGCAGCAGCTAATAACACGCTAACTGTGCAATCAGCAGCAATGAACGATCAATGACTTAGGTAGCAATGGTTTAGCAAAGAAATAGCCAATGGTTTAGCAAAGAAGAGCAAATCTTTCAGTATCAAGCAAAGACAGAATCAGCAGACTGATCTCTCCTAAAGCCGGAACTCATGTGACCGGGGCCGATGGCGTGGCGGCCTTTTAAATGGTGGGGCATGTACTAAAGCCCCTGAGCTGTAATTGGCTACAGGCGTCCTGCCTGTAGCCAATTATTGCTCTCCGAGTTTCGGGCGCTGTGATTGGCCAAGCATGCGGGGTCACAGTGCATGCTTGGCCAATCATCAGCCAGCAATGCACTGCGCCGGCCGCGCCGGCCGCAATGCATTGCGGGGCCGCTCACATCACACGAATGTGATGCGAACGGCCCAAATAGTTCTGGGCTCGACGAGCGAGCGAACGCCCGGTGCTCGATTCGAACATGGGTTCGAATCGAGCACCGGGCCCATCCCTATCTTAGAGATACGAGCAGCCCGGTATGCCCTAGTAGCATGGACATCCAAACTCCAAGGGTCCCCTGTCAGAATTCAATCAGACAATGCCACAGCAGTGGCATATATCAATCACCAGGGTGGCACCAGGAGTCGTGCAGCCCAGAGGGAAGCGAATTGCATCCTGAAATGGGCAGAAAGATATGTCCCAGCCATATCCGCGGTTTTCATCCCAGGAGTGGAAAATTGGAGAGCGGACTTTCTAAGTCGCCAGCAATTATGCCCGGGGGAATGGTCTCTTCACCCCGAGGTTTTCCAGGCAATATGCCAGCGGTGGGGAACACCGGATGTAGATCTGCTAGCATCCAGATTCAACGCAAAGGTAGACAGATTTGTGTCTCGCACAAGGGATCCCCTAGCTTGCGGCTCGGATGCCCTAGTGTTCCCTTGGGATCAGTTCAAGCTGATATATGCATTCCCACCGCCACAATTGTTACCGCGATTAATCCGCAGAATCCGGGTAGAAAAGAAACCGGTGATTCTGGTGGCTCCAGTGTGGCCCCGAAGAGCGTGGTACGCGGAGATCGTAAAGATGTCAGTGGGGAGTCCTTGGACCCTCCCACATCGTCCGGACCTGCTTTCGCAGGGACCGATATACCACCCTTCCTTACAAGCCCTAGGTTTGACGGCCTGGCTATTGAAGCCCACATTCTAAAAAAGAGAGGTCTCTCTAATCCAGTGGTATCTACCATGATCAATGCCAGGAAGCCGGTATCCAGGCAGATCTACTATAGAATCTGGAAGGCGTACATCGCGTGGTGTGAGGCCAAGAAATGGCATCCGCGTAAGTACGTAATAGGCAGGATTCTGGACTTCCTACAGTGGGCTGTAGATAGGAAGCTTGCCTTGAGTACTATCAAGGGTCAGATTTCGGCCTTGTCAATATTTTTTCAAAGGCCCTTGGCTTTGCATTCATTAGTCAAAGCTTTCATACAAGGAGTGATGCGTATTAGCCCTCCAGTTAGTATTCCCATATGTCCATGGGACTTAAACCTGGTTCTGTCGGTTCTACAGAAACAACCGTTTGAACCATTGCAGCACATTTCCTTGGTTCTTCTCACCAGGAAATTGATTTTCTTAGTAGCCATTTGTTCGGCTAAAAGAGTATCGGAATTAGCCGCCATGTCCTGTAAGGAGCCATATCTGGTTGTCCATAAGGACAGAGTAGTATTACGTCCTCACCCAGCCTTTCTTCCTAAGGTGGTATCGAGGTTTCATTTGAACCAAGATGTGGTTCTTCCTTCTTTTTTTCCCAAACCTACCTCGGTAGAGGAAAAGTTATTGCATTCTTTGGATGTAGTAAGAGCAGTTAAAGCTTATCTAAAAGCCACTGCTCAGATTCGTAGAACGGATACTTTGTTTGTTCTGCCGGAAGGCCCCAGAAAGGGTCAGGCAGCATCAAAATCTACTTTAGCCAGGTGGATTCGACAGGTCATAATACAAGCCTATGGCTTGAGAAGGAGACCGCCTCCGTTCAAAGTTAGGGCGCACTCCACAAGAGCAGTTGGAACTTCATGGGCAGTCCATCACCAGGCCTCCCTGGCTCAAATCTGTAAGGCCGCAACATGGTCTTCAGTACACACGTTTACTAGGTTCTACCGGGTGGACGTTAGAAGTCAGGAGGATGTCGCCTTTGGGCGCAGTGTGTTGCAGGCCGCAAAAGATCCTCATGCCTGATGGCGCCCAGCTTATGTATAGTGTTCCCCCCCCCCCTCATTTGGCATTGCTTTGGGACGTCCCATTAGTAATGACTAAGTCGCTCTGTGTCCCGTGATGTACGAAAAAGAAAAAGGGATTTTTATAACAGCTTACCTGTAAAATCCTTTTCTTGGAGTACATCACGGGACACAGAGCTCCCACCCCTCTTTTTTGGCGACACTTATTGCTTTGCTACAAAACTGAGGTACTCCCGGATGGGAGGGGCTTATATAGGGGAGGGTACTTCCGGTTTTGGAAGTTGCCAGTGCCAGCACCTGAAGGTATCTATATAACCCATTAGTAATGACTAAGTCGCTCTGTGTCCCGTGATGTACTCCAAGAAAAGGATTTTACAGGTAAGCTGTTATAAAAATCCCTTTTTTCTCTCTATGTCAAATCTTTTCTCTCTATAATGTCAAATCTTTTCTCTCCTATGTAGAATAATCTTGGACTAATAGAGTTAAGGTTAGGCACATTCGACCACAGGTTCGATAGACACAGATTGTTATTGTCAGCGTCATGTCGAATCTCCTATCTATATACTGTTGTTGAAACGAAAACGAAAATAAAGCATTTGTTTATGTCGGATCTTTCGGATTTCGGATTCTGCGCTTTCGTTTTAGTTTGTTAAAACGATAACGAAAATACCTGAAATTCGGGCGAAAATGCATTCGGACGAAAACAAATGCACATGTCTACTAATTATTAGCAATGGGGGTTGAGGGGTGCGCTGTGTATGGAGTGCAAGGCTGGGAGATTTGCTTTGTACGGAATGCAGGGTTCAGAGGTGCGCTGTGTATGGAGTTCAGGGTTGAGGGGGTGTGCTGTGTGCAGCGTGCAGGGTTGAGGGGGGCGCGCTGTGTGCAGCGTGCAGGGTTAAGGGGGGTGCACTGTGTGTGACGTGCAGGGTTAAGGGGGGTGCGCTGTGTGTGGCATGCAGGGTTGAGGGGGTGCGCTGTGTGTGGCTTGCAGGGATGAGGTGGTGCGCTGTGGGTGGCTTGCAGGGTTGAGGGGGGTGCGCTGTGGGTGGCTTGCAGGGTTGAGGGGGGTGCGCTGTGGTGGCTTGCAGGGTTGAGAGGGGTGCGCTGTGGTGGCTTGCAGGGTTGAGGGGGGTGCGCTGTGTGTGTGGCTTGCAGGTTTGAGGGGGGTGCACTGTGTGCGGTGTGCAGGGTTTTGGAGGGGTGCACTGTGTACATCTCCCCCCCAAATACAAAGCTCTCTTTCCCACAGATTCCAGTTCAGAGCTCAGCCCCAGCCCTGCTATCATCCCGTACAGAGCTTTCCTCTGTAGAGGAGTACTCACAATGTCTGTGCAGCTGTCGGTAAGGAGGGGGTTCTGTCTGTGTGGATGCCTCATCCTCTTCCTCCTGGCCCCAGTTTCCTCCAGTCCTGAGGTCGTTAGAGTGCCGGGGCCACATAGCAGCACACTGACAGGCATAGGCAGGACTCAGGAGAAGCGGCGGTGGTCGGAAGTCCGGGCTGTGGGGCGGGCTAAGTGGACGGACAGCATGTTGCACGTTGACCTCATGTATGGGGAGTGGCGTGTAATGGAGAGGATGCCTCGTGAGTCGCCTGCCTTCCCCCCAGTCTCCGCACAATCCCTTGGATAATCATGGATGGTCTTCAGTGTTCATTTACTCACTGCTGGAGCCTAAGCCGGGACTGCACCGCAACTTCTTCCTCATAGTGAAGCGGAAGAGCTCACAGTCTCCTAGACTGCACAGCACAGGAGAAGAGCTGCAGGTAACCTGCCGCCTGCCGCTGCGCCCCTCTAAATTTTGCGCCCGGGGTGACCGCCCCCCTGACCCCCCCCCCACGCTACGCCACTGCAGCCACTACATCTAATGCCGCGTACACACGACCATTTTTCCTGTCATGCAAAAAAACGACGTTTTTCTCGACGTGATTCGTAGTGATTCCTCTCAAGCCTGCCTTGCATACACACGTTCAGGGAAAAAAAACGCTCGAGCAAAGCGCGGTGACGTACAACACGTACAACGGCACTATAAAGGGGAAGTTCCATTCCAATGGCGCCACCCTTTGGGCTGCTTTTGCTGATCTCCTGTTAGTAAAGTTTGGTGAGAGACGATTCGTGCGTTTTTAGCCTTGTGCTTTTCAGTCCGTTACAGCGTGACGAATGTGCTATCTCCATTACAAACGCTAGTTTTACCAGAACGAACACTCCCGTCTCATACTTGATTCTGAGCATGCGCGTTTTTTTTCCCCTCGGAAAAGCGTACACACAAGCGGGTTTTGCGACGAGAAAAAGAACGACGGGAAAAACGACGAGAACAAATAGAGCAGGTTCTAATCTTTTTGCGGGCAGTTTCCCCACACGACTGGTTTTCACAACCAATCTAAAAAATGGCAGTTTTTTCGTCATTAAAAACGGTCGTGTGTACGCGGCATGAGAATTGGTGAGCTGCAATATAATAAAATGTTTTCCTTTGGGTTCAAAGAGAATCTCCAAGTTCCCCCCAAAAAAATAAAAGTCAGCAGCTACAAATAATAAATAATTTCCCCAATGCCAGGAATGGTGCTAGGCTATCAACGCTCAACCGCTCATGGGAAATATAAATGACGAAGTTAAAAAATGACCCATTAAATAAGCATAGACAATGATGCAGACCAAGAATGATACAGACCAAAATCGAGGAGGGGGCTTATGATTGGGTAGCCCTTAGACAATAGGAACTGACAACCTAGGGGTGCTGCTGTCAAAACGGAGGTAGGACTTCATCTGTGAAACAAAAGAGAGGGGAAGGGAGGGAGACAGCGTGACCACTCTGGTGTCGTAAGTTCCAACAAGGTTTAGTTAAAAAGAAAAGTTGAAAATGAATACTCACAAAAGTATAAAAACCACACACATATGCTGTATATATTTATATATAAGGAATGTTTATGCATGTACCAAATGCCAGTTGTTTTCATGCATCTGATTTAAGGTCCCAAACTCTTCTTTTTCTTCTATATATATACTTAGCACCAAAAGATATATGACCACAATATATTAGATGTGGATGACCCCATTCCCCACTTCCTTTATCTTCTCCCACACCAAAAATATAAACTGCACCATGAGAGATTGAATTTTAGTAGCCATAGCAGTTTTTTGCTAACAATACCAAAAATGTACAACATAATACATATTAGTATACAGTGACAATTACCGAGAGGTGTTAAGGCCATTGTGGGCCAATTTAACCACCTCAATACCGGGCACTTTCCCCCCTTCCTGCCCAAGCCAATTTTCAGCTTTCAGCGCTGTCACAATTTGAATGACAATTGCTCGGTCATGTTACACTGTACCCAAACAAAATTTTCATAATTTTGTTCCCACAAATAGAGCTTTCTTTTGGTGGTATTTGATCACCTCTGGGATGACCAAAAATGTTGAAAAATATAAAAAAAAAAAATCAGTTTCTGTAACGAAACTTTGTAAATAAGTATGTTTTCTCCTTCACTGACAGGCACTGATGAGGCTGCACTGACGGGCACTGATAAGGTGACAACTATGGGCACTGATGAGGTGGCACTGATGGGCACTAGTGATGGGAACTAATATGCGGCACTGATGGGCACTGACATTTGGCACTGATGGGCACTGATAGGTGGCACTGATATGCAGCACTGATGGGCATTGATAGGCGGCACTGATGGGCACACATCATGCTCTGATGGGCATGGATGGGCACTAGTGATGGGAACTAATGCTGATGGGCACTGACAGGTGGCACTGATGGGCACTGATAGGTGGCATTGATATGCAGCCCTGATGGGCATTGATAGGCGGCACTGATGGGCACACATCATGCACTGATGGACATTGATAGGTGGCACTGATGGACACTGATGTGTGGCACTGATGTACACTGATAGATGGCACTGATTGGCATCACTGATTGGCAGGCACTGGCAGGCATTAGTGATGGTCACTGATTGGCATAAATTGTGGTCACTGATTGGCATCAATTGTGGGCACTGATTGGCATCTCTGGTGGCCATGGGTGGCATACCTGGTGGTCACAAGTGGTGGGCATCCCTGGTGGTCCTGGTGGCATCCCTGGTGGTCCTTGGTGGGCATCCTGGGGGGGGGGCAGCGCTGATAATTAATCAGCGCAGACCCCCTGTCAGAGGATCGGCTCTCCTCTACTCGCATCTGACAGACACGAGTGAGGAAAAGCCAACACATTCCTGCCATAAGAGACAGCATTCCTGCACGTGCAGATGTGGCTTCTTGCTGGAGGCCTTTCCCTGCATGACTGTCCTCTTAATGAAGTCTTGGAGTCTGCTAACCCTCTTTCCCCCATAAAAGTTTGTAAGAGAAATAAACATCTCTTTTGCATTCAAGAAGTGTCTGGCGCCCAATAACTTCCACCTTGCACCCACTATGCCTCACAACCCACTACATACAGAAGGATGTCAGCTATCTCTGGCCCTGGAGGTTCTCATTAGACTGAAGGAGGCCAGAGACCTTGCTACATATATATATATGTAGCAATACCCCCGAAGGGGCCGCTGGTTTAAGATTTGGGCCTGCCGTTACCTTACTGTTCACCACGTCCGTCCTAGGGGTCTTCCTTGAAGAGTTGTTAATAAATGTCTGCACCATCTTTTTCTGAAGGGTTTATTTCAAGAACTTCAGACAGAGGGATGGAGGGTTGGGGAGATTCAGGTACTTTAGGTTTTGCGGATCACGGGTACTTTGCTTTATCCAGAGGACCAATAACTTCCACACTGGATCTAGCATCCACCGGATAGGCCTCTCTCACTGACCTAGAAGCCGGTGTGAGCTCGTTCAAAAAGTCTCTGCCACAGACTTGTGTAACCACCACACACTTGGTAAAGTTCCGAAACACAACACACAGTACCAGGATCTTTCAGCCAGGCCGGCAGCACGGTGAGGTAGATTTTTGATCCGGATGCGTCCTCCAATTGAGTCCTCAATTGCTCGGTCCCTTCCCGCAGGCAAGGCGACACAGGACCATCTCTGGATCAGTAGGCCCCAGAATCTTCTGGGCCTACACTCAGTAACGAAGCCTCAGGGGGTCCGCATGCCCCAAGGCATAAAACTGCTAACACATCCCTGAGGCCAGGAGGGCCGCCAGGTCAGGATCGGAAGACCCCGCCAAAACGGTGTCTGCTCCTTAAGTACCCTCTCCCAGAATGCACAGCGGGGTGACAAATCCCACTGAGCTGCTTCTGGGCAAGAGGTACCCAATACATCCAGCCAGCTGCAGTTCCAACCTTGACCTGTGGTGACAACAACCCCCAGAGGAAGGTGGAAAATGTGCAACTCAGCTGAACTGGAACAGAGACCCATAATTTGGTACAATTATTCTGAGTTGATCTATAACTCAGACAACTAAATTTACACTAGCGCCTACCCAATAGGGGCAGGGCGCTACACATATATATATTTTTTTATTATTATTTTTTTACACAGACTATAAAGTCTATTTATTTTACTTTTCCCAATCTAAAACAAATAAAATGTAACAACTAAATTGTACTATTAATTTACACATTCACACGTATATTGGTATGTTAATAGGCATATTAGATTAAGGAAGGCTTCTAACCAGAGGTGGGGGACTTGAGTCACATGACTTGACTTAAGTCAGACTTGAGTCACCTGTTTGAGGAGTTGCGACTAGGGATGAGCTTCGTGTTCGAGTCGAACATACGTTCGACTCGAACATCGGCTGTTCGATCGTTCGACGAAGATCGAACGATTTGGGCCGTTCGCGCCAAATTCGAGTGACGCGAACGGCCCACAATGCACTACGCCATCGCAGTGTCATCCAGGCGCTGTGATTGGCCAAGCATGCACTGTGACCCCGCATGCTTGGCCAATCACAGCGCCGGCAGCGAGGAGAGCAATGATTGGCCACAGGCAGGATGCCTGTGGCCAATTATTGCTGAGGGTGTTTAGTACACGCCCCACACTATAAAAGGCCGCCAGCACGGCGGCCTAGTGTAGTGTGTTCCGGAGCAGGGAAAGAGCAGCATAGGCAGGGACAGTGACTTTTATTTCTTTCTTGCTTAACCTGGATTCCTTTAGTTTAGGGAAAGAGAAGGATAGGTAGGGAGAGTGTCAGTGTGTTTTGTGCTTGTGCTATATTGTGCTTAAAAAAAACATTTTTTCTAGGGACAGAAAACTGTAGGTAGGGAGAGTGTGTCAGTTTCTTTCACTGTCAAAGTCCTTGTTTCCAGGGACCTGGAAGGACAGTGAGTGAATTCTCCTTGTGCTAAATTGTGCTTAAAAAAAACATTTTTTCTAGGGACAGAAAACTGTAGGTAGGGAGAGTGTGTCAGTTTCTTTCACTGTCAAAGTCCTTGTTTCCAGGGACCTGGAAGGACAGTGAGTGAATTTTCCTTGTGCTAAATTGTGCTTAAAAAAAACATTTTTTCTAGGGACAGAAAACTGTAGGTAGGGAGAGTGTGTCAGTTTCTTTCACTGTCAAAGTCCTTGTTTCCAGGGACCTGGAAGGACAGTGAGTGAATTCTCCTTGTGCTAAATTGTGCTTAAAAAAAACATTTTTTCTAGGGACAGAAAACTGTAGGTAGGGAGAGTGTGTCAGTTTCTTTCACTGTCAAAGTCCTTGTTTCCAGGGACCTGGAAGGACAGTGAGTGAATTCTCCTTGTGCTAAATTGTGCTTAAAAAAAACATTTTTTCTAGGGACAGAAAACTGTAGGTAGGGAGAGTGTGTCAGTTTCTTTCACTGTCAAAGTCCTTGTTTCCAGGGACCTGGAAGGACAGTGAGTGAATTCTCCTTGTGCTAAATTGTGCTTAAAAAAAACATTTTTTCTAGGGACAGAAAACTGTAGGTAGGGAGAGTGTGTCAGTTTCTTTCACTGTCAAAGTCCTTGTTTCCAGGGACCTGGAAGGACAGTGAGTGAATTCTCCTTGTGCTAAATTGTGCTTAAAAAAAACATTTTTTCTAGGGACAGAAAACTGTAGGTAGGGAGAGTGTCAGTTTCTTTCACTGTGCAAGTCCTTGTTTCTAGGGACCTGGAAGGACAGTGAGTGAATTCTCCTTGTGCTAAATTGTGCTTAAAAAAAACATTTTTTCTAGGGACAGAAAACTGTAGGTAGGGAGAGTGTCAGTTTCTTTCACTGTCAAAGTCCTTGTTTCCAGGGACCTGGAAGGACAGTGAGTGAATTCTCCTTGTGCTAAATTGTGCTTAAAAAAACATTTTTTCTAGGGACAGAAAACTGTAGGTAGGGAGAGTGTGTCAGTTTCTTTCACTGTCAAAGTCCTTGTTTCCAGGGACCTGGAAGGACAGTGAGTGAATTCTCCTTGTGCTAAATTGTGCTTAAAAAAAACATTTTTTCTAGGGACAGAAAACTGTAGGTAGGGAGAGTGTGTCAGTTTCTTTCACTGTCAAAGTCCTTGTTTCCAGGGACCTGGAAGGACAGTGAGTGAATTCTCCTTGTGCTAAATTGTGCTTAAAAAAAACATTTTTTCTAGGGACAGAAAACTGTAGGTAGGGAGAGTGTGTCAGTTTCTTTCACTGTCAAAGTCCTTGTTTCCAGGGACCTGGAAGGACAGTGAGTGAATTCTCCTTGTGCTAAATTGTGCTTAAAAAAAACATTTTTTCTAGGGACAGAAAACTGTAGGTAGGGAGAGTGTGTCAGTTTCTTTCACTGTCAAAGTCCTTGTTTCCAGGGACCTGGAAGGACAGTGAGTGAATTCTCCTTGTGCTAAATTGTGCTTAAAAAAAACATTTTTTCTAGGGACAGAAAACTGTAGGTAGGGAGAGTGTGTCAGTTTCTTTCACTGTCAAAGTCCTTGTTTCCAGGGACCTGGAAGGACAGTGAGTGAATTCTCCTTGTGCTAAATTGTGCTTAAAAAAAACATTTTTTCTAGGGACAGAAAACTGTAGGTAGGGAGAGTGTGTCAGTTTCTTTCACTGTCAAAGTCCTTGTTTCCAGGGACCTGGAAGGACAGTGAGTGAATTCTCCTTGTGCTAAATTGTGCTTAAAAAAAACATTTTTTCTAGGGACAGAAAACTGTAGGTAGGGAGAGTGTGTCAGTTTCTTTCACTGTCAAAGTCCTTGTTTCCAGGGACCTGGAAGGACAGTGAGTGAATTCTCCTTGTGCTAAATTGTGCTTAAAAAAAACATTTTTTCTAGGGACAGAAAACTGTAGGTAGGGAGAGTGTGTCAGTTTCTTTCACTGTCAAAGTCCTTGTTTCCAGGGACCTGGAAGGACAGTGAGTGAATTCTCCTTGTGCTAAATTGTGCTTAAAAAAAACATTTTTTCTAGGGACAGAAAACTGTAGGTAGGGAGAGTGTGTCAGTTTCTTTCACTGTCAAAGTCCTTGTTTCCAGGGACCTGGAAGGACAGTGAGTGAATTCTCCTTGTGCTAAATTGTGCTTAAAAAAAACATTTTTTCTAGGGACAGAAAACTGTAGGTAGGGAGAGTGTGTCAGTTTCTTTCACTGTCAAAGTCCTTGTTTCCAGGGACCTGGAAGGACAGTGAGTGAATTCTCCTTGTGCTAAATTGTGCTTAAAAAAAACATTTTTTCTAGGGACAGAAAACTGTAGGTAGGGAGAGTGTGTCAGTTTCTTTCACTGTCAAAGTCCTTGTTTCCAGGGACCTGGAAGGACAGTGAGTGAATTCTCCTTGTGCTAAATTGTGCTTAAAAAAAACATTTTTTCTAGGGACAGAAAACTGTAGGTAGGGAGAGTGTGTCAGTTTCTTTCACTGTCAAAGTCCTTGTTTCCAGGGACCTGGAAGGACAGTGAGTGAATTCTCCTTGTGCTAAATTGTACTTAAAAAAAACATTTTTTCTAGGGACAGAAAACTGTAGGTAGGGAGAGTGTGTCAGTTTCTTTCACTGTCAAAGTCCTTGTTTCCAGGGACCTGGAAGGACAGTGAGTGAATTCTCCTTGTGCTAAATTGTGCTTAAAAAAAACATTTTTTCTAGGGACAGAAAACTGTAGGTAGGGAGAGTGTGTCAGTTTCTTTCACTGTCAAAGTCCTTGTTTCCAGGGACCTGGAAGGACAGTGAGTGAATTCTCCTTGTGCTAAATTGTGCTTAAAAAAAACATTTTTTCTAGGGACAGAAAACTGTAGGTAGGGAGAGTGTGTCAGTTTCTTTCACTGTCAAAGTCCTTGTTTCCAGGGACCTGGAAGGACAGTGAGTGAATTCTCCTTGTGCTAAATTGTGCTTAAAAAAAACATTTTTTCTAGGGACAGAAAACTGTAGGTAGGGAGAGTGTGTCAGTTTCTTTCACTGTCAAAGTCCTTGTTTCCAGGGACCTGGAAGGACAGTGAGTGAATTCTCCTTGTGCTAAATTGTGCTTAAAAAAAACATTTTTTCTAGGGACAGAAAACTGTAGGTAGGGAGAGTGTGTCAGTTTCTTTCACTGTCAAAGTCCTTGTTTCCAGGGACCTGGAAGGACAGTGAGTGAATTCTCCTTGTGCTAAATTGTGCTTAAAAAAAACATTTTTTCTAGGGACAGAAAACTGTAGGTAGGGAGAGTGTGTCAGTTTCTTTCACTGTCAAAGTCCTTGTTTCAAGGGACAGAGAAGGACACCTGAAGGTAGCCCTTATTGCTTTTTTCCCATCTCCCTGCAGGCCATCTATTAGAATGTCTGGAAGGCAAACAAGGAGAGGCAGACAGTCAGGAGGCAATAAAAGAGGGCAAGCAGGCTCTGTGTCTGGGGGCAACAGTGCTGGTCGTGGACGCGGTGCATTGTCATCAGCACATGGCCATGGGACACGCTTGTCCTTCTTTTCGGCAGCTGGACATGTTGAGCCACATCATGCCGAAGACTTGGTAGAGTGGATGACCAAGCCCTCCTCCTCCTCCTCATCCTCTCTCACCCAGGCTCAGGGTACTGGAAAAGCAGCTGCCAAAGCGTCCTCTTCCCTGGTATCAATGTCAGACTCATCATCAGTCACTCCTTCCCTAGACCCACCATGTCCTCCTCCTGAGGAGTCCCCCGAACTGTTTCAGCACAGTGTTGGGTACATGCTCCAGGAGGATGCCCAGCGTTTCGAAGGGTCTGATGATGAAACCCAGCTAGAGGAAGGCAGTAGCGTGAGAGCAGACAGAGGGGATGCTCAAGAAGGACACCAATCTGGCAGTCATGTTCCAGCAGCTGCAGCATACTGCCAGATTGGCTCCAGTGATGAGGAGGGAGGTGATGATGAGGTCACTGACTCCACGTGGGTGCCTAATAGGAGAGAGGAGGAGGAGGAGGATGAGGAGGAGGCACATCTCCAACGAGGCAGGATGCCCTTTGGTGGCCAGCGTAAGGGCAGTACACCGACGGAATCACACCGCAGAGCTCCGCCTGTGCAGGGCGCTGCCTCTGCCCGTCATTCAAAAAGTTCTTTGGTGTGGGCCTTTTTTGAGGCTAGTGCATCAGATCGCACAGCTGCTGTTTGCAACATATGTCTCAAGCGTATATCGCGTGGCCAAAACATCAGCCGCTTGGGTACCACATGCCTGACCAGACATATGTTGACCTGCCATGCAGCTCGTTGGCAAGCCTACCTCAAAGACCCACACCAAAGAACAAAGCGGACCTCTCCTTGCACCGCAACAGCTGGGATCTCCAACCCCACTATAACTTCAGTCCTCTCTGAAACATGCACTGAGAGGAATGAAGGTGTAGAATTAGGTGTGTCACAGCCAAGTACTTGCGGCCACTCTGCTAGCAGTACACCGACGTCCGATTCTAGCAGGCAAATTTCCCTGCCCCAGCTGCTGGACCGTCGAAAGAAGTTCACTCCCAGCCATCCACATGCCCAGCGGTTGAATGCTAGCTTGGCTAAATTGCTAGCGCTTCAACTGCTGCCTTTTCAGTTGGTAGACTCGGCCCCCTTCCGTGAGTTTGTGCAATGTGCGGTTCCTCAGTGGCAGGTTCCCAAACGCCACTTTTTCTCACGGAAGGCTATTCCGGCTCTCTACCGGCATGTGGAAGGCAATGTCTTGGCCTCGCTGGACAGGGCGGTCAGCGGTAAGGTGCATATTACCGCTGACTCATGGTCCAGCAGGCATGGACAGGGACGTTACCTTTCTTTCACGGCCCATTGGGTCACTCTTTTGGCAGCTGGGAAGGATGCAGGACAAGGTGCAGTAGTGTTGGAGGTTGTCCCACCGCCACGCCTCCAAAATGCTACTACTGGTTGTGACACACCTCTCTCCTCCACCCCCTCCTCTTCTTCTTCCTCCATGGCCTCTTCCTGTGGTTTGTCCTATGAACCAGCGGTGCTCCGTAGCCGTTCACGGGGCTACGCAAGTACGCAGGCAAAAAGATGCCATGCCGTGCTTGCGCTGGTGTGTTTGGGGGACAGAAGCCACACTGGGGCAGAGGTCCTGTCTGCTCTGCAGGGCCAGGCCGAGAGGTGGTTGACGCCACGCCAGCTTAAGCCAGGAATGGTGGTTTGCGACAATGGCACCAACCTCCTCTCCGCCCTCCGACAGGGACAACTGACCCATGTGCCCTGTGTAGCTCACGTCCTTAACCTGGTGGTGCAGCGGTTCTTGGGCAGGTACCCGGGCTTACAGGATGTCCTGAGGCAGGCCAGGAAAGTCTGTGTGCATTTCCGCAGATCTTATAATGCCAGTGCTCGCCTGGCTGAGCTGCAAAAGGAGTTGAACCTGCCCAAGAACCGCCTTATATGTGACATGCCCACCAGGTGGAACTCAACGTTGGCCATGCTGCAGCGGCTGCACACGCAGCAGAGGGCCATCAATGAGTACCTGTGCGACTACGGCACCAGGACAGGGTCAGGGGAGCTCGGGTTTTTTTCACCACGCCAGTGGGGCATGATCAGGGATGCATGCACTGTCCTGGCACCATTTGAGGAGGCCACGAGGATGGTGAGCAGTGACAGTGCATGCATCAGTGACACTGTACCTCTTGTCCACCTGTTGGAGCACACGCTGCGTGGAATAATGGACAGGGCACTTGAGGCAGAACAGAGGCAGGAAGAGGAGGACTTCCTTGCCTCTCAAGGCCCCCTTTACCCAGACAGTGTTCCTTCTGTCCCACCCATCGCACAGGAAGAGGAGGAGGAGGAGGAGGAGGAGGAGGATTGTGTCAGCATGGAGGTGGAGGCTGGCACTCAGCATCATCAGCAGCAGTCTTTTAGGGATGATTTACAGTCCCAAGAAACCAGTGGACTTGTACGTGGCTGGGAGGAGGTGGCTGCGGATCATGTCGTCCTTAGTGACCCAGAGGACTCCGGAGCGAATGCCTCAGCAAACCTACGCTGCATGGCCTCCCTGATCCTGCAAAGTCTGCGGAAGGATCCTCGTATTCTTCGGATCAAGGAGAGGGACCATTACTGGCTGGCCACTCTCCTTGATCCACGGTACAAGGGTAAGGTTGCGGACCTTATGTTACCGTCGCAGAGGGAGTAGAGGATGAGACAACTCCGGGAGGCCTTGCAGAAAGGTCTGTGCAACGCGTTCCCAGAGACTGGGAGGTTACAAACTCCTGGTCCTGGACAACGATTTGCTGAGGCTTCGGCCAGTCAAAGAAGGAGCGGTGGGGAAGGTGGCCGTCTGACCGATGCGTTCAGACAATTCTTTAGTCCGCAGCCCCAAAGTATGATCGGTTCCAGCAACCATCGCCAGCGTCTGATAAACATGGTGCAGGAATATCTAGGGGCAAGGTCAGACTTGGACACCTTCCCCACCGAAAATCCTCTGGCTTACTGGGTCTTGAGGATGGATCACTGGCCAGAGCTTGCACAGTATGCAATTGAGCTACTGGCCTGTCCTGCATCCAGCGTTCTTTCGGAACGCACATTCAGTGCTGCTGGAGGATTTGTCACGGATCACAGGGTGCGCCTGTCCACCGACTCGGTTGATCGACTGACTTTCATCAAGATGAACCAGTCTTGGATCACCACCAGCTACCACACACCTGATGCTGATATAACAGACTAATTGATTTTAACATGTCACATCCCTTCAAGACTGATGCTGACGCTGAGTGCCTGTGCTGTTATGTTGACTGGCTATCCTCCTCCTCCGAGTCCTCAATGATACGATTGATGATGATAGCTTGGAAGATCATTTTTGTTTATGGGTGCCGCCACCAGTGGCTAAGGCCCAATTTTTCAGCCCCTGTTTTACAGGGGCGTGTAATTACAATTTTTTTAGCAATAATTTGCCATAGGGCTCATTGCTGTGCTCCAAGTACAGTATCTGTGAGGGGTTGGAGTGTTGTGGCACCAGTGCCTAAGGCCCAATTTTTCAGCCCCTGTTTAACAGGGGCGTGTCATTACAATTTTTGAAGCAATACTTTGCAACAGGGCTCATTGCTGTGCTCCAAGTACAGTATCTGTGAGGGGTTGTAGTGTTGTGCCACCAGTGCCTAAGGCCCAATTTTTCAGCCCCTGTTCAACAGGGGCATGCAATTACAATTCTTGATCTAATAATTCACAGCAGGGTCCATTGCTGCACCCACCAAGAGTAACTCTGAGGGCTTACAGTCTTGTGGCAACGCCACCACCACCACCACCACGAAAGGCCCAATTTTTCAGCCCCTGTTCAAAAGGGGCATGTAATTACAATTCTTGATCTAATAATTCACAGCAGGGCCCATTGCTGCACCCACCAAGAGTAACTGTCAGGGCTTACAGTGTTGTGGCACCAGCACCACCATCAAAGCCCCAATTTTTACTACCACTGTTCAACAATTATATGTAATTAAAATTCCTGATATAATAGTTGACAGCAGGGCGTTCCAGCACCAACCAAGAGTAACTGAGTGCTTACAGTGTTGTGCCAACACCAACAACTAAGGGGCCTATTTCTGCAGAGTATATACGGCAGGTCCCTACTTTCAAACATCCAACTTACAAACGACTCCTACTTGCAAACGAAAGAAGACAACAGGAAGTGAGAGGAAATCTACCCCTAGAAAGGAAAATTCTCTCCTGTAGGAATAAATATGGGAGAAAGGGGTCTCATCTGTACTGATGCTTTATCAGCAATCCTTGTTTCAAGAAAAACACCACATTTCAAAAACAGTTGTCATTGGGACGGAAAGTGAGGTGAAATGTTCTGAACAGGGGCACAGACAGCAAAACAAATGTTACAGGGGTGATAACCCTTACCTATGTTTCCCAAAAAGTTTAAAAATAGATTTTTGGGCTGGAGCTACACTTCAACAATGTACCTGTTCAAAATTACAAACAGATTCTACATAAGAACAAACCTACAGTCCCTGTCTTGTATGCACCGCCTGTATACGGCTGTTCAGAGTATATAGGGCCTTTTTTATTTTATGTGCGGGGTTCCCCTTAATATCCATACAAGACCCAAAGGGGCTGGTAATGGGCTGGGGTAGGGGGGGGGGTCATGGGGTAGCTATGCCATTTTTCTTAAAGAATTTCATCCATATTACCGGGACCAGACATTACATTAAAGCCGCAAGCAGTTTTAAATGGCTTTTTTTTCATTTAGAAGTGTCATTTTGTGCAGGGACAGTTCTAAACACGGGAAACACGTGGCACTTCACAGGCATACTTTAGACACCCCCCAGGTACGATATTTAAAGGAATATTTGACTTTTTTTTTTTCACTTTATGCATCATTAAAATGACTGCTCCCAAAAAACGACCGTTTTTAAAACTTCTTTTTGCATTGATACATGTCCCCTGGTGCAGAACCCGGGTTCCCAAACCCTATTTATGACAATAACATGCATAATAGTTGTTATAATTAGCACTTTAGAATTCGAACGTTCGCATCCATTGTATTTAATAGGGTTCTAATGTTCGTTCGAACTTTCGGTCCGTTCGCGGGTTCTGGTGCGAACCGAACCCGGGGGTGTTCGGCTCATCACTAGTTGCGACTTGCTTGACAGAATTCAATAAATGACTCGACTTGACTTTGACTTGTCACTAATGACTTGCGATTTGACTTTGACTTGGGCTATATGACTTGCAATGACTTGGCACCACTACCACTAACACTAACCGCAAGCCGCCGTCTGCCTACCTG
The DNA here is from genome assembly GCA_029206835.1 of Rana muscosa. Lineage (NCBI taxonomy): Eukaryota > Metazoa > Chordata > Amphibia > Anura > Ranidae > Rana > Rana muscosa. Next base: position 239,174,068 of record CM055121.1, on the reverse strand, counting down.
ATCAGCGTGTCATGCAGACAGACGGCGGCCATTGCAGTGTTCAAAAGCCACGCCTCCTCGTCTGTGATAGGCGGAACACTCAATTTCACAGCAGGTAGTGTTCAGCCTATCACGGACATCCTCTTATCCTCGTCTGTGTTATGAGGATGAGCGGATGTCCGTGATAGGCGGAACACTGAATGCTGGGAAATTGAGTGTTCCGCCTATCACAGACGAGGAGGCAGCACGGCTTTTGAATACTGGAATGGCCGCCGGGATGCCGCCGATCAGGTACACGGCTGATGGGCACAGTGAAGCATGGGCACAGTGAGACACGGGCACAGTGAGACACGGGCACAGTGAGGCATTGGGCACAGTGAAGCATGGGCACAGTGAGACGGGCACAGTGAGGCATTGGGCACAGTGAAGCACAGGCACAGTGAGACACGGGCATAGTGAGGCACGGGCACAGTGAGACACGGGCACAGTGAAGCATGGACACAGTGAAGCATGGGCACAGTGAAGCATGGGCACAGTGAAGCATGGACACAGTGAGGCATGGGCACAGTGAGGCATGGGCACAGTGAGGCATGGGCACAGTGAAACATGGGCACAGTGAAGCATGGACACAGTGAGGCATGGGCACAGAGAGGCACAGTGAGGCATGGGCACATAACCAATATTATTTATTGTTATACCTCCTATTATTTTTATACAGTATGGGGTAGATCAGTATTTTGACTTGATTTGTGACTTGGCCAAAATAAATGACTTGACTTGACTTGCTTGACTTCTAGCAGGGACTCGACTTGACTTGCTTGCTTTTCATCACAGTAACTTGGGACTTGCTTGAGACTTGAAGGTTAAGACTTGAGACTTGCTTGTGACTTGCACATGTGTGACTTACTCCCATGTCTGCTTCTAACAAATAGATGCAACATATTGAGTGGTTATGTGCACCTTCTCTCCATGGGTTCCTCGTCCATAGGGGCAATACAGTTTCTTTAGCCTCGTACACACGACCGAGTTTCTCATCAAAAAACTACAAGAAAACTGCAGAGAGAGCTTTCTTGCCGAGAAAACCGTTCGTGAGTATGGTTTCTCGTCGAGAAAACTGCCGGGAATCTCGTCGAGAAAAATAGAGAACTTGCTCTCTATTTTCTCGTCAGGATTCTCGTTTTTCTCGTCGGGTTTCTTGTCGGCCTGTTTTGCGACGAGAAAAACGTTTGTGTGTATGCTTTTCCGAGTCTTAAAAAAATCACGCATGCTCAGAATCAAGTATGAGACGGGAGCGCTCCTTCTGGTAAAACTAGCGTTCGTAATGGAGATAGCACATTCGTCATGCTGAACTGAAAAGCACGAGGCTGAAAAACGCGAATCGTCTCTCACCAAATTTTTTACTAACATGCGATAACACAAGATCAGCAAAAGCAGCCCAAGGGGTGGCACCATTGGAATCGAACTTCCCCTTTATACTGCCGTCGTACGGGCTGTACGTGACCGCGCAGAACAACGACGAGATTTGAAATTGACAGTGTGTATGCAAGGAAAGCTTGACAAGAATCTCGTCGAGAAAATCGACGAGTTTTTTACGACGAGAAACTCTGTCGTGTGTTCGAGGCTTCAGTGTATTGCACTTCTGCTACAGCATTGAGTTTCCCACTTTGAATCCTGGTCAGAAACATTGGCTCTATTATGTATTTGTGCTTATGCCTGTGGGATAGGAACCTTAGTTTGTATGTTCCTTGAGGGCAAGGACTCATGTGAATGCACATTATGTAAAGTGCTGTGAAATAAACATCACTGGCTGTATTAGAAACTTAAAAAGAGTTTTATTTTATTTTCCTGAGCTCTCAATATGCTGTTTCTTCTGTTTGCATTGTCACTTTTTTAAATCAATATTTCAGAGGTGTTACCATCCATTTTTCACACACCCTCCTTTATTATCTCTCCTTTGTTTATTTCCTCTTGATTCATATGTTTTCTTAGTTATCCTCGTTTGGTTACATGAGTGACAGATTAGACACATACACAGATAGTCCTGGAGCAAAACAACATAGAAACGTAAGCTTAAAATGGATGTAAACCCTCTGGGGGAAGTTACACCTACAGGTAAGCCTAGATTAAGGCTTACCTGTAGGTGTTTAACAAAAATGTCACTGCCCTCATCTATGACTGGTCTTCACAGCAAGGAGCACTGGATGGGCAGACGCATGTCAATAAAAAACACACAGAATATCCAAGCTCAACTTACCAACCAATCAGCAACAAAACAAATTCACCTGTCTAACAGTGCGTTTAAAAACAGGGGTTTAGTTGCACGCATTTGCAAATACATGTGTAAGCTGCAGGCCGCATCAAGGCTCCCTGTATGCTGCAGTCCTAACTCTAAAATTTAAGGTCTCCTCAATGGAAGCACATGTATGCTGATGGATAGATATAGGGCAGATGACTGGGGGGAGCCCACCCTCCATTAAAGGGGCAGGAGCACACTAAACACCCAGCACATGTAGATGTTTGCAATATCTCCTAAACCTTCACTTTTTAGGAGTTATTTGCCAAAAAGAATGCACCGATGTCTACGGCGCGAACGCACTGAGAATGCCTGTTTTATGAATGGCTAGGGCCGGCTTTGAAGGCTCCCTCGCGCATGCGCGGAGTGACGTCTTCGTCGCTCCGGCCAATCACAGCGCCGGATCGGCGATACCCGGAAGTAACCTTCCGGAGAGATGTCTGCGGCTGGAGGGGGAGACGAGGACGGCTTCGGGGGCTTCAATCTAAGGTAAGTAATTCATAATGAGCTAGTATGCTAGTCAAACTAGCTCATTATGCCTTTGTCTTGCAGGTTTTTATTTTAATTTTTTTTCAATTTTGGGGTTTACAACCACTTTAAGGCCTACATGACAGGGTTGGGAGTATGGAGTGAATGTGTAGAAAATAAGTCATAAGAGGAGGTAGGCACTTAAGGTGGATACACAATATACGACTTTGGTTGTTTAATTTCCTTTAGATTTACCTTCAACGATGTAGTGCAAGGGCCTATCTGATTGCATACAAATTGAAAGTGTGTTCTGATGGGTATTGATAGGCGGCACTGATGGGCATGGATGGGTGGCACTGATGGCCATGGATGGGCACTGATAGGTGGCACTGATGGACACTGATGTACACTGATAGATGGCACTGATGGGCATCTAGCAGCCAGATGCCCCCGGGATAGGCCTAATCTCCAACATGACACACGGAGAAATCAATGGATCCCTAACAATCGACCAGGTGGACTACTCCTGGCAAGTAAATCTGTGAAGAGCATCTCTGCCTAAACTCCAGGGTGCTAAAGATATATATATATATATATATATATATATGTAGCGTGTATACACTTTTCTCTCTATTTAAAACTGGCAGAGACACCAGCGGTGTGCAGTTCCTTGCGGCCCAGCAGGTGGCGCTGTCGCCCTGGGCTGGGGTTGAACCATTGCTGTGTGCCGTACCTCCTTTTTGTCCTCCCTCGGCAGCGGTATGGTGGGGCAGGGAACCCGCCGTGCTTGCTGGGAGAAGGTATAAAGGGCCGGCCATTTTTGTCACGGGGTCGAGTCCCAGGCACCTTCAGCCTGAGGGCGGTGGTTCGTGTCGGTCCTCTAGGCGGCCTAGAGGACGTCCGGAGGTCGTGTTCCATCCCAGGCACCTTCAGCCTGGGGTGAGGTACTCGGATGGAGGTCTGGAGCTCAGTGCCCAACACTGAGTTCCGCGAGGGAAGGAGGTCCTAGGGAACCCAGGGATTGGGTACCCGAATCCGAAAGGCGTAATGGACCGAGGGGAGATACTCACTTGAAGACCGGGTGCAGCAGATTGCAGGTGCAGCAGATTGCCAGTGACAGCTGAGCCTCCCATCGGAGACCGCCTGGAAGGAAACCCCCTCCCCCCCCCCCGCTCGGAGACCTCAGCCCACTTTCATGGAGGAAAGTGGAGAGTTCATTGTGTCTAGCTCCGCCTCCACCCACCACTGCGGCCTCAGCCTGACTGTGTCTGTCATCATCTCTCTCCGCTGGGGCGGCTCAGCTGCTACCACACACAGTCAGGATTCCTGCCATCAGATCGATCCAGCAAGCAGCAGGTCACAGCAGCATCTTCCCTGCAGCCATCAGATCCCGTCCGCGGTCCAGAAAGCAATACGCCTTGTGAGCAGCAGTAACACAGCGGTTCAGCTCACCCTGCTCCTCACCTGCAGTGATACAGCAAGAGAAGAAGAAGAGAGAACAGAGTGCTAACACATGACCTGAAGAACTTCACTGCTTCCTTTATGAAATTTGAGAATCAGTTGCACCAAATTGTTTTCAACTACAGAGGTTTTACACTATAGTATATCCTTCTCTTTATTTACGGGGACCGTGTTTCCTACCATTGAGAGTTGCGGATCTCCTGGTCAATGAGACGCTGCCTGCCCCATACCCTTGGCTGGGGAATAGCCACAGGCTTTCTTTGATCCCCTGTGACAAGGGATCCATCATTTTCGGTAAGAGGCAGTAAATCTACTGGTGGAGGCTGTCCTATCTTACACTTGCTCTGGGTGTAATACATTGGATCACAACCAGCACGGTGGAGGAGCATCTTTTGTACATATGAACTTTACTGTTTGGACTATATGCGACAACTTCTGTGGTTTTTTGGTTTATGTGATTTTGTATCACACGTTTGCATCACTCACCTTCATTATTTTGTGCCACATATTTACTGTGTGAGCCTTTTGGCTAATTTTTTCACTGTCACCAGTTGCTGTACTGGTGATATTTTCAATAGCGCAACTTTCTTTTCCTTTTATTACATTGTGTCTGGGCGCCTACTCGCATCCACACCTCCTTGTTTGTTCTGTTCTTTAAGGGAGTCTAACTGATTGTGCTGTTCACTCGAGAAGAATAAAGGAGTGTTGGACTTTAAGGGTGTGGGGCTCTTTTCTGGTGGACATTGTTCAAGGTAACTCCAGGTGCACAACACTGACCCGAAGGTAGAGAAAGAACTTTGCTTACACCGCTCAGACATCTGTGGTGAAGGCTTGGCGTGGTGACCCTGCTCTCTCCCCTCTAAGGTACCCATAGACAAGAGAAAGACGAGCTGATGCAAAGAGGGGAGTGAGGAGGCCGCTACATTATATATATATATATATTGTTGTTGTTGTTCAGTCGTTTAGTCGTGTCTGACTCTTCGTGACCCCATAGCGCGCCAGGCTTTTCTGTCCTTCACTGCCTCCCGGAGCTTGCTTATTTTCACGTTCATTGTTTCGATGACGCTATCTATCCATCTTGTTTTCTGTTATCCTCTTCTCCTTTTTCCTTCCATGTTTCCCAGCATCAGGGTCTTTTCCAATGAGTCCTCTCTTTGCATTAGGTGGCCAAAGTGTTCGAGTTTCAGCTTCAGGATCTGTCCTTCCAGTGAATCTTCAGGGTTGATTTCCTTCAGGATTGACTGGTTTGATCTTCTTGCTGTCCAAGGATCTTTCAAGAGTCTTCTCCAACCCCATAGTTCAAAAGCATAAATTCTTCAGCATTCAGCCTTCCTTATGGTCCAACTGTTACAGCCATAGATTACTACTGGGAATACTATCGCTTTGACTATACGGCACTATGTCGGTAGGGTGATGTCTTGGCTTTTTATAATGTTGTCTATATATATATATATATATATATATATATTGTGAGGGGGCTAGCTCGGCAGCGGGTATGTGTGACCCCCGGGATGGGCTCCCCACCCAAAACAGGCCCAGCAGACGGAGGTTGTGGTTTTCAAAATCAAAAAGGTGCGGTTTATTTTCTATTTACAGTGACAAAAACACAGCAAGGCAAAAAAAACATAAACAAAATAAATCCTGGTCAACTTGACCTCTGACTAAACTTACAGGTTTCCTAACTAACGACTGGGATCAGCCTAGTGCTGTCCTAGTCCCTGGTTTTAAATGTCCAAGCAAAATATAGCCACACAGGCTTTCTCTCACCGCACAGGGGTTCACTCTCCCTAGACAGTCCACACAGGTCTGCTTCCAGGCATGAGCTAACATCTAATGAATCTGGGAGTTTTTTATAGAGGCCTAAATGAGCTGACAAGCTTCAGCTGGCCTCATCAACTCCCTGTCTGCACGACGCCCAGCCCTCTCCCTAGAGGTATGAGTCATCAATGAGCCCACTAGTCTCAGCTGGGCTTATACAACTCTCCACCTAGCTGTATAAGTCAGCGTAAAGCCTGAATCTGGGCGAAATATATCTACCCCCCTGGATGCAACCAGGTGACTTTACCTTCCTGCTGTCACATACCCCCCCCTCTTGTTTTAACCTCGGGGTTGGAACACCAGCAATCAGGCATTCATGTACTCGAGACAAAGCATCCACATTCCCCATTTGAACGCCAGGGCGATGCTTTACTGTGAAGTTGAATTCCTGGAGGGCCAGGAACCACCTATTCACTCTTCTATTTGTTTCCTTGTTTTGAGCCATCCACTTTAACGGAGCGTGATCCGTAACCATGTCAAAGTGCCTACCTAGCAGGTAGTACCGAAGGGAATCTAGAGCCCACTTCACCGCTAAACACTCCTTTTCAACGGTGGCGTAATTTACCTCATGGGACTTCAACTTCCTGCTGAGGTAAATGACTGGGTGCTCTTCCCCGTTCCAGACCTGGGACAATACTGCTCCTAACCCCACATCTGACGCATCACTTTGTACGACAAAGTCTCTAGAGAAGTCGGGTGAGTACAACACTGGCTGGCTACATAAGGCTTGTTTCAAGAATTGGAATGCTGCCTCAGCCTCGGGGGTCCATTTAATCATGACCGACCCTTTCCCCTTCGTCAGGTTGGTTAGGGGCACAGCCTTAGAAGCAAAGTGGGGAATGAATCGCCGATAATACCCAGCGATTCCCAGAAAGGCTCGTACCTGCTTCTTGCTGTTGGGACGTGGCCAACTCTGGATGGCCTCGACTTTGTTGAGTTGGGGTTTTATTACTCCCCTCCCAATGGTGTACCCAAGATATTTGGCCTCCTCCTGCCCAATGGTACACTTCTTGGGGTTAGCCGTAAACCCTGCTTCCCGAACAGAGTCCAGGACTGCTTGCACTTTTGGCAGATGTGAGGCCCAATCTGTGCTATGGACAATTATGTCATCCAGGTAAGCCGCAGCATACTTCCGATGGGGCCTCAGCATCTGGTCCATTTTCCGCTGGAATGTGGCCGGCGCATTCTGTAACCCGAACGGCATTCTTTTATATTGGAACGCCCCGTCTGGGGTTACAAATGCGGTTTTCTCTTTGGCCGACTTGGCCAGGGGGATTTGCCAATACCCTTTTGTGAGGTCAAGAGTCGTCATGTATCGGGCTGTTCCCAGCCGGTCGATCAACTCATCTATACGTGGCATGGGGTAGGTGTCAAATTTTGTAACTTTGTTCAACTGACGAAAATCGTTACAAAATCGCCAGCTCCCATCCGGTTTAGGCACCAACACAATGGGACTAGACCAATCACTTTGGGACTCCTCTATCACCCCTAAGTTCAGCATTCTCTGTACTTCCTCCCGTATTGCCTCCCGTCGGGCCTCTGGGATCCGATAGGGTTTTAACTTCACCCTTTCACCGGGCGGGGTAATAATGTCATGCTCTACCCCAGATGTTTGTCCCGGCAGCTCAGAGAATACCTCCTTGTTGCGAAGTACAAACTCCTTAACCTCCTGTTGTTGGGGTTGTGACAAGGTGGCTGCGATTCCAACCTCAGGAATCACGCAACCAGTTTGAGCTGGTGACCAAGTGTCTGCGACTAGGGACTCTCTATCCCTCCAGGCTTTCAACAGATTAACGTGATAGATCTGTTCGGGCTTTCGCCTTCCTGGTTGTCTGACCTTGTAATTCACTTCGCTCACTTTTTCCATTATCTCGTAGGGGCCTTGCCATTTGGCAAGGAATTTACTTTCAACCGTAGGGACAAGTACCAATATCCTATCCCCCGGGGAAAAGGTACGGGTCTTGGCTCCACGGTTGTACACTCTCTGCTGTGCCAACTGCGCTTGGGCCAAATGTTCCTTCACGATGGGCATTACCTGTGCAATTCGATCTTGCATCAGGGCGACATGCTCAATCACACTCCTGTGGGGAGAACTCTCACTTTCCCAAGTTTCCTTGGCAATATCCAACAGCCCTCTTGGGTGTCTCCCATACAGTAACTCAAAGGGGGAGAATCCCGTAGAGGATTGGGGCACCTCCCTAATAGCAAACATCAAATAAGGAAGTAGACAGTCCCAATCCCTTCCATCTCTATCCACCACTTTCTTCAACATTTGTTTTAGGGTTTTGTTGAATCTTTCAACCAGCCCATCGGTTTGGGGGTGATACACAGATGTACGCAATTGCGTCACTTTGAACAATTTACACAGCTCTTTCATAACCCGGGACATAAAGGGTGTACCTTGGTCCGTAAGCAGTTCTTTACAAATACCCACCCGGCTAAAAACAAGAGATAGCTCTTTGGCTATGGTTTTGGCCGAGGTATTTCTGAGAGGGATCGCTTCTGGATAACGGGTGGCATAGTCCATTATAACCAATATGTACTGGTGCCCCCTAGCGGACTTGATTATAGGACCTACCAAATCCATTGCGATTCTCTCAAACGGGACCTCAATGATGGGTAGAGGGACCAGCGGGCTACGGAAATGTGGCATCGGGGCCGACCTCTGACACACAGGGCAGGAGGAACAATAATTTTCTATGTCCTTCATCACCCCAGGCCAATAGAATCTCTGTAATACCCTCTCTCGGGTTTTCTCTGTCCCCAGATGACCTCCAAGAATGTGCCCATGGGCCAACTCCAACACCAACTTCCTGTAAGGTTTGGGCACCACAAGCTGCTCAACGGTTTCTTCTGCCCTTTTTGCCACCCGATACAGTAGGTCCTTCTCTACGCTGAAGTATGGGTAAGTGCCAGTATTATCTGGGTTCACTAACTCGCCATCTATTTTCACTACGTTTTCCCGTGCCTTTATTAGGGCGGGGTCTTTCAACTGTTCTGTGGCAAAGTTTTCCCTGTGAACCTCAAGATCAGAAAACTCCACAGACGGTAGGTTTTCGTCTGAGGAGGTGGGCTCCTCTCCAGTTTCTTGAGTCTCCCCTGCCAATACTGACAAGGGAAATTCCGGAGAGTCCTCACCACTCTCAGGGGAGTTCTGGCTATCACATTCCTGGTACATAGGGGCACCAGTGGGGGGCTCAGGATCATCCCACAGTTCCCAGAACTTCGGAAAATCCCTTCCCACAATGGCGTCATGCGGTAACTGAGATACTAAGCCCACTGGATGAGAGAGGGTACCTTTGGGGGTCTCGAAACACACCGTAGTCACTGGATACTCTCGGGTGTCCCCATGCACACAAATAACGGCTACCTTGCTATTCCCAGAGACCTCTGTTTTAACTAACTCAGCCTTTATCAGGGTCACAAGGCTACCTGAATCCAGCAATACCACAACATTTCTACCATTAATACACATTTTGCATAAATGTTTCTCAGTTCCCCGAATGGCAGTGCATGCGACTGTCGCACACAGCGACTGACGTCTGCCCGTCAGAAAGTCACACTGCATGGGTTCCTCCACAACCGGGCAATTTGCTGCAATATGTCCCGCTTGCCGGCAGCGGTAGCAAACGATCCTTCTTGCGGCCTCTTGAGCCGCTGATTTCCCAGGCTGTTCTCGCCAAACTTGGGGTAGAGCTCCCACCCTCTCACTCTCTCCACCCTCACCCCTTGGAATCCTCTTATCCGCCCCTGGGGATGGTCTGGTCTTAGGGTGGAAAGTCCGAGTGTCTCTGGAAGAGGCCGTCAGGTTCTCTGTAGCCAAGTATTTCTCCACACGATCCACAAGACCATCGGCCGTCTCTGGGTCTCCATGGCTTACCCACTTTTGGATGGCAGTAGGAAGAGCTCTCAAAAACCGATCCATTACAACACGTTCCACAATCTTTGGTGCGGACAAAGTCTCTGGCTGTAGCCACTTTCTGCTCAGGTGAATGAGATCATACATTTGAGACCTGGGGGGTTTTCCAAGCTGGAAAGTCCAGTTATGCACACGCTGAGCCCGGACAGCCAGGGTGACACCCAGCCTTGCCAATATTTCAGCTTTTAGCATCACATAGTCTTTTGCTTGGTTAGGCTCTAGGTCATAGTAAGCTTTCTGCGATTCACCAGTTAACAGAGGAGCCACCAGTCCAGCCCACTGCTCCTCAGGCCACTTTTCTCTTTCAGCGGTCCTTTCAAATGTGGTCAAAAATACCTCTGGATCATCCTCTCCAGTCATTTTTGTCAATAAACGACTCACCCCAAAGGACGCGGTATTAGTGGGACGGCTTTCCTCACTGGTCTGCGGACGTTGCTGCATTACTGCTTCCATCTGTTGTTGTAGTCTCTGCTCTTGCTTCTGCAACAGGTCTATGAAGCGGGCCTCAGATTGCTGTTGGGCTTGTTGCTGAGCCTCCAGACTCTGTTGTAAAGTTGCAAGGCTCTGTTGATGAGCTTGCTGCTGGGCTGCAAGGCTCCTTTGCAAACCTGCATTTGTCTGCTGTTGATTGGCATTTGCTAGAGCCAGCTGTTTCAGTATCTCCTCCATGCTGGCTTAAAAAAAAACTGCCACTGGTTCTCCACCAACTGTGAGGGGGCTAGCTCGGCAGCGGGTATGTGTGACCCCCGGGATGGGCTCCCCACCCAAAACAGGCCCAGCAGACGGAGGTTGTGGTTTTCAAAATCAAAAAGGTGCGGTTTATTTTCTATTTACAGTGACAAAAACACAGCAAGGCAAAAAAAACATAAACAAAATAAATCCTGGTCAACTTGACCTCTGACTAAACTTACAGGTTTCCTAACTAACGACTGGGATCAGCCTAGTGCTGTCCTAGTCCCTGGTTTTAAATGTCCAAGCAAAATATAGCCACACAGGCTTTCTCTCACCGCACAGGGGTTCACTCTCCCTAGACAGTCCACACAGGTCTGCTTCCAGGCATGAGCTAACATCTAATGAATCTGGGAGTTTTTTATAGAGGCCTAAATGAGCTGACAAGCTTCAGCTGGCCTCATCAACTCCCTGTCTGCACGACGCCCAGCCCTCTCCCTAGAGGTATGAGTCATCAATGAGCCCACTAGTCTCAGCTGGGCTTATACAACTCTCCACCTAGCTGTATAAGTCAGCGTAAAGCCTGAATCTGGGCGAAATATATCTACCCCCCTGGATGCAACCAGGTGACTTTACCTTCCTGCTGTCACAATATATATATATATATATATATATACAGTATATACAGGCTTGGTTTTTCTGTACATCTGTAGTGAGCAACATGTGGTGTCAATTAGTCATAAGTTGGCTAGCACCCCTCCTCCTAATTTCTGCAAAGCTAAGGTTTTCATAAGAGTTTGTTAAATAGGAAGTAAACTTTGCTCTATAACTTTTACCTATAGGTAAGCCTATAAAAAGGCTTACCTATAGTTAGTGTAAATATCTCCAAAACAGGCACTGTTTAGGACAGGGGTCTCAAACTGGTGGCCCTCCAGCTGTTGCAAAACTACAAGTCCCATCATGCCTTTGCCTGTGGGAGTCATGCTTGTAACTGTCAGTCCTGCAATGCCTCATGGGACTTGTAGTTTCGCAACAGCTGGAGGGCCGCCAGTTTGAGACCCCTTGTTTAGGAGATATTTACTATACATGCAGCCAGTGACATCACTGGCACATGCTCTCTGAAGGAATGGCCATCCGTGCCGTTCCTTCAGAGCTCTGTGCCGTAATCGGCAGCTCCGTGCGGAAATGATGTCATTGCGGCTCCGTCCAGTAACGGAGCCGGAGTCTGTGAACCAGGAACAAAATGGGTGAAGATAGAAGCGGCTGCAGCACTGACATCTTGGGGCTGGAAGAGCTTTGTTTTAAGGTAAGTTTAACATAATGGGGAATGAAAGGGAGTAGCCTTTTAGGCTCACCTTTCCTCATGGGATCACTGTATCTGCAGGTGTTTAATTAAGATGATGTAGGTTGTCTAAAAAAAAAAAAAAAAAGACAGGCTAGGCCAGGTTATGGCCGCAGGGCCAGGGAGGTGAAAAGTTCAGGATGGGTCAGGTAAAGGTGAAGAAATTAGGACAGGCAGGGAATGGTTAATCAGGTCAGCTGTGGTAGTGGGTTCTGGAAGGTTTTGAGAATCAGGCAGGGATTGGTCAGCAAGGTCAGGTGTCATCTAGGAAAGTTCTGGAAGCAGGTTCTGGCCTATTTAAAGAACGGTGCCATCTGGGTCAGTGCCGTGCTACCTGAAGATTCCAGCAGGAGGAGCTCACGTACCGCTATGGAGTCCCTAATTCGCCAACTACTGACCAGAGCTGAAGCGGCGGGTGGAGAAGATTGGATCCGGCACTGCCTCACATTACCTTCATTCCCGGTCCCAGGCTTGAGCGGCGAGGACGTCCAGGCAACAGGCGGTGGAAGCGGAGCGATGGTACCTCCCCAGCAGCCATGTCCAGAGGTGGTGTCCCCAGATCCTGCAGGTCCAGCGGCGGACGTGAGCGCTGACGTCTCAGAGGAAGGAGTTCCGAGGAGAAGAGCAAGCAAGCGGAGACGCCCTTTGAAGGGGGGGGGGTTTCAGCCCGGGTCAGCCCTCCACGAGTGATGGCAGCCGAAAGTCTCCTTTTCTTTCTTACAGGACCCGGCGCACATGCGCACGGGATCCCGGAGTATTGGGATGAGAGGCACCGGGCACCGCAGCAGCGGCCGGTGTTTTACCCCCCCCAGCCTATCCAGCAAGTCTGTCATCAGGAGCCTAGTCGCAACAGGAGAGGTGGTCGCGGGGCTACAAGCGCATCCACTAATCCAGAAGAACTACTGACCGGCAGTATCCCTGTGCGGTGCACATCTCCGGTGGCAACCCCTGGAGTAAACCATACTCAGGGTTTAGCTGGTGAGTTAGCAACATCTTCTCAAGTATCTGCTTTATCTGCATCACTAGAGCAATTAATTAATGTTATGCGGGAACAGGCTGTTGCTCAGCATGTTCCCAGGGAAAGTGCTGTGTCTGGAGTTTGGTCAGCTGTTGCTGCTGCTCCTGCACCTATGCCTCAATTACCCTTTAACCAAGGTAACAGCTGTGGGAGTGAGGCTGCTAGACATGTATCTGATTCTATGTTTAAGGAATGCATGCCTTGCTTTCTGTCACCATTGGGATTTCATTTAACTGTTTCAATTAAGGAAAGAATCTGGAAGGGGGAATATATGGACCTCAGTACAATTGTTCCTCCTTCCAGGGATTCATCCAAATATGACAAAAAAGATGAAAAGACAGATGAGGAGCGTAGGAGAGCTCTCATTAAGACATTCTATGGTTGGTTACAAGCATTTATCATTTATTCCAGTATATTATGTGAAAGATTCCCTGAGAAGAGTCCTTTTTTGTTTCAACATATTGACATAATTTTAGAAGCTTACAGGAGCTTTACCGGAATGTCATGGTTGCTGTATGACGAGGCTTTCCGGCAAAAGCTGGCTGTGCAGCCTTCCTTGCAATGGGGGTCCACAGACGTTGGGCTCTGGCTCAACTTGTTTTTACCCCAGAAACAGCCTTTTTCACGAGCAACAATGTCGGCTACAACGCAGGTAACAAACAATACTGGTTATAAGAAAGGCTTGTGTTTCGCTTTTAATGACACTCATTGCAAATGGATGGCTTCATGTAAATACAAGCATGAGTGTGCATTTTGCGCTGGGAACCACCCAGTTACAAAATGTTTTCGGAAATTACAGGCAAACACAAAGGAGGGTTTTTTCAAAGGCAGTCACGCCAGTGATGTTAGCAAACATGCTGCTGTGGTTGCAACTCTACCCAAACCAGCAGATGGCCTATCTGCTAATTAACGGTTTCTCGGAAGGTTTCAAGTTACCTAGTTTTTCCGGGGAAGGTTGTACAGTAGTTGGGAATTTGAGGTCTGTCGAGGAATCGCCATCAATAGTAAAAGCGAAATTAATGAAAGAAGTCAAGGCGGGTAGAATGGAGGGTCCTTTTGACCACCCCCCCCCTTTTCGGATTTCAGGATTTCTCCCTTAGGTTTGGTCCCAAAGAAGGAGCCTAATGAATTTTGTTTAATTCATAATTTATCTTTTCCGTTTGGCACTTCGTTGAATGACCAGATTGACACTGAGTCTATATCAGTGTCCTATGCATCATTCGATTCGGCCGTAGAGAAAGTTCGGTTATTAGGAAGAAATGCGTTAATGGCAAAAGCAGATATTCAATCTGCATTTCGCCTCCTTCCTTTGAACCTGGAATGTTTTAACTCTTTAGGGATCTGTTTTGATAATCAATTTTATTTTGATAAAGCGTTATGTTGTGGAGATTTTTATGGAGATGTATTTAATATGTATTGTCATAGTGTCACCCAGTGTTAGTACTTCCGCAACCCGCTCTAAAAGAGCTGATTGGGGTAGTCTGAGGCTGGTTGAATCCCGTCTGATAGGGGAAAACGTCTTGAGGTTGGAGAGTGATGTTTGCAGGGTGCGGACATGTCCACCGACGGGGGGCCCTCTGTGCATTAGCACGGACGATCGTTGAGGAGGGGATGTCCTCGCTCTGCAACAACATCATTGGTTATAAGCGGATGCGCGCTCTTGTCTCTGCTGTGTCTGATCAACATTGATTGGGATTCGTAGTGCGCATCTGCAGATAGCCTCCATCCCCCATTCAATAATAGTATAATCTTAATATGCGTTATTCTATGGAATAGCGCAGAATAAGAATTCCTATCAACGGTAACTTTAGCCATCATACGTTATTGTATTCATTGTATGTATTATTGTATTGAATCCTTTAAGCCATATTTCTTGAGTGGGATTCATGTATGGCATCTCCTGTTGGAAGGAATGTCCAGGTATTGCCATTTTCCTGTGTGGAAGGGACATCCTGTGAGGTCCCCGCCCATGGGGGAGGGGATTGGTTGCTGCAGCCAATCACCTCCTGTGTGAGATCTTTTGAGTGTTCGGCCCACATCCTAATCCTCTGGTCTCCCTGCTGGGTGCTGTGTTCTGCCCACATCCTTATCCCATAGTTGCCAACATTGCAAAAAAAACATGTGGGACCCTTTTTTTGTATTGAGGCGGAGCCTTGCTATAATCAGGGGGCGGGGCATTCGTTTGTAGGCGTGTCATGCCGGAGTGAAAAATGTGGCGCGCTGAGCGCGCCACGGCGAAAAATGGGCGTGGTTTATGCACAATAGTGGGTGTGGTTTAAATGGGCGTGGTTCAAAGGGGTGTGGCTAGAGTCCGAGGTGAGAGAAAGAGAGAGAAAGAAATAGAAAGAAAGAAGCCAGATCCTACACCACAATAGTAATGTGTAACAAAATTGGCAGATAAGGATACTCCAAAACACCTGTTGGCGCTTCAATCATCCCGGCACCATGGTTGTTACGGTGTCAGGATGATTGAAGTGCATTATTTCTATTTTTACATTGTAATATAAAATGAAATCATTCAACTCACCATAATGTCGAATCAGTGGAAGCCCTGAGCGTGTTACCTGCCACGTCGCCTGCCAACAGATGGCCTCCCCAGCAGTCCGTCCTTGCATCAGGTGCCTCCCCAGCAGTCCGTCCTTGCATCAGGTGCCTCCCCAGCAGTCCGTCCTTGCATCAGGTGCCTCCCCAGCAGAGCCCCCTCCACACTTGTGGACAAGGGTCCAAAAATCATGATTGTCCCGGGAAATTCGGGACTGTTTGGCAACTATGCACTACACTGATTACCCCGCCACCCACTACACTGATTACCCCGCCACCCACTACACTGATTACCCCGCCACCCACTACACTGATTACCCCGCCACCCACTACACTGATTACCCCGCCACCCACTACAATGATTACCCCGCCACCCACTACACTGATTACCCCGCCACCCACTACACTACACTGTGATTACCCCGCCACCCACTACACTACACTGTGATTACCCCACCACCCACTACACTACACTGTGATTACCCCACCACCCACTACACTAAATTACCCCGCCACCCACTACACTACACTAATTACCCCACCACCCACTATACTACAATTACCCCACCACCCACTACACTACAGTGCAATAGTACGGTACCTGCGGTGCGTGAGGATGTGCTGGTGGTCCGAGGGGTCTGCCAAATGGAGTGAGCCAGGACCATCACAGTGTCCCCAGCCAGCGGTGCCCCGGTCCTTCCATCAGTGTCCCCACTCGTCGGACACACGGGGGCGGGGCGGAGGGTTGTTGGCAGCGGCGGCGCCGGGTGCTGATAGGCGTCAGTGTCCCCAGCCAGTGGAGCCCCGGTCCTTACATCCGTGTCCCCGCTCCTTGTCGGACACACGGGGGCTGGGCAGAGGGTCGTTAGCGGCGGCGGGTGAAGCATGCTGCTTCCTTGTGCCTCTCCTTGCGTTCAGTGGAGAGCGGGGAGGAGTCGCCAATCCGAAGCCGATTGGCTGCCCCAGGCTCTGCACTGAACACAAGGGGAAAACGTAAACAAATATGGTGGCGGCAGCGGCCATTTTTGTGTAGCCGCTGCCGTTTTTAGCTAAAGCATTCCCGAATTTACCGGGACAAAACGGGACAAAAAGAACTGGGCTTGTCCCGAATCGGGACAAGCCCAATTCGGGACAAGGGTCCAAAAATCGTGCTTGTCCCGGGAAATTCGGGACTGTTGGTAACTATGCAGGCGTCCCCAGTAGAGTCCCCCCTTACATCAGGCGTCCCCAGTGGAGTCCCCCCTTACATCAAGTGTCCCCAGAGGAGTCCCTCCTTACATCAGGCGTCCCAAGCGGAGTCCCTCCTTACATCAGGCGTCCCCAGAGGAGTCCCTCCTTACCTCAGGCGTACCCAGCGGAGTCCTTCCTTACATCAGGTGTACCCAGAGGAGTCCCCCTTACATCAGGCGTCCCCAGC
This sequence comes from Rana muscosa, assembly GCA_029206835.1. Lineage (NCBI taxonomy): Eukaryota > Metazoa > Chordata > Amphibia > Anura > Ranidae > Rana > Rana muscosa. Next base: position 239,157,143 of record CM055121.1, on the reverse strand, counting down.
AGAGTCCCCCCTTACATCAGGCATCCCCAGCGGAGTCCCCCCTTACATCAGGCGTCCCCAGCGGAGTCCCCCCTTACATCAGGCGTCCCCAGTGGAGTCCCCCCTTACATCAAGTGTCCCCAGCGGAGTCCCCCCTTACCTCAGGCGTCCCCAGCGGAGTCCCCCCTTACCTCAGGCGTCCCCAGCGGAGTCCCCCCTTACATCAGGCGTCCCCAGCGGAGTCCCCCCTTACCTCAGGCGTCCCCAGCGGAGTCCCCCCTTACATCAGGCGTCCCTATCAGAGTCCCCCCTTACATCAGGCGTCCCCAGCGGAGTCCCCCCTTACATCAGGCGTCCCCAGCGGAGTCCCCCCTTACCTCAGCCGTCCCCAGCGGAGTCCTCCCTTACCACAGGCGTTCCCAGCGGAGTCCCCCCTTACCACAGGCATCCCCAGCGGAGTCCCCCCTTAACCACAGGCGTCTCCTGTCTCAGCCGCCATTATTGTTTCCCCTTCCCCGAAGGGGAACAAAATAGAGGCGGAGCCGACAGTGTGGCTGAAAAAAAAAAAATTAAGCTGTGGCGCTGCCGCCCCCCGCCCCTTTCCATTACAGACAGACCTGCAGCGGGGCGGGGCAGGGCGGGGGGGTGGCCTGCCGGCCAGCCAAAACACAGATGTAGTACAATAGAAGATAAAGCTGCTGCGGCGCCGCCCACCCCCGGGGAGGTGCGGGCTGTGGGCGGCGCCGCAGCGGCTTTATTTTCTATTGTACTACATCCGTGTTTTGGTCTTCTGGAACATGGCGGCCGGCCGAGACATTGTCTCCGCCAGCCGTGGACCTCTAGCGGCGGCGGCCTGCGGCGTCCAAATTCGGGGAAAACTGGAAAAATCGGATTGGCCGGGACATTGGCCGGGACAAAATAAATCCGGGAAAAGGGTTTGAATCCCGGGAACGTCCCGGCCAATCCGTGACTGTTGGCAACTATGTTATCCTCTAGTCTCCCTGCTGGGTGCTGTGTTCTGCCCACATCCTAATCCTCTGGTCTCCCTGCTGGGTGCTGTGTTCTGCCCACATCCCAATCCTCTGGTCTCCCTGCTGGGTGCTGTGTTCTGCCCACATCCCAATCCTCTGGTCTCCCTGCTGGGTGCTTTGTTCTGCCCACATCACAATCCTCTGGTCTCCCTGCTGGGTGCTGTGTTCTGCCCACATCCCAATCTTCTGGTCTCCCTGCTGGGTGCTGTTCTGCCCACATCCTAATCCTCTGGTCTCCCTGCTGGGTGCTGTGTTCTGCCCACATCCTAATCCTCTGGTCTCCTTGCTGGGTGCTGTGTTCTGTCCACATCCTAATCCTCTGGTCTCCCTGCTGGGTGCTGTGTTCTGTCCACATTCTAATCCTCTGGTCTCCCTGCTGGGTGCTGTGTTCTGCCCACATCCTAATCCTCTGGTCTCCCTGCTGGGTGCTGTGTTCTGCCCACATCCTAATCCTCTGGTCTCCCTGCTGGGTGCTGTTCTGTCCACATCCTAATCCTCTGGTCTCCTTGCTCGGTGCTGTGTTCTGTCCACATCCTAATCCTCTGGTCTCCCTGCTGGGTGCTGTTCTGCCCACATCCTAATCCTCTGGTCTCCTTGCTGGGTGCTGTGTTCTGTCCACATCCTAATCCTCTGGTCTCGGACTTTTGTTAGGCAAAAGTTTGTCCGTTTGCAGACCCAACTTTTGTCCGATGAAATCCAAAACCAAACGAAAAAAGTTTGTCCGATGGAGCGTACACACGGTCGGATTGTTGGTCCAACTTGCTCAAAACGAAGTTTGTTGGGCAAAAGTCCGACCGTGTGTACGGGGCTTTAGTGTATAATGCACCATCACAAGGGACAGCAAGGCTGAAATAGCTGAATGCAGAATTCACTAATGTGTGGGATATCTGCAAAATGAAATCACACTCCACCATGATTGGCAATAGACTAGGGAATAACTATGTGTTGTGTTCTGCCCACATCCTAATCCTCTGGTCTCCCTGCTGGGTGCTGTGTTCTGCCCACATCCTAATCCTCTGGTCTCCTTGCTGGGTGCTGTGTTCTGCCCACATCCTAATCCTCTTGTCTCCTTGCTGGGTGCTGTGTTCTGCCCACATCCTAATCCTCTGGTCTCCCTGCTGGGTGCTGTGTTCTGCCCACATCCTAATCCTCTGGTCTCCTTGCTGGGTGCTGTGTTCTATCCACATCCTAATCCTCTGGTCTCCCTGCTGGGTGCTGTGTTCTGCCCACATCCTAATCCTCTGGTCTCCCTGCTGGGTGCTGTGTTCTGCCCACATCCCAATCCTCTGGTCTCCCTGCTGGGTGCTGTGTTCTGCCCACATCCTTATCCTCTGGTCTCCCTGCTGGGTGCTGTTTTCTGCCCACATCCTAATCCTCTGGTCTCCCTGCTGGGTGCTGTGTTCTGCCCACATCCCAATCCTCTGGTCTCCCTGCTGGGTGCTGTGTTCTGCCCACATCCCAATCCTCTGGTCTCCCTGCTGGGTGCTTTGTTCTGCCCACATCACAATCCTCTGGTCTCCCTGCTGGGTGCTGTGTTCTGCCCACATCCCAATCCTCTGGTCTCCCTGCTGGGTGCTGTGTTCTGTCCACATCCTAATCCTCTGGTCTCCTTGCTGGGTGCTGTTCTGCCCACATCCTAATCCTCTGGTCTCCTTGCTGGGTGCTGTTCTGCCCACATCCTAATCCTCTGGTCTCCTTGCTGGGTGCTGTGTTCTGCCCACATCCTAATCCTCTGGTCTCCCTGCTGGGTGCTGTGTTCTGCCCACATCCTAATCCTCTTGTCTCCTTGCTGGGTGCTGTGTTCTGTCCACATCCTAATCCTCTGGTCTCCTTGCTGGGTGCTGTGTTCTGTCCACATCCTAATCCTCTGGTCTCCTTGCTGGGTGCTGTGTTCTGCCCACATCCTAATCCTCTGATCTCCTTGCTGGGTGCTGTGTTCTGCCCACATCCTAATCCTCTTGTCTCCTTGCTGGGTGCTGTGTTCTGTCCACATCCTAATCCTCTGGTCCCCTTGCTGGGTGCTGTGTTCTGTCCACATCCTAATCCTCTGGTCTCCTTGCTGGGTGCTCATTCTGTTCTATATTGTTTGTACTTATTCTTTGACTGTTTTGTTTAAAGGAGGGAGGATTGTATTGGGAGCACTGAAGTGTCAGGTTTGACTGTGTGGCAATGGCAAATGGTTTACATAGCTCACGGCATCACGGGTCAGGTAGAGGGCCCCTTAGCAAAATTTTGCTTAGGGCACCAGGGAGGTCAGGATCGGCACTGGTATTGGGACATGGATATCTTTACATAGGTGTGGTATTAGAGAAATTTGTCCGGTCAGTAATGTTCAGTCTTACTTGGATATCCGTCCGCATGGTTCAAAGTTCTTGTTTGTTCATGCAGATGGTAATCCAGTTACTATTTACTAATTTTCGGCAGTACTGAAGAGGTGTGTGTCTCATCTCGGGTTGGGTCATGCTAAAATAACGACTCACTCATTTTGCATTGGTGCAGCAACTGAAGCCGTGAGGTTTGGTCTTGAAGAGAGTGTTATTAAGAAATTGGGTAGATGGAGGTCGGACTGTTACAAGTTATACATTCGCCCTTATTAATTAATTATTTTATTTCAGGTACTCCACGTACAGTCTGGATTTGTGGGCATTCTTTTATTTTTTGGGCACAGAAGAGAACTGCGGATAGAAGTTATTCTGAAACTTTGGGCCTGGATCCTTCCGCCTTTCGTATCTTTTGGTATGGTCGTAGGGGTATGGTATGGGACGAGTTGCTGTTTGAGCTAGGGAGGTTATATGCTATGTACAAAGCTCCGGATATACTATTAATACATATTGGAGGTAATGATATTGGAAAATTGAGAACGTTCGATTTAATTACAAATATGAAGGATACCTTTAAGTTCTTACGTTCGGCCTCCCCAGGCACGGTAATTGTCTTTTTGGAGATAATTCTGCGTTTGCGTTGGTTGGAATCTCTCGTGCTTAAACCACTGGAAAAAGTTCGCAAACGCATAAATAAGGCCATGGAGAAATTTCTGGCTCCTGGGCTGGGTATATCATTTCGTCATCATGATCTTGAAGGTGGGTTGCAGGGTTTGTATAGGGATGATGGCGTCCATCTATCGCCTATTGGTCTTGATATATTTAATATGAACTTGCAAACATGCATTGAGTTGGCAGCGGTTTGGGGTGGTGTGGACGAGAGGGGCGCTCTGAGCCCCCCTCCCGTCGGTTGGGAGAATTGAGACAATTTAATTTCGTTGCTAATCAGCTCGAGTCTAAGTGGCTGGGTTGAGTATGGTTATGGATAAATATTTTGGTTTTGGAAGTTAAAGTGTTGGTGTTTGATTAAATAGTTTTGAAAACCAATGAATCAGGCCGTGGCCAATAATAATCCAAAAGATATTATATCTATGCTTTGGTATAAATCTGTATATATAATGCAATATTTTGAATAAACTCAGATGTTTAAGTTATATTATGTTTTCCGGGTATTATTTACTCTATGTATGTTTGCTGTATGCGTGATGCATGTGATCCCATGGGGAATGAAAGGGAGTAGCCTTTTAGGCTCACCTTTCCTCATGGGATCACTGTATCTGCAGGTGTTTAATTAAGATGATGTAGGTTGTCTAAAAAAATAATAAAAAAAATTAACAGGCTAGGCCAGGTTATGGCCGCAGGGCCAGGGAGGTGAAAAGTTCAGGATGGGTCAGGTAAAGGTGAAGAAATTAGGACAGGCAGGGAATCGTTAATCAGGTCAGCTGTGGTAGTGGGTTCTGGAAGGTTTTGAGAATCAGGCAGGGATTGGTCAGCAAGGTCAGGTGTCATCTAGGAAAGTTCTGGAAGCAGGTTCTGGCCTATTTAAAGAACGGTGCCATCTGGGTCAGTGCCGTGCTACATGAAGATTCCAGCAGTAGGAGCTCCCCGCCCTACCCCCCCCTTTTTGTTTTCCCCGTCGCAGCCTAAGATTCATGTGGTGGCTCCCTCAGGCGATTTGCCGGAGGGGAGAATTGAGACAATTTAATTTAGTTGCTAATCAGCTCTAGTCTAAGTGGCTGGGTTGAGTATGGTTATGGATAAATATTTTGGTTTTGGAAGTTAAAGTGTAGGTGTTTGATTAAATAGTTTTGAAAACCAATGAATCAGGCCGTGGCCAATAATAATCCAAAAGATATTATATCTATGCTTTGGTATAAATCTGTATATATAATGCAATATTTTGAATAAACTCAGATGTTTAAGTTATATTATGTTTTCCGGGTATTATTTACTCTATGCATGTTTGCTGTATGTGTGATGCATGTGATCCCATGTGCTAGTTTACAACCGCCTAAAGTATGTAAAAGTTAAGAATACAAGTTTTATACTATACATTCTTGCACCATTTTCATGTGAATGCGATGCAATTTTAGCCATACAAACTGTGTCCTGGCACTGGTGCCTGCGCATGCAATGGAAGGGCACTCTAGCTGATTTCTCAATCAGCTGGTGTGACGTCACCATAGTGCATGCGCACATCTTAGGAAGCATTTTTTTGACGGAAGATACCATTAGGGGCACAATTGAAAGCTATGCAAACACCGTAGTTGTCAGATTGTGCCCCGCTGTTACGGGGCAGGTTTACAGTGTGCTCAAGGTCAGGTTTTTTCTGTGTTGCAGGGCAGGTTTGGTGTGTTGAACGGCAGGTTTTGCCTGTGTCTAAGGGCGGGTTGCATCATAGACAAAACTCGCCCTTCAACACAGCCACAACCCGCCATGCAAAAGCGAGGCACAATCTGACAACTACGGTGTCCCTCAGCTCTTTGCATAGCTTTCAATTGTGGCCGTCAAATGGTATCTCCTGTTGAAAAATGCCTCCTACGGTGTGCGCATGCGCTATGGTGACGTTACGCCCAGCTGATTGGGAAATCAGCTGGAGTACCCTTCTTTTCTGCGCATGCGAGGGCACTTTTCGATAGAACACCGGGTTTGCTCCTCTATCCTCTATCTGCTCCCGGACAGAGCTTACTCCATTGGATTCATTCCCACTTTGGGTTGATCCTTGATATACTCACTCTGCCTGGGTTTGCTGTGTTTCATTTGCACTTCAATTTATATGCAAGTATATCCATCATGCAGATTCATGACATACTAATTATGCAATTATATATATATTCCGATAACTCATGTTTATGACTTGTTTTTTCTACAGACACAAAAGGACTATGGCTGTCTCCTGATGAAGTGGATGCTGCTCCACGAAATGCGTAGAGACTAGAGTCCTCAAGTGATTTTTTTTATTGTTCTTCCAACATTGTATATACTATATGTCATTTTCAGTAATGTGCATACTGTGTATGTTTTTATGACACATGTAGTGTCTCTTTTGCTTGATTTTAAAACTTTATATGGAATAAATTGTATATTTTTTTCATTACACGGATATTTATCTTATTTGGCACAACTCTCCAAAGTCCCATGAGCGAACATTTGTTCTCTTTGATTCATATATGTTTTAGGGGCTGAGTTCCGCCACTGTCTTTGCACTAGTGACCTATTTTCTTCTTTAAATGGCTTTTTTTGTTATAAGCTCAGTGTGTTACCCTAGTCAAAAAAGATTTTGATATAATAGGTAAGGGACAGAGTACCTGTCAAGTTTTTACTGGTGATTGTGGACACAATAGTGATATTTCCTCTCACCTTCTGTCCTAGTCCTCACAAGGATAGGAAGTAAAGTAAAGGGAAATCATGATGAATACATATATTTTTGTGGTCAGTAAAGCATGTGATCACACTTCTATTTTTTGCCTTTTCCAGAGTGACTATGGGCACTTAACAGTTACAGAACTAAGGACTTGTGCATGGGTAATTGTACTGTCCACTAAGGTTGTCTGCCAGCAAAATTTGACCATCGACAGCTCAGTCAGTGCTGTGCAAAATAACATCATTTTAAAATGAAGGTAGTAATAATGATAATAATGCTATTCCATCATTTTCACTTTAATTGTTTTCAACCACTCTCATGGCAGACAGAAGACCTTAGTATACACCCAGAGAATCACTAATTACCTGATCTACAGTAATTAAAATTAATGCTAATGCACTTTGTAGTTGCAGGGAATTAATCCAGTATTGTTATGAAATCCCACCTGTTACAGAATCTAAATAGGCAAGGTGCAAATATTTAGATGATTATCAATGGAGGAATACTTCAGAACTCACATTTTACATTTGTAATTTTATTACATTTTTTAACCTCAGTTATCTAAAGTTTTTGCGGTACGTGTAGTGCTTATAAATATTCGGATTGTTTTAATGCCAGCCCAGCATATCATTTAGTGAACCTGGATAGTAATCGCTGAGGCTCTGAACTTGGCATGATTATTGGAATTCAAAATTTTTTAAACCCCTACACTGCCTACTAAGCAAAAAAAGATAGGGAACTACTACTCAGACTTGTTATTTTAACAGTATAGCGAATCCAAAAAGTGTACAAGTAGACAGTAGATACGGCGCTCCTAGGAAAGGAATCACTTAGTCCATTGGAACCTTCATCTGTGTCTTTAGACCATCAGTAGGGTAGAGGAAGGGATGAGGTAACTGGATGGATGGATGAGAGCGTAATCAATGGATGGATGGCTGAGCAGGAGAAGGGACCGAGACTGTAACCTCTGCAGCTTTAGCAGAATATCTGGGTAGGGTTACCTCAATGCAGAAGAAATGGAACAGCAGGGTACTGAGGTCAGTAACAAATAAAAAGTCACTTTATTAAAATATTAAGTACACTCATGGGTGTTCGTAGCATAGGGCAAGGGGGGGCAATTGACCCCCTGGAATCGAGAAGGTGTTGAAAAGTGAAGACACCCCTCCGCAACTAAAGCAGTGACAGCGCCGCGGTGACAGGCAGGTTAGAACAGGGAAAGAGAGGTGAGCTGCTGGCCATGGCGTTGCAAGGGGGGCAAGGGGGGGCGGGGGTGGTCTGGTGCGGGGTGACACCACTGCACCTGACCAACCATCCCCTTCTCTCGCGGCCGCGGGCTGTCAGAGCAGTCCCGGGCCAGATGTCACACAGGCACAGGGAGCAGAGTGAAGCCTCCTCCCCCTCCAGTGTTTATGTGTACACAGGGGGAGGGAACCTGCTGCGCTGATCTGAGGTACTGAATCGGGTGGGGGGAGGTGGGTCCGTCTGTGCTGAAGGGGGGGTTTGTGCTGAATGGGGGGTCCATCTTTGCTGAAGGGGGGTCTGTGCTGAAGGGGGGTCCATCTGTGCTGAAGGGGGGTCCATCTGTGCTGAAGGGGGGTCCATCTGTGCTGAATGGGGGGTCTGTGCTGAAGGGGGATCTGTGCTGAATGGGGGGTCCATCTGTGCTGAAGGGGGGGTCCATCTGTGCTGAAGGGGGGTCTGTGCTGAAGGGGGTCCATCTGTGCTGAAAGGGGGTCTATCTGTGCTGAAGGGGGGTCCATCTGTGCTGAAGGGGGGTCTGTGCTGAATGGTAGGGTCTGTGCTGAATGGGGGTCTGTGCTGAATAGGGGGGGCCGTCTGTGCTGAAGGGTGGTCCATCTGTGCTGAAGGGGGGTCCATCTGTGCTGAAGGGGGGGTCTGTGCTGAAGTAGGGGATCCATCTGTGCTGAAGGGGGGTCCATCTGTGTTGAATGGGGGGTCTGTGCTGAATGGGGGGTCTGTGCTGAATGGGGGGTCCGTCTGTGCTGAAGGGGGGTCCATCTGTGCTGAAGGGGGGTCTGTGCTGAAGGGGGTCCATCTGTGCTGAAGGGGGGGTATGTGCTGAAGGGGGGGGTCCATCTGTGCTGAAGGGGGGTCTGTGCTGAAGGGGGGGTCTGTGCTGAAGGGGGTCTATCTGTGCTGAAGGGGGTCTATCTGTGCTGAAGGGGGGTTCATCTGTGCTGAAGGGGGGTCTGTGCTAAATGAGGGTCAGTGCTGAATGGGGGGTCCGTCTGTGCTGAAGGGGGGTCTATCTGTGCTGAAGGGGGGTCTGTGCTGAAGGGGGGTCCATCTGTGCTGAAGGGTGGTCTGTGCTGAATAGGGGGGGTCTGTGCTGAATGGGGGGGTCTGTGCTGAATGGGGGGGTCCGTCTGTGCTGAAGGGGAGTCCATCTGTGCTGAAGGGGGGTCCATCTGTGCTGAAGGGGAGGTATGTGCTGAAGGGGGGGTCCATCTGTGCTGAAGGGGGGTCTGTGCTGAATGGGGGGGTCCGTCTGTGCTGAAGGGTGGGTCCATCTGTGCTGAAGAGGGGGTCTGTGCTGAAGGAGGGGTCCATCTGTGCTGAAGGGGGGGTCTGTACATTCACCAGGCTATATTTATATGGGCATGGAGTAAAGCTGAATTATCTCAAGAGCTATTTCACACTGCCAGCTGGCCGGGTTATCGGTAAAGCACCGCTACCATCGTTTTAGCTGCAATATTCGGCCGCTTTTAACCCTCAGCTAGCGGTCGAAGAAAGGGTTAAATGCGACTGTGTATCGCCGCTGCCGAAGCACCACCCAAATGATAAAATCTCTGCGGACGCCCATGAGTACACTTACATTGAAGTTCGCATGAATCAGCATTTATCTGGAACACCTGAGACCAAGCAGCTGTGATTAGTGTGAGGCTGTAGGCGTCACTGAGCAAACACAAACCAAGGATGACAGGGATCCAGCCTGCTCAAGGTATGGATAGAAGCAGGTGCTGTATGAAATAAACATGTCTGAAAAATAAATATATGCAATTATGTAAAAAAAGAAAAAAAGAGAAAAAATTGCACAACTGATATCAATTTTTAGTCCAATGAGAATAAATGGTATGTAGCAAAAAGTACATGATAACAGATGCTGGGATTATTTTCCAAAACTGAAAAATGTATGAGAATAGAGAGGGAACCGGGTGCTCATTACAAGATAGAACATTTCAAGTTTCTCATTAAGACCTCCTGGCGCCTGAAAACGTATTTCCATTAAAATCAATGAATGCTTTCACACTGGGGCAGTGTGCTGAAAAAACGTCCCTCTCCATTGAAATGAATTGAAAGCGCCTGAAAAGCGCTTCAAAAGCGCTCAGTGTTTTACTGGCAGTTTTTCAAGCGCCTCGGTGTGAAAGTGGCCTTAGGCTTACCTGTATATGCAAGAAATATCTCCTTAACCTACACAGTTAAGGAGATATTTGCTGAAAACACTGCACCGATGTCTACAGCGCATGCCCGCCGTAGACAACAGCGCAGGCGCACTAGCGGGCCGGCTGCATGAAAGGGATCATGCCGGTTTTCTGAATGGGAGCATGCCGGCCCCGTGCGCATGTGTGTGACGTCATCGCCGCTCCGGCCAATCACAGCACTGGAGCGGCGATACCAGGAAGAAGCGCCGAGGGAACATGGCGGCGGAGGAGAACGAGGAGGACTTTGGGGGCTTTGATTTCAGGTAAGTGCCACATAATGAGCTAGTATGCTATGCATACTAGCTCATTATGCCTTTCTCTTGCAGGGGTTTGATTTTCAGGAAATGTTTTAGAGGGTTTACTTCCTCTTTAAGATGATAAATTCAAAAAGTCACAGGGGGGAATTTGTTCCAAAACCCAAACCTGAAGGCCATTGGTAGAGCAATCATCAGAAAAAGAGGGAGCAGTCCCTGGAAATGCATCATGCACACCCCCTCTCCCGACATACACCAGTGATTATGACAGCTGTCATCCTCGCTACTATCTATACCTTGAGCTGGGTGGAGTCCAGGGATGGACTGGCCATCGGGACTACCGGGAGTTTCCCGGTGGGCCGATGGCTCAGTGGGTCGGTTGCAGTGTTGCCAACCGCCCGTAGATTTGCTCCCATTTTTGGGGCTCCCGTAAATGTCCGTTATGGGCAGCGGTGCCCGTAAAAAAGATGGGCGCGAGCCGACCATGTAACTGCGCATGTGCCATTCCAAAGCCGGCCAGGCTCGAGAAAGCTCGTACTCGCTCGGCCAGGTGGCGCATGCGCAGTAACGTAATGGCGCCGTCTGGCGCCATTTTTGAATAGATGCCAGAGTACACTTGTTCTTGGGTAAGACATGGCGGCCGCGTCTCGTGCACTCGCCGTAGGCAGAAGGGCCGAGGAGGAGCAAGGTAAGTGAGGAGGAGAGTGACAATGGGGCAGAGGATGACATTACTGGGGACAGCGGCTGACACTACTGGGTCTGGGGACAGATGAAAAAGGATGATATGGCATTACTGGGGAGTGAAGCCATGGCATGCAGGGGGACAGTGAAGGACACTGATGTGCTGCCCTGTGGAGAGGTGAAAGGGGCACAGCACAGGAGCAGGAAACACTGGTTTGGAGACTGTAATATAATGGTGGACAGAGGAGGAGGCTACTGTGATGAGGGGGTGAGGAGGACACTATCATCATGTCTGAGTGCAGCCTCTGTCCCCCTCCTGTAGTATGTACCATGTCTGCAGTCTCTGACCCTCACCTGTAGTACGTTTTGCAGTCTCTGACCCTCTCCTGTACTATGTCTGCAGTCTCTGACCCTCTCCTGTACTATGTCTGCAGTCTCTGACCCTCTCCTGTACTATGTCTGCAGTCTCTGACCCTTACCTGTAGTACGTTTTGCAGTCTCTGACCCTCTCCTGTACTATGTCTGCAGTCTCTGACACTCGCCTCTAGTACGTTTTGCAGTCTCTGACCCTCTCCTGTACTATGTCTGCAGTCTCTGACCCTTACCTGTAGTACGTTTTGCAGTCTCTGACCCTCTCCTGTACTATGTCTGCAGTCTCCGACGCTCGCCTCTAGTACGTTTTGCAGTCTCTGACCCTCTCCTGTACTATGTCTGCAGGGGTTTACAACCACTTTAACTTGTAAGCAATAAATGTCAGAAATAGGCTTAGGCATGAAAGGAATATTTCACACTTCTCTTCAGGTGTCATATTCCCCCCTTCTTCATTGACAACTACCCCCATATAGACAATTTCAACCTTTACATATTTTTAATTCTCATTCAATTCCTCTGGTCCATAATCACACACAACACACAATCAACTGAACTGATAAAAGTCATATTTGCTTAATCTCATGAGGGTAACAATACAACTGTATTACCTATTGTTTAAAAAAAAAAAAAATGTAATTTTAAAAACAGCTCTTTCGCTGTGCATCAATTGTTGTGCAACTATAAGCTGCTGTACAATGCGATCAATATGTTTTTATAACAATTATATCTTCTTGTAAAAAACAATAAAAAATATTAAAACAGAAAAATCTGTACATTTTGTCTGTAATTTTGCATAATCTAAAAGTTTAGTAACCAGGTATCCAGGATGCATACACACATTCAAAAGATCACATGCACGCATTAAAGAAGAGTGCACCGTGTCTCTTGTGATGTTCTTCCAGGTGGGGGAAGCAAGAGATGTAAGGAGAAATACAGTATCAGCACAAATCATCACTACAGTTCACAAACACTTTAAGAAAACATAAAGTAAAGCAAATTTGCAGTGATTTTTTTTTTTTTTTACCTTCCCTGCGAAGCTTTAATTGCTTCTTGATGTGTTACGCTCACTATAAATAGTTTTTCGGTACTTCTCTGTACATATGGGTGTTAATCAATATCATAGCCAATTTTTGTATTCTCCTTTTTATGTCACAATAAAATATCTCATCCCAAATATCTGTAACATGTTATCCCTCATATTTATTTATTTTTGTCTTGGCAAGACTATCTCAATCCTCTCTCATCTGCAGATGGTGACTTGCACAAGCTTTGTGATCTCCATCCAAGAATATTGTCATGGAGCCAACAAAATAGTTTATAAATCTTGGAAAACCATTTTCTTTAGGTGAATAGAAATGTAAGAAGTATTTAGCATTATTAAATGATTTGCATTACTATATACTTTGTGATGGGTTTTTAAAACATTAATATTTAAGAGCAAATGGATAGTTTGCAAAAAATAGCACATTTCTTAAAACTAGACTTTAGGGCATACACCACAAGACACAGATAAAATATAAACAATATATATATATATATATATATATACATACACACAGTATATATATACACTATATTGCCAAAAGTATCGGGATGTCTGCCTTTACACACGCTGGCATCCCAGTCTTACTCTGTAGGGTTCAATATTGAGTTGGCCCACCCTTTGCAGCTACAACAGCTTCAAATCTTCTGGGAAGGCTGTCCACAAGGTTTAGGAGTGTGTCTATGGGAATGTTTGACCATTCTTCCAGAAGCGCATGTAGCAATACCCTGTTCAGGGCTGCTGATTCGTTTTGGGCTTTGCACGTTACCTCTTCAGCTGTGTTGTCTGGGTAGGAAAGTCTGTAGTAATGCAATGTCCACACCAATGTAAAACCTCAAACAGTTAGCCTTTATTATTCATATGCGGTAAACGTTGAAACAGGGCTGGTGTAAGGATTTTTGACACCTTAGGCAAAAATGAATTTTGCCGCCCCCCTTGGATATGTACACAGATAATCAAGGCACTGTTGATCAGTGCAGGCCCATCAGTGCCACCTATTAGTGCCGCCTATCATTGACCATGGGCACTGAGTGCCACCTATAAGTCTCCATCAGTGCCACTTATCAGTGCAGCCTCATCAATGCAGCCTATTAGTGCTGCCTTATCAGTGCCACCTTTTGGTGCCCATCAGTGTTGCTTCATCAGTGCCCATTAGTGGGAAATTCCTCATAATGGGCACAGCAGGGGTGTACAGACCTGAGAACTCAGCGCAGAAATGGTGGGAACCCCTCATAATGGGCGCAGTGGGTGTACAATCCCCGGGAACTCAGCACAGGGATGGTGGGAACCCCTCATAATGGCACAGCAGGTGTACAGACCTGGGAACTCCTAATAATGAGCGCAGCGGGTGTACAGAGCCGGGAACTCAGCACAGGGATGGTGGGAAACCCTCATAATGGGCGCAGTGGGTGTACAAACCCCAGGAACTCAGCACAGGGATGGTGGGAACCCCTTTTAATGGCACAGCAGGTGTACAGACCAGGGGAACTCAGCACAGGGATGGTGGGAACCCCCTATAATGGCACAGCAGGTGTACAGACCCGGGAACTCAGGACAGGGATGTTGGGAACCCCTCATAATGGCACAGCAGGTGTACAGACCAGGGGAACTCAGCACAGGGATGGTGGGAACCCCTTATAATGGCACAACAGGTGTACAGACCCGGGAACTCAGGACAGGGATGTTGGGAACCCCTCATAATGGCACAGCAGGTGTACAGACCAGGGGAACTCAGCACAGGGATGGTGGGAACTCCTCATAATGGGCACAGCAGGTGTTCAGACCTCTGGACAGGGAGGGCAGCATTTACTAGAACTGATTGGCTGTATTTTCTTCCTGCAGCCGCTGACTGCTGATGGAAGGGAGATGAGGGGAAGACCCCTTTTAGATGCTACAAGTGGAGGAAAATACAGGCCAGTTCTAGTAAATGCTGCACTAGTATCAGCAGTAACTAGAATACATAGGGACTAGTGGGCAGCAGCCTGACCTGTGGGCAGCGTTTTCTATGGGTGGTCACCAGCGGAAGAAAGAAACATAAAGAGAGCAGATACACTGACCACCCTGCACAGCACTGATCAGTGATACCAGCTCCAGCAACAGCATGTATACCAGGACCGAGCACTCACCTACATCCTCTGCTTCCAATCTGCTGCACTGTGACCTGTGCAATGTGAGGGGGGGGGGGGGGGGGCATTCCAGGAAGCTCGGGGGTTATCAGGAGGAAGAGCTGAGTTGAACTCTGGTGGGTGTCATACTGAAGGAACTTTTTACTGTCCTATGATGGGGGCGGGCTGAGTGAGTACAGAGTGCAGTTTGCAGAGCAGTCAGAGGTGTGTAATAGGCGGCATTTTCAAACACCAGTCATTGTATTTTCCTCCTCTAATGTCTCCCTATACACAGGATGTGCGGCTCCCCAGCTAGGACTTTATCAGTGTGTGTGTCAGTGCCCAGAAGGAGTGTCGGGAGCTGGTGAAGACACTTCCAGGCTGCTGTGTGTATTGTTGGTAGGAGAGGAGCGCAGTTCACTCCCATACAGTGCAGAGCGGCTCCACCAAAAATCTTCTGCTATCCCCAGTGACTAAGGCACGCCGTCTCCGCACTCCTCCCCCCCTCCTTGTGTTTGTCAGTCCTCTCAGACTGACACCCGGCCTACACACAAGGGCAAGGCTGTGTCATCTCCACACCAGAAAGCTGTGTACACAGCAGCCGTAGTTGTGCCCTTGGTGACAGTGCGCCCTAGGCGGCTGCCTAGTCCGCCTAGTGGTAGCACCAGCCCTGGTTGAGAAGTAGAAGGTATAGAAGAGCAGGGGAAGATTCAGGCACTCGCCACTAAAAGTTGACAAAGGTAGAAGTTCAAAGTGACTCACCACTCTCAATGTTAGAGTGGATCTTGGTCACCCGGATAGTCCCCTCTCACATGGCCTAGCAGCCGGGATGACACACAGATCAGCAAGAGGGCAGTCTCTGCCACAGACTGCCCAAGATGAGTTGGGTCTCTGCCACAGACCTGTTTTAAGTGTACAAAGTCTCTGCCACAGACCTGTGTTAAAGAAATCAATTGGATAGTCCAGGAACCCTCTGCCACAGGATTTCAAAGTCCCAAACTTCCAGCCGTACAGTTTTAAGAACCTTTAAGCCGATCCGGCGAACTGTAGGACTTGTAGCATAATGGATCCCTCCTTACTGAAGTAGCCAGGCCTCTCCCGGGACAGCAGTATTGTGCCGGTCTCCTCCGGGGCAGATCCTCCGATGGACTTCTTCACTAAGATTCTTCCTCCCCATTTGAATGGAAAGCTTGTGATCCCTTCTCTGGATATAGGCCCCAGCCAGATTAGCTGGGCCTACTAAGTAGCGATGCAGCCTCGGGCCAACGTGGCCCCGAGACCAGGACCACATACACACCTCGCGCCCAGAGGGCTGCGGGGCGGGCGCGAAAGAACCCCAATCAATGGTGTCTGCCCCTTAAGTATCCCCTCCCAGCAGGCACAGCGGGTTCACCACTCCCACCGTACCACTGCCGAGAAGGGCCACTCAATGTACCATGATCTGCCCATGTTCCAACAGGTGCCTGAGGTGGTAACGCCACCTACAGGCATAAAGGAAAATCACTACCAGGCAAACCATAACTGAGACAGAGGCGAATTTAAATGTAATTATCAACCATCTGAACCCAACTACTGGCTCAGACATCCCTCTAAATTTGGGATGGGCGCTACACACGTTTGTGAGGTCAGGCACTGATGTGGATGAGAAGGCCTGGCTCACAGTCTCCGGTCTAATTCATCCAAAAGGTGTTCTATTGGGTTGAGGTCAGGACTCTGTGCAGGCCAGTCAAGGTTCTCCACCCAAAAATAGCTCACCCATGTCTTTATAGACCTTGCTTTGTGCACTGGTCTAAATGATTTGGTGGAGGGGGGATTATGGTGTGGGGTTGTTTTTCAGTGGTTGGGCTTGGCCTTTTAGTTCCACTGAAGGGAACTCTTAAGGGGTCAGCATACCAAGACATTTTACACAATTTCATGCTCCCAACTTTGTGGGAATAAATTGGGGATGGCCCCTTCCTGTTCCAACATGACTGCACACCAGTGCACAAAGAACAGTCCATAAAGACATGCATGAGCGAATTTGGGGTGGAGGAACTTGACAGTTGGAGGAACTTAAACCAGATAGAACACCTTTGGGATGAATTAGAGTGGAGACTGTGAGCCAGGCCTTCTCATCCACTTCAGTGCCTGCCCTCAGAAATGCGCTTCTTGAAGGATGGTCAAACATTCCCATAGACACGCTCCTAAGCCTTGTGTACAGCCTTCCCAGAAGAGTTGAAGCTGTTATAGCTGCAAAGGGTGGGCTGTCTGCTGAAAACGGGTCCCAAGAGTGCAGAACTAACTGCACTCCTGTGATCCATAGGAGGAGTACAGCCAAACGAGCTCTGGCTGTACTTCTCCTTTAAAGCAGCCCTCCCCACTGATGAATATCCAGAGATATTCAGAATGGATTTCGGCTTGGTTTCAATCCACCTTGGCATTTTAGGTGTCCTCGTCCATCAAGGTTTGTATTAGCTCCTCCAGTTACATTACCATAATATAAAATGAATGCAAAGGTCAACATTGAGGGTGGCACCCTGTTCTCAAAGGTGCAGTAGGTTTTCGGTTATAGAAAACAAGAAGAGGGATATCACCAATGGAGTCAATGAGTGAAGTAAGGATCAGCTGGGCAGTTCAACTCTCCAGCTTTTGTCAAAACCTTTTTTTTTTTAGGTGGGTTAACCTTTAAAATGTACCTAAAGCTATAATTTAGTTTTTGCTTTGGATAGAGTGGTGGTGAGTTTGAACCTCTGTCAGGTTTTTATTGCTGTAAGTGCCCCAATTAGGGAGACTTACTTTGTCCTAATGACCACAGTCACCAAGGCTGAAAGTGAAGGCAAATTCAAAAAGTTGTCACCAGAACAGAACTAGAGGAGAAATGTTCCACTTGTTCCTGTGACAGCTGTCTATTTCCCTAAATTTGGAGAGATCTCCTCTCTTTTCCTGTTGTGTCTGCTGCATAGGTAGTGAAGGGACCTCTCACCAAAGGGACAAAAAACTCTGACATTTTTTTTTAAAGCAGCAGCAGAGGCAGTGAAAAAAAAATCATCCTCCTGCAAGTCAATGGCAAAATGTGCTAGTGTGCACTGCATGAAAGACTTACCTTAAAACGAATCCCTCCAGTGGCACGCTGTCACCCCTGAGGTTCGGAGGCTCTGGCCATTTGACTGGCCGAGCCGCAATGATGTCACTCTCATGCAACTGCATGGAAGCCATGATCGCGGCACAGCACTCTGCATGGATGGCATACTAGGTATGACATCCATTCAGAGCCCAGTGAACATGCGTCGTGACGTCACCCGCTGCAGAAATAGTGAATACCTCCTAAACGGATCACGATTAGGAGATATTCCTTGTACCCACAGGTAAGTTTTATTATAAGCTTACCTGTAGGTACAAGTCACCAAGTGGTGTTTACCATTGCTTTAACCATCCCCTAATAAAAAAAAAAATGAAAATGAAGAAAAAAAATTGGCTTTGTATATTTTTAAAGTTAAACTCGGTGGACTTCTGTTCTGTGATAACCACTCCAGAGTTTTGCAGAAAATATAGAGAATTGTGTGTCTTAATTTTCCTCTACAAGTCATACACATCATAAAATGCAAAAAACGTACTCAATCTTTAACAAATTAACATTACGCCTAGTGAGGAAAAAAATAAACAACATGTAAAATTCCCCTAGGAGACAACAATTCATTAATGAACTTTAGATCCTTTTACGCGTTTGTTTGTTCCATAACAATGGACGATAATTAAGTTAAAACTATGATTATTTTGAAATTGTACTTTCTTGGAACTAAGATCAATAATTTCAAGGGACACAGATGGTCTCATTAATTACTCTGCCAGTTGCAATTAGGGTTTTATATAAATGTTTAGCCACAAATAAAATACATTTGTGCTTGTGTCCATGTTCTCCCTTGCCCACCAGAGGAGTTTTTTATTCTAAATAAGCAATAAACAAAGGATTGCAATGTACCATGTCTGTGTTTGTGGGAAAACATAATTGTCGCATTGCATTTTTATTATTGTTTGTATTTTGTTAGTTAGGTATTGCTAATCAGAAGCTGAAATCCTTCAAAAACAAGTGGACTATGGTCCCTTTTAGTCATAAGAAATCATTTAAGTTCATTTATTGTTACATTTTTGTTTACAAATTTGACAAGTTTTGTTCTTTGGCTTGGCCATGGACACTGGAATGTACACTTGACCACACGCTAAATTCCAGAAACAATTCCTTTTGGTATCCATTATGACCATTTCTTGATTATGCGGGTTGTCTTCTTAGTATAAGAAGAATGGGAAGTTCCCCCAATGCGTTTTTTTTTTGCAGCAAAATTCCAAAAATAATATACAATAATGCATGTTAAAAATGTATTATGTATAACATTAAATACAGTCCTAACAGGTTTATACTCCAGTAAAAGCATGTATATAAAAACCACACAGAATTATAGACACAACATTGCCATACAGTTTTACATTTCGCATGCATCTGTATAAATGACTGACGCGTTTCGATCCCAACGGATCTCTTCAGAGGATGGGTGGTTGGCTGTGGGAAATATATGTATTAAATTTCCATTCTCTACATGGGTGTAAGCCCAATAGTAAAAAATTGCCAATGGTTAAGCGTTGGACCACAATCACCAATCCACTCACCAATCCACTCCCCCGTTGGAAACTGAATACTGTCTCAGTGCAGAAAACTGCTTGGAGACATTAACATGTCTCCCAATACAACACTGATTGGCTATATAAACAATGGTTAAGCGTTGGACCACAATCACCAATTTTTAGCTCCAGTTCATATACACCAGATATCCTTAATATACCATTTACCTAATACTGATCATAAACACATGCATTTTTTGTACACACTGTGGTGCTATGCAATTTGCACTTGCATGCACTAAATATAGTTTTCCTCCATGGGCCATCCCATCAGTGCATTTCTGGGTTTTTTGCTGCCTCCTTGGCCCACGTCGCCCTTGGTGTGGGCCACACATGCGTATGCGTTCTCCCGACAAGGGGGGAGCCTTGTGCTTCCATCATGCTCATGGGGCGGCGGACTTTTGCTCCGCCTGCCCTTTTTGGGTGTTCCTTCCTATTTGGCGGCGTCCCTGATCCCCTCTGGATGTCCTTGCCATCCACGCGTGCGTGGGAAACCATGCGCGCGTGTGATGTCAGGACGTCACGCTTTTGCAGCGGAGGAGACGGTAGCTGTCGGAGACCTTGAGTCTTTCCGGAACGCCGAGGGAGCCACTCAGGGAGGACCGCCCATTGCGGTGGGGATATCCCTGGAGGATGTTGCATGGACTAAGGCGGGGCGCCTGCTGATTACACCAGGGCCACCCTAATTAAGGGCAGTACTAATATAACCTGAGAGCTGTGTGGCTCACACTTTGATCCCCAGCTCCTCCATGTGGACGACTAGACTCAGCCTGGTAATTGTAAGTACACCAGCCTCATATAGGCTGGCTGCCAAATTCCTTCCAGACCCATTCAAGCACCATGCACCAGGTCTGATTAGCATTACTTTTTGATTAACTTACAACTAATTACAGCTTTATCCGTGGTGTTGGTCGGTCTCCTTGGCACATTCAATGAGCCTGGGACCCTCCAAGATCAATGGAACCCACTTATTTCTTCACACAACACTGTGGCTTGCACTTGTTGTGTAACAATACATATCCAGTACATTTGATCCTAATGACCTTCATCACATCTTTGTTTAATCTCACCATCACTTTCACTATTGACATCCCACTCATACACACATTCATTCTACACACAATCATTCCAATCCATTTCACTTCTCACACGCATCACACTATACCACTTTTTAACACACATCACACATCACACCACCATTATTATTTCTCATACTTCTCACATTTCATTTCACCTTTTTCACTTTTATTTTTGTGACATTAGTTTTTGTCCTCCACTACCTTATTCATAGTGCACATCACCCTCATTATTTTTCCCACAACCTTTATATTCCATGGATTATGTTTAGAATATGGCAAACATACCCTATTAGCTACATACCACTACAGAAGTACATTGATATATACAAATATATACTGAAGGATATACCACTGCTGACCTCTAGTCTGTCCACTTAATACTCAGCAACCACATAGTGTACATGGATGCAGCACAGATGCATCCTACATTGATGCCCTTGGTGTTTCTTTACAGGTGCCGGCTGTCCGTCCGTGCGTGTCCCCTCTCGGGTCTCTCCCCCTCCAATATGACTCCTTGTAGGTCGCACGCACCTGGTGGCGCCCTACTTTTGGGTGTCGGGTGTCCGGGAGGCTGCTGATTCCCCTTGAGATGCTAGTGATGGAACTCCGGTTAGAAACATTGGTTCTAACACACAGTTGACTGGTAATCATACACCCTATATATATATTTTTTACTATTGGGCTTACACCCATGTAGAGAATTTAATACATATATTTCCCACAGCCAACCACCCATCCTCTGAAGAGATCCGTTGGGATCGAAACGCGTCAGTCATTTATCCAGATGCATGCGAAATGTAAAACTGTATGGCAATGTTGTGTCTATAATTCTGTGTGGTTTTTATATACATGCTTTTACTGGAGTATAAACCTGTTAGGACTGTATTTAATGTTATACATAATAAATTTTTAACATGCATTATTGTATATTATTTTTGGAATTTTGCTGCAAAAAAACCCCATTGGGGGAACTTCCCATTCTTCTTGTCATTTTCGGGGTGCACAGTGTCTTTCACTCCCAGTATACGTGTCCTTCCCATTCTTTTGTCTTCTAAGTATATACCTATTGATATTTGAAGTTCTAGCCAATCATTTACTATGAAACTGCAAATGCTGGAAAATGTTGAATGAAAAAAGATTACATCTTTATCACCTCTACTAGTGCACACAATAAACAAACAATCTGCGTTAAATTGAGTAAAAAAAATAATAAAGACCACTATGCGGCGGCTCTTACTCTGCATGGCAAGGTAATAAAGACCACTGTGCGGCTCTAACTCTGCATGGCAAGGGTAGTGGGTAGTTAAGCTGGAGCAGATCACGTATGCTGGTGACCTTGCTGGACTCTCTGCAATATATGATCAGCAAAACTCCCTATCAAGTCGTTATGGGCTGGTGACAACAAAGAAGGGATCATGCACGGGAAGGAGTGCCCTAACATCATTAGAGCAGCCTGAGAATAAAGTTGTCACCCTATATCAGACATAAATAATTGGAAACTGGCAGGATCAATCAGTTGTTGCGCTTACCAATAACACAGGTGGTCAGACACTATAGCTGGCTTCTGTGTTCTTCACCTATAGCAGCCCCATTTCCCATAGGACAAGGAGGCCTACTGGTAATCAGTTGCCCCCAGGGCTTATACACATTGCTATAGTGCCTGGCCACCACACCAGGGCTAGCGTGAACTGAGCAAAGCAAACAGGTACTTGCAATGCAAAAAATCTGAGGAAAACGCTTGGACAGCCGCACTCCAAAAAAGGTTATTTTATTTAAAACAAAAGCACAAACATCATGCCACAGCAAAAAAACAGCAAGTATGAGCTGACGTTTCGCACTGCGATTCAGTGCTTAATCATAGCTGCTGATATCACCGCCTGTGGAAGGGAATTCCACATCCTTGACGCTCTTACAGTAAAGAACCCACTACGTAGTTTAAGGTTAAACCTAATTTTAATAAATGACCACGTGTCTTGTTAAACTCCCTTCCATGAAAAACTTTTATCCCTATTGTGGGGTCGCCAGTACGGTATTCAGTGCTAACATCCTCCAGACCCTTTATTAGCTTTGTTGCCCTTCTTTGTACTCGCTCCATTTCCAGTACATCCTTCCTGAGGACTGGTGTTCAGAACTGGACAGCATACTCTAGGTGCGGCCGGACCAGAGTCTTGTAGAGCAGAAGAATTATCGCTTTATCTCTGGCGTTGATCCCCTTTTTAATGCATGCCAATATTCTGTTTGCTTTGTTAGCAGCAGCTTGCTGAGCCTATCACCTACTAGGACCCCCAGGTCCTTTTCCATCCTAGATTCCCCAAGAGGTTCTCCCCCCAGTGTATAGATTGCATTCATATTTTTGCCACCCAAATGCATTATTTTACATTTTTCTACATTAAACCTAATTTGCCATGTAGTTGCCCACCCCATTATTTTGTTCAGATCTTCTTCTTGCACAGTTTCCACATCCTGCCAACAATAAATAATAATAGAAGGCATGTTTAGACTTTTCACATGTCTGAATGTGAGGTGAGTGCATATATAATGCTGAGTAGTGATGAGCCGAACACCCCCGGGTTCGGTTCGCACCAGAACCCGCGAACGGACCGAAAGTTCGAACGAACATTAGAACCCTATTAAATACAATGGATGCGAACGTTCGAATTCTAAAGTGCTAATTATAACAACTATTATGCATGTTATTGTCCTAAAAAGGGTTTGGGAACCCGGGTTCTGCACCAGGGGACATGTATCAATGCAAAAAGAAGTTTTAAAAACGGTCGTTTTTCGGGAGCAGTCATTTTAATGATGCATAAAGTGAAAAAAAAAAAGTCAAATATTCCTTTAAATATCGTACCTGGGGGGTGTCTAAAGTATGCCTGTGAAGTGCCACGTGTTTCCCGTGTTTAGAACTGTCCCTGCACAAAATGACACTTCTAAAGGAAAAAAAAGCCATTTAAAACTGCTTGCGGCTTTAATGTAATGTCTGGTCCCGGTAATATGGATGAAATTCTTTAAGAAAAATGGCATAGCTACCCCATGACCCCCCCCCTACCCCAGCCCATTACCAGCCCCTTTGGGTCTTGTATGGATATTAAGGGGAACCCCGCACATAAAATAAAAAAGGCCCTATATACTCTGAACAGCCCTATACAGGCGGTGCATACAAGACAGGGACTGTAGGTTTGTTCTTATGTAGAATGTGTTTGTAATTTTGAACAGGTACATTGTTGAAGTGTAGCTCCAGCCCAAAAATCTATTTTTAAACTTTTTGGGAAACATAGGTAAGGGTTATCACCCCTGTAACATTTGTTTTGCTGTCTGTGCCCCTGTTCAGAACATTTCACCTCACTTTCCGTCCCAATGACAACTGTTTTTGAAATGTGGTGTTTTTCTTGAAACAAGGATTGCTGATAAAGCATCAGTACAGAGGAGACACCTTTCTCCCATATTTATTCTTACAGGAGAGAATTTTCCTTCCTAGTGGTAGATTTCCTCTCACTTCCTGTTGTCTTCTTGCGTTTGCAAGTAGGAGTCGTTTGTAAGTTGGATGTTTGAAAGTAGGGACCTGCCGTATATACTCTGCAGAAATAGGCCCCTTAGTTGTTGGTGTTGGCACAACACTGTAAGCACTCACAGTTACTCTTGGTTGGTGCTGGAATGCCCTGCTGTCAACTATTATATCAGGAATTTTAATTACATATAATTGTTGAACAGTGGTAGTAAAAATTGGGCCTTTGATGGTGGTGCTGGTGCCACAACACTGTAAGCCCTGACAGTTACTCTTGGTGGGTGCAGCAATGGGCCCTGCTGTGAATTATTAGATCAAGAATTGTAATTACATGCCCCTGTTGAACAGGGGCTGAAAAATTGGGCCTTAGGCACTGGTGGCACAACACTGCAACCCCTCACAGATACTGTACTTGGAGCACAGCAATGAGCCCTGTTGCAAAGTATTGCTTCAAAAATTGTAATGACACGCCCCTGTTAAACAGGGGCTGAAAAATTGGGCCTTAGGCACTGGTGGCACAACACTGCAACTCCTCACAGATACTGTACTTGGAGCACACCAATGAGCCCTGTTGCAAAGTATTGCTTCAAAAATTGTAATGACACGCCCCTGTTAAACAGGGGCTGAAAAATTGGGCCTTAGGCACTGGTGGCACAACACTGCAACTCCTCACAGATACTGTACTTGGAGCACAGCAATGAGCCCTGTTGCAAAGTATTGCTTCAAAAATTGTAATTACACGCCCCTGTTAAACAGGGGCTGAAAAATTGGGCGTTAGGCACTGGTGGCACAACACTGCAACTCCTCACAGATACTGTACTTGGAGCACAGCAATGAGCCCTGTTGCAAAGTATTGCTTCAAAAATTGTAATTACACGCCCCTGTTAAACAGGGGCTGAAAAATTGGGCGTTAGGCACTGGTGGCGGCACCCATAAACAAAAATGATCTTACAAGCTATCATCATCAATCGTATCATTGAGGACTCGGAGGAGGAGGATAGCCAGTCAACATAACAGCACAGGCACTCAGCATCAGCATCAGTCTTGAAGGGATGTGACATGTTAAAATCAATTAGTCTGTTATATCAGCATCAGGTGTGTGGTAGCTGGTGGTGATCCAAGACTGGTTCATCTTGATGAAAGTCAGTCGATCAACCGAGTCGGTGGACAGGCGCACCCTGTGATCCGTGACAAATCCTCCAGCAGCACTGAATGTGCGTTCCGAAAGAACGCTGGATGCAGGACAGGCCAGTAGCTCAATTGCATACTGTGCAAGCTCTGGCCAGTGATCCATCCTCAAGACCCAGTAAGCCAGAGGATTTTCGGTGGGGAAGGTGTCCAAGTCTGACCTTGCCCCTAGATATTCCTGCACCATGTTTATCAGACGCTGGCGATGGTTGCTGGAACCGATCATACTTTGGGGCTGCGGACTAAAGAATTGTCTGAACGCATCGGTCAGACGGCCACCTTCCCCACCGCTCCTTCTTTGACTGGCCGAAGCCTCAGCAACTCGTTGTCCAGGACCAGGAGTTTGCAACCTCCCAGTCTCTGGGAACGCGTTGCACAGACCTTTCTGCAAGGCCTCCCGGAGTTGTCTCATCCTCTGCTCCCTCTGCGACGGTAACATAAGGTCCGCAACCTTACCCTTGTACCGTGGATCAAGGAGAGTGGCCAGCCAGTAATGGTCCCTCTCCTTGATCCGAAGAATACGAGGATCCTTCCGCAGACTTTGCAGGATCAGGGAGGCCATGCAGCGTAGGTTTGCTGAGGCATTCGCTCCGGAGTCCTCTGGGTCACTAAGGACGACATGATCCGCAGCCACCTCCTCCCAGCCACGTACAAGTCCACTGGTTTCTTGGGACTGTAAATCATCCCTAAAAGACTGCTGCTGATGATGCTGAGTGCCAGCCTCCACCTCCATGCTGACACAATCCTCCTCCTCCTCCTCCTCCTCCTCCTCCTCCTCCTCTTCCTGTGCGATGGGTGGGACAGAAGGAACACTGTCTGGGTAAAGGGGGCCTTGAGAGGCAAGGAAGTCCTCCTCTTCCTGCCTCTGTTCTGCCTCAAGTGCCCTGTCCATTATTCCACGCAGCGTGTGCTCCAACAGGTGGACAAGAGGTACAGTGTCACTGATGCATGCACTGTCACTGCTCACCATCCTCGTGGCCTCCTCAAATGGTGCCAGGACAGTGCATGCATCCCTGATCATGCCCCACTGGCGTGGAGAAAAAAAACCAAGCTCCCCTGACCCTGTCCTGGTGCCGTAGTCGCACAGGTACTCATTGATGGCCCTCTGCTGCGTGTGCAGCCGCTGCAGCATGGCCAACGTTGAGTTCCACCTGGTGGGCATGTCACATATAAGGCGGTTCTTGGGCAGGTTCAACTCCTTTTGCAGCTCAGCCAGGCGAGCACTGGCATTATAAGATCTGCGGAAATGCACACAGACTTTCCTGGCCTGCCTCAGGACATCCTGTAAGCCCGGGTACCTGCCCAAGAAGCGCTGCACCACCAGGTTAAGGACGTGAGCCACACAGGGCACATGGGTCAGTTGTCCCTGTCGGAGGGCGGAGAGGAGGTTGGTGCCATTGTCGCAAACCACCATTCCTGGCTTAAGCTGGCGTGGCGTCAACCACCTCTCGGCCTGGCCCTGCAGAGCAGACAGGACCTCTGCCCCAGTGTGGCTTCTGTCCCCCAAACACACCAGCGCAAGCACGGCATGGCATCTTTTTGCCTGCGTACTTGCGTAGCCCCGTGAACGGCTACGGAGCACCGCTGGTTCATAGGACAAACCACAGGAAGAGGCCATGGAGGAAGAAGAAGAGGAGGGGGTGGAGGAGAGAGGTGTGTCACAACCAGTAGTAGCATTTTGGAGGCGTGGCGGTGGGACAACCTCCAACACTACTGCACCTTGTCCTGAATCCTTCCCAGCTGCCAAAAGAGTGACCCAATGGGCCGTGAAAGAAAGGTAACGTCCCTGTCCATGCCTGCTGGACCATGAGTCAGCGGTAATATGCACCTTACCGCTGACCGCCCTGTCCAGCGAGGCCAAGACATTGCCTTCCACATGCCGGTAGAGAGCCGGAATAGCCTTCCGTGAGAAAAAGTGGCGTTTGGGAACCTGCCACTGAGGAACTGCACATTGCACAAACTCACGGAAGGGGGCCGAGTCTACCAACTGAAAAGGCAGCAGTTGAAGCGCTAGCAATTTAGCCAAGCTAGCATTCAACCGCTGGGCATGTGGATGGCTGGGAGTGAACTTCTTTCGACGGTCCAGCAGCTGGGGCAGGGAAATTTGCCTGCTAGAATCGGACGTCGGTGTACTGCTAGCAGAGTGGGCGCAAGTACTTGGCTGTGACACACCTAATTCTACACCTTCATTCCTCTCAGTGCATGTTTCAGAGAGGACTGAAGTTATAGTGGGGTTGGAGATCCCAGCTGATGCGGTGCAAGGAGAGGTCCGCTTTGTTCTTTGGTGTGGGTCTTTGAGGTAGGCTTGCCAACGAGCTGCATGGCAGGTCAACATATGTCTGGTCAGGCATGTGGTACCCAAGCGGCTGATGTTTTGGCCACGCGATATACGCTTGAGACATATGTTGCAAACAGCAGCTGTGCGATCTGATGCACTAGCCTCAAAAAAGGCCCACACCAAAGAACTTTTTGAATGACGGGCAGAGGCAGCGCCCTGCACAGGCGGAGCTCTGCGGTGTGATTCCGTCGGTGTACTGCCCTTACGCTGGCCACCAAAGGGCATCCTGCCTCGTTGGAGATGTGCCTCCTCCTCATCCTCCTCCTCCTCCTCTCTCCTATTAGGCACCCACGTGGAGTCAGTGACCTCATCATCCCCTCCCTCCTCATCACTGGAGCCAATCTGGCAGTATGCTGCAGCTGCTGGAACATGACTGCCAGATTGGTGTCCTTCTTGAGCATCCCCTCTGTCTGCTCTCACGCTACTGCCTTCCTCTAGCTGGGTTTCATCATCAGACCCTTCGAAACGCTGGGCATCCTCCTGGAGCATGTACCCAACACTGTGCTGAAACAGTTCGGGGGACTCCTCAGGAGGAGGACATGGTGGGTCTAGGGAAGGAGTGACTGATGATTTGTCTGACATTGATACCAGGGAAGACGACGCTTTGACAGCTGCTTTTCCAGTACCCTGAGCCTGGGTGAGAGAGGATGAGGAGGAGGAGGAGGGCTTGGTCATCCACTCTACCAAGTCTTCGGCATGATGTGGCTCAACATGTCCAGCTGCCGAAAAGAAGGACAAGCGTGTCCCATGGCCATGTGCTGATGACAATGCACCGCGTCCACGACCAGCACTGTTGCCCCCAGACACAGAGCCTGCTTGCCCTCTTTTATTGCCTCCTGACTGTCTGCCTCTCCTTGTTTGCCTTCCAGACATTCTAATAGATGGCCTGCAGGGAGATGGGAAAAAAGCAATAAGGGCTACCTTCAGGTGTCCTTCTCTGTCCCTT
This sequence comes from Rana muscosa, assembly GCA_029206835.1. Classification (NCBI taxonomy): domain Eukaryota; kingdom Metazoa; phylum Chordata; class Amphibia; order Anura; family Ranidae; genus Rana; species Rana muscosa. Next base: position 239,128,842 of record CM055121.1, on the reverse strand, counting down.
GAAACAAGGACTTGCAGAGTGAAATAAACTGACACTCTCCCTACCTACAGTTTTCTGTCCCTAGAATAAATGTTTTTTTTAATCACAATATAGCACAAGGACAATTCAGTCACTGTCCTTCCAGGTCCCTGGAAACAAGGACTTGCAGAGTGAAATAAACTGACACTCTCCCTACCTACAGTTTTCTGTCCCTAGAATAAATGTTTTTTTTAAGCACAATATAGCACAAGGACAATTCACTCACTGTCCTTACAGGTCCCTGGAAACAAGGACTTGCAGAGTGAAAGAAAAAAAACACTCTCCCTACCTACAGTTTTCTGTCCCTAGAAAAAATGTTTTTTTTAATCACAATATAACACAAGGACAATTCACTCACTGTCCTTCCAGGTCCCTGGAAACAAGGACTTGCAGAGTGAAATAAACTGACACTCTCCCTACCTACAGTTTTCTGTCCCTAGAATACATGTTTTTTTTAAGCACAATATAGCACAAGGACAATTCACTCACTGTCCTTACAGGTCCCTGGAAACAAGGACTTGCAGAGTGAAAGAAAAAAAACACTCTCCCTACCTACAGTTTTCTGTCCCTAGAAAAAATGTTTTTTTTAATCACAATATAACACAAGGACAATTCACTCACTGTCCTTCCAGGTCCCTGGAAACAAGGACTTGCAGAGTGAAATAAACTGACACTCTCCCTACCTACAGTTTTCTGTCCCTAGAATAAATGTTTTTTTTAAGCACAATATAGCACAAGGACAATTCACTCACTGTCCTTACAGGTCCCTGGAAACAAGGACTTGCAGAGTGAAAGAAAAAAAACACTCTCCCTACCTACAGTTTTCTGTCCCTAGAATAAATGTTTTTTTTAATCACAATATAGCACAAGGACAATTCAGTCACTGTCCTTCCAGGTCCCTGGAAACAAGGACTTGCAGAGTGAAATAAACTGACACTCTCCCTACCTACAGTTTTCTGTCCCTAGAATAAATGTTTTTTTTAAGCACAATATAGCACAAGGACAATTCACTCACTGTCCTTACAGGTCCCTGGAAACAAGGACTTGCAGAGTGAAAGGAAAAAAACACTCTCCCTACCTACAGTTTTCTGTCCCTAGAAAAAATGTTTTTTTTAATCACAATATAACACAAGGACAATTCACTCACTGTCCTTCCAGGTCCCTGGAAACAAGGACTTGCAGAGTGAAATAAACTGACACTCTCCCTACCTACAGTTTTCTGTCCCTAGAATAAATGTTTTTTTTAATCACAATATAGCACAAGGACAATTCAGTCACTGTCCTTCCAGGTCCCTGGAAACAAGGACTTGCAGAGTGAAATAAACTGACACTCTCCCTACCTACAGTTTTCTGTCCCTAGAATAAATGTTTTTTTTAAGCACAATATAGCACAAGGACAATTCAGTCACTGTCCTTCCAGGTCCCTGGAAACAAGGACTTGCAGAGTGAAATAAACTGACACTCTCCCTACCTACAGTTTTCTGTCCCTAGAATAAATGTTTTTTTTAAGCACAATATAGCACAAGGACAATTCACTCACTGTCCTTACAGGTCCCTGGAAACAAGGACTTGCAGAGTGAAAGAAAAAAAACACTCTCCCTACCTACAGTTTTCTGTCCCTAGAAAAAATGTTTTTTTTAATCACAATATAACACAAGGACAATTCACTCACTGTCCTTCCAGGTCCCTGGAAACAAGGACTTGCAGAGTGAAATAAACTGACACTCTCCCTACCTACAGTTTTCTGTCCCTAGAATAAATGTTTTTTTTAAGCACAATATAGCACAAGGACAATTCACTCACTGTCCTTACAGGTCCCTGGAAACAAGGACTTGCAGAGTGAAAGAAAAAAAACACTCTCCCTACCTACAGTTTTCTGTCCCTAGAATAAATGTTTTTTTTAATCACAATATAGCACAAGGACAATTCAGTCACTGTCCTTCCAGGTCCCTGGAAACAAGGACTTGCAGAGTGAAATAAACTGACACTCTCCCTACCTACAGTTTTCTGTCCCTAGAATAAATGTTTTTTTTAAGCACAATATAGCACAAGGACAATTCACTCACTGTCCTTACAGGTCCCTGGAAACAAGGACTTGCAGAGTGAAAGAAAAAAAACACTCTCCCTACCTACAGTTTTCTGTCCCTAGAAAAAATGTTTTTTTTAATCACAATATAACACAAGGACAATTCACTCACTGTCCTTCCAGGTCCCTGGAAACAAGGACTTGCAGAGTGAAATAAACTGACACTCTCCCTACCTACAGTTTTCTGTCCCTAGAATAAATGTTTTTTTTAATCACAATATAGCACAAGGACAATTCAGTCACTGTCCTTCCAGGTCCCTGGAAACAAGGACTTGCAGAGTGAAATAAACTGACACTCTCCCTACCTACAGTTTTCTGTCCCTAGAATAAATGTTTTTTTTAATCACAATATAGCACAAGGACAATTCACTCACTGTCCTTACAGGTCCCTGGAAACAAGGACTTGCAGAGTGAAATAAACTGACACTCTCCCTACCTACAGTTTTCTGTCCCTAGAATAAATGTTTTTTTTAAGCACAATATAGCACAAGGAGAATTCACTCACTGTCCTTCCAGGTCCCTGGAAACAAGGACTTGCAGAGTGAAAGAAAAAAAACACTCTCCCTACCTACAGTTTTCTGTCCCTAGAAAAAATGTTTTTTTTAATCACAATATAACACAAGGACAATTCACTCACTGTCCTTCCAGGTCCCTGGAAACAAGGACTTGCAGAGTGAAAGAAACTGACACTCTCCCTACCTACAGTTTTCTGTCCCTAGAATAAATGTTTTTTTTAAGCACAATATAGCACAAGGACAATTCACTCACTGTCCTTACAGGTCCCTGGAAACAAGGACTTGCAGAGTGAAAGAAACTGACACTCTCCCTACCTACAGTTTTCTGTCCCTAGAATAAATGTTTTTTTAAGCACAATATAGCACAAGGACAATTCACTCACTGTCCTTCCAGGTCCCTGGAAACAAGGACTTGCAGAGTGAAATAAACTGACACTCTCCCTACCTACAGTTTTCTGTCCCTAGAATAAATGTTTTTTTTAAGCACAATATAGCACAAGGAGAATTCACTCACTGTCCTTCCAGGTCCCTGGAAACAAGGACTTGCAGAGTGAAAGAAAAAAAACACTCTCCCTACCTACAGTTTTCTGTCCCTAGAAAAAATGTTTTTTTTAATCACAATATAACACAAGGACAATTCACTCACTGTCCTTCCAGGTCCCTGGAAACAAGGACTTGCAGAGTGAAATAAACTGACACTCTCCCTACCTACAGTTTTCTGTCCCTAGAATAAATGTTTTTTTTAAGCACAATATAGCACAAGGACAATTCACTCACTGTCCTTACAGGTCCCTGGAAACAAGGACTTGCAGAGTGAAAGAAACTGACACTCTCCCTACCTACAGTTTTCTGTCCCTAGAATAAATGTTTTTTTAAGCACAATATAGCACAAGGACAATTCACTCACTGTCCTTCCAGGTCCCTGGAAACAAGGACTTGCAGAGTGAAAGAAACTGACACTGTCCCTACCTACAGTTTTCTGTCCCTAGAATAAATGTTTTTTTTAAGCACACTATAGCACAAGCACAAAACACACTGACACTCTCCCTACCTATCCTTCTCTTTCCCTAAACTAAAGGAATCCAGGTTAAGCAAGAAAGAAATAACAGTCACTGTCCCTGCCTATGCTGCTCTATCCCTGCTCCGGAACACACTACACTAGGCCGCCGTGCTGGCGGCCTTTTATAGTGTGGGGCGTGTACTAAACACCCTCAGCAATAATTGGCCACAGGCATCCTGCCTGTGGCCAATCATTGCTCTCCTCGCTGCCGGCGCTGTGATTGGCCAAGCATGCGGGGTCACAGTGCATGCTTGGCCAATCACAGCGCCTGGATGACACTGCGATGGCGTAGTGCATTGTGGGCCGTTCGCGTCACTCGAATTTGGCGCGAACGGCCCAAATCGTTCGATCTTCGTCGAACGATCGAACAGCCGATGTTCGAGTCGAACGTATGTTCGACTCGAACACGAAGCTCATCCCTAATGCTGAGAGAGGGATTTACTAACACTGGACAATTCAGAATCTGGTGCAGTTGTGTATGGTAGCCAATCAGCTTCTAACTTCAGCTTGTTCAATTAAGCTTTCACAAAAAAACCTGGAAGCTGATTGGTTTCTATGCAGATCTGTACCAGATTTTGCCGGTTTTAGTAAATCTCCCTTATGGTGTTTTTCCACTTAGAACGACTGTTCACAGTCGATCGTCTAGTTACAAGGACATTGTTCACTCTTACTGGATTAATACATGAGCATTTTGATACACCCAGTCTCATTAGCAGAGGGTGAATGTTTACATTCCTTGTAATAGGACTCCTTCTGCTAATCCCGTGTTAGTAGACGTTTGGTGAGAGACGATTCGCGCTTTTCAGCCTTCGTGATTTTCAGATCATTACTGCTGTTCAGTTAGTTCTTGTGGGTTTGTATCTGTTTTTCAGTGCGTGTAGTGAGTTTGCATCTGTTTTTCAGTGCGTTCCTTGTCCGCTCGTTTCTGATTTTCAGCTCGCTCTTCACAGGCCTTTCTGTTCTTTAGTGCGTTCTGTTAGTTCGTTCTGACCAGCCGACCGTTTTCTAGCCATGTTGCGGCTACGTACTCGTCGTAGAGTTCGTGCTGTGCAGAGGCTTGGTGTTGGGGTTCTTGCTTTGACCCAAGCTCAGTCCATTAACAGGGTGAGGAGGAGTTCATGGACGAAGAATTGTTTGCTCCAGCGTGACCAATTCTGTCATATGCCTTTGTTGCGGGAGATCCAGGAGAATAATCCTGAAGATTTTGGCAATTTCCTCCGGATGACGGACCCCGTTTTTCAGTTTTTCACAGTTTTTCACCGTCTGTTGGCTTTGCCAACCCCTTATATCACGAAGCAGGACACCTGCATGCGGCAATCCATCACTCCTGAGCAAAAGCTAGTCGCCACCTTGCGATAATTGGCGACAGGGAGAAGTCTGCAGGACCTCAAGTTCTCGACAGGTATCTCCCCCCAGGCTCTGGGACTCATTATCCCAGAGACCTGTTCTGCCATCATACAAGTCCTGCAGAAGGCCTATATTAAGGTAAGTTTTCTCCTTTAACATCACATTCTATGTATTTAATGTATGCTAATGTATTGTATTTCTTTCTTCATTCCCTAATTACCATGATTGTAATATGCTATGAATATCCCCTTTGTCCCCATGCATGCTGTAAGCTTTTAATGCTCCTTTTTTGGCCTACATGCATATTTGCCTTCACTATTGTCTCCAGCATGCTTTCCTGGGCCCATACACACCTAGCCTAGTCACTTAACAATGTATTTTGTCAGCTCCATTGTAGTGCTTTACCCACCCCCCCAAAATGTGTACAAATGTTATTGTTGTCCTTAAATTCAGACAGAGTGCCATAGGCTTTTTTTTGGGGTCCCAAACTCGGATAGAACCCCCCCCTAAAATGTTTACAATGGGCCATCAGAGGGGGTGAGGAATCTGATAAGTGGACCTTATATTTTTGTCTTTAAATACTCCTTAAAATAAATGTTATAATGATGTTGGCCAAGAATGTTTTTGTATAATCTGCTTGCAATATTATGTGCAAAAGTACTAATATTTTTTTTTCTGGTTTGACTCTTCAGTTTTCTTAAACGCCACAGGAATGGCAGACTGTGGCTTCCCATTTTGCCGAGCGGTGGGACTTTCCTAACTGCGGAGGGGCAATAGATGGGAAACACATCCACATCGTGCCACCACCCCATTCGGGGTCATACTATTTTAACTATAAGGGGTTTCATAGTATAGTGTTGATGGTGGTGGTGTCGGCACAATATGAGTTTCTATATGTGGACGTGGGGAAGAATGGCCGGATGTCGGATGGTGCAGTCTTCGCCCAGACAGAGTTTTCCTGATGTCTCCAGAGTGGTGGCTTGGCCTTGCCACCTGCTGAAGACAGCGTAGAAGGACTCCCATTGGTGTTTGTCTCAGATGAAGCATTTGGTCTGGGTGAACATCTGATGAGGCCATTCCCCCAGAGGACCCTCACCCCGGAGAAGAGGTTTTTTAATTACCGGCTGGCCAGATCCAGAAGAGTCGTGGAGAATGCCTTTGGCATAATGGCCAGCCGGTTCCGCCTGTTCCTTACATCTATAAATATGGCAGAGTATAAACTGAATCACATCGTTTTAGCATGCTGTATTCTTCAAAATTTTCTAGGGAAAAATGCTCATAATTATGTTGCCTCAGTTGGGCCTGAGGCCGGACTTCCAGAAACTACCCTGACGGCCCTGGAAGCTGGCCGTCCTGGCTTGCCACCACAAAGCGCCGTGATGTGCACCAAAAATATCTGGACTATTTTATGGGTAGGGGGGCCATTGCTATGCCAGCAAATTTCTGATAATTTTTTAAAATAAAAAATTATTTTTATCTGAAATCATCTTGAATTTTATTTACTGCTTGTGTTTCGTTTAGCTGTCCCCTAGGTTCTCCTAGTGCACTTGTAGTGCCAAGTGAATTTTGCTTTATTAAATTACCCCCATTGTCACTGTAAACACCAGTTTACTACAAAATATGGTATTGAGCATTGAAAGAAGAAGCCACACATTGTTGAGTATAAAAATGTTTACTCCGTGCACATTCACATGTGCGTTATAAAACATTTTTCAACTAAAAATACATCTTTGTTTAATTAAGTTTGACATTTTTGGTTTTATATTTTGCTTTAACAGGCATGTTTCAAACCATAACATACACAACTCTGGAACTTACAAAGTTCAACGTAGAAAAAGGGAAGGCAATATCAGGCATTATAGTATGTCAAAACTGTGTTGATCTTGCCTTCATCAGATGGGGTGATGTCGCCCCTGAAAAAGCCAAATTTTGAAGATGCACAAAAATTGTGAGGCAAAATGGGGATTTCCTTCCTGATCCCATGCCTAATGTCAACATGTGCTATCTCCCATCAGGGGGGATCAATGGACGTGTTTTGGGGGTGCAACCCCTTCCTCTCACCTAATTGAGTTGCGAGGAAGGGGTTGCACCCACAAATTGCGTACATTGATATCCCGTGATGGCAGATAGCACATGTTGACACACTGTGTGCATCTTCAAAATGTGGATTTTAAAAAGTTGAAAAATAGGTGGAAATAGGGCAAAAGACAAAACAAAAGGGGAGATTTTTGTTGTTATTTAGATTCTCCCTAATACATCAATCATGTTCTTAATTTTTTGTTCAAGATCATTGAGTTTATTGTTTATGATGTCTCATTCCCGATTCCACACCATGATGTCCTGGATTAGGATTTGTGCACTAGCACTTGTGAAATGAGGAGATTGTTCTTCCACAACCAGCACATCACCTAAAAAAATATTAAAAACCATGTATTATAAATATGCAGGCATACATATATTACCTGAAGCTGTGGTCTTAGACACTGACCTGTTGTGGTGACAATTTCAACCACTTCCTCCACCTCTCCTTCCTCCACATCCTCAGGTTGTGGTGTGCTGAGTTCCCCTTCTTTCTGAGGTGTGGGGTTCCTGGTGTCCTCATATGTCCTGAGTCTTTTCTCCCCTATGAGAATGAAACAAAAGGTATACTAGTAACTTAGCACACAGATATTTGAGGCCAGAAATGAGAATATGAAACATTGCTTGGAAGTGGGGTACAATTGTCTGTTTTGGCAGAGTTCCAAGCTGAAGACATGATTTTTTTCCCTTACCAAAGCTGTAATACTTACCTTTTTTGGCCAAGTTTCACACATGGAGACACCCCAAGTATCCACTGGAGCACCTGTGTGGGACACTCTAAAAAGGTTGTTCTTGTGTCCCACACTAGAACTCCTGAGTGGGCAAACGAACGATGTTTACTGCGAGCGATTACTGTGCCCACGAACCTGAAAGTTGTAATTTTTAACTGTACAACAATAAAGAAAAGCACATGGAGCAACATGCAAGTAATAATAATAAACACAGGACAAATACTTACTTTTTTGAAGCAGTTTCTTCCTTCTGTACTGATCGTGCTCCCTCAATTTCAGGTCTGACCAGCGTTTCCTCAATTGCTCCTTGGATCGTCGTACCCCAAAATTCCTGTGCAGACTTCTCACAACTTTACTCATGATCTTGGCCTTTCTCACATTAGGGTTGGAGTACGGTCCATGCTTCCCATCATAGTCGGTCCTCTTCAAGATGTCCACCATCTCCGCTATCTCTACAAAGGACATATTTGAGGCCTTATATCTCCTCCTGGATCGTGACGTTTCTGTCTCCGGGCTTTCATCCTCGTTACTGGTATTATCACGCACCTGCTGTGTCTCCGCAATGTCTCTCCCACTGTGCGCCGAAAGAGAAGGGGCGGGGAATATACTAGAAAGAACGTCAGGGGCGGGCGACGCAGGCGGAGTTTCATGCATGCGAAGTGTATATAAAGCATAACGCGTGTGCGTCGGACGTACGATCTGTGAGTGGAGGAAGTGCCGATCATGATAATGAAGGTAAGATTTTAACTTGGGGCATCAGTGGTCTATACTGCTTCTAGATTGAGGCCTATATTGGGATAAGATTATGAGAGTTTAGCCTGGTATTAGTATTTTTCTGTTGTGTTTTGTCTTGCAGAAATAATGAATCCTTTTAAAAAGCCAGAGTTTTTGAGCGAGTTCATTGACAGGTACAGGGAGCTGTCCGGTTTGTGGGAAATGAAAAACCCCCTCCATAAAAACAAACCAGCTAGGAAGGCAGCGCTGGAGAAACTGCTGCAATTTATGAAGTCGGAGGTCCCCAACGCAGACATTCAGTTTGTGGACAAGAAAATTGGTAACTTGAGGGGCACATACAAGAAGGAGCGTAATAAGGTCCTGGAATCACAGAGGTCAGGAGCACCAGCAGAGGACGTGTATGTACCCAGTCTGTGGTACTACAACAAATTGCGTTTTATGGACGACCAGACTGAAGTGAGGTCATCACTTTCTACACTTCCTTCCCCCCTTCCTTGCACCCCAGCTGAGGATTCCGATGACCAACCTGGACCTTCCAACCTGGAAGAACTGGAGGAGCCCAGCTGGAGTCAGGTATAGTATTTTTCAACATATTTCTTGTCCTAAAATTAATGATGTTAACTAGATGTTATTATTGATAATAAATTATTGTTTGAACAAAAAGTGTTTTACATATCAATAGACAGTAGTGGCCAAAAATGATTGGAACATGAATGAAAAATGCTGGGGTCAGAATGATAGTCTTTTCTATTTATTAACATTCAATTTGCAACAGTCATGAGCTGAAAATTGTGTGTGATTGATGAACCAAAAACTAAAACTATGTCCCTATTTTATACACAGGAAGACCTCAGCCAGGACGAGGGTCTGGAAAGTGGCAGGCAGGAGGTGGCAGGGGTAAGTGGCAGCCAGGAGGTGGCTGGGCCCAGTGGCCTCACCCAATCCCAGGTGCCTCCCCTCCGCCTTACAATAAAAAGGCCCAGGAGGGGTAGGAACCTGAATGAGGCAGCACTTGCCCTCATTCGGGATGCTCATGCGACCCTCAGAGACCCCCCCACCGTTCAAGAGGGCTATGCCTGCATAGTCGCTGCAAAAATACAGAAAATGGAGGACGGACAACACCTCCTCTCTGAGAACATAATTTTACAGACCCTAAATAAGGGTTTGATGGGCCAACTGACTGCAAATACCCACCTTTCAGAGTTTGTCCATCCTCCTCCACATCCTCCACCTCCACCTTCTCCTCCTGCCACAAGTCCACCTCCAGAGCCACAGGCTCCAAGGAAGCGTGCAGGGAAGGATGCAGGGAAGGCTGCAGGGAAGACAAGAAAATGATGGCCTGGGTTCAGTCTGGTCTGACAGAAGACGCAGGCTGTTGTAGTACCACAGATTGGGGACATATATGTCATCTGCTGCTGTTCCTGATCTCTTGGAGTCCAGGACCAGATTGTGCTCCCTATTGTATGGACTCCTCAAGCTACAAATTTTCTTTTTCAAATACTTGATGTCTGCCCTGGGGTCCAAAAGCTTCGCAAATTTCACCAGTTTCTCCAGCGTTGCCTTCCTATTTATTTTGATATAACCCATAATAAATTGATTTTTTTTTCTGCAAATACTTGTCTATGTGTTTTTATTAAAAAAGGACAGTTTGTTTGTGAGTAGGCAGGTACATTTCAAAAATACAATGTCAAATTAACAAGGAACACCAATCAACCTCCTTGAGGTTAACAAATACAAGATAATAATGTTGTTGTGGTAACTTGACACACAAAAAAAAAAAACAATTATGGAGATCACTAGAAAATTATTTTAAAATAATCAAAAAAACAGGAGATTTTGATTAAAAGTAAAAAAAAAAAAACAAGTTGACGATAAAAAATAATTCTAAACATTATTATGGAGATCTGGCTTTAAAAACCAAAAAGATTATTCATTAAATCACGGGAAATAATAAAGAAATACGTTTGTGTGAATATCAGCAGCAAAACAACTTCATTATTCTAGCATTATAAAGAACAAAAGAATGCGCTGCAGTAAAAGATCCAATTATTTGCAGCATTACGAATGCTAGTTTTACCAGACCGAGCGCTCCCATCTTGTACTTGATTCTGAGCATGCGTGTTTTTTTTGCGCGTCGGAATTGCATACAGACGACTGGTTTTTCTGATAGGAATTTTTTCAGTCAGGAAAATAGAGAACCTGCTCTCAAACTTTTGCTGGCGGAAATTCCGACAGGAAAAGTCAGATGGAGCCTACACACGGTCGGAATTTCCATTCAAAAACTCACATCAGACTTTTTCCGACAGGAAAACCGGTCGTGTGTACGCGGCATAAGTCCTAATTGCCAAACCTACATTCAAAATCTACAATACCCTCTTATGTCGATCAACTGAAAATTTAATGATATGGAAAAAAGGGGGTATGACTTAGATTTTACAATAAAATCTGATAAGAAAGCTTGTATTACAGCTATACATTATACTATACCCCACTTTACAAAATATCAGGGACTTCAATTCAAGATCCTATACAGATGGTACCTAAGATGGTACTGAATGTTAGAGAATATGTAGAAATCAAGGCACATACATCTATATATGGGTTTGTTTCAATGGGTACATCAATTTTTAAACAGAAAACAGTTTGAAAAAAAAAATTTCCTTTATACGCCTACTGAAAAATATACACCATCTTAAACTCACATCATTAATTCAAACTTAGGTAAATCACTAATAACGAAATACTGAAACATAAAAATCAAACTCATTCCATTAAAGAAATGTATGAAATGTTTTTTAGCTAAATATTATTTAGAAGCAAAAAATTGTCAGAACTATTTGGAAGTAATGGCTTCACCATATTTAGGAAATCTGATCACCTAACTTTATGTCTCGCAAAAATTGAGTTATGTCTATTCTTGGGTAGTACTTAAAGTGGAATATTTTTTTCAACTTTCCATCTATTAAATCTTCTGCCTCTGTTGTTTTAAGAGACAAGTAAGATTACTTAAGGGGAGTAACCGATGGTCGGACTTTAGAGGCAACACACCAATAGAATTTACAGAAAAAAGTATATTTATTACAAAAAATACAGAAAAATAAACACAATGTTCAAAGATAAAAAACATACAAGATATTGACAGTATGAGTTGAGTCCCTTGTGCGTCTACTCGTTTCGCTGCGAGGCTTCTTCAGGACTGACAACAAGAGAGTACAAGAAAGGGGAACAAATTTCACTATCTGCAAATGGATGGAATAAGATGTACTATAGGGTACACAGTCCCTATATAGGGAATATCCAAGAAGAGGAAACACCCAGTACTGCAAGCATATACATATATTAGTAGATCCAATTCGTGACTGAGGTTTCACTTGGCGGGGGTAGACGTCCAGAAAGGGGAGCCTATAATATCCACAGAATATCAAAATAAAGCATCAGGTATCGACTAAGGCATACCGGGCTCATATTGAACAGTGGGGCCCACCTAGCAAATGGTTGCAGCCAACAAAATAAAACCAATGGACGTGTGAAGTATAACCCCCGGGAGACAGCGTGAGGCAAACGTCCGTTGGTTTTATTTTGTTGGCTGGAACCATCTGTTAGGTGGGCCCCACTGTTCAATATCAGCCCGGTGTGCCTTAGCTGACCCCGGCCAAGTGAAACCTCAGTCACGAATTGGATCTACTGATATATGTATATGCTTGCAGTACTGGGTGTTTTCTCTTCTTGGATATTCCCTATATAGGGACTGTGTACCCTATAGTACATCTTATTCCATCCATTTGCAGATAGTGAGATTTGTTCCCCTTTCTTGTACTCTCTTGTTGTCGGTCCTGAAGAAGCCTCACGGCGAAACGCGTAGACGCACAAGGGACTCAACTCATACTGTCAATATCTTGTATGTTTTTTTATCTTTGAACATTGTGTTTATTTTTCTGTATTTTTTGTAATAAATATATTTTTTTCTGTAAATTCTATTGGTGTGTTGCCTCTAAAGTCCGACCATTGGTTACTCCCCTTGAGTAATCTTACTTGTCTCTCCCATTTATATGGATGTGGCATTGTGAGCGCTTCCTTTTTCCCTTTAGTATTCTTGTTGTTTTAACTTTGGATAGTAAAAAAAAAAAAAATTCTACTCGTAAATACCTTATACAGCCAACTTCCTCTTTCTTGTCTGGAAAAAAGCCTAGGGTTATGACATCATGCACAGCTCTCTCTCTCACTCTCGTGAGAGTTTGCCAGGAAGGGAGGGGGGATGAGTCATAAGAGGGCCAATGAGAGCTGCAGAGCTGGAGGTGTGCCTCTGTGTGTCTGTGTAAATCCAGGAAGTGAACAGGCAGCAGCTTTAGCTGCCCACAGTTAAAATGGTTGCAGCCAGACTTAGTGGAGGGAGATTTCTGCAGCATATTTGGCAAGTACAGAATCACAGTATATATGAATTAATATGCACAGTGGTTGGAGGGAAGCTTCGGAGTGGCAAAGATGTTTTTATTACAAATTATGTGAACAGACTGAAGTTCCTCTTTAAAGTGGTTGTAAACCCTCACATATACCCAGTGAAATGACTGGCCCCACATGATACACAGAGATGAAACAAATCCTTCTACATAAGTTGTACTTCTTTATCTGCAGTCTTCTCTTGTCTACAACCCTTCAAAAGTGCACAATTGTGATAAAACCATTCTGCATATTTCAGGAGCTCTTATACGCTGTGTGAGAGCTGATTGGAGGAAAGGGACACACCCCCCCCTTCACTTCCGCATAGGCAGAGGAATGAAGAAACATACAGCGCTATGTTCTGTATAGACAACCTGTGTGCTTATCTCCCTCCCTGTCACAAAGTTTATCTCTTGTGTTGGGAAAACTTCTCAAAAGTGACTCATGCTGATAACCGAGGAAGGAAGCACCAAATGACACTTAGGCCTCGTACACACGACCGATTTTCTCATCCAAAACAGTCAAGAAAAGTGCCGCGAGAGTTTTTTTGTCTAGAAAAACGTTTGTGTGTATGGTTTTACGACGAGAAACTTGACGAGAATCTCGACGAGAAAATAGAGAACCTGCTCTCTATTTTCTCGTCAGGATTCCAGATTTCCTCGTCGTGTTTCTCGTCGGCCTGTTTTGTGACGAGAAAATGGTTCGTGTGTATGCTTTTACGACTCTTCAAAAAGCGCGCATGCTCAGAATCAAGTATGAGACGGGAGCGCATCTTCTGGTAAAACAAGCCTTTGTAATGGAAATAGCACATTTGTCACGCTAAAACGAACTGAAAGCACGAAGACTGAAAAGCGCGAATCGTCTCTTCCCAAACTTTTACTTCACACGCGGTAACACGAGATCAGCAAAAGCAGCCCAAGGGGTGGCGCCAAGAAAAAAGATCTTCCCCTTTATAGTGCCGTCGTACGTGCTGGACATGAGCGCAGAGAACCACGAGGAAATTGGAAAATGACAGTGTGTACGCATAGAAAGCTTGACGAGAAAATCGACAAGCTTAACAAGAATCTCGTCGAAAAAAATGACGTGTTTTTTACGACGAGAAAATCGGTCGTGTGTACGAGGCCTTAGAGCTTTGGAGATAGACAAGTAAACACAACATATATATGTGCTTTGTTCAGATTTCATTAATGGGATTTACCACTGTGTTCTAATTACTGTATTTAAAACTTCTTTTGTAATCTCTGTCTGGGTCTTACTATGTGAATTTTAATTTTAAAACAATAATACAAAAATGTAAAAAAAAAAAAATGCAAGTGAGGGAAAAATCTCTGCAATATGTTATCAGACAAAAAGTAAAATTTTTGATGATGTTTGTATTTTGTAGAAAAAAATGAAACTCCTGAAAAAGTTGAGCATTTTTCATCTGGGTTCTTTCAGCTCTGCTTAGTGTGTTTATAGGAAAAACAAGGCGAGGTTGTTTGATATGCAGAGAGCGCTTTTCTTTCACAATGCACTAAATCAAATGCCTTGAGAGTAATTTAAAACAAATTACATCCAAAGAACACTGATTCCTTGATAAATAGCTAAAGCCTAATCAATGTTTTTTTTTAAGTGTAGTGACGTATATTATGCTGCACTTCTATACAGCTTAGAGGGAAAAGTACGAATGCTTGTACCTTTTCTAGGATATTTATCTTATGGAATCATTTTTTAAAGTGACAACAAACTCCGATATATAAAACATAAAAAATCTATTCACGTATGCAGGGGCGTTGGAACAGGACAGGCAAACCAAGCAGCTTGGGGCCCCAAGCTGTCCTGGGGCCCCAGCAGAGGGCAGCACAGCAGAAAGAGGAGCCAGAGGACTCGAGGAGGCAGCACGGGAGGAGGCGGTAAGACATTCCCCCCCCCGCATATTCACTGTAATATCGTGCGATCGGCGCCCCCCCTCCCGCGAACGGCGCCAATGTCCCACGATAGCCAACCCCCCCCCCCCCCCCTGCTCAACAACTTGTTGTCCAAGAAAGTCTTGCAGTAGCACCCCCCCCCCTCAACAACTTGGTGTCCTGAAAAAAAATAATGCTGCTGTGACCTGATTTTCTGTTTGAGGGTGGCTACATTCATTCTCATTCACCATGGACCCACTATATGGCTGAAAGCAGCCACCCTTCTCCTTTTAGCTCTCAAGGTGGACTATTATTATTGTTCTGTAGTATGCTATCATTTAGTGGTGGTTTTGTGCCAGCCACCACAACTTGTTTACGTATGTGATTTGGTATCCTTCTCTGTCCTCCCTTCCTGTTTAGTGCTAGTTAGTTTACTCCTAGCTAGACCCTCCCCATTATTTCTATGTTCCCTCAGTCAGTGTTATTTCTTCACAGAGACAGGGCTCAGTAAAGTCATTGTTTTCTTCCACTTCAAAGGACTGGAAAAACATCCTCTGTACTGCAATTAGCTAAAAAAAAGTGTTGGATTGAACTTATGTGCCTTACTTGAGAGTTAAACTGCCTGTGGATGGGGCCAAGAGAGCAGATGACCATGCTGTCCAGAGAGACTGGGTCTAAGGAGGTCTGTTAATGCATAAAGCAAAATTTGAAACAGAACATTATGTAAAGGGATTTTTTTTTTTCTTCTTATTATTAGTTTTGGATATAGTTGGGAAGGGTTAGACCCCCATGACAAGTTTTATGCTATTAACTCAACCCAAGTATTGTGATCAGACTCTATAGGCACAGATGGGACAGACAACACCATTAGTGTAAAAAGTTTATATAAAGTTTATTATAGTTAAAACACATATTAAAAATGACTACATGTTCTTTTTAAGGTCCCCTGTGTACTAGAGGACCAACATAACAAAATATACTACTCAATTATTTTTTGAGCCCCCCAAAGAATAAAAAAAAAAAAAACAAGTTGACGCATTTGGCTTTAGCTGCTTCCTTAGGACCCCGTACTCTTGGATGATAGAGGTGCGTAGTCCAACTACAAAAATATACACATATTAGTACATGATAATATTTTTTTAACAATCAATAACATGTAATCTAATTCACATGTTATTACTACAAAAATTGCCATATGCATACAGATGCTGGTGTGTGACTTTTATGTTGCCTTGTTGGCATAGGACAAGCGGAGGATGGTGGCGGGGGTCCCCGGGGGATGGATAAATCAGACCGAGATAGTTACTCCTAGACACTATAGACAGGATATCACTCAAAAATTATTTGCCCACCATATTTATTATAAATAAATAAATAATCCCCTTGAGAACGGGACTTTAAAGGCGACATGAACACCAAATAGTTAAAAGGTATATATTTTTTTGCAGCAAAAATGTAAACATACAAGAAAAAATTACATACATACAAAATTGAAACATATATTTATTGTATCAATAAAAGCATGTCTGTGCAAAGACAAATACAGATGTCAAAATTAATTTGTGTATGACATATACAGATACTTGGTGAGTCTCTGATTTACCTGACACATTTTTGGCTTTAAACACCTTTCTTCAGGGTCCACAAGGAGAACTGTATTCGTACAGTAATTCAATAATCAATGAGAAACATATAGCACGATTTTACTGCGTTTTTACCGCGTTCGCTGTAAAAATAACGCTAACGCCTATGCTTTTTTACCGCATTTTTACCGCGTTCGCGCTAAAAATTGTGCGAACGCTGTAAAAACGCTGTAAAAACGCATAGGCGTTAGCGTTATTTTTTTAAATAACGCTTATGCCTATGCGTTTTTACCGCGTTTTTACCGCGGTTACCATTCATTCCAATGGGGATAGGCGTTTTTACAACGCTATTTTATGCGCCCTAAAGTTGCTCTAAAAAAGCTGTTTGCAGGGTTTTTTTCAACGCCCAGCCAGCACAATGCCTCAATGTGAAAGCCCTCAGAGATTTCACATTGAGAATGCTGGGGCAGGATTATTTCAGGCATTATTACAGCGCTATTTTTACCGCGAAAACGCGGTAAAAACGCCTCAATGTGAAAGGGGCGGGCAGGTGCGGTGGCGGTATAGCAGCGCAATTTTCAGCGCTGCTATACCGTCGTTCTTACCGCGGTATGCGGCCGCTAGGGGGGTGAATTTAACCCCCGCTAGCGGCCGAAAAAGGGTTAATACCGCCCGCAAACCGCGGCTATTGCCGCAGTTTGCGGGCGGTATTACCGCGCTGTCCCATTGATTTCAATGGGCATCCACGGTAAAGGAGCGGCTAGCAGGACTTTTGGAGCGGTCCTGCTAGCGCACCGCTTCAGTGTGAAAGCCTTCGGGCTTTCACATTGAAGGCTACAGGCACAAATTTTTCACAAATTTTAGCGCTAAACCGCATAAAAAACGCCCCAGTGTGAAAGGGGCCTAATGGAGGGTCATAATACATTCAACAGTTTAGGCTTTACATGCCATTTAGCATCTTGTATGTTCATGCACTTTGATAATAAAAGACCTGCAGAGTGTCAGTTGCCACAAGGTAAGCCAGACAGGTAGCATAGAAAAATGGCTGCCCCCAGAGTAAAGGATATCCCTGCAGAGGTCCACCTCAAGGAGGGCTACAGATAAGAGGCATCACAGATGATCTGACCTATAAAGATCAGAGATATTTTGTAGTAGAGTAAAGATGGTTTATATATTCTCACAGAAAAAATTCTGTGTGTGTTGTAGATAACCCTACATACACTGGAACACTGTATTTGGTTCAAGGCTCTAATAAGTTTGTCCTTGACCTAGGTAAATCAACAATATTCCCTATTTAAAGGGCTTTCCCCTGTGGGGTGAATAGAGGTATGAGGTTTATTTATATTAATAACATAGTGCCAATGAGATCCTTATGTCTTGAACCAAGAGGAACAGTCCAGGGACCTCAAACCAAGGACCTAAAGGGGTTTAGGTGCTACCTGCTATCCACAAGCTCCCAGCATGTAAGATGTCTCGTCCATCCCGCGACCGGATCTATAATGGCGCAGGCGAGTGGGCTACATGTCATGACGCACTCGCGGCGGTCAGAGGCCACTGCGCATGTGCCCTGTGACTGATAGGACCAACTGTCTCTGGAATGCACGGCCATGCGCTCCAAAAACACAACGCACAACCACGGCACAACCATGTCGCCTTTAAAGTCCCGTTCCCAAGGTGGTTATTTCTTTATTTATAATCATTTGGGATGTTGGCGACAGAACACCTGGTTCTGTTGATGGTGGACACTTTTTCTTTTTTTTTTTTACAATATTTATTATAGTACATGATGATGAACTATGGGTAGTTTAACCACTTGTCCCCCCGCCCACTGTCAATTGACGGTGGGCGGAGGATACTCTCGTTCTGGGAGGACGTCATATGACGTCCTCCCTTTAAAACGAGCTAGGAGGCGCGCGATTGCCGCCGGGCACCCGCGATTGCCCGGGAAACGAGCAGGAAAGTGGATCTCTGTGTGTAAACACAGAGATCCACGTCCTGTGAGGGAGAGGGGACCGATGGTGTGTCCCTTGTACATAGGGACAACCATCGGTCACCTCCCCCAGTCAGTCCCCTCCCCCCACAGTAAGAACACATTGAGGGAACATATTTAACCCCTTCCCGCCCCCTAGTGGTTAACCCCTTCCCTGCCAATCACATTTATACAGTAATCAATGCATTTTTATAGCAGGGATCGCTGTATAAACGTGAATGGTCCCAAAAATGTGTCAAAAGTGTCCGATGTGTCCGCCGCAATATCGCAGTCACAATAAAAAATCGCAGATCGCCGCCATTACTAATAAAAAAATAAAAAAATAAAAATGCTATAAATCTATCCCCTATTTTGTACACGCTATAACTTTTGCACAAACCAATCAATACGCGCTTATTGCGATTTTTTTTTAACCAAAAATATGTAGAAGAATACGTATCGGCCTAAACTGAGGAAAATTTTATTTAAAAAAAAAAAAAATATGGGTATTTATTATAGCAAAAATTTAAAAAATAGTGTTTTTTTTCCAAACTGGACGCTCTTCTTTTGTTTATAGCGCAAAAAATAAAAACCGCAGAGGTGATCAAATACCACCAAAAGAAAGCTCTATTTGTGGGAAAAAAAGGACGCAAATTTCGTTTGGGAGCCACGTCGCACGACCGCGCAATTGTCATTCAAAGTGTGACAGCGCTGAAAGCTGAAAAATGGCTTGGGCAGGAAGGGGGTTTTCGTGCACAGTAGGGAGGTGGATAAGAAGGGGAAAGGAGCAGTTAGTCAGCCACTTACTTGTAGTTTATATTTCCTTGACCCAGTACAAGGGGTTATTGGTCAATTAATCCCCACTGATATCATTCAACTTATTAGTACTGGTGACCATTGCAACTGAAATAGAAAGTGATAAGAAAATCCCAAATTTTATAATTATCACCAGAACAAGAAAAAGGCAAAATCTTCCAATTGGGACAACTGTATACGAAGGGAACTGATCTACATTTGAGGAAATTTTCTTTCTTTTCCTGTTGTGTTTCTAGGACAGAAAGTAAAGGGAAAACCACCTACGATCTCTCCAAGAGCCTTGATATGTCACCAGAGCCAAACAAATACCCACTACTTCAAAGTATAAAGAAACACATAGCATTCCTCTGCCTCCCACAATATGGTGCTTAGTGCTTGGGCGGGCAATCGCCAGGTCTGAGTGCAGTCATAGGATGGCAGGAAGGAGGGGAACACGTGTAACTGACACAGAAGTTTCTGGAAGCAAGTTGAGACAGCTTTGAAGTGTGGATAAAGTAAATACATAGGTTTAAAAAAAAAAAGACGCCCATCGATTTCAACTAAAGGCAAAAAATAAATAAAATAAAATCATGCGTCCACAGAATCCTTACACCTGCATTGGATCTGGATGAAGACAAAAACGTACTTCAAAGAGTTGTCCAGTTTGCTCCAATTGGGCAAAAAAAGTCCTTCCTGTCCTCTAAGGCACGAGTCTCTAAACTTTTCAACCAAAGGGCCACTTTACTGTGTTTCAGACTTTAAGAGAGCTGGATTATGGCCAGTGAGGGTAGAAAATGTGCCAGGCCCAGCATCAGTGAGAATAAACATGGCCTCGTGGGTTTGTGGTCAGCAGGTGCCCCATCATTGGTATTAGTGGGTGTAATAGTACCCTATCATTGGTATCAGTGGAAGAAATAGTGCCCCATTGTTGGTGTCAGTTGGAGGAATAATGCTCCAAGGGCCGAAAAAAGGCTCGCAAAGGGCCACGTCTGGCCCTCGGGCCACAGCTAGGAGGCCCCTGCTCTAAGGCAATCAGATATTTCCTGAATCAGCAATATAGTAATCCTTATAAAGATCAATAGTTAAATTGTGTGTATATAAACACATCCAGCTGCTTACAGTCGTTGAGTATTTCAGCCTATCATTGATATTTACAGACCGCTATACAGTGGTGGCCACTCATGCAGGGCACAGGGGTGCCGCCCCCCTAGTTCGTGCGCCCGGCCCCTAATCTACATGCAGGGTGCCGGAGGCATGGATTTCAATGTGTGTGTTTTTTTTTTTTAAGCACATGATTAGAGCCTGAGGCTCTAATTGGCTTCAAAAGGGAAGCCCCGAGCCCACCCACTTGTGTGACATTAGCAAATTAATATTCACTAATGTCTTCCTGCTTCTCCTCCCGGCCAATCAGGAAGCCGGTCCTGAGACCCAATTAACCAGGAGTCCTAAGACTCCCTGGCCAATCGGGTCTCAGGACCTGCTGCCTTTTTGGCTGGGAGGAGAAGCAACGGCCCTGGCTCTTCCATCCGCAAGCTGCAGGCCATGTGCACCAAGGAGCAGCAGGCACTGGTCACGCTGCATTGATGGGCACTGGTTACACTGCATTGATGGGCACAGTTTATGCTGCATTGATGGGCACTGGTCACGCTACATTAATGGGCACTAGTTATGCTGCATTGATGGGCACTGGTTACGCTGCATTGATGGGCACAGGTCCGCTGCATTGATGGCCACTGGTTACGCTGCATTGATGGGAACAGGTTACGCTGCATTGATGGGTACTGGTCAGGCTGCATTGATGGTCACTGGTGAGGCTGCATTGATGGTCACTGGTGAGGCTGCACTGATAGGCAGCACTGAAGAGGCTGCACTGATAAAGATGTTAATATTTATTTTTGTAACTTAATTCTGCATAAAACATTTAAGTGTCATTTCATGAGACAATTTATAAGGGCGTGTTTAGAGGCGGCATTAGGGACGGGGCACGGTAGGAGTTGGGTGGGGCAACTGGTGGCAAGTAACCCTTATGGCCTGGCTAGTAACTCATGACTTGAAATTTTGAGCCCTGTACTAGGCTTAAAGTGTTACTAAACCCAGCACCCTGCATTCACTATATCTGGTCTCCCACAGTACACAGAACATTTTAGTAAATATAAACTGCTGTATGGCTTTTCTCATCAGCAGTATATAGCAGTGTTGTGACTTCTATCTATGTCTGGTTAAAGCTTGTAGGAGGACTTTTCATTCTGCACTGGCTATCCTATCAGGATCTAGGACCCATGACCCTCTGACTGGACAGTGCTGATTGCCCCTGTGATGATCACAGGCACTCTCCCAAAGAAAAAAAAAAAAACATCTCTAGCAATATACACCACACTGAGCATAAGCAGCCTGACTCCATCTGTCTTATCCGGACATGTTCTGGAGTCAGTGGAAAAAAAGGAGGATCTGTGCATACAGGATCAAACAGCCTTTTTACACAATGGAACCCCTTAGGTTCCAAAGGGAGTATAACAAGCATGCTTTACTGCATATACAGACTGATTTTACTGTTGTGGGTTTAGTAACACTTTAAAGTGGTTGTAAACCCAATCTAAAAAAAAAAAAAAAAAACCTGCAAGACAAAGGCATAATGAGCTAGTATGCATAGAATTACTTACCTTAGATCGAAGCCCCCGCAGCGGTCCTCGTCCCCCCCTCCGGCAGCGACATCTCTCCCGGGGGTTACTTCCGGGTATCGCGGCTCGGGCGCTGTGATTGGCTGGAGTCGCGATGACGTCACTCCTACGCATGCGCGCAGGAGCCGCCGGTAATGTCACACGGACTGAAGCAACGGCACATAGGTGCCATTGCTTCAGTTTTCTTTAGTGCGCATGTACCGATGACATCGGCACATGCAGGGGACAGGAGATATCTCCTAAACCGTGCAGGTTTAGGAGATATCCTGGGTAGCTACAGGTAACAGTGGCGTCTCCAGCTTTCATATTTGGGGGGGGGCACATGGGGGGACAGGGACAAAAGTAGGGGGCCAACTATAAAATGCAATTATATATATATACAGTATATATATATATATATATCCTGGGGCCCTTTACTACGATCCCACAACGGGCCCTTCCACATGTTCTGCAGTGAGCTCCCTTCCTACTATACTGGGGATATATGTCACCAGCACACCAAGAAAAATATAAGGGTCCAAAGCAGTGGGAGAACTATCAGGGTTGCAAAGGTTGTCTTGCCACCGGGCCCTGGTGTTCTGCCACTGTGGGGTTCCCCAGCTGTCCTGTCCCTGCTATTGACAGCGTTGGTCTGGCATCTGTCTCCTTGGCAGCGGCGACAGTCTATTAGGATGTAGTGCTGGTGACATTATGGGTGCATGCAGGGGAAGGCTGGCACTATTGGTTATAGAGAGCCGAGCCCCCAGCTGGTCACCTAGCAGCAGTAATGCTCTATAACCTTCTCTGTTGACATGCTGATCAGGATGTGATCCAGGTGATGCTCCCAGTCAGATCTAATAAACACAGTATTTATTAGCATCAAGAGTACAACCACATATACAGTTGCAAAAAAAAGTATGTCAACCCTTTTGGAATGATATGGATTTGTGCACAAATTGGTCATAAAATGTGATCTGATCTTCATCTAAGTCACAACAATAGACAATCACAGTCTGCTTAAACTAACAACACACAAAGAATTAAATGTTACCATGTTTTTATTGAACACACCATGTAAACATTCACAGTGCAGGTGGAAAAAGTATGTGAACCCTTGGATTTAATAACTGGTTGAACCTCCTTTGGCAGCAATAACTTCAACCAAACGTTTCCTGTAGTTGCAGATCAGACGTGCACAACGGTCAGGAGTAATTCTTGACCATTCCTCTTTACAGAACCGTTTCAGTTCAGCAATATTCTTGGGATGTCTGGTGTGAATTTCTTTCTTGAGGTCATGCCACAGCATCTCAATCGGGTTGAGGTCAGGACTCTGACTGGGCCACTCCAGGAGGCATATTTTCTTCTGTTTAAGCCATTCTGTTGTTGATTTACTTCTATGCTTTGGGTCGTTGTCCTGTTGCAACACCCATCTTCTGTTGAGCTTCAGCTGGTGGACAGATGGCCTTAAGTTCTCCTGCAAAATGTCTTAATAAACTTGGGAATTCATTTTTCCTTCGATGATAGCAATCCGTCCAGGCCCTGACGCAGCAAAGCAGCCCCAAACCATGATGCCCCCACCACCATACTTCACAGTTGGGATGAGGTTTTGATGTTGGTGTGCTGTGCCTCTTTTTCTCCACACATAGTGTTGTGTGTTTCTTCCAAACAACTCAACTTTGGTTTCATCTGTCCACAGAATATTTTGCCAGTACTGCTGTGGAACATCCAGGTGCTCTTGTGCAAACTGTAAACGTGAGCAATATTTTTTTTTAGACAGCAGTGGCTTCCTCTGTGGTATCCTCCCATGAAATCGATTCTTGTTTAGTGTTTTACGTATCGTAAATTCGCTAACAGGGATGTTAGCAAGTGCCAGAGATTTTGGAAGTCTTTAGCTGACACTCTAGGATTCTTCTTCACCTCATTGAGCAGTCTGCGCTGTGCTCTTGCAGTCATCTTTACAGGATGCCCACTCCTAGGGAGAGTAGCAGCAGTGTTGAACTTTCTCCATTTATAGACAATTTGTCTTACCGTGGACTGATGAATAGCAAGGCTTTTTGAGATACTTTTATAACCCTTTCCAGCTTTATGCAAGTTAACAATTCTTAATCGTAGGTCTTCTGAGAGCTCTTTTGTGCAAGGCATCATTCACATCAGTGGATGGTTATATGTGCAAATTAACAAATATATTGGGGGCGCTGAGAAACGAATGAATCACTAACAATAAAATATATTAGTAAACATATTAATGGATTGATAATGGTTTAAATATACACACCAGCAAAAGTGAAAAAAATGGGTCACAATGATCATTCTATGGCTATCCAACCAATAAACACAATAACATGTGCAATCTCCTTAATAGATTAGCAATAATGACCCATCAAATAAAAATCAAATCAATGAATTAATGTGACACTGAGTGCAAAAAAAACTTTAAAAATTGTGATGCCAATATTGATAATTAGATGTCCCAAATTAATTGAAACAAATATCAGCAATATAGTATATAATACACTGTGCAATATCAATAGTGACACCTGAATGTCCCAAAATTTGTACAAATGTTGAAATAAATAAGAGTCCATAAGTAAAACGATAAATATGAATCCTTGTGCAAAAAGCTTATTCCATCAAAGATATTGCTTGAAGTGATAACCTTCACCAATTTAGTGTGAAACACCCGATAGTGCTCGTGGTAAATAAAGCAGCTTACCAGATGTTGTTGACTCTTTTAATTAAAAAGGAGTCATATACGCTTTTTAGCAAGTTCCACTTGCTAACATGGATATTGATGTCAGATATAGGCATAGGAAATCTCTGCCTCCCGGAGGCTCGGATGAAGATGTATAAACCACAAGAAAGAGAAATGGAGCGGAAATAGTGTAATTCCGTTTAATAAAAAAAAATTAAAGTAACAACATGGCAGCCAAATACCCCCTTACTTGAATAGTGCCTTGAGCCCGGCACTGAGGCTGGTGAGCGTGGACTAGTAGGGCTAGTGACCCGAATAGAGATGAGCCGGCGTGCGTTCCACCTTGTTTGGAGGAAGAACCAGCAGGACCGGAAGTGTCGTCAGAGCGTAGTCTAGCGTCGCCTCGACAGCTGTTTCGTATTGCACGTCGTCAGGAAGCGTGCTAGACTACGTGGGACTGACTATTAAATACGGATGTCAATCAAGGAGAGGGGAGGAGTCACCGAAATCAAATCCAGCCTCAATGCCGTCTCTCCGCATTCACAGCAATAATTTTAATACAACGGAAGTCCATACAATTAAATAACAAATTCATATAAGTAATATATATCCCGCTGACAGCACATCTATTATACTACATAAAACATAGTATGCATCAGGGATGAGCCGAACACCCCCCTGTTCGGTTCGCACCAGAACCTGCGAACAGACAAAATGTTCGTGTAAACTTTAGAACCCTATTAAATACAATGGACTCGAACGTTCGAAATCTAAAGTGTTAATTATAAAGGCTAATATGCAAGTTATTGTCCTAAAAAGTGTTTGGGGACCTGACACATTCACATAGGGGGGGGCGGGATCTGGGGGTCCCCTTTGTTAAAGGGGTCTTCCAGATTCCGATAAGCCCCCCGCCCGCAGACCCCCACAACCACCGGGCAAGGGTTGTGGGGATGAGGCCCTTGTCCCCATCAACATGGGGACATCCTCCCCATGTTGAGGGCATGTGGCTTGGTACGGTTCAGGAGGGAGGGGGGGCCGCTCTCTCGTCCCCCCCTTTTCCCCTGCGGCCGGCCAGGTTGCGTGCTCGGATAAGGGGTCTGGTATGGATTTTTAGGGGGACTCCACGCCATTTTTTTTTTAAACTTGGGGTGGAGTTCCCCTTAATATCCATGCCAGACCTGAAGGGCCTGGTAATTGAATTCTGGGGAACCCCCACGCTTTTTTTTTTTTTTCTCAATGACTTTTGTATGTATTGCCGGGAGCCGACAATTCATTAATAGCCGCGAGTCAGTTTTAAATGCATTTTTTTCTTTCAAAAATGACACTTTTTGCAGGGACAGTTCTAAGCACGGGAAACATGCGCCACTTCACATGCATATCATACACACCCCCCAGGTACGAAATTTAAAGGAATATTTCACTTTTATTTTTTCATTTTAAGCATTATTAAAATCACTGCTCCCGAAAAAACGGCCGTTTTTAAAACTTCTTTTTGCATTGATACATGTCCCCTGGGGCAGGACCCGGGTCCCCAAACACTTTTTAGGACAATAACTTGCATATAAGCCTTTATAATTAGCACTTTAGATTTCTCCCATAGATTTTTCGAATTTGCCGCGAACACCCCAATTTGTTCGCTGTTCGGCGAACGGGCGAACAGGCAATGTTCGAGTCGAACATGAGTTCGACTCGAACTCGAAGCTCATCCCTAGTATGCATACATAATCTATGCTAACTCTATAGCATAGATAAAAAGTCGTGCGCGATGATAGCGCCCTCTAGTGTATAAGTGGATAAAACCACTCTCAATCTGTATATTATGCAGAAAAGAGTATATACAATGGTGTCATTGAATATAATTTATAAAAAAATTCCTAAAAAATAATTGATTTATTATATAAATTCATAAAACAATAAAAGACAATAAAAAACAATAAAAAAGGAATAGAAATATATAAATATATATTTTCTAATTGAACCCATATATCTGCAATCCAAATTAGTAATTGGATAACTATTTATTCGTTAGTGAGGAAGCAATTCAAATCTAGGTCAATATTGAGGCCCAGCGGCTGCATGGTGGACAGTCTAAACAGCCACTGGGTCTCATTCTGGGATATGGCCTTGGTGAGGTCCGTCCCCCTCCAGTTAAATGTAGCCCTATCAATACCATAAAACACCAATTGGCGAGGATCTCTATTATGATATTGAAGAAAATGACGCGATACGCTATGGTTAGGAAAGCCTTTGGCTATATTTGCCACATGTTCATTTATCCTAATTCTGAGCTCTCTTGTAGTCCTCCCCACATATTGCAGGGAACAAGGGCATTCCAAAACGTAGGTCACGTATCTGGAATAACAAGTAATTAAGGGTTTAATCTTAAATTCTTCCTGTGTTACCAAGGATTTGAATTTACTTATTTTCTTGGTACGTCGAGATGTGGTACGGCAAGCCTTGCATCTAGTACAGTAGTGAAACCCAGACCCATCCAAAAAAGTCAGAGGTTTTTCAGGGGGGTCAGGAACATTAGGTGCAATGATGTTTCTCAAACCTGGCGCCTTTCTATAAATAAATCTAGGCCTTTGAGGTATAATAGATGTCAAGTCTCTATCCTTTTGTAGTATAGGCCAGAACTTTTTGAAGATTTTTTCAATACTTTTGTATTGCCTATTAAAACCTGTGATAAATGGCAGTGTTCCCATGGTTGAAAGATCTTTTTTCTTTTAGGATTCCAGAAGGGAATATCTGTTCATACTCCCCACCTGTTTTTTAGCTATGACCAATTCATTCCTAGCATATCCCTTCTCACAAAACCGATCTGTAAGGATTGCTGCCTGAGTGTTATAATCGCTATCCTCAGCACAATTGCGCCGGATGCGCATGAACTGGCCCTTGGGTATGGCCCCAAGCCATTGGGGATGATGGCAGCTGTTAGTTGGCACAAAGGCATTCCTATCGGTGGCCTTAAAGAATGTCCTCGTGCCAATCTTGCCCTTTTGTTTGACCAAAGTAAGGTCCAAATAATTAATGGTTGTCAGACTAAACGCAGCTGTAAATTTTAGCCCATATTGGTTGGAATTTAAATCCTGCAGGAAGCTATGTAATGTGCTCTGGGATCCCTCCCACAACAACACTACATCATCGATGTACCTTTTATAATATAATAGAGATGAAAGTTGATCTGTATAAATGGTTTCCCCCTCCCATTTGTTCAGTACCAAATTAGCCACGCTTGGGGCATAACGAGCCCCCATTGCGACCCCTTTTATTTGTTTATAGAACTCCCCCTGTGCCCAAAAATAGTTGTTTCCCATAGCGATTTTGAGTCCCTCAACTAAAAAATTAATTTGGGATTTTTTGAGCTGTGAATCTGCAGTATGTGCCACTTGGACTGCAGTAAGCGCATCCTCCTGTCTTATATTAGTATAGAGGGACTCTATGTCCACTGTAACCATAATGGTTGCATCTGTCACCTGGATGTCGGTAAGGGATTTGATCAATTCACGACTATCCTTGAGATAAGACCTGCCTTGAATAACCAAAGGCTGTAGGGATATATCTAAATATTCTCCTACTCTGGAGTAGAGGGAACCAATCCCGCTTGTAATTGGGCGACCTGGTGGTTTTTCTTTATTTTTATGTATTTTTGGTAACACATATAGCACCGGAGTACGTGGTACTTTGGGTGAAAGGTACTGTGCTTCTTTTATATCTAGGATCTTTTGACTGACCCCTTTATCAATCCAAATATCAAGTTCTATCTTTAATTTATTCAATGGGTTAAATGGCAGTGGTTTATATGTATTAGTGTCTTTTAACAACCTTTGGATCTCTCCATAGTAGTCATCTTTAGTAAGTATAACTACACCCCCCCCCCCCCTTTGTCCGCTGGACGAACTACTATATTTTTGTTTTTTTCCAATTGTTTAATCCCCTCTGACAGGGATTGATTAGTTCTGGCCTTTTTAATTTCTAAGGATTTAATCTCATCTTGCACCATATGTTTAAACACCTCGATGTGATGGTGTGTTCCCTTTTGGGGATTGAATATGGAGTTATTTTTCAGCCCACTATGTTTGAATTTAGTCATTTCTATCATAGGGGGACTAGGATCCTTCTGAGAGAAGAATTTTTTAATATTGAGCTTCCTCACATATTTTTCCACATCAATAAAAAGTTTGAATTTATTAAGATTCTTGTTGGGTGCAAATTTTGATCCTTGTGTTAAAACATTTAATTCGTTTTCTGAAAACGAAACACCTGCTAAGTTAAAAATACCTTCATCTAGCTGTCTCTTTGTCTTTTTCTTTCTGGCTCCCCCTCTTCTACCTCTTTTTCTATATATTCTTTCGGGTATTGGGGTGTAATAGGTTGAATTTTGTAAGGTTCTTTCCATCCCCTCCATTCCCCCCTTGTTGGTAGTTATTTTGATAGGGCGTTGGTCGTCCTCTAAAGTTACCCCTATAGTTACCCCTAGGGGGCCTAGGCGGAAAATGGCTAGGTCCTTGATGGTAATAAGGATAGCCATACTCATTAGATCTATTATCTAGGGGTCCATACCTGTTGTAAGTAGGTACTGAATAAGAGGTAGAGTAGTAATCATTTGACGGAGGATAATTGCCCCCATTTGGGGGTGGTGGGGGATAACCCCTATTACCTTGAGTGGCTGGGCCCTTAGGATTGGATGGAGCTTTAGATTTCTTTGGGGTATGGATTTTATTTTTGTTTTTAATTTTTATTGGCTGTGTATCCGTATTATGTACTTCCATATCCCTATCGACCGGGGATTCTTTAGGATTCTCCAAATCTAAATCATCCTGCCATTTGTATACCTTGTTTTCCTCATAATCTTTAATATCTCTCTGGTATTTTTTCAGTTTTTTCTGCTTAATCTCTCCATCATATTTGGATAGGTGGGTCTGAAAACTTTGCGCCCTCTCCAAATATTCTTTGGTTCCCATAAAGGGCTCCATATTGTTTTTGAGATCAGCTATATTGGCTTCTACCAATTGATTTTTGGCTTTACGCCTCCTAATCATTAGCTGCATTAATTTTTGTTCGCAGCTATTAAAAAACTGAAACCATTCATCTAACAAAGTGAGATTGTCTACACTATCAGCTGGGTTAACATCCCATCTTAACCTACGGGGGGTTAAGTTTTTTCCTATATACATCTCAAATGAGGCTATGTCCCACCATAGCCTTATTTGTTTCTCCATGTCATATTGAAGTTGTTTAAAGCCCCTTTCAATATCCAGATTTGGGCTGGGTGTTTGCTGTAATATTTCTTCAATATTTGTCTGTCGACCCTTCATGAAATTAAATACATCCATGGCTGCGTAGATTGAAAAGGATTATAGTGAAACCTCTGAAGATGTGTGTGTTGGTGATCTCGCGCCTTGAAAAGATATATATATAAATAATATATATATAGAAAATATACTATGAATAATATATTGGAAGTAAGCTGCTATCCCCAAGATTCCAAAAAAAGTGGTTCTTTTGAAATAATGTAGTGGATGGTTATATGTGCAAATTAACAAATATACTGGGGGCGCTGAGAAACTAATGAATCACTAACAATAAAATATATTAGTAAACATATTAATGGATTGATAATGGTTTAAATATACACACCAGCAAAAGTGAAAAAAATGGGTCACAATGATCATTCTATGGCTATCCAACCAATAAACACAATAACATGTGCAATCTCCTTAACCACTTAACGACCGCCCACCGCCGATTTACGTCGGCAGAATGGCACGGACAGGCAGAATCACGTAGATCTACGTGATCGCCTTTGTGCAGTTGGGGGGTCCATCCGGACCCCCCTTCACTGCAGTGAGCGGCCGTTAAGTGTTCGGGAGCGATCAGGCATGAGGGGGCGGCCGCTCGATTCCGCCCCCCCTCGCGATCGCTCCCGGCCAATGAAAATGCTTCCTCCGCCATGTGATGTAAACAAGGCTGGAGGAAGTGATGTCATCTCCCTCGCCGCGGTCTTTCCGTTCCCGGCGCCGAGCAGAGAAGAAGCAGGTTAGTGCACCAACAGTCCACTGACACGTAGGTACACATAGGCACACAAATCACCCCCCAGTCACCCCCAGATCACCCCCCAGGTCACCCCAAAGCCCCCAATCACAGTGTCACTGATTGCAGTGGTCATTTATTTTACTGATCACTGCATTTAGTGTCATCTGTGATTGTAAAAAGTTGCAGGGCAGTTAGGATTAGGCCCCTTTAGGTCCAGGGTAGCCCCCTAACCCCCCCTAATAAAGGTTTAACCCCTTGATCACCCCCCAGGTAACCCTTTCACCCCCTAACTTCAGCGTCACTAAGCGATTGTTTTTCCGATCGCTGTATTCGTGTCGCTGGTGTTTTAGATAGGCAGTTATTTTTTTTTAGGTTCGCCGCAGGTTTTTATTAGTGTCAGGTACCCCCATATATTATTTTAACCCCCTGATTGCCCCTAGAGTTAACCCTTTCACCAGTGATCGCCGTATAAGCGTCACTGGTGTCACTGGTTAGCCAGTAAGTTATTTAGTTATTTAGGTTACCCGTCAGGTTTTTATATAGTGTCAGGTACCCCCATATTTAACCTAATAAAGGTTTTAACCCCCTGATTGCCCCTAGTTAACCCTTTCACCAGTGATCACCATATAAAGGTTACGGGTGACGCTGGTTGATTAGTTTGCTTTTTATAGCATCAGGGCACCCGCCGTATATAACCCAATAAAGGTTTAACCCCCCTGATCGCCCGGCGGGTGAGATCAATTAGGTTTTAGCGCCAGAGAGGGTCTGCGTCGCCCCAGGCAGTGTTAGGTTAGTGACAGTAACGCTAACACCCACGCGCAAAGCATACACCCCCCTTAGTGGTATAGTATCTGATCAGATCTGATCAGATCTATACTAGCATCCCCAGCGGTTTAGGGTTCCCAAAAACGCAGTGTTAGCGGGATCAGCCCAGATACCTGCTAGCGCCTGCGTTTAGCCCCTCCGCCCAGCCCAGTCCAGCCCAGCCCACCCAAGTGCAGTATCGAGCGATCACTGTCACTTACCAAACACAACACACATAACTGCAGCGTTCGCAGTGCTTGGTTTTTGGGGCCCTGTACGCGGCTAGGCTCCCAAAAAGTCCCACACATGTGGTATCCCCGTACTCAGGAAAAGCAGCAGAATGTATTTTGGGGTGCAATTCCACATATAACCATGGCATGTGTGAGCAATATATCATTTAGTGACAACTTTTTGTACATTTTTTTTTTCTTTTTGTCATTATTCAATCATTTGGGACAAAAAAAAAAAATATTCAATGGGGTCAACATGCCTCTCAGCAAATAGCATGGGGTGTCTACTTTCCAAAATGGGGTCATTTGGGGGGGTTTTGTGCCATCTTGGCATTTTATGGCCTTCAAAACTGTGATAGGTAGTGAGGAGTGAAATCAAAAATTTATGCCCTTAGAAACCTTGAAGGCGGTGCTTGGTTTTTGGGGTCCCGTACGCGGCTAGGCTCCCAAAAAGTCCCACACATGTGGTATCCCCGTACTCGGGAGAAGCAGCAGAATGTATTTTGGGGTGTAATTTCACATATGCCCATGGCATGTGTGAGCAATATATC
Organism: Rana muscosa; assembly: GCA_029206835.1. Taxonomy (NCBI): domain Eukaryota; kingdom Metazoa; phylum Chordata; class Amphibia; order Anura; family Ranidae; genus Rana; species Rana muscosa. Next base: position 239,096,631 of record CM055121.1, on the reverse strand, counting down.
ATTTAGTGACAACTTTGTGCAAAAAAAAAAAAAGTTTGTCATATTCCCGCAACTTGTGGTAAAATATAAAATATTCCATGGACTGAACATGCCTCTCAGTAAATAGCTTGGGGTGTCTACTTTCCAAAATGGGGTCATTTGGGGGGGTTTTGTGCTATTTTGGCATTTTATGGCCTTCGAAACTGTGATAGGTAGTGAGGAGTGAAATCAAAAATTTGCGCCCTTAGAAATCCTGAAGGCGGTGCTTGGTTTCCGGGGTCCCGTACGTGGCTAGGCTCCTAAAAAGTCCCACACATGTGGTATCCCCGTACTCAGGAGAAGCCGCAGAATGTATTTTGGGGTGCAATTCCACATATAACCATGGCATGTGTGAGCAATATATCATTTAGTGACAACTTTTTGTAATTTTTTTTTTTTTTTTTGTCATTATTCAATCACTTGGGACAAAAAAAAAAATATTCAATGGGCTCAACATGCCTCTCAGCAATTTCCTTGGGGTGTCTACTTTCCAAAATGGGGTCATTTGGGGGGGTTTTGTACTGCCCTGCCATTTTAGCACCTCAAGAAATGAGATAGGCAGTCATAGATTTAAAGCTGTGTAAATTTCAGAAAATGTACCCTAGTTTGTAAACGCTATAACTTTTGCGCAAACCAATAAATATACACTTATTGACATTTTTTTTACTAAAGACATGTGGCTGAATACATTTTGGCCTAAATGTATGACTAAAATTGAGTTTATTCGATTTTTCTTATAACAAAATGTAGAAAATATCTTTTTTTTTCAAAATTTTCGTTCTTTTTCCATTTATATCGCAAAAAATAAAAATCGCAGAGGCAATCAAATACCATTAAATGAAAGCTCTATTTGTGGGAAGAAAAGGACGCAAATTTCATTTGGGTACAACATTGCATGTCCGCACAATTTACAGTTAAAGCAGCGCAGTGCCGAATCCCAAAAACAGGCTTGGTCCTAATGGCCCGAAATGGTCCGGGGCTTAAGTGGTTAATAGATTAGCAATAATGACCCATCAAATAAAAATCAAATCAATGAATTAATGTGACACTGAGTGCAAAAAAAACTTTAAAAATTGTGATGCCAATATTGATAATTAGATGTCCCAAATTAATTGAAACAAATATCAGCAATATAGTATATAATACACTAAGCAATATCAATAGTGACACCTGAATGTCCCAAAATGTGTACAAATGTTGAAATAAATAAGAGTCCATAAGTAAAACGATAAATATGAATCCTTGTGCAAAAAGCTTATTCCATCAAAGATATTGCTTGAAGTGATAACCTTCACCAATTAAGTGTGAAACACCCGATAGTGCTCGTGGTAAATAAAGCAGCTTACCAGATGTTGTTGACTCTTTTAATTAAAAAGGAGTCATATACGCTTTTAGCAAGTTCCACTTGCTAACATGGATATTGATGTCAGATATAGGCATAGGAAATCCCTGCCTCCCGGAGGCTCGGATGAAGATGTATAAACCACAAGAAAGAGAAATGGAGCGGAAATAGTGTAATTCCGTTTAATAAAAAAAATTAAAGTAACAACATGGCAGCCAAATGCCCTCTTACTTGAATAGTGCCTTGAGCCCGGCACTGAGGCTGGTGAGCGTGGACTAGTAGGGCTAGTGACCCGAATAGAGATGAGCCGGCGTGCGTTACACCTTGTTTGGAGGAAGAACCAGCAGGACCGGAAGTGTCGTCAGAGCGTAGTCTAGCGTCGCCTCGACAGCTGTTTCGTATTGCACGTCGTCAGGAAGCGTGCTAGACTACGTGGGACTGACTATTAAATACGGATGTCAATCAAGGAGAGGGGAGGAGTCACCGAAATCAAATCCAGCCTCAATGCCGTCTCTCCGCATTCACAGCAATAATTTTAATACAACGGAAGTCCATACAATTAAATAACAAATTAATATAAGTAATATATATCCCGCTGACAGCACATCTATTATACTACATAAAACATAGTATGCATACATAATCTATGCTAACTCTATAGCATAGATAAAAAGTCGTGCGCAATGATAGCGCCCTCTAGTGTATAAGTGGATAAAACCACTCTCAATCTGTATATTATGCAGAAAAGAGTATATACAATGGTGTCATTGAATATAATTTATAAAAAAATTCCTAAAAAATAATTGATTTATTATATAAATTCATAAAACAATAAAAGACAATAAAAAACAATAAAAAAGGAATAGAAATATATAAATATATATTTTTCTAATTGAACCCATATATCTGCAATTCAAATTAGTAATTGGATAACTATTTATTCGTTAGTGAGGAAGCAATTCAAATCTAGGTCAATATTGAGGCCCAGCGGCTGCATGATGGTGGACAGTCTAAACAGCCACTGGGTCTCATTCTGGGATATGGCCTTGGTGAGGTCCGTCCCCCTCCAGTTAAATGTAGCCCTATCAATACCATAAAACACCAATTGGCGAGTATCTCTATTATGATATTGAAGAAAATGACGCGATACGCTATGGTTAGGAAAGCCTTTGGCTATATTTGCCACATGTTCATTTATCCTAATTCTGAGCTCTCTTGTAGTCCTCCCCACATATTGCAGGGAACAAGGGCATTCCAAAACGTAGGTCACGTATCTGGAATAACAAGTAATTAAGGGTTTAATCTTAAATTCTTCCTGTGTTACCAAGGATTTGAATTTACTTATTTTCTTGGTACGTCGAGATGTGGTACGGCAAGCCTTGCATCTAGTACAGTAGTGAAACCCAGACCCATCCAAAAAAGTCAGAGGTTTTTCAGGGGGGTCAGGAACATTAGGTGCAATGATCTTTCTCAAACCTGGCGCCTTTCTATAAATAAATCTAGGCCTTTGGGGTATAATAGATGCCAAGTCTCTATCCTTTTGTAGTATAGGCCAGAACTTTTTGAAGATTTTTTCAATACTTTTGTATTGCCTATTAAAACCTGTGATAAATGGCAGTGTTCCCATGGTTGAAAGATCTTTTTTCTTTTTGGATTCCAGAAGGGAATATCTGTTCATACTCCCCACCTGTTTTTTAGCTATGACCAATTCATTCCTAGCATATCCCTTCTCACAAAACCGATCTGTAAGGATTGCTGCCTGAGTGTTATAATCGCTATCCTCAGCACAATTGCGCCGGATGCGCATGAACTGGCCCTTGGGTATGGCCCCAAGCCATTGGGGATGATGGCAGCTGTTAGTTGGCACAAAGGCATTCCTATCGGTGGCCTTAAAGAATGTCCTCGTGCCAATCTTGCCATTTTGTTTGACCAAAGTAAGGTCCAAATAATTAATGGTTGTCAGACTAAACTCAGCTGTAAATTTTAGCCCATATTGGTTGGAATTTAAATCCTGCAGGAAGCTATGTAATGTGGTCTGGGATCCCTCCCACAACAACACTACATCATCGATGTACCTTTTATAATATAATAGAGATGAAAGTTGATCTGTATAAATGGTTTCCCCCTCCCATTTGTTCAGTACCAAATTAGCCACGCTTGGGGCATAACAAGCCCCCATTGCGACCCCTTTTATTTGTTTATAGAACTCCCCCTGTGCCCAAAAATAGTTGTTTCCCATAGCGATTTTGAGTCCCTCAACTAAAAAATTAATTTGGGATTTTTTGAGCTGTGAATCTGCAGTAAGTGCCACTTGGACTGCAGTAAGCGCATCCTCCTGTCTTATATTAGTATAGAGGGACTCTATGTCCACTGTAACCATAATGGTTGCATCTGTCACCTGGGTGTCGGTAAGGGATTTGATCAATTCACGACTATCCTTGAGATAAGACCTGCCTTGAATAACCAAAGTCAGTAGGAATATATCTAAATATTCTCCTACTCTGGAGTAGAGGGAACCAATCCCGCTTATAATTGGGCGACCTGGTGGTTTTTCTTTATTTTTATGTATTTTTGGTAACACATATAGCACCGGAGTACGTGGTACTTTGGGTGAAAGGTACTGTGCTTCTTTTATATCTAGGATCTTTTGACTGACCCCTTTATCAATCCAAATATCAAGTTCTATCTTTAATTTATTCAATGGGTTAAATGGCAGTGGTTTATATGTATTAGTGTCTTTTAACAACCTTTGGATCTCTCCATAGTAGTCATCTTTAGTAAGTATAACTACACCCCCCCCTTTGTCCGCTGGACGAACTACTATATTTTTGTTTTTTTCCAATTGTTTAATCCCCTCTGACAGGGATTGATTAGTTCTGGCCTTTTTAATTTCTAAGGATTTAATCTCATCTTGCACCATATGTTTAAACACCTCGATGTGATGGTGTGTTCCCTTTTGGGGATTGAATATGGAGTTATTTTTCAGCCCACTATGTTTGAATTTAGTCATTTCTATCATAGGGGGACTAGGATCCTTCTGAGAGAAGAATTTTTTAATATTGAGCTTCCTCACATATTTTTCCACATCAATAAAAAGTTCGAATTTATTAAGATTCTTGTTGGGTGCAAATTTTAATCCTTGTGTTAAAACATTTAATTCGTTTTCTGAAAACGAAACACCTGCTAAGTTAAAAATACCTTCATCTAGCTGTCTCTTTGTCTTTTTCTTTCTGGCTCCCCCTCTTCTACCTGTCATGGATATGCATTAATGTCTGTCTGCCATCTTACCTTCCTCCTCATGTGTTCATCTAGAGACCAGACCTCCTTCACCTGGCTTCCTTTATAATCTCCTCCCAGCCTGACTCCACCCCAGGCCCTATCACTGAACACTATATTAACCTGTGCACTGCAAGCCTGCTTTGCTGATCAACGTGTTTGTTAGGCATTGTGTGTTTGGGTTCCTGCCTGCCGTGTGCTACGTCTGTCTCTCTGTTACGTTATTGGCTTGTCCCCGACCATCCCTGTCTGCTCGTGACCCTTGACCTTCGGCTCGTTCTTCGTTATCCTTGTCTGCTTGTGGCCCCTGACCTTCGGCTTGTTATTCGGTTCTCTCTATCGTGTGCCGCTGCTTCCCCTTATCCTACGGGGCGTGAGCTAGGAAACTCCAGGGGCCGCGACCTGGTCCCAGCCTGCAGCGTAACATCCTCACCACTAGAGGCCCTGGAGAAGACCAGCTGGGTCTTAGACTCCGCGCCCTGGGGAATCTTGGCTCTCGCTTCCGTTGGGATCCCGGTTGTGCTCCTCTGGTCCCGCTTTCCACAACCACCCAGTTTCCTACCCACAGAAGCCAGCCATAGGGTTCACTACCTCGCGGTGCACTCCTGTCCCCCTACGGTGTGCATCTGTCACCTGGCCACAGGTGACCCTGACAGTTTGATCAGCCATGAACCCGGCTGACATCCCGCTTCCCGCGGATGATCCATTGCAGGGCATAGTTCGCAGACTTGAGACCCAGGAATCAAATCAGACCCAGGTGATGCGATTCCTCCAGGATCTGGCTTCTCGATTCGAGCAGCTTCAGGTCTCCTTGGGAACCCCGAATCCGCAATCCCAAGTACAACCAGCGGCTGTACCTATCGCACCAGTCGCAGCCTCACACTCACTAAGATTGCCAGCTCCGTTCCGTTTCTCTGGGGACTCCAAGGCCTGCAGGGGGTTTCTCAGCCAATGCACTATTCATTTTGAGCTTCAGCCTCAAAGCTTCCTATCTGACCGGGCTAAGGTAGCCTATATCATTTCCCTCCTCTCCGGTGAAGCTTTGGCCTGGGCTGCCCCCCTGTGGGAGAGGAACGATCCGGTGGTTTCCAGTCTGTCCGAATTCTTGAAGCTCTTTCGTAATATCTTCGAAGAGCCGGCTCGGGCTTCTTCAGCGGCTAGTGCTGTCTTACGTCTTCGCCAAGAATCTAGTTCAGTGGGGCAATATGCTCTTCAGTTCCGTATCCACACAGCTGAATTGAGCTGGAATAATGAGGCCCTGGTCGCTACCTTTTTACATGGCCTCTCTGACCGAGTGAAAGACGAATTAGCGGGAAGAGCCATTCCCGTCGGTCTGGACGATGTAATTTCATTATGCAACCAGATCGACATTCGTTTTCAAGAGAGGTCCTTAGAAAAAAGACGCCAGCACTCTCTGGGTCCTAGCCAGTCTGAGCTCCCCTCCCTTCATTCCGTGGAGCATCCTCTACCTGCTGAAGAACCTATGCAGCTGGGCCGGACCAGACTAACCCCCGAAGAACGTGCTAGGCGCAGAACTCTGGGCTTGTGCCTCTATTGTGGGGGCAAGGGTCATTTTCGTGACTCCTGCTCGCTTCGTCCGGGAAACGCTCGGGTCTAATACATTTGGAAGGTGGAGTATTGGACCCAGAAACATCACCTTCTCGCCTGCTCTTGCCGGTGTCCCTTCATGTAGGCACTTCTCCTCAGTCAACCCTTGCATACCTGGATTCCGGGGCTGCCGGCAATTTCATGGATTGGAGAACTGCTTCTTCTATGAAGCTTACCCTTTCACCTCTCACTACCCCATTGGTAGTCTCGGCAATTGATGGCACTGTTCTCCCAGGGGGCCCTATTCGCTTCCAGACGCTACCCATTAGGATGTCGGTAGGGATTCTCCACCAGGAGTGGATATCCTTTCTTATTCTACCCAAGGCCTCTACCCCAGTTGTATTGGGCCTCCCTTGGCTACAGCTCCACTCTCCACATGTGGACTGGGTCTCTGGGCAGATCCTGGCCTGGGGTTCCTCATGTTTCTCGTCGTGTCTTCTCAAGGTGACCCCCAAGGAGAGTCTTCCGGTTGCTGCCACTTCTGTTTCTTCTGATCTTCCCGCCGCATACAGCGATTACCGGGATGTGTTCTGTAAAAAATCAGCTGAGGTGCTTCCTCCCCACAGGTCTTTTGACTGTGCTATTGATCTTGTCCCCGGAGCAACTCTACCCAGGGGTCGTACCTACCCTCTGTCCATCCCAGAGACCCAGGCCATGTCGGAGTATGTAGCAGAGAATCTGGAGAGAGGGTTCATCCGGAAATCCTCATCGCCTGCAGGGGCAGGGTTCTTTTTTGTTGCCAAAAAGGATGGTACCTTAAGACCCTGCATCGATTATCGGGGTTTAAATGCGGTTACTATTAAAAATCGATACCCCTTACCCTTAATATCTGAGCTATTCGATAGGTTGAAGGGTGCCTCCATTTTCACCAAGTTGGTTCTCAGAGGCGCGTACAATCTCATTCGAATACGGGAGGGTGACGAATGGAAGACTGCATTTAACACTAGAGACGGGCATTACGAATATCTGGTGATGCCTTTTGGTCTGTGTAATGCTCCAGCCGTGTTTCAAAACTTTGTCAATGAAATCTTCAGAGATCTGCTGTACCAGTTTGTTGTCATCTATCTGGATGACATTCTGATCTTTTCTGAAAATCTGCTCGTCCACAGAAACCATGTCCGCACTGTACTTCAACGTCTTAGAGAGAACAATCTCTATGCCAAGCTGGAGAAATGTTCCTTTGAATGTTCTGAGGTCCTGTTTTTGGGGTGCTTTGTCTCATGTTCGGGGCTTCGTATGGACCCTGGGAAGGTCTTGGCTATCACCAACTGGCCTCTTCCTGCTAGCCTCAAGGCCACACAGCGCTTTCTTGGCTTCACTAATTATTATAGGCAGTTCATAAGGAATTACTCTTCCATTGCCGCGCCTATTATCGCTTTGACCAAGAAGGGTGTGAATGCCAGAGACTGGCCTCCCGAAGCTGTCTCTGCATTTCACAACCTGAAACAGGCCTTTGTTTCTGGCCCCCTCTTGAGGAGACCAAATCCTGGGAATGCATTTTTTATTGAAGTGGACGCTTCCTCAATGGGGGTGGGAGCTGTGCTTCTTCAAATCTTTGAGAAGAGACGCCAACCATGTGCGTTCTTCTCCAAAAAATTTTCTCAGGCAGAGAGGAATTATGCCATCGGTGATCGGGAACTTCTCGCTATTAAATTGGCGTTAGAGGAGTGGCGTCATCTCTTGGAGGGTTCCCCTCACTCCATAACGATCTTTACCGATCACAAGAATTTACAGTATCTACAGAATGCTAAACGTCTGAATCCTAGACAGGCCAGGTGGAGTCTCTTCTTTGCCCGTTTTAATTTCACGATTACCTACAAACCTGGTTCCTGCAACGGTCGGGCTGATGCGCTCTCTAGGTCATTTGACACTTTGGACGAGGAGTCCGCCCCTGAACCTGAGCCGATCATTCCCACCTCATGCATTGTTGCCCACTCTACCACCCTGAAGTCTAAAATTCCGCCTGGTAAGACCTTTGTCCCCACTGAGCTAAGAGCTAAGATCCTTCGTTGGGGACATGATTCCAAGGTGGCAGGGCATTCTGGATTCCTCCGATCCTTCCTACTCATCAGTCGTCACTACTGGTGGCCTAATCTCCGCTCAGACGTCAAAGACTACGTTAAAGCTTGTCATGTCTGTGCTCAGTCCAAATCCTCCACACAAGCTCCTGCTGGTCTCCTCATGCCCTTGCCTATTCCTAAGGAACCCTGGGCCCATATTGCCATGGATTTTATCACCGATCTCCCACTGTCTGAGAATAATACAGTCATTTGGGTGGTAATCGATCGATTCTCCAAGATGGCTCATTTTGTTCCTCTTCCTGGTCTTCCTTCTGCCCCTGCCTTGGTTCCCATTTTCATTCGAGAAATTCTCCGCCTACATGGGGTCCCTTCTCATATTGTTTCCGACAGGGGAGTCCAATTCACGTCTCGTTTTTGGAGAGCCTTTTGCAAATCCCTCAATATTGTCTTGGATTTTTCTTCTTCTTACCATCCCCAATCCAATGGACAGACTGAGAGGGTTAATCAGGAGTTAGAGGTCTTTCTTCGCACCTTTGTGTCTTCTCACCATGACGATTGGTCCTCTCTACTCCCGTGGGCAGAATTCTCCCATAACAATCATGTGAATACCAGTTCGCAGAAGACACCCTTTTTCACAGTTTATGGAAAACACCCTCAACTTCCTCTTCCTATGATCTGTTCTCCAGACATTCCAGCTTTGGCTTCGGTTCAGGAGTCTCTCAATTCCGTTTGGGGTCACGTTCATGATTCCCTCCGGGCAGCTGCTGAAAAATTCAAAGGCTTTGCAGACCGCCGCAGGCGTAAACCGCCTTCTCTTCAGCCAGGGGACAAAGTCTGGCTCTCTACCAGGAACATCAAGCTCCGAGTTCCTTCTCTGAAGTTTGCTCCACGATTCATCGGTCCATACACGGTAACTGCTAAACTGAATCCGGTTTGTTTCAAACTCCAGATTCCTAAGAGCCTTAAAATCACTAACTCCTTTCATGTTGCTCTTCTAAAGCCTTTAGTCCTCAATAAATTCTCTCGTCCTCTTCCTACCGTGGCGCCTGTCTCGGAGGATAATCAGGAGTACGAGATCAGTCAAATTCTGGACTCCCGACTCTGTAAAGGCGTTCTTCAGTACCTCGTTCATTGGAAAGGGTTTGGTCCTGAGGAGAGGTCTTGGATCACTGCATCTGAGGTCTTTGCACCTCGTCTGTTAAAGGAGTTTCATCTGAAGTTTCCCTCTAAACCTGGGCCCAGGCGGGGAAGGGGGAGGCCTCGTAAGAGGGAGGGTACTGTCATGGATATGCATTAATGTCTGTCTGCCATCTTACCTTCCTCCTCATGTGTTCATCTAGAGACCAGACCTCCTTCACCTGGCTTCCTTTATAATCTCCTCCCAGCCTGACTCCACCCCAGGCCCTATCACTGAACACTATATTAACCTGTGCACTGTAAGCCTGCTTTGCTGATCAACGTGTTTGTTAGGCATTGTGTGTTTGGGTTCCTGCCTGCCGTGTGCTACGTCTGTCTCTCTGTTACGTTATTGGCTTGTCCCCGACCATCCCTGTCTGCTCGTGACCCTTGACCTTCGGCTCGTTCTTCGTTATCCTTGTCTGCTTGTGGCCCCTGACCTTCGGCTTGTTATTCGGTTCTCTCTATCGTGTGCCGCTGCTTCCCCTTATCCTACGGGGCGTGAGCTAGGAAACTCCAGGGGCCGCGACCTGGTCCCAGCCTGCAGCGTAACATCCTCACCACTAGAGGCCCTGGAGAAGACCAGCTGGGTCTTAGACTCCGCGCCCTGGGGAATCTTGGCTCTCGCTTCCGTTGGGATCCCGGTTGTGCTCCTCTGGTCCCGCTTTCCACAACCACCCAGTTTCCTACCCACAGAAGCCAGCCATAGGGTTCACTACCTCGCGGTGCACTCCTGTCCCCCTACGGTGTGCATCTGTCACCTGGCCACAGGTGACCCTGACACTACCTCTTTTTCTATATATTCTTTCGGGTATTGGGGTGTAATAGGTTGAATTTTGTAAGGTTCTTTCCATCCCCTCCATTCCCCCCCTTGTTGGTAGTTATTTTGATAGGGCGTTGGTCGTCCTCTAAAGTTACCCCTATAGTTACCCCTAGGGGGCCTAGGCGGAAAATGGCTAGGTCCTTGATGGTAATAAGGATAGCCATACTCATTAGATCTATTATCTAGGGGTCCATACCTGTTGTAAGTAGGTACTGAATAAGAGGTAGAGTAGTAATCATTTGACGGAGGATAATTGCCCCCATTTGGGGGTGGTGGGGGATAACCCCTATTACCTTGAGTGGCTGGGCCCTTAGGATTGGATGGAGCTTTAGATTTCTTTGGGGTATGGATTTTATTTTTGTTTTTAATTTTTTTTTTGGCTGTGTATCCGTATTATGTACTTCCATATCCCTATCGACCGGGGATTCTTTAGGATTCTCCAAATCTAAATCATCCTGCCATTTGTATACCTTGTTTTCCTCATAATCTTTAATATCTCTCTGGTATTTTTTCAGTTTTTTCTGCTTAATCTCTCCATCATATTTGGATAGGTGGGTCTGAAGACTTTGCGCCCTCTCCAAATATTCTTTGGTTCCCATAAAGGGCTCCATATTGTTTTTGAGATCAGCTATATTGGCTTCTACCAATTGATTTTTGGCTTTACGCCTCCTAATCATTAGCTGCATTAATTTTAGTTTGCAGCTATTAAAAAACTGAAACCATTCATCTAACAAAGCGAGATTGTCTACACTATCAGCTGGGTTAACATCCCATCTTAACCTACGGGGGGTTAAGTTTTTTCCTATATACATCTCAAATGAGGCTATGTCCCACCATAGCCTTATTTTTTTCTCCATGTCATATTGAAGTTGTTTAAAGCCCCTTTCAATATCCAGATTTGGGCTGGGTGTTTGCTGGAATATTTCTTCAATATTTGTCTGTCGACCCTTCATGAAATTAAATACATCCATGGCTGCGTAGATTGAAAAGGATTATAGTGAAACCTCTGAAGATGTGTGTGTTGGTGATCTCGCGCCTTGAAAAGATATATATATAAATAATATATATATAGAAAATATACTATGAATAATATATTGGAAGTAAGCTGCTATCCCCAAGATTCCAAAAAAAGTGGTTCTTTTGAAATAATGTAGTGGATGGTTATATGTGCAAATTAACAAATATATTGGGGGCGCTGAGAAACGAATGAATCACTAACAATAAAATATATTAGTAAACATATTAATGGATTGATAATGGTTTAAATATACACACCAGCAAAAGTGAAAAAAATGGGTCACAATGATCATTCTATGGCTATCCAACCAATAAACACAATGACATGTGCAATCTCCTTAATAGATTAGCAATAATGACCCATCAAATAAAAATCAAATCAATGAATTAATGTGACACTGAGTGCAAAAAAAACTTTAAAAATTGTGATGCCAATATTGATAATTAGATGTCCCAAATTAATTAAAACAAATATCAGCAATATAGTATATAATACACTGTGCAATATCAATAGTGACACCTGAATGTCCCAAAATTTGTACAAATGTTGAAATAAATAAGAGTCCATAAGTAAAACGATAAATATGAATCCTTGTGGAAAAAGCTTATTCCATCAAAGATATTGCTTGAAGTGATAACCTTCACCAATTAAGTGTGAAACACCCGATAGTGCTCGTGGTAAATAAAGCAGCTTACCAGATGTTGTTGACTCTTTTAATTAAAAAGGAGTCATATACGCTTTTAGCAAGTTCCACTTGCTAACATGGATATTGATGTCAGATATAGGCATAGGAAATCCCTGCCTCCCGGAGGCTCGGATGAAGATGTATAAACCACAAGAAAGAGAAATGGAGCGGAAATAGTGTAATTCCGTTTAATAAAAAAAATTAAAGTAACAACATGGCAGCCAAATGCCCCCTTACTTGAATAGTGCCTTGAGCCCGGCACTGAGGCTGGTGAGCGTGGACTAGTAGGGCTAGTGACTAGGGATGAGCTTCGAGTTCGAGTCGAACTCATGTTCGACTCGAACATTGCCTTTTCGCCCGTTCGCCGAACAGCGAACAAATTGGGGTGTTCGCGGCAAATTCGAAAAATCTATGGGAGAAATCTAAAGTGCTAATTATAAAGGCTTATATGCAAGTTATTGTCCTAAAAAGTGTTTGGGGACCCGGGTCCTGCCCCAGGGGACATGTATCAATGCAAAAAGAAGTTTTAAAAACGGCCGTTTTTTCGGGAGCAGTGATTTTAATAATGCTTAAAATGAAAAAATAAAAGTGAAATATTCCTTTAAATTTCGTACCTGGGGGGTGTGCATGATATGCATGTGAAGTGGCGCATGTTTCCCGTGCTTAGAACTGTCCCTGCAAAAAGTGTCATTTTTGAAAGAAAAAAATGCATTTAAAACTGACTCGCGGCTATTAATGAATTGTCGGCTCCCGGCAATACATACAAAAGTCATTGATAAAAAAAAAAAAAAAAAGCGTGGGGGTTCCCCAGAATTCAATTACCAGGCCCTTCAGGTCTGGAATGGATATTAAGGGGAACCCCGCCGCAAATAAAAAAAAAATTGACGTGGGGTTCCCCCAAATATCCATTCCAGGCCCTTCAGATCTGGCATGGATTTTAAGGGGAACTCCACCCCAAATTAAAAAAAAATGGCGTGGAGTCCCCCTAAAAATCCATACCAGACCCCTTATCCGAGCATGCAACCTGGCCGGCCGCAGGGGAAAAGGGGGGGACGAGAGAGCGGCCCCCCCTCCCTCCTGAACCGTACCAAGCCACATGCCCTCAACATGGGGAGGATGTCCCCATGTTGATGGGGACAAGGGCCTCATCCCCACAACCCTTGCCCGGTGGTTGTGGGGGTCTGCGGGCGGGGGGCTTATCGGAATCTGGAAGACCCCTTTAACAAAGAGGACCCCCAGATCCCGCCCCCCATGTGAATTGGTAAGGGGTACATTGTACCCCTACCATTTCACGAAGAAAGCGTAAAAAAATGTTTAAAAAAACACACAAACACGTTGAAAAAGTCCTTTATTAAAAAAAAAAAAAAAAAACCCATTCCAGCGGTGAAATCCAGTGTCCCGCGGCGATCCCGATGTCCAGCGCTGTCCGTCATTGGTTGTGCCTGAGCAGACCTGATGGGGAACTCCCTCTCAGTATTTTAAATGTATAGACCCGCCCCTTCTAAAGTTCCCCATCAGGTCCGCTCAGCGGACCAGATGCGGAACATGAGAAGGGGCGGGTCTATACATGTATTACCAAAGTGAGAGCAGTTCCCCATCAGGTCCGCCTCCTCGGTATGTCGGACCCTCCTACGTCATTGGCTTGAGCGGGGAACTTCCTTCACTGTGTAATTTAAATTTACATAGTGAAGGAAGTTCCCCGCTCAAGCCAATGACGTAGGCGGGTCCGACATACCGAGGGAGCGGACCTGATGGGGAACTTTAGAAGGGGCGGGTCTATACATTTAAAATACTGAGAGGGAGTTCCCCATCAGGTCCGCTCAGGCACAACCAATGAAGGACAGCGCTGGACATCGGGATCGCCGCGGGACACTGGATTTCACCGCTGGAATGTTTATTTATTTATTTTTTTAAATAAAGGACTTTTTCAAGGTGTTTGTGTGTTTTTTTAAACATTTTTTTTACGCTTTCTTCGTGAAATGGTAGGGGTACAATGTACTCGTTACCAATTCACATAGGGGGGGGCGGGATCTGGGGGTCCCCTTTGTTAAAGGGGTCTTCCAGATTCCGATAAGCCCCCCGCCCGCAGACCCCCACAACCACCGGGCAAGGGTTGTGGGGATGAGGCCCTTGTCCCCATCAACATGGGGACATCCTCCCCATGTTGAGGGCATGTGGCTTGGTACGGTTCAGGAGGGAGGGGGGGCCGCTCTCTCGTCCCCCCCTTTTCCCCTGCGGCCGGCCAGGTTGCGTGCTCGGATAAGGGGTCTGGTATGGATTTTTAGGGGGACTCCACGCCATTTTTTTTTTAAACTTGGGGTGGAGTTCCCCTTAAAATCCATGCCAGATCTGAAGGGCCTGGTAATTGAATTCTGGGGAACCCCCACGCTTTTTTTTTTTTTTTTTCTCAATGACTTTTGTATGTATTGCCGGGAGCCGACAATTCATTAATAGCCGCGAGTCAGTTTTAAATGCATTTTTTTTCTTTCAAAAATGACATTTTTTGCAGGGACAGTTCTAAGCACGGGAAACATGCGCCACTTCACATGCATATCATACACACCGCCCAGGTACGAAATTTAAAGGAATATTTCACTTTTATTTTTTCATTTTAAGCATTATTAAAATCACTGCTCCCGAAAAAACGGCCGTTTTTAAAACTTCTTTTTGCATTGATACATGTCCCCTGGGGCAGGACCCAGGTCCCCAAACACTTTTTAGGACAATAACTTGCATATTAGCCTTTATAATTAACACTTTAGATTTCGAACGTTCGAGTCCATTGTATTTAATAGGGTTCTAAAGTTTACACGAACATTTTGTCTGTTCGCAGGTTCTGGTGCGAACCGAACAGGGGGGTGTTCGGCTCATCCCTGCTAGTGACCCGAATAGAGATGAGCCGGCGTGCGTTACACCTTGTTTGGAGGAAGAACCAGCAGGACCGGAAGTGTCGTCAGGGCGTAGTCTAGCGTCGCCTCGACAGCTGTTTCGTATTGCACGTCGTCAGGAAGCGTGCTAGACTACGTGGGACTGACTATTAAATACGGATGTCAATCAAGGAGAGGGGAGGAGTCACCGAAATCAAATCCAGCCTCAATGCCGTCTCTCCGCATTCACAGCAATAATTTTAATACAACGGAAGTCCATACAATTAAATAACAAATTAATATAAGTAATATATATCCCGCTGACAGCACATCTATTATACTACATAAAACATAGTATGCATACATAATCTATGCTAACTCTATAGCATAGATAAAAAGTCGTGCGCGATGATAGCGCCCTCTAGTGTATAAGTGGATAAAACCACTCTCAATCTGTATATTATGCAGAAAAGAGTATATACAATGGTGTCATTGAATATAATTTATAAAAAAATTCCTAAAAAATAATTGATTTATTATATAAATTCATAAAACAATAAAAGACAATTAAAAACAATAAAAAAGGAATAGAAATATATAAATATATATTTTTCTAATTGAACCCATATATCTGCAATCCAAATTAGTAATTGGATAACTATTTATTCGTTAGTGAGGAAGCAATTCAAATCTAGGTCAATATTGAGGCCCAGCGGCTGCATGGTGGACAGTCTAAACAGCCACTGGGTCTCATTCTGGGATATGGCCTTGGTGAGGTCCGTCCCCCTCCAGTTAAATGTAGCCCTATCAATACCATAAAACACCAATTGGCGAGGATCTCTATTATGATATTGAAGAAAATGACGCGATACGCTATGGTTAGGAAAGCCATTGAATAAATTAAAGATAGAACTTGATATTTGGATTGATAAAGGGGTCAGTCAAAAGATCCTAGATATAAAAGAAGCACAGTACCTTTCACCCAAAGTACCACGTACTCCGGTGCTATATGTGTTACCAAAAATACATAAAAATAAAGAAAAACCACCAGGTCGCCCAATTATAAGCGGGATTGGTTCCCTCTACTCCAGAGTAGGAGAATATTTAGATATATTCCTACAGCCTTTGGTTATTCAAGGCAGGTCTTATCTCAAGGATAGTCGTGAATTGATCAAATCCCTTACCGACATCCAGATGACAGATGCAACCATTATGGTTACAGTGGACATAGAGTCCCTCTATACTAATATAAGACAGGAGGATGCGCTTACTGCAGTCCAAGTGGCACTTACTGCAGATTCACAGCTCAAAAAATCCCAAATTAATTTTTTAGTTGAGGGACTCAAAATCGCTATGGGAAACAACTATTTTTGGGCACAGGGGGAGTTCTATAAACAAATAAAAGGGGTCGCAATGGGGGTTCGTTATGCCCCAAGCGTGGC
This sequence comes from Rana muscosa, assembly GCA_029206835.1. Taxonomy (NCBI): domain Eukaryota; kingdom Metazoa; phylum Chordata; class Amphibia; order Anura; family Ranidae; genus Rana; species Rana muscosa. The sequence goes on along the minus strand of CM055121.1, from coordinate 239,080,355 downwards.
TAATTTGGTACTGAACAAATGGGAGGGGGAAACCATTTATACAGATCAACTTTCATCTCTATTATATTATAAAAGGTACATCGATGATGTAGTGTTGTTGTGGGAGGGATCCCAGACCACATTACATAGCTTCCTGCAGGATTTAAATTCCAACCAATATGGGCTAAAATTTACAGCTGAGTTTAGTCTGACAACCATTAATTATTTGGACCTTACTTTGGACAAACAAAATGGCAAGATTGGCACGAGGACATTCTTTAAGGCCACCGATAGGAATGCCTTTGTGCCAACTAACAGCTGCCATCATCCCCAATGGCTTGGGGCCATACCCAAGGGCCAGTTCATGCGCATTCGGCGCAATTGTGCTGAGGATAGCGATTATAACACTCAGACAGCAATCCTTACAGATCGGTTTTGTGAGAAGGGATATGCTAGGAATGAATTGGTCATAGCTAAAAAACAGGTGGGGAGTATGAACAGATATTCCCTTCTGGAATCCAAAAAGAAAAAAGATCTTTCAACCATGGGAACACTGCCATTTATCACAGGTTTTAATAGGCAATACAAAAGTATTGAAAACATCTTCAAAAAGTTCTGGCCTATACTACAAAAGGATAGAGACTTGGCATCTATTATACCCCAAAGGCCTAGATTTATTTATAGAAAGGCGCCAGGTTTGAGAAACATCATTGCACCTAATGTTCCTGACCCCCCTGAAAAACCTCTGACTTTTTTGGATGGGTCTGGGTTTCACTACTGTACTAGATGCAAGGCTTGCCGTACCACATCTCGACGTACCAAGAAAATAAGTAAATTCAAATCCTTGGTAACACAGGAAGAATTTAAGATTAAACCCTTAATTACTTGTTATTCCAGATACGTGACCTACGTTTTGGAATGCCCTTGTTCCCTGCAATATGTGGGGAGGACTACAAGAGAGCTCAGAATTAGGATAAATGAACATGTGGCAAATATAGCCAAAGGCTTTCCTAACCATAGCGTATCGCGTCATTTTCTTCAATATCATAATAGAGATCCTCGCCAATTGGTGTTTTATGGTATTGATAGGGCTACATTTAACTGGAGGGGGACGGACCTCACCAAGGCCATATCCCAGAATGAGACCCAGTGGCTGTTTAGACTGTCCACCATGCAGCCGCTGGGCCTCAATATTGACCTAGATTTGAATTGCTTCCTCACTAACGAATAAATAGTTATCCAATTACTAATTTGGATTGCAGATATATGGGTTCAATTAGAAAAATATATATTTATATATTTCTATTCCTTTTTTATTGTTTTTTATTGTCTTTTATTGTTTTATGAATTTATATAATAAACCAATTATTTTTTAGGAATTTTTTTATAAATTATATTCAATGACACCATTGTATATACTCTTTTCTGCATAATATACAGATTGAGAGTGGTTTTATCCACTTATACACTAGAGGGCGCTATCATCGCGCACGACTTTTTATCTATGCTATAGAGTTAGCATATATTATGTATGCATACTATGTTTTATGTAGTATAATAGATGTGCTGTCAGCGGGATATATATTACTTATATTAATTTGTTATTTAATTGTATGGACTTCCGTTGTATTAAAATTATTGCTGTGAATGCGGAGAGACGGCATTGAGGCTGGATTTGATTTTGGTGACTCCTCCCCTCTCCTTGATTGACATCCGTATTTAATAGTCAGTCCCACGTAGTCTAGCACGCTTCCTGATGACGTGCAATACGAAACAGCTGTCGAGGCGACGCTAGACTACGCTCTGACGACACTTCCGGTCCTGCTGGTTCTTTCTCCAAACAAGGTGGAACGCACGCCGGCTCATCTCTATTCGGGTCACTAGCCCTACTAGTCCACGCTCACCAGCCTCAGTGCCGGGCTCAAGGCACTATTCAAGTAAGGGGGCATTTGGCTGCCATGTTGTTACTTAAATTTTTTTTATTAAACGGAATTACACTATTTCCGCTCCATTTCTCTTTCTTGTGGTTTATACATCTTCATCCGAGCCTCCGGGAGGCAGGGATTTCCTATGCCTATATCTGACATCAATATCGATGTTAGCAAGTGGAACTTGCTAAAAGCGTATATGACTTCTTTTTAATTAAAAGAGTCAACAACATCTGGTAAGCTGCTTTATTTACCACGAGCACTATCGGGTGTTTCACACTTAATTGGTGAAGGTTATCACTTCAAGTAATATCTTTGATGGAATAAGCTTTTTGCACAAGGATTCATATTTATCGTTTTACTTATGGACTCTTATTTATTTCAACATTTGTACACATTTTGGGACATTCAGGTGTCACTATTGATATTGCACAGTGTATTATATACTATATTGCTGATATTTGTTTCAATTAATTTGGGACATCTAATTATCAATATTGGCATCACAATTTTTTAAGTTTTTTTTGCACTCAGTGTCACATTAATTCATTGATTTGATTTTTATTTGATGGGTCATTATTGCTAATCTATTAAGGAGATTGCACATGTCATTGTGTTTATTGGTTGGATAGCCATAGAATGATCATTGTGACCCATTTTTTTCACTTTTGCTGGTGTGTATATTTAAACCATTATCAATCCATTAATATGTTTACTAATATATTTTATTGTTAGTGATTCATTCGTTTCTCAGCGCCCCCAATATATTTGTTAATTTGCACATATAACCATCCACTACATTATTTCAAAAGAACCACTTTTTTTGGAATCTTGGGGATAGCAGCTCACTTCCAATATATTATTCATAGTATATTTTCTACATATATATTATTTATATATATATCTTTTCAAGGCGAGAGATCACCAACACACACATCATTCACATCAGGCAATGCTTCTTGTGAAAGGCAAACCCAGAACTGGTGTGTGTTTTTTATAGGGCAGGGCAGCTGTAACCAACACCTCCAATCTCATCTCGTTGATTGGACTCCAGTTGGCTGACACCTCACTCCAATTAGCTCTTGGAGATCTCATTAGTCTAGGGGTTCACATACTTTTTCCACCTGCACTGTGAATGTTTACATGGTGTGTTCAATAAAAACATGGTAACATTTGATTCTTTGTGTGTTATTAGTTTAAGCAGACTGTGATTGTCTATTGTTGTGACTTAGATGAAGATCAGATCACATTTTATGACCAATTTGTGCAGAAATCCATATCATTCCAAAAGGGTTCACATACTGTTTTTTGCAACTGTATATAATCAACCGTATGTTCAGCAGCCATGTGGGCTCTATGCCTGTAAAGTGTGGGCTTTGATCAATAAAATCGCTGATATTTAACACTAGGATTTGACTAGGAGCATCACCTGGATTGCATCACGATCAGCATGTCAGAGAAGGCTCCACTGCTGCTAAGCAACCTGCAGGGAGCTCAACTGTCTACAACCAATAGAGATGGGCTTGGGGGTGTTTGAAATCCAACATGCCGATCCCGCCAGGAAGCCGACACTCCACAGTGCTAATCACAGCCAGTGAGACATTTCCTGATCTGTGCAGCTGCGGACCGGGAAATGTCTCACTGCCTGTGATTAGCGCTGTGCAGTGTGGGCTTCCTGACAGGCTCTGGCATGTGGAATTTTGAACATGCCCAGCCCATCTCTAACAACAAATTGTGCTGGCCCTCCTGTACATCAGCCCCATAAAGTAACCAGCACTGGGTTCCAATGTGCTGCCGCCGCTGCCATGGAGACAGAGACCAGCGCTGTAAATAGCTGGGACAGGACAGCAACTCTGGTTGTTCCAGCACTGGTCCACACTGGGAGGATTCCCCCATCCACCTATAATGTGTAGATGGGGGAATTGGATCATTTTTTTTTCCATTCAACCTAATAGTTGAATGAAAAAAAGTGATCAATGTATGGGCTGCCTAAGAGCTAAGACCAGCCATAGACAGTTTAAATCTCAGCTGGTTCAGCAGGAACTGGCTGAGATTTGAACCATTAATGAGCAGATTCTCTTATGATTATCACTAGTGGTTGCTATAGTCACTAGTGATAATCACTGTTTGTCGGGAGAATACAATTGCTGGGCAGGAGGGTTATTCCCCTGTCAGCACTGTCTGTGTTGATGGGGGAATCATGCAAGTTTCTTTCCTGCAATCTGTGGATGCAGGAAAGAAATTTGCACCGTATATTACCTGCCTAACTGAAAGTGAAAGTAAATTGTGAATGTCTTGAAAGAACAGGAGAGGGGGAGGGAGACAGATGGGGGAGAGAAGGGATGGAGATAATGCAGTTCAGTGATTACAGTGTACTGCAGTCTGCAGTGCACACACTTACCCACGGTCCAGGCTAGAATCTCAGGCATCATTCACACACAGCCAGGAATGCTGCTGATTTTCATATTTCCCGCCCACACGTCCCCTCTCTTCAGATACAGCACGCCAGGATAGTGTGGGTGGGACTGGAAGGAGGAGGAGGAGCTGTATTCCTCCCTGCTCGTATGTGAGGAGAGTGAGGGAGGGTGGCTGGACTCGCTGGGCTGTGAAAGAGTGTCATAGACTGACACTCGGCTCAGCTTGCAGTCACCACTCTCGGAATTTACAGGCTGGTTCTCCTGTCCTAAGGATGGGAGAAATCAGTCTGATTTTTCAGTAACTGAGATGAAGGCTTGGGCCCCCCCCCCACAGTGCTTGTGGAGTCCTTCCTGCAACTCGCTCTTCTCCGTGCCAATCAGGATGCAGAGGAAGGAGCAGATTGGACGGCTGTGGTTGTGTGAGCGCTCGCATTATGCAGTGTCAGCGAGCAGAGGGAGGGGGGAGGAATCCCCAGCAGAAACTGACTGGGGGATGCTCTCCCTCTCAGGAGAGACTGTTACTCCAGCGGCGGCCAGAGAGCAAAAAAAAAAAATGCATAAAAAATGGTGGGGCACAGCATAATGTTGGGGGGGCCAGGGCCCCCTCTGCCCCCCCCTAGGGACGCCATTGACAGGTAAGCCTTAATATAGGCTTACCTGTAGTATAAAGTGGTTGTAAAGGGTTTACAACCACTTTAAGGGTCCCACTCTGCAGCTGATAGGCAACTACTTCCAAAGGCAACAAACAATAGGACATTGAAAATCTTTTTTTTTTCTTCTTTTTTTTTTAATGTATTTAGCTGATTTCAACATGTACACTGAATTTATTCAGATGTTAGAACTCCAGGCTATGTGTTGCTAAATAGATGCAGGTACTTTCTTAATATCAAAGGAATTACACTAAAGGGACTCATTAGTATTATTGTCTGTAGCCATGAAACTCAAATCATCTGTATTGTGTCATCCTTTCTGGAAAAAACACACTTGCAGATAAGGTGTTCCCCAGGCCTCTCCAGCCATGCAGGGATTTCACGCTTAGTCACTTGGGGAGGCTACAGGTGAAAGTGTGTCTTATTTAGTGATTTCATCAGCTCTTTGCCTTAGTACAGTACCCTGATTTGCAGTTAAATTCATTAAAATCCATGAAATAGAATTTTATTTTAACACTGTTGGTGTTTTGTATTTCCTGTACAACTGATGGCTGCTATGGCTGCTATTTCCCCAGCCACCAATCATATTCAATCCCCTCTGTAGTAGGCAAATCTGGAGCATCAGATTACTAGTTTGACCCACCCACTACTATGAGTCAATTGCATTGGCGTGCGCACTCTGTTGCATTAGAGTGTGCACCTCAGAGCACAAACACACATGCATGTACAGTAGCAGAGCAGTGGACGGTGTCAGTAGAGCAGAGATTGGTGTCGGCGGTTTTTATTTTTATTATTTTTTACAATTTTATTTTTTTAATAATTTTTTACAATTTTATTTTTTATGTCAGCAGTTTTTATTTTTATTATTTTTTACAATTTTATTTTTTAAATATTTTTTTACAATTTGATTTTTTTTTTTTAATTTACAATTAATTTTTTTTTTTTTTTACAATATGATTTTTTATGTAGCACCCTCCTAGGTAGGTGCTAGAAGTCTTTGGTCTTTCTGCTTACCAGGAATATGGTCGGGTAAAACGAAAGGCCCATACACACGATCGAACATTTTGACAACAAACCTCCGACGGACCTGTTTTTGCGGAAAATCCGACCGTGTGTACGCTCCATCGGACAAACTTTTTCGCTTTTTAATAGGACAAATGTTCACTGTGAGAACAGACAAACTTTCCAGCAACAAATGTCCGATGGAGAAAATCCTGTGTACACAAGTCCATCGGACTAAAGTCCAAAGTACAAACACGCATGCTCAACCAATGCAAAAGATCAGACAACAATATAGAAGTTGCCCACAGGGTGGCGGTAAAGACCTGAAAAACCACATGATTTGGTGAAAGTTTGCTGAAAAAGTCCTGCCGTGTGTATGCATACCAAGGTCACGGGCAACACCCTCCGGAGCAAAAGTCAGATGGAAGTCCGATCGTGTGTATGAGGCCTTAAAGTGCTCTCTTCCTACAAGGGAGCAGGATCGATTGGTTAGGTCTGCTCATTGTACTCAGGTGCAGCTCATCTTGTTCTGACTGTCCCCCACTGGTCCAATAGGGAGGCATGTTGGACAGTGGGAGTGGACCTGGCAAGTGAGTGCTCAGCGTTAGTTGAGCCACCTGCCTTGTATCAACGGTTCAGACTGGTGGTGGTGGTGTAATGGTGTCGGGGATATTTCTTGGCACACTTTGAGCTCCTTAATACCCACTGAGCAATGTTTAAACGCCACGACCTACCTGAGGATTGTTGCTGACCATGTCCATCCCTTGCTGTCTCTGTACAGTAGGGCTGGAGAGTGAGCTAAAGATGCAGTACAAAGAGCCAATTAGTTTATGTGCTGTCCAGAAGCATTCTGAAAGGAGGAGAAAGCAGTGACAGAATGATGAGTTTATCACTGTGCTGCTTCTCCTTTCACTGTCCAGTCACAGGCTGGGTGCAAGTCCGGGATGAGCTGAGCTCAGACGAAATGGGTTCAATTATGCTGGCAATCAGACTGAGGATATCTAGCGGCAGAAAAAATTACTGTGGGGTAAATGTCTGAATTGAAGAAGAAAATTGCAGCAAAAGCTGATTTTATTTTATGTTTTAATTGGCTACTAAATTTTATCTTGTTCTTTTTGTCTGGAGTCATGCATCTTTGGCAGATTTCTTGCTGATGATGTCAGATGGTCAAAGTTTTACCCATCTTCCTCCAAGTCTTCCAGGATCTGACCCAGCCAACACACAGATGTGATTTACAAGCAAAGGGATGCTTTCTCATTGTATTATTTATCCAAAGAAGATGGAATGAATGCAGCATGGTTGTGAATTAGACTATCCTAACATTTCTCTGATTTTTGAGTTTATTGTCACTCCGATACTAAACCCTTAAATCCCAGGATAGAAACTTGAGTTCATCAGACCATGCCGGGCCACCCTTACTGAAAGGCTGAAGTAAACTCTATCCTTATCTTTACCCATCTGTGACTGATTCCAGGCAGATCCAAATTTGTGTAAATACATTTGGTTTTTCCTAAGGAGAACAGCTAATACACAAGGCAGGCTGGCACCTAAGTTTTACATCTCAAATAAAATCATTTTATTACTCCATAAAATCGCAACCTTCATATATTGGGCTGAGGATCTGAGAAGAGCAGAGCTACCGGTATATTAAAAGTGATTTTTTTTCCATGATCAGATGGAGGTTTTGATGTACTTCGGCTCCAGTAGAATCATTACTGTTTGCAGGAAAAATCGAAACACCAGTCTGTTTGTTAAACCTGCTTAAAATATCAGTGGGCTTGCCGATATTCCATTTAATGTAGCGACTCAGCCAGCACTAGTAAATCACAGTGTACAAATATCGTGTGGGCAGACAGCTTAGGAAAACACAAAATGATTTATATATAGTAGAGTGGAGAAAATCGTGCCCACAATATTTTTACAGTTGGGCTAATTTTTTTCATTTTTTATTCATTTTCCATTTTTTATGCTATGTGTTTTAAATTAATATTATCTTTGTTATTCTTGTGTTTACCATTTATTTAATCATAACCTTCTATATGATATAAATCAATATTAGAAAAGAAGAAGTGTGTAAAAGTGTCATAGAAAAAAAGAAGGTAACAATAACATAAATATACTACTATAAGGTATGAAAAGTGTGCAAAAGGAACAATGTTCCGATTGGGTGATGAGAGTGACAACTGTGTAAACAATTGTGTGCGGATCGATGCATGTGTGTGCATATAAGTAGAAGCCAAAAATAAGCATCTAAATCCGCACATACCCAAAACATGCATCTCCTAAATCAATTGGAGATCATGTGTTTTTCTTCGTAGTCAAGTGACGTGAAACTGTTGTAAAATAAGTACCTATATAATGTGATGTGAGTAAAAAGGTGATGAAGTGAGATGTGAACATCGTGTCAATATTATTTCTGTCTTGTGTAAACACAAAGTGTGTACTTAATAAAAAAATAAAAATAAAAGGAAGTTATATAAATGTGAAATATAAAGCGTGTGTGTGTGTCTGACGATGATCGTTAGCTTATGCGTAAAAGCAAAATGATAATAAAATCGTTATAACTATGGACTTGTTAGTTGTTAATCATTGTGCTCGCACATGCGCTCATAAAAAATCGATATAGACACAGACGAATGACATAAAAACCTATTCACCCTGAAGGGTGAAAATAAGTGTTAAAACTTAGATAATGGTTATATGTGGGTGATTTAGCATATAAATTCATTGTATACAAAAATATTAAAAATATAAAAATATTTATATAAAAAAGGAAAATTATAAAAAATATATGCTGAATATAAGTCCCAATAATAATGAACCTGCAGAATCGTTTCTTGATGTTTGTACGTAAATGGGTAATCCCTGAAAGGGAAGAAAAGAATAATCAGGGGATTATATTATTATATAACCATTAAATGTTTGATATTTCGGTGTAGGACCCTCAAAGACTATATGTTGTTAGTGTCCAATAAGTAAAACAACTGTATTGCATCTGCCTTTATCGCTGTAAGTATACTGTATATGAATGTGAATAGTCACATCTATCTTGGAGTAAACAGATCTAATCTAAAACCGATATGTTTAGTTGGATGTTAAGGCCATAATGGAAAGTTGCTAAAGGGACAAACTGCCCTGCTGTACATGACCAGATAACATATGTATATATGTCTGAGAAATCTCTGAACAAAAAAACCTCTGAACAAAAAAGTCAAGAGTGTTACAAACCAGAAAGGGGGATATTAATGAGATGGACTGAAATTCATCAAAAAGAGGAGAGACGATAGAAGAGTAGCATGACATGAGGAACTGTGTGTAAGCAGACGGGATAGTTCAGTTATAGAAGTGGGAAACATCCCATTCGAAATTTAACCCCTTAGGTATTCTAGTATGGAGGGAAAATATCCAAAATACTTCCTGTCTGCATAACTGCTTAAAATTATTGCCACCTCTAATAGGAGTAAAGATCTTCTCAACCCCTTGAATGGACAGACTAGAGACATCCTTGGAATGTATTGTATTCCAATGGTTGGCAACGTTAGTATTATGATTTTTTTCGATGTTTTACAGATGATCATATAGTCTGTCCTTCAGTCTCCTAATTGTACGGCCTACATACTGGATTTGACAAATTTCACAATTAATAACATACACTACGAATTTAGTGTTACAATTGATAAATTGTTTTATCTCAAAACTTTTTTCAGTAGTGTATGAATGTACATGTTTGCCCATTTTAATGTGACGGCAGTATTTGCAACCCTTAATGCCACATTTATATGTGCCTGTAAATTGAAGCCAGTTGTTGTTCACTGGCTTACTTTGAAATAAACTCGGTGAGAGTGTACTGCCTAATGTCGGGGCCCGGCGAGAAACTGATTTAATTCCTTTTTCAAGAATTTCTTGGTATATTGTGTCGCTGTACAGAATGGGAAGGTATTTATTGATCGTGTGTTTGATTTTATCAAACTCCAAACTGTAAGGTGTGGAAAAGAGGGGTGTGCCGCCGAGGCTTGTGAATCGCCCTTCAGCGGGACTCCTGCTACTCTCCTGTAACAATGATTCTCTGGAAACGGCACTAGCTTTTATTAAGGCTCTATTGATGGTTTTATTAGAATAGCCTCTCTCTTTAAACCTATATGACATCTGGTTGGCTTCCCTGGCAAAGTCATCTAGGGCACTGCAGAGGCGTTTAAGCCTAAGAAATTGGCCGTAGGGTACACCATTGATGGTGTGTCTGGGATGTGCTGAGTCAGCCCTAAGCAGGGCGTTCCCAGATGTACTTTTCCTGTGTAGTCCAGTGATGATTTTGCCATTGATGCCTGAAAGTTTAATATCTAGGAACTCAATAGTTGTTATTTGAAGGTTACCTGTAAATTTTTGATTTAAAATGTTGTCATTTAAATGGGAAAGACAACTGTCTAGGTTAACTGTGCTGTCAGAAATAATAAACAATAAATCATCAATATAGCGACAGTAAAAGGAGGTTTCTAAGCGGCGGGGACTACTAAGTCCAAAGATGCGGGACCTCTCCCACCAACCCATGTAAAGTTTGGCAAAGGAGGGAGAACTTGGCTCCCATCGAGGCCCCGCATCTCTGGAGATAGTAGACCCCGTCAAACATAAAGAAGTTGTGTGTCAACAAATATTCTAAAGCCTGTAATAAGAATTCTTGAAAGACTGGGGAGAATTTTTCTGATTCCTTGAGAAAGCTGGCAACTGCTTGTAATCCCAGATGGTGTGGGATACATGAGTATAAGTTAGTGACATCACAACTAATCCATCTATGTGTATCGGTCCATGCAAACCCATGTAGTTTAATCAATAACTCTTTGGTATCCCGTAGGTAACCTGAAAGGTTCACCACGAGGGGTTGTAATTGTCCATCAACCCATTCACCCAATGTGGGTGCCTGATTGCACCCACCTGGAGCGGTATCCTTTTCTCTCTACATGTGTGCCAAGTTTGGGATCCAGGGGACCTAGTGCCGGCCGGTACCGGGTCCCCAAAATCACTGTTTAACATGGGAGTCTATGGAAGGGGTGCCCGGCTTTAAAAAATCGGTGCTCCCCGGCCGTAGGTCCCCTGGACAACAAACTTTGCACACTTGTAGAGGAAGAGTAGGGCTATATGTGTGCCAAGCTTGGGGTCCAGGGGACCTAGGGCTGGCCAGGATCAGGCACACACAAATTAAGATGGACACAGACTCGACTATAAGCCGAGGGGGGGGGGCATTTTCAGCGCAAAAAAATGTGCTGAAAAACTCGGCTTATACTCGCGTATATACGGTATGTATATATATATATATATATATATATATATATATATATATATATATATATATTTATACATATATATACTGTGAGGGGGTTAACTCGGCAGCGGGTGTGTGTGACCCCCGAGATGGGCTCCCCACACAAAAACAGGCCCAGCAAACGGAGGTTGTGGTTTTCAAAATCAAAAAGGTGCGGTTTATTTTCTATTTACAGTGACAAAACACAGCAAAGCAAAAGAAACATAAACAAAATAAATCCTGGTCAACTTGACCTCTGACTAAACATACAGGTTTCCTAACTAACAACTGGGATCAGCCTAGTGCTGTCCTAGTCCCTAAGTCCCTGGTTTTAAATGTCCAAGCAAATAGCCACACAGGCTTTGTCTCACCGCACAGGGGTTCACTCTCCCTAGACAGTCCACACAGGTCTGGTTCCAGGCATGAGCTAACATCTAATGAAGCTGGGAGTTCTTATAGAGGCCTAAATGAGCTGACAAGCTTCAGCTGGTCTCATCAACTCCCTGTCTGCACGACGCCCCACACTCTCCCTAGAGGTATGAGTCATCCATGAGCCCACTAGCCTTATACAACTCTCCACCTAGTTGTATAAGTCGGCGTAAAGCCTGAATCTGGGCGAAATATATCTACCCCCCTGGATGCAACCAGGTGACTTTACCTTCCTGCTGTCACAAACCCCCCCCTCTTGTTTTAACCTCGGGGTTGGAACACCAGCAATCAGGCATTCATGTACTCGAGACAAAGCATCCACATTCCCCATTTGAACGCCAGGGCGATGCTTTACTGTGAAGTTGAATTCCTGGAGGGCCAGGAACCACCTATTCACTCTTCTATTTGTTTCCTTGTTTTGAGCCATCCACTTTAACGGAGCGTGATCTGTAACCATGTCAAAGTGCCTACCTAGCAGGTAGTACCGAAGGGAATCTAGAGCCCACTTCACCGCTAAACACTCCTTTTCAACGGTGGCGTAATTTACCTCATGGGACTTCAACTTCCTGCTGAGGTAAATGACTGGGTGCTCTTCCCCGTTCCAGACCTGGGACAATACTGCTCCTAACCCCACATCTGACGCATCACTTTGTACGACAAAGTCTTTAGAGAAGTCGGGTGAGTACAACACTGGCTGGCTACATAAGGCTTGTTTCAAGAATTGGAATGCTGCCTCAGCCTCGGGGGTCCATTTAATCATGACCGACCCTTTCCCCTTCGTCAGGTTGGTTAGGGGCACAGCCTTAGAAGCAAAGTGGGGAATGAATCGCCGATAATACCCAGCGATTCCCAGAAAGGCTCGTACCTGCTTCTTGCTGTTGGGACGTGGCCAACTCTGGATGGCCTCGACTTTGTTGAGTTGGGGTTTTATTACTCCCCTCCCAATGGTGTACCCAAGATATTTGGCCTCCTCCTGCCCAATGGTACACTTCTTGGGGTTAGCCGTAAACCCCGCTTCCCGAACAGAGTCCAGGACTGCTTGCACTTTTGGCAGATGTGAGGCCCAATCTGTGCTATGGACAATTATGTCATCCAGGTAAGCCGCAGCATACTTCCGATGGGGCCTCAGCATCTGGTCCATTTTCCGCTGGAATGTGGTCGGCGCATTCTGTAACCCGAACGGCATTCTTTTATATTGGAACGCCCCGTCTGGGGTTACAAATGCGGTTTTCTCTTTGGCCGACTTGGCCAGGGGGATTTGCCAATACCCTTTTGTGAGGTCAAGAGTCGTCATGTATCGGGCTGTTCCCAGCCGGTCGATCAACTCATCTATACGTGGCATGGGGTAGGTGTCAAATTTTGTAACTTTGTTCAACTGACGAAAATCGTTACAAAATCGCCAGCTCCCATCCGGTTTAGGCACCAACACAATGGGACTAGACCAATCACTTTGGGACTCCTCTATCACCCCTAAGTTCAGCATTTTCTGTACTTCCTCCCGTATTGCCTCCCGTCGGGCCTCTGGGATCCGATAGGGTTTTAACTTCACCCTTTCACCGGGCGGGGTAATGATGTCATGCTCTACCCCAGATGTTTGTCCCGGCAGCTCAGAGAATACCTCCTTGTTGCGAAGCACAAACTCCTTAACCTCCTGTTGTTGGGGTTGTGACAAGGTGGCTGCTATTCCAACCTCAGGAATCACGCAACCAGTTTGAGCTGGTGACCAAGTGTCTGCGACTAGGGACTCTCTATCCCTCCAGGCTTTCAACAGATTAACGTGATAGATCTGTTCGGGCTTTCGCCTTCCTGGTTGTCTGACCTTGTAATTCACTTCGCTCACTTTTTCCATTATCTCGTAGGGGCCTTGCCATTTGGCAAGGAATTTACTTTCAACCGTAGGGACAAGTACCAGTATCCTATCCCCCGGGGAAAAGGTACGGGTCTTGGCTCCACGGTTGTACACTCTCTGCTGTGCTAACTGCGCTTGGGACAAATGTTCCTTCACGATGGGCATTACCTGTGCAATTCAGTCTTGCATCAGGGCGACATGCTCAATCACACTCCTGTGGGGAGAACTCTCACTTTCCCAAGTTTCCTTGGCAATATCCAACAGCCCTCTTGGGTGTCTCCCATACAGTAACTCAAAGGGGGAGAATCCCGTAGAGGATTGGGGCACCTCCCTAATAGCAAACATCAGATAAGGAAGTAGACAGTCCCAATCCTTTCCATCTCTATCCACCACTTTCTTCAACATTTGTTTTAGGGTTTTGTTGAACCTTTCAACCAGCCCATCGGTTTGGGGGTGATACACAGATGTACGTAATTGCGTCACTTTGAACAATTTACACAGCTCCTTCATAACCCGGGACATAAAGGGTGTACCTTGGTCCGTAAGCAGTTCTTTACAAATACCCACCCGGCTAAACACAAGAGATAGCTCTTTGGCTATGGTTTTGGCCGAGGTATTTCGGAGAGGGATCGCTTCTGGATAACGGGTGGCATAGTCCATTATAACTAATATGTACTGGTGCCCCCTAGCGGACTTGATTATAGGACCTACCAAATCCATGGCGATCCTCTCAAACGGGACCTCAATGATGGGTAGAGGGACCAGCGGGCTACGGAAATGTGGCATCGGGGCCGACCTCTGACACACAGGGCAGGAGGAACAATAATTTTCTATGTCCTTCATCACCCCCGGCCAATAGAATCTCTGTAATACCCTCTCTCGGGTTTTCTCTGTCCCCAGATGACCTCCAAGAATGTGCCCATGGGCCAACTCCAACACCAACTTCCTGTAAGGTTTGGGCACCACAAGCTGCTCAACGGTTTCTTCTGCCCTTTTTGCCACCCGATACAGTAGGTCCTTCTCTACGCTGAAGTATGGGTAAGTGCAGGTATTATCTGGGTTCACTAACTCGCCATCTATTTTCACTACGTTTTCCCGTGCCTTTATTAGGGCGGGGTCTTTCAACTGTTCTGTGGCAAAGTTTTCCCTGTGAACCTCAAGATCAGAAAACTCCACAGACGGTAGGTTTTCGTCTGAGGAGGTGGGCTCCTCTCCAGTTTCTTGAGTCTCCCCTGCCAATACTGATAAGGGAAATTCCGGAGAGTCCTCACCACTCTCAGGGGAGTTCTGGCTATCACATTCCTGGTACATAGGGGCACCAGTGGGGGGCTCAGGATCATCCCACAGTTCCCAGAACTTCGGAAAATCCCTTCCCACAATGGCGTCATGCGGTAACTGAGATACTAAGCCCACTGGATGAGATAGGGTACCTTTGGGGGTCTCGAAACACACTGTAGTCACTGGATACTCTCGGGTGTCCCCATGCACACAAACAACAGCTACCTTGCTATTCCCAGAGACCTCTGTTTTAACTAACTCAGCCTTTATCAGGGTCACAAGGCTACCTGAATCCAACAATACCACAACATTTCTACCATTAACACACATTTTGCATAAATGTTTCTCAGTTCCTCGAATGGCAGTGCATGCGACTGTCGCACACAGCGACTGACATCTGCCCGTCAGAAAGTCACACTGCATGGGTTCCTCCACAACCGGGCAATTGGCTGCAATATGTCCCGCTTGCCGGCAGCGGTAGCAAACGATCCTTCTTGCGGCCTCTTGAGCCGCTGATTTCCCAGGCTGTTCTCGCCAAACTTGGGGTAGAGCTCCCACCCTCTCACTCTCTCCACCCTCACCCCTTGGAATCCTCTTATCCGCCCCTGGGGATGGTCTGGTCTTAGGGTGGAAAGTCCGAGTGTCTCTGGAAGAGGCCGTCAGGTTCTCTGTAGCCAAGTATTTCTCCACACGATCCACAAGACCATCGGCCGTCTCTGGGTCTCCATGGCTTACCCACTTTTGGATGGCAGTAGGAAGAGCTCTCAAAAACCGATCCATTACAACACGTTCCACAATCTTTGGTGCGGACAAAGTCTCTGGCTGTAGCCACTTTCTGCTCAGGTGAATGAGATCATACATTTGAGACCTGGGGGGTTTTCCAAGCTGGAAAGTCCAGTTATGCACACGCTGAGCCCGGACAGCCTGGGTGACACCCAGCCTTGCCAATATTTCAGCTTTTAGCATCACATAGTCTTTTGCTTGGTTAGGCTCTAGGTCATAGTAAGCTTTCTGCGATTCACCAGTTAACAGAGGAGCCACCAGTCCAGCCCACTGCTCCTCAGGCCACTTTTCTCTTTCAGCGGTCCTTTCAAATGTGGTCAAAAATACCTCTGGATCATCCTCTCCAGTCATTTTTGTCAATAAACGACTCACCCCAAAGGACGCGGTATTAGTGGGACGGCTTTCCTCACTGGTCTGCGGACGTTGCTGCATTACTGCTTCCATCTGTTGTTGTAGTCTCTGCTCTTGCTTCTGCAACAGGTCTATGAAGCGGGCCTCAGATTGCTGCTGGGCTTGTTGCTGAGCCTCCAGACTCTGTTGCAAAGTTGCGTTTGTCTGCTGCTGGGCTGCAAGGCTCTGTTGATGAGCTTGCTGCTGGGCTGCGAAGTTCTTTTGCAAACCTGCATTTGTCTGCTGTTGATTGGCATTTGCTAGAGCCAGCTGCTTCAGTATCTCCTCCATGCTGGCTTAAAAAAAAAACTGCCCGCATTCTCCACCAACTGTGAGGGGGTTAGCTCGGCAGCGGGTGTGTGTGACCCCCGAGATGGGCTCCCCACACAAAAACAGGCCCAGCAAACGGAGGTTGTGGTTTTCAAAATCAAAAAGGTGCGGTTTATTTTCTATTTACAGTGACAAAACACAGCAAAGCAAAAGAAACATAAACAAAATAAATCCTGGTCAACTTGACCTCTGACTAAACATACAGGTTTCCTAACTAACAACTGGGATCAGCCTAGTGCTGTCCTAGTCCCTAAGTCCCTGGTTTTAAATGTCCAAGCAAATAGCCACACAGGCTTTGTCTCACCGCACAGGGGTTCACTCTCCCTAGACAGTCCACACAGGTCTGGTTCCAGGCATGAGCTAACATCTAATGAAGCTGGGAGTTCTTATAGAGGCCTAAATGAGCTGACAAGCTTCAGCTGGTCTCATCAACTCCCTGTCTGCACGACGCCCCACACTCTCCCTAGAGGTATGAGTCATCCATGAGCCCACTAGCCTTATACAACTCTCCACCTAGTTGTATAAGTCGGCGTAAAGCCTGAATCTGGGCGAAATATATCTACCCCCCTGGATGCAACCAGGTGACTTTACCTTCCTGCTGTCACAATACATTTAGGCATTCTCATGTTTATTTGCCAAATTTGACACATTCCAAGCAAAACTTCACAAATGGACTGGACAAAATGAGTGGCACCCTCAATTTAATAATTGGTAGCACATCCCTAGGAAAAAATAACTCAAATAAATCGCTTCCTGTAACCATCAATGAGTTTCTTACACTTCTCTACTGGAATTTTGGACCACTCTTCACCAACTGCTCCAGGTCTCTCAGATTGGAAGGGTTTCTTGTCCCAACTGCTGTTTTGATATCTCACCACAGGTGCTCTAAATGATTTTGATCTGGAATCATTGCTGGCCAGTTCAGTACTCTCCAGCCCTTTGTGTTAAATCATTTCTGGGTGTTTTTGACGTGTGCTTTGGGTCATTGTGCTGCTATAAGAGCAATGACCTCTGACAGAGACCCAACTTTCTGACACTGAGCCCTACATTGCACCCCAGAAATTTTTGGTAGTCTTCAGATTTCATAATGCCATGCAGGGCCGATCCTAGGGTCACAGACGCCTGGGTGCAGAAATATTTCTGGCGCCCCCACGTGGGCGTGGTCATCCTACAAACTCCTCCCCTTTACACATGTTTCTATGGCAACGATTCAAACACAGAGATTCTCCCCTAAGAAGTCGTCGTTACTCTAGGATCCTCCCATGATCCTTTAACAATAAAGAAAATACAGGAAGAGCATACACTAATGAGACCTGGAGAGGAGTCTCTCTGATGCACACAGAGAGGGCTTCTGTTAGAGATTCTGTTAGGAAGAGCCCCCAGACATAGTACAAGAGATGGTCAGAGAGTGCAGACATATTACAGGTGACCATCAGAGAGTGCAGACATGACACAAGAGACTGTCAGAGACTGCAGACATATTACAGGAGATGGTCAGAGAGTGCAGACATAGTACAGGAGACAGAGAGTGCAGACATAGTACAGGAGATGGTCAGAGACTGCAGATATAAAACAGGAAATTATCAGAGACTGCAGACATAATACAGGAGATGATCAAAGAGTGCAGACATATTACAGGAGACGGTCAGAGACTGCAGATATAATACAGGAGATGGTCAGAGACTGCAGACATAATATAGGAGATAATGGCTCTCACCTGACCCAGCGATACAGCAACAACGGTTCCTCTAATCAGGAGTCAGCTCACTCTGAATTGCCCGTAGTGACTCCACCGAGTCCAGATCTGTATTAAGTATAGACTCCCTACTCCCCTATAGACTCCCTACTAAGTATAAACCCCTCCCTCAATACAGACCCCCCTCCATTAGTACAGACCCCCCAGGACAAACCCCCCCTCCATTAGTACAGACCCCCCAGGACAAACCACCCCCCTCCATTAGTACAGACCCCCACAAACCACCCCCCCCATTAGTACAGACCACCCCCCCTCCATTAGTAGAGACCCCCACAAACCACCGCCCATTAGTACAGACCCCCCACAAACCACCCCCCTCCATTAGTAAAGACCACCCCGCAAACCATCCTCCCTCCATTAGTACAGACCCCCCTCAGGACAAACCACCCCCCTCAATTAGTAGAGACCCCCCACAAACCACCCCCCTACATTAGTACAGACCCCCCTCAGGACAAACCACCCCCCCGCCATTAGTACAGACACCCCCCCACAAACCACCCCCCATTAGTACAGACCCTCCCACAAACCCCCCCATTAGTACAGACCCCCCCACAAACCACCCCCCCATTAGCACAGACCACCCCCTCCATTAGCAGAGATCCCCCCACAAACCCCCCCATTAGTACAGACCACCTCCCATTAGTACAGAACACCCCCTTCTATTAGTAGAGATCCCCACAAACCACCCCCACCCTCAATTAGTACAGACCCCCATCGGGACAAAGCATCCCCCCATTAGTACAGACTCCCCCACAAACCACCCCCCATTAGTACAGACCACCCCCTCCATTAATAGAGACCCCCCCACAAACCACCCGCCATTAGTACAGACCCCCACAAACCACCCCCCCATTAGGACAGACCACCCCCCTCCATTAGTAGAGACCCCCCACAAACCCCCCCATTAGTACAGAACACCCCCTCTATTAATAGAGACCCCCACAAACCACCCCCCTCAATTAGTACAGACCCCCCATTAGTACAGACCCCCCACAAACCACCCCCCATTAGTACAGACCACCCCCCTCCATTAGTAGAGACCCCCCACAAACCACCCGCCTATTAGTACAGACCCCCCACAAACCAGCCCTCCTCCATTAGTACAGACCCCCTCCTGGCCCCCACAAACCATCCCCCCTCCATTAGTACAGACCCCCCACAAACCATCCCCGCTCCATTAGTACAGATCCCCCCCGGCCCCCACAAACCATCCCCCCTCCATTAGTACAGATCCCCCCTGGCCCCCACAAACAATCCCCCCTCCATTAGTACAGACCCCCCTGGCCCCCACAAACCACCCCCTTCCATTAGTACAGACCCCCACAAACCATCCCCCCTTCATTAGTACAGACCCCCCCCTGGCCCCCACAAACCATCCCCCCTCCATTAGTACAGACCCCCCCCCAGGTTCCCACACACCAGACCCCCCTAGCCCCCACAAACCATCCCCCTCCATTAGTACAGACCCCCCTGGCTCCCACACACCACCCCCCCTCCATTAGTACAGACCCCCCTGGCGGCAGCTGGAGAGGACAGTGTGCAGCCGCGCCGCCCAGGTGGAGAGGATCGTGACAGTTAGAACAAATGTCACGCTGATGCACTGCATTCATTGCACTGCACCGCACGGACCGTACCGCCCCGCCCCCACTACGTCACCGCGGGTCTCTCTCCCAGCCGCTCCAATCTCTGATCTCCTCTGCCTGGAGGATGGAGGGGGGAGCAGGGGGGGAGCAGGAAACAGCAGCGCCGCAGGGGCGATGATCGGCGGCAGTGAGCGGCGGAGACTGAGAGAGGCCTCACTCTGTATACCAATAAGGAGGAGGAGGAGGGAGGGGAACACTCTGGTGCTTGAGCGCCCCAACCTCTGTGGCGCCTGGGTGAACTGCACCCCTCGCACCCCGGCCCTGATGCCATGCACACCGTCAAAAAATCCAGTGCCTGAAGTAACAAAGCAACCCAAAACATCAGTGAACTTCCACCATGTTTGGCTGTAGGGACTTTATTATATTCTTTAACTGCTTCCGATTCGCCCACCGCATATATACTGCGGCAGGTCAGCCCAGCTGCGCAAAATCACGTACCTGTGCGTGATTTTATGCACGCAGTGTAGGGGGTGCGCATGCACCGCCGGAGCGTCGCTCCCGTTGTGATTGGACACAGCGGAAGCCAATCAGCTGGTCCGGCGATTGTTCTTTGGAGAGATGGAGCAGTGGTGTGACTATGTAAACAAGGCAAAAACGCTGATCTGTCAGGGAGCAAAATAGAGATCTTGTGTTTAAGCTAAGCTAAACACAATCTCTCTTTTCCTCCAGTGTGTCCATTCCCCACACAGTTAGTTAGCACCTCCCAGGGACACACTTAACCCTTTGATCACCCCTGCTGTTAACCCCTTCCCTGCCAGTGTCATTTATACAGTGATCAGTGCATTTTACTAGTGAAAAATAAAAATGCCATAAATTTCATAAATCTATCCCATAGTCAGGTCTAGGACAAGGGGTGGGCAGGAGGGGCAGCCGCCCTGGGAGCAGTGGTAGTAGGAGGATGGTATGCAGTGGTGGCTTGTGGTTTTTTTTGCGGCAAACAACCATCCTTCCACCCCCCCGGTGGCACCTCCCCCCCCCACATGCCTGCTGTCTGCCGGTCTGATGCTTACCCCATCTAGGGCATCCGTGCAGCGGGCATCCGGGCAACATGCAGTGGGCATCCGGGCAGCATGCAGCGAGCATTCAGGCAGTGGACATCCGGACAGCAGGCATCTGGGTAGCGGGCATCGGGGTAGCGGGCATCGGGGCAGCCTGCATCAGGCATTTGGGCAGCGGGCATCCGGGCAGCAGCTTCTGTGTCCTCTCCTCCTCGCTTCCGCCATGCGTCTCCTCCCCTCCTCCTAGGCATCCAATAGGATTGCTGGTCCTTTCAGCCAATCGGGTGACAGGTCTCAGACCCACTTCCTGATTGGCCGGGAGGAGGATCAGTGTTACAATAGCGAATATTCATTTGCATGCCCTTAATGGATGGGGCCTCCCCTGAGTACGGTCACAATAGAATTCAAAACAAAATGGATCACAGAGCCCTGCTCGTGAGAGTTTCGAATTTTAAGAATTCTCTCCTTGTGCTGTTTCTTCCTCTCGGACACCCCAACCCTGCTGTACAGGGACATCAACAAGCTGATATGAGGTCAGATTCGGGTATTTACATTGCTTTCATTTTAAAAATACATTCAATTGTGTATTGATACTGTAATTACAGAGCTGACTAATTTGTGTCTTTTTTTCTGCACAGAGTTCAGCTTTAGTCAGCGAAAACCGAAGTATGAGATGAGATTACACCCGTTACAGTGAATGTTGTGCTGACACTTTCAGTACAATGATGAAAAGAAAAAATGAAAAGAGAAAAAAATAAAAAATAACCTAAAGCACGAGTCTCATTTTCTTACAAGACCAGCACTGGAAGCAGCTGTTTCTTCCAGGAGAAAACCACAAATGCCATTATTGTATTTACTAATACGTTTTGCTTTTTGTCCAAAAGAAAAAAGGGTTTCAGAATTCAATGGTAACAACATGTCTTTGATGTTTGTATCACTGTGTTCCTTTTACCAAAGTAAGAATAGCAGAACAGGATTATGGATCCTTTATGGAAATTACAATAGAATATTACACATTAGGGCAATAAAAGTGTACATAGAGAGCTATTGACATTCAGTGAAGCAGATCATGTTTGTTGGCACACAGCAAGCACAAGTATTGTGCAATACACATAACATTGAATTCCCACCTGTGTATCAATGTTTTAATAAGATTCCCAATTAAATGCATTTAAGAGACTATTAGATCTGAATACATGTAAAGTGAATCACTTAGCAAAAAGCAAAAAAAGCAAAAAATAAAAAAGTACAGAAACCTGGCAGTGCCTGTTCACGCCTGCAACAGCTTTCATTGCCCCCTCTATGTCCAAATGCCAGCCATCTATAAATGGGGGCGCGTTTTTTCCCCTTGCAATTCTTCTGACCCCTGACCATGATAGGCTACCTTACTGGCCAGTGGCCAATAGGAATGAAGGCTCCTTGACCTTAAAGTAGCTGTAAAGGGGGTAGATTTACTAAAACTGGTGCACACAGAATCTGGTGCAGCTATGCATGGTGGCCCATCAGCTTCTATTTCAGCTTGTTCTATTTCAGGTTGTTCAATGAAGCTTTGGCAAAAAAACTTGGAAGCTGATTCGTTTGTATGCAGAGTTGCACCAGACTTTGCACTTTCCAGTTTTAGTAAATAACCCCCAAGGTTTTTTACCTTTGTGCATTCCTTCCTACTCCTGGTTGACTATTGGCAAAAGCGGGAGCCATTAGCTCCCACTGCTGTCAATCTAAGCCAGTGAGCCAATCAGGAGACAGAGGGATCAGGGCTGAACTGTGGCTCTGTGTGTGTCAAGCTGCTTGCTGTTGGGGGGGCATCCGACAGGAGGGAGGAGCCAGGAGCGCCGGCATGGGACCCAAGAAGAGGAGGATCTGGGCAACTCTGTGCAAAACCACTGCACAGAGCAGGTAAGTATAACATGTTTATTATTTTATTGAAAAAAAATTAAAGCTTTACAATCACTTTAACCACTTCACCCCCGGAAGGATTTGCCCCCTTCCTGACCAGGCCATTTCTTGTGTTGCTTTAACTGACAATTGCGCGGTCGTGCAACGTTGTACCCAAATAAAATGTATGTCCTTTTTTCACCACAAATAGAGATTTCTTTTGGTGGTATTTGATCACCTCTGCAGTTTTTATTTTTTGCGCTATAAACAAAAAAAGGCTGACAATTTTGAAAAAAACATATTATTTTGTACTTTTTGCTATAATAAATATCCAAAAAACAAAAAAAACGAATTTCTTTATCAGTTTAGGCCGATATGTATTCTTCTACATATTTTTGGCAAACAAAAATCGCAATAAGCGTATATTGATTGGTTTGCGCAAAAGTTATAGCGTCTACAAAATAGGGGATAGATTTATGTCATTTTTATTATAATTTTTTTTTTTTACCAGTAATGGCGGTGATCTGCGATTTTTATCAGGATTGCGACATTGGGGCAGACAGATCGGACACTTTTGAAGCTATTTTGGGACCATTGACATTTATACAGCGATCAGAGCTCAAAATAGCCACTGATTACTGTATAAATGTCACTGGCAGAGAAGGGGTTAACACTAGGGGGCAATCAAGGGGTTAATTGTGTTCCCTAGGTGTGTTCTAACTGTAGGGGGATAGAACTGACTAGGGGAGGAGACCGATCGGTGTTCATACATAGTATGTACACACGATCTGTCTCCTCTCCCCTGAGAGAACCAGGATTTGTGTGTTTACACACACAGATCCCGGTTCTCGCTCTGTAACGAGCGATCACGGTAGTCATCGCGCCCGCCGGGCATGTGCATCGGCTCTGGGGACACGCGGCGGCGCAAGCGCGCCTGCTGTGACGTCTTAAAGGAGCGGTGTACAGCTACGGCAATTTTCTACGCGCCAACCTGCTGCAGTATAACTGCGGCAGCTTGTTGGCTAGCACTTAAGGAAAGAAAGCCCTGGCTGCGGGAAAGGCTTTAAAGGGAAAGGCTTTGAAGGATAGTTTTCTCTCCCCTAAACTGCCTAAGCTAAGGAATTAAAGTGGTTGGAAACCTATGATATGAAAAATTAACAACACATATCTTTCTATAGCAGCAGATCTCAACCTGTGGGTTGCGACCCTGTCAGGGGTTTGAACACTGCTTTTCCAGGGGTCACCGAATCTCAGGCCGTTCCTGGAGCCTGCACCGCTCTCCCAGTGTTTTTGTGGCCGCCCAGCAGTGCTGTTTTTGGAGCCTGTGGCCGCCCACTCAGCCTCTTCGTGGCCATCCATTCAGTTCACAGCATGGCTGGGGGCGGAGGCTAGAGGTCAGCTGACTGGTGTTAGGATATTCCTTAAACCTATAACAACTAGTCCTGACTATCACCTTATTATCGTCTAATTACATTACATTATTGCCGGCATCAATCTATTAGCCACACCCAAATCTGCGCAGGGAACAGTGTATACAAAAGTGACTCAACACGGATTAATTCTACACACTGCTCGTTTATTTGTGGCTTGTACAGGATCTTAAATACACAGGATAAGATGGGCGTAATTAATTATTTTCCACCAATAAGGGGTACATGTTCAAATGACATGTTTCCTTTACTTATACAATTAACCAATCATAATGATACATATATTTAGAATTCTTTACATATCTGTAGCTAAGCAAACTATTATATTACTTATTATGTCACTTAGAATATATGAAAAAACAAAAAAGGCAGACACTTTGTCTGGTCACATGGGCAAGTTCCTCATATCGAGTTTCAATTTCAACACAAACTTACTTGTTAAGCAACAATATATATTTAAACCTTACTGTTAAGCAAAATAATTAATTTAAAGGGGCAATCCAGCCTTAAGTTCCAATAACATCGCACAACGCAGTATAGACATTAAGGGGGCTTTTTACAAGACCCTTTCAACCACCTATTTTGTCACGAAAGTGACAATCACAAACCCTGTTGCCCTCAATATGCCTTTAACATTCACCTGGATTACTTTCCCATAAATGTACCACTATCTCAAGCATGTAAAAATAGAGAACAATAAACACATCAGAATTAGTAGATATCAAGATCTCAGCTGAATAGCAATTGTCAATGAAAAATAAAGGGGAAGGGGCGTCACAGTCCATAAAACCAAAAGGGAGGGGGGGCATGACAGCCTTTAGGCCAATGAAAAATGGTCCCAAAAAAGAACACAAAAAAAAGTCTATCTTGTATGGCTTATGAATGTCCATAAAATTTAGGGGTCCACATTATAATTTTCATTTTCCTAAACTCTTAAGATACCTCCAAAGATTTGATTCTGTAGTCATCCATGTAAACAGAAGATTCTCCACCCCAAAACTTGCCTCTTTTTCCAGCAGGAGTCTTCCTTTACTCATCTCAGGACCTCCTGTGGCATTAGAATAGGGGTCTCCAAACTTTACAAACAGGGAGCCAGTTTACTGTCCCTCAGACTTTAGGGGTGCTGGACTGTGGCCATTGGGAGTAGAAAAGGTCCCAATATCAGTGGGAATAAACAGTGGCCCGCCTTTGGTGTCAGTGGGAGGAATTGTGCTCCTTCGTTGGTGTCAATGGGAAGAATTGTACCCCATCATTGGTGTCTTTTTGCCCAATTGTTGGTGTCATTGGGAGGAATTGTGCCCCATTGTTTGTGTAATCGGGAGGAATTGCGCCCCTTCAATGGCCTCAGTGGGGGGGGGGGGGGGGAATTAATGTTGATAATAGTGGATGAAATGGTGTCCCAAGGGCCTGATAAAAGCAAGAAAAGGGCCACGTCTGGCCCCGGGGCCACAGTTTGGAGACCAATGCATTAGAACAACAAAGATTTTCATGTAAAAGATGTAGTCATTTCTTCACGTAGCAGGCATCCGGATATAGGCATGAAAGGAGGGGTGGGTAATTTCTTCACGTGAATGGGGCTGGGTGGGGGGATACTGGCTGGGGTGGATACTCCTCATTCAACATGAATAACCACAGAATCACCTACCGGACTATTAAATAAGGCCTTTCTTACCCATTAGAGGTGGTAAAAATAATATGTCTCATTCATTTAAACATAAGTCCATAAGTCCACTGGTAACATTTTAATATTTATTATACATTCTGTTAAAGTCTTAAAATATCAATACCAATAATTTGGTAATATTACATGAATATTGAGGTACAAATAACCAAATGCCTCCTGCCCCTCAAGCATCTACGTACATTTATCACATCAGTCAAGTAACTCTATACATTTAGATCATTGATCAAATATAGGCATAATTGCCTTTCATGTGTATAGTACAGCCAAAACATATCGAGGCAGGATGTGTGCAGTCTTGGTGCGTTACGCAGAGCCTATGTCCACTTCTTCATGAGATAGATATATTGAGTGAGTGGGTGAGTGAGTGAGAAAATTGTATAGCGCTACAAATGCGAACTAAATCGCCTCAAGGCGCTTTTTCCATTCAGTTTCGTCCTGATCCTTCAGAAGAGGTGGGTCTTAAGTTTTTTCCTGAAGGCCCGATGGCTTTCTTCCATGCGGATGTCCATATTGAAGCAGTGTTTAATGTATCCATACAGCTTATTTACATATCAATAGAAACCTTGATGTTGTCCAACTAACAGAGGCTGACCCAGCACCAATAAACTCGGGAGAACCACAGGAGCACCCTAGGAGCCCAACCCAATTTTTGTACTATATTATACTGGCAGAATGGACAGACCATACCCCAGGCCTACACCCCCACTCCAGCACTCAGTAGTTTATAAGAAATGTATGTCATCCATAGTCTCGCCATAAATTAGTAAGGAACCTCGTACAGTAGTTCTAATGCAAAGGGATCAAATCTTGTCCTAAACTGCTGTGCCCTTCTGGGTTGGTGCTGTCCAGGATCATCCTCCACCAGTCAGGCATGAAGAAAGTTCTCACACACCCTCTATATGCAAAAGGGGGTTTATTTACTAATGAAAAATAGACTGTGCACTGTGCAAGCGCAATTGCTCCAGAGCGTAGTATTGTATATTGCCAAAAGTGCCTTGGGTTGTTGGACAACTGTCTGGAACTTATGATACAGATACGTGTATAGACAATATTACAATGTTAACCTCTTCCTGCACTCCCCAGCATTCAGTAAAACCGTGTTTATCAACCTTTTTACCACAGAGAAACCCTAAAAAATATTTTTACGTCTCAGGGAACCCCTGGTAAGATTAATCCATGAGGAGTCATTGGGAAAATGTCCCTAACGTTGGTGGTGGTAAGTCTGAAGAATGCTACCCTTAGAGAGGTGGTCAGAATGACATCCTTGCAGTTATTCTGCTGGTTCTGACAAGTGGCATTGGACCTGAAATTATGCAAGCACCATTAGATGGACAGTAGCCATCCCCTATCCAACCCTGGAGGAACCCTAGGGTTCTACAGAACCCTGGTTGAGAATGGCAGCTTCCTCCAGACCTGCTTCCCCTCCCACCCCCTGCTACACTGCTAGGGTTCTGATGTGAAAAGGGGGCTGTGTGGATGGGTGGGAATGTGTGGGAATGTGATGGGGGCTTGTGATGGGAGGATTCTGTAATTGGAGGGCTCTATGATGTGGGGACTCTGATGTGATGGAGGGTTCTCATGTATAGGGGGGCCCTGGTGTGATGGGGGCGGGGGGACTATGGCATGAAGGGGGGCTTTGATATTACAGGGGACTTCTGATGTGATGGCTGACATCTGATGTGAAGGGGAAGGGGAACTTACGATGTGAAGTTAATTTCATCAAGGTAGTTGTGTTCATTATCTCAGGATCAGGTTTGCCATAAATAGGTAACTTTTAAAGGGGTTGTAAAGGTTTGTTTTCTATTTTCTAAATAGGTTCCTTTAAGCTAGTGCATTGTTGGTTCACTTACCTTTTCCTTCGATTTCCCTTCTAAATGTTTTTTTTCTTTGTCTGAATTTCTCACTTCCTGTTTCTCCTCAGTAAACTTCACACCATCATCCGAGTGGTGTGGAGTCAGCCAGAACAGCTTACTGAGGAGGAACAGGAAGTGAGAAATTCAGACGAAGAAAACAAAGAAAAAAAATATTTAGAAGGGAAATCTAAGGAAAAGGTAAGTGAACCAACAATGCACTAGCTTAAAGGAACCTATTTAGAAAATAAAAAACGAACCTTTACAACCCCTTTAAAAGGTGCCACAACTTAAAAAAAAGGAACATTGATTTAGGGTTAAAATAGCTGCGCCCGTAGAAACCATAGAATGGATTTTGCTTAAACTAGAGCTGAACTTTAATCTTTCATAAAGGTAAATTTATCATTCAAATATCAGCAGTTCTTCTTTTGGGTTTCTGTTCTATTGGGTCTATAATTATTATCTTAACCTCTTTCTTATTTATAAAGGTCAGTATTTTCTCTCCTTTAGCTCACACGTCTCTTAACCTTTAAAATATTCATAACTCTTTTACTAACCATATTTTAAAAATATTAGAGCTGTTCTTCATGCCGATAAAAAAGACACAAATGAATGCAGTTCTGTAATAGTACATTATTACATGTATTTTTTATTTTTTTTATTTATTACATGTATTTATTAACTTCAAGCAGTTAAAGTACCTAAATGTGACCTCTTGTAGTTTCTGCATAGCAGAACTCAGAGAAGGGGAGGAAGAAGCAGCACAAAGAGCAAATCAGGTGTGCTGCAGTTCAATAAGCATGCTGATAAGAGTAGAGAGTGACAGTGATATGAACTTGTCATTTTGTTGCTTCTCCATTCGCTGTTCAGTCACATGGTGAGGAGGAGACCTGTAAGTGAAAGTAAAATTTTTGCAAAAAAAAGGTCAGGTTCCTTCCCCTGTTAAACAGGGCTGTGCTAGGTAGCAGAGCTGTGTAAATCTAAGGACTGGATGCACAGAAGAACAAATCCTCTCAGGGTTGGATGGACAATGCTCTAGCCAGTTCTATGTAAATCAAATTGCTTTACTTATTCTGTTTGGAGTCAAGGAATTCAGTAGACCCCCTGGGGTTGATTTACAAAAACTGGAGAGTGTAAAATCTGGTGCAGCTCTGCATAGAAACCAATCAGCTTCCAGTTTATTTTGCCAAAGCTTAATTGAACAAGCTGAGGTTAGAAGCTGATTGGCTACCATGCACAGCTGGACCAGATTCTTCACTCTCCAGTTTTAGTAAATCAACCCCTATATGTCAGCAGGTGCAATAGACGACAGCAGGTAGAACAGATGGTAGAGCTGTGTAAAGCTCACCATACACATTACAATCCGATTGTACACTATCCATTAGATTTACGAACAGGTATGTAGTGCAAGAGACTTCTTGATTGTATAGAGGCTAAATGTATAGTTTAGGTAGGTCCTCGTGTTATTTTTTTATACAGAGATTTTGCAGTCAGATTGCAATGTGTGTGGCTTAAAGAGGAAATAAACCCTGATGGGTTTTACTTCCTCTTTTGTTTCCTGCAAACCCTGCAAAGTAGAAGCATAATGGGCTAATATGCATTGCATAGTACCCTATTATGTGGCACCTACCTGCAAACAAAGCCTGCGATGTCCCAGCTGCAGGAAGCATCCATCTTTGCCCATCTTCCTTCCTTCACGGCACACGCTGGGGAAGAAACGGCACGGAGGTCCATTTCTTCACAGCGCATGCGCCTGTGTATGCATAGCATACTAGCTCATTATGAATGACTTGCCTTAGATCGATGCCCCCGAAGCGCTCCTCGTTCCCCTCCGCCGCCATCTTGCTTTCAAGTCCCTTCCGTGTATTGCCGCTCCGGCGCTGTGACTGGCCGGAGTGGCAATGACGTGAAGCTATACAGCGAAATGCATAGAGGTCGGATTGCCGTCGCTATTCCCGTGAGCCGTCTACATCCCGTGAGGATGTAGAGCATACATCCTAACGTTGGTGAAAATAGCTCTGTTTAACAATTGCATATGTGTAGTGACAAACCTGTATTCTTCATTATTATAGAGCTTGGCTGTAGTTTTTCTTCCTGATGAAGCGGGCAGCGTCCCGTGAAACACGTTAAAGTCACAGCAAGCAACCCATCACCCAATTACTGCAGGGATGATGAGGAAACAACCAAACTGTATCATATAGTGTGTTATATATGTATATATTAATAATTGTGTATGAGTCCTACTAGTAATTACAACTTTTTTTAACCTTTGTTCAAAAAATATTTGATATTTTTAACCCATTTTGGAGTGGTCCTGTTATAGTCCTCAATCTAGTTGCTAGGGTTTTTTGTGTAGAACCCCTAATTCTAATCTTTAAAGGATAAGTTCACTTTGCAGGTAAAAAAAAAATGTGCATTTTTTATCTTTTTTTGTAGGAGCCAGGAAAGTATTGCCCCCGCGGGTGCCATGCAGTACTCCTACAAACTGTCAGTGTAAGCTGTCTACCCGTACATTGTACATCATATAGGCAGGCAGTATCACAAAAAAAAGGAAGAATCAATAAACTACTAGACAGCTCAACATCTCCCTGGTACTTCATTGAAAACTACAAGCTAACAGCGGCAAAGGCTGTTGGTACTTGTAGTATATTCATTCACAGAACTCTGTGAATGAATGACACAGCAGTGGGCGGAGCCCTGCACAGCCACGCATTTTTTTAAAATAGTGATAGCAGGTATGGGAAGGAGATCCCTAGCCTGCTGTCACAGGGAGTGCAGGGATCGGGGAGCGGCTGCAGGATCAGGAACACTAAAAACAGATGGAACATGTAACGTTCCTGAAGGTGAACTTATCCTTTAAAGGAGATAAAAAACTGTACAGCTCTGACTAAAGTTGAATAATGCCCTTGCTATAGGTGTAGGTCATTTACATACTGTACCTCCCCAAGCCTGACTGGAATACTGCCAGGGCATTGTTAGGATGTTGGTAAGTGAGGCCTAGTCATTACTGCTCATTTCAGTGCCGGGACAAGGTCGTCTAGAGCCCAGAGCGGACATGCCAAACTGCGCCACCCCAAGATGTTTGAGCATTATCGGCAAACCCCCCCCAAAAAAATAAAAAAAATAATGTAGCACTCATTTGCATGCTTTCCCTCTAAGCCATAAATTCCCCCTCCTCCCAGTACAAATTTGTTTCCCCTGCTGAAATCCCCACAGCACAAATGCCCCCCCCCAAAAAAAAATCACCCCTCCCAGCACAAATCCTCTATCCTTCAAATCCCTCAAATTTCTGCTCTGAGTACACAACCTCTCCCCCCCACTCCAAATCCTCACTCCCAGCACAAATCCCCCCCCCACACACACACACAAATCTCCCCTCCTAGCACAAATACCCCCCATTCATCCCTCCTAGCACAATTCCCCTACCCCCACTACCACATCACCTCTTCTAGCACAACCCCACCCATATCCCCCCTCCTAGCATAAATCCTCCCCCCATCCCCTCTCCCAACACAAATTCCCCTAAAACACCACTCCTATCAAATCCCTCGATATATCCCCTCCTAGAGCACATTTTGTGCCCTTCTGTCCCCTAAGTTCAAACCCCAACAAAAATCGCCTCCTCCCAATCTCTTTGTGACACCCCCACCCCCCCATGATGCCACAGTGCTCAGGGCAGCTGCCCCTCCTGCCCACCCCTTGTCCCGGCCCTGGCTCACCTCCCCATCACAAGTTGAACTTTTTCTCTGATTTAAACCCCCTCACATGCTCTTTCTCCCCCCTGATGTAGTAGTTCTGAGCTCAGCATTTTAGAGCTCACTCCTGTGATGGTGGAGGTGAGCAGTGATGACTAGGCCTCACTTAACAGCGTCTTAGGTCTTAGCAATGACCTGGGAGCATTACAGTCAGGCTTCAGGAGGTACATAAACTGCCTACATCTATAGCAAGGACATTATTCCACAGAGTAGCACAATTTGTTCTTATCTATAGATGCCCCTTATCTGCATAGGAAATGTTTCGTTAACCGCTTAAGGACTGCCGCACGAACTTATACGTCGACAGAATGGCACGGCTGGGCAAATGGGCGTACAGGTATGTCCCCTTTAATTTGCCGCTGTTAGGTCGCGCGTGCGCCACATTTCGCGAGCTCCGTGACCGGACCCGCGGACACGATCGGGTCACAGAGCTGAAGAACGGGAGATGTCAGTGTGAACACAACATCTCCCTGTTCTTCCTAGTGACATGCCACTGATCGCCTGCTCCCTCTCATCGGGAGCAGCGATCAGTGACATGTCACTCGTAGCCACGCCCCCTAACAGTTAGAACCACTCCCTAGGACACACTTAACCCCTTCACTGCCAGTGTCATTTTTACAGTAATCAGTGCATTTTTATAGCACTGATCGCTGTAAAAATTACAATGGTCCCAAAATGGTGTCAAAAGTGTCCGATGTGTCCGCCATAATGTCGCAGTCACGATAAAAATCGCTGATCACCGTCATTACTAGTAAAACAAAAAAATGAATAAAAATGCCATAAAACTATCGCCTATTTTGTAGACGCTATAACTTTTGCGCAAACCAATCAATAAACGCTTATTGCGTTTTTGTTTACCAAAAATATGTAGTAGAATACATATCGACCTAAACTGAGGAAAAAATGTGGTTTTGTATATATTTTTTGGGGATATTTATTATAGCAAAATGTTAAAAATATTGAATTTTTTTCAAAATCGTCGTCCTATTTTTGTTTATAGCGCAAAAAAATAAAAACCGCAGAGGTGATCAAATACCACCAAAAGAAAGCTCTATTTGTGGGAAAAAAGGACGTCAATTTTGTTTGGGAGCCACGTTGCACGACCGCGCAATTGTCAGTTAAAGCGACGCAAGGCCCAAACGCAAAAAGTGGCCTGGTCTTTGGCCAGCCAAATGGTCCGGGACTTAAGTGGTTAAAGGTGAACCAACCCTTTAAATATTGAGATCCTGCAGACCAGTGCAATGTTTCAAAATGTGCATAAGTAGGAGCGTTTGACTTTCCTATGAAAAAAATTAATAAATAATAATAATAACTTGATCCATGACAGAAACACTGAACTCTCATGACCTGCCTGTTTTCTTACAAACCATGAAACGTACAAATCACTAAACCGAATGACATTGCTGTCATTGTCCAGGGAACAAGCTGACTGTAATCTGGCCTCCAGCTCTATGTAAACTTCTGTAGAAAGGATGACTCCTCCTGCAAATAGATTAAAACATGTCGTTTTCTTGGTAACTAAAAAACTATTATTAACAAATTGGACTGCTCCGGTTATCCCTACCCTAGTAAATATATTTCAAAAATCGCAAAAATGTATGCTTTTTGATAACATGGAGGCTTGCAAGCATTAGTCTCTTACAAAAAACTTTTTTTAAATTTTGCAAATAAAAACAAAATATATAAAAAAAATAAAAAAATTCTGAACGAGTGAGCAAACTACATGAGCAGGGGAATAAAGATTCTAGAAAAAAAAAGGAAATAATTACGGTAGTATTTAATTAAATAGGACAAAATTAAAAATGATGTGTTTAGATCTGTTATTCTTTCACTTACCTTAAAAGGGTGACTGACAACAATGTTCCTTTTCCAGTAAAATCGGACACCTGAGTTGTCACCCTGTGGATGGGGTTGTCTTAGATGGATCTGTAGTCTTTAACCACTTGACCTCCGGAAGATTTTCCCCCCTTCATGACCAGGCCATTTTTTGCGATACGGCACTGCGTTACTTTAACTGACAATCGCGCGGTCATGCGACACTGTACTGTAAATCTATGTCATTTTTTTCGCCACAAATTAAGCTTTCTTTTGGTGGTATTTGATCACCATTGTGT
Source organism: Rana muscosa (assembly GCA_029206835.1). Lineage (NCBI taxonomy): Eukaryota > Metazoa > Chordata > Amphibia > Anura > Ranidae > Rana > Rana muscosa. The sequence goes on along the minus strand of CM055121.1, from coordinate 239,046,922 downwards.
TTTTTTGGGGGGTTTTTTACACTATCAATAAAAAAAGACCAACAATTTTGTAAAAGGAAAAGAAAACAATATTTTTTACTTTCTGCCATAAAACCCAATAAAAAAAAAATATCTAATTTCTTCATAAATTTAGGCCAATATGTATTCTGCTACATATTTTTGGTAAAAAAATCCCAATAAGCGTATTATGATTGGTTTAGGCGAACGTTAAAGCATCTACAAACTATGGGATATATGTATGGAATTTGTTTCGTTTTTTATACTAGTAATGGCGGCGATCAGTGACTTATAGCGGGAGATATTGCAGTGGACTATCGAACACGAACTGACACTTTTGACACTTTGCGGGAACCAGTGACACTAATACAGTGATTAATGCAAAAAATATGCACCGTCACTGTACTAATGACTTTGGCTGAGAAGGGGTTAAACATCTAGGGTGATCAAAGGGTTAAGGGTGTGCCAAGCCAGTGTTTTTGTGTGTGCTGCTTTCACTAGGGAAAGAGACGGATTCTAGACCCTACTTTGCAGAGACACAGAATACATCCCTTCCCCCTGTCAGAACGGAGATCTGCCTTGTTTACATAGTTACATAGGCATATCTCAGTTCTCCGTGTTTTACCGATTGGCGGGTGCCGGAGGACATAGAGTCCCCAGGACCCACAGACCGGCTTCTGCTGTGAATGATCTAATAAGAAGCGGCCTGTCGGCGGTGTGCGAATGCCCCCTGCAGGGGGAAGTGCACAATCACATATATACAGTATCTCACAAAAGTGAGTACACCCCTCACATTTTTGTAAATATTTTATTATATCTTTTCATGTGACAACACTGAAGAAATGACAGTTTTCTAAAATGTAAAGTAGTGAGTATACAGCCGGCAAGGCACCTGGCTACACAGAAATGTCTTTATTTTTACCTGTTGATCCTGCCAGTAAGTCTGTTAACAGAAATAAGCTGCCCAGAAAAAGTGTCAGTTAGAGGATTGAGGTAAAACATTGACCCATGACAGGGATGGTTACAATGGTAGCTTTTATTTATTAATGTAAAATCTTTATCCCAAGGTATACTGCTGTAACTGCTTAAAAAGAGTTAGCTGGAGCTCAGCTTTCATTTGGTAGTCAAGTCCATCTAAATCTTCTAGTACATCTAACACTCCCTTCCCCACACACTGACAATGCTGCTGCCCAGGGGTGTCATCAGTGGCGGTTGGTGGTTTTTTGTTTGGAGGGGTGGCAAACAACCACCCCCCATGCGGCACCTCAAACCCCACCACTACAGCTTTCCCCTTCCTTTCTGTCTGCCGCTCCACCGGCACACACCCCATCTAGGCGGCGGGCACATGTGTGTGTCACTGGTTGGATCACCAGGTGAAAATAAAGGGAAACAAAGCCTAAAAAAATGAATGCAGCCATTACATTAAGGTTCCAATCACACCACAGCAAAATGCAGATCGCGTTTGTGATGCCATTATTTCCTAATGGCACCCCAAATGTGGTGCGATTTTGCCACAATTGTCCAGCAAAAAATTGCGGTACAATCGCAGCAAAAATTGCAACCGCAAATGCTCCTGGTCTCTGTGCCAAGATTTGGTACATGAGCTTATTTTCAAATAAATGGTACCGCTCAACTAAAAAAAACAAAAAAAAAAGCTAAAGAAAAAACAGCGGCTGCAGCTGTCCATGTGGACAATTATTCTATTGGGAGTGATTTTATAATTATCAATCAGCTGCTGGACTTGCAGAGCTCTAATAAGGAAAGCAGCAGGGTATGCATCCTTTTAGATGTGATTCCCATTATCTCACCAACAATGACATTTTTGTTGCAGGGGATGCCCAAAATCTGACTTGTATCTTAGTGCAGACTTCTGGGAAAATCAGTGAGCCAATCACACAAGCAGGAAATGACATTTCTAGGGGTGTTCTGTACAACATCTGTGTATAGAACACCTCCAGGTTGCCAAAGTCAATTGCATTTTACAGAAAATGACAGGGGTGCAAATTGAAAACGAACGGTAATTTTTAATAACATTCAATTACAATATGACTTGTGTAGCAATTGTGTACGCTATATCGCCCTTTTTCAACCCTGGGGTGCCTTGAAGTTTTTTCAGAGGTGCCTTGGCAAAATGCCTAAAAAATGCCCTAAAATTGTATACAAGCCGGTGGGTGGATGAAACCTATCTTTAAGTTACACAAAGCTGCAGGTTTTCATTGTGCACCATTACAACCTTGTAGCTGCCAACCTCCTAACGACCAATGACATCATCAGTTGATAAGGAGGATGTCAGTTGCCTGCAAATCATTTTTGTTTGACCCTCCCTTGCCCATCTTCATCAACTTTGGGGTCTCATTAGCTAAGTGATGAAGAAAAACAGAGGGAGAAGAGAAACATTGGAATATTAGTCAGTATCAGTTTGCAAATATGTGTATTTGCTTTGGAAGAATAAATCACCTCTAACGTTGGGTGTCCTACGTGTGATAATGTTGCTCTATTATAATAGTTTTTAAATTTTAGCATGGGGTGCCTCAAGACTGTCGATAATTTAGGAGGGTGCCTTGAGACTGTCCATAATTTAGGAGGGTGCCTCCAGACTGTCCAAATTTTAGGAGGGTGCCTCGAGACTGGTCATCATTTTTGAGGGTGCCTCGAGACTGTCCATAATTTAGGAGGGTGCCTTGAGATTGTCCATAATTTAGGAGGGTGCCTCGAGACTGTGCATAATTTAGGAGGGTGCCTTGAGATTGTCCATAATTTAGGAGGGTGCCTCGAGACTGTGCATAATTTAAGGGGGTGCCTCGAGACTGTCCATAATATAGGAGAGGGACTTGAGACTGTCCATAATTTAGGAGGGTGTCTTGAGACTGGTCATAATTTTGGAGGGTGCCTCAAGATTGTCCATAATTTAGGAGGGTGCCTCTAGACTGGTCATCATTTTGGAGGGTGCCTCGAGACTGTCCATAGTTTAGGAGGGTGCCTTGAGATTGTCCATAATTTAAGAGGGTGGCTCGAGACTGTCCATAATTTAAGGGGGTGCCTCGAGACTGTCCATAATATAGGAGAGGGCCTCGAGACTGTCCATAATTTAGGAGGGTGCCTTGAGACTGTCCATAATTTAGGAGGGTGCCTCCAGACTGTCCATAATTTAGGAGGGTGCCTCCAGACTGTCCATAATTTAGGAGGGTGCCTCGAGACTGGTCATCATTTTGGAGGGTGCCTCAAGATTGTCCATAATTTAGGAGGGCACCTTGAGACTGTCCATAATTTAGGAGGGTGCCTTGAGACTGGTCATTATTTTGGAGGGTACCTCAAGATTGTCCATCATTTTAAAGGGTGCCTTGACTGAAAAAAGGTTGAGAAACACTGGGCTATATTATTTTATTTTTACTTGCTATTTTTTTCCCACAAAAAAATGGAGTTACCCTTTAATTCTTTCCAAGAAATCCTAGACTCCCATGGCAATACTTGTGTTTCAATGTGTGTTATTATACATGACCTTGAAGCTTTGTGGATCTGGTTGTGGATATTCTTTTAAGTAAGAAAACCTTTATTTTATTGCACTTAAAAAGGTCACCTTGAATCTTGGCTTCCTCCATTCTCACCAGCAGCAAACAGTGAGCTCTACTGATTGATGTGAATGAGGAGAGGATATGAGTTGTTATTTGTGTAATGAATAGACTGCCTACACCTTGTTTTCAGCATGTTTGCCCATGAATAATCTGACAATTCCATTGTCGTTGATGCGTGCCAGCGATGATGGACATAACAAGATACGGGTCCATCGTATTTCTCAAAAGCCTGCAAGGGAAACTGATACAAGATGCATGAACTCTGAGCCAGGTAATCGGGCTGATAGGAAACTTCGAGAAAGCTTGTAAAGGAGCGCCAAGAAACAACAGGCAGATATCACCGATTTATCTCACATTTTAAAAAGATTAGATGTGATGTGGATCAAAACAAATTACCTAGACATAAGAGAAGACACGCGGCCTTAAAATAGATGCACAGCAGGGCTCGGAAGGGTAAGTGAAGGATGCAGTCTAAGGGAAAGTGAATGTCACAGGTATGTTTAAAACTCAACTCCAGGCAGATATAATAGACACAAACTAACCAGTTCCCACCCGGCTGTCGTTTGACTAAAGGGACCTTCATCGTTCCGGGTGGAGCATGCCTCACATGCACCCCACGGGCCTCACATGCTGCGATCTGTCTGGTGGACACAGCCGATGACTGATCAGTGCACCGCCCTGTTGCCAGCACCTTGTCATCGCTCTGACTAATCACAGCAGATCCCATGGCAATTGGACACAATGGATGGCTTTCTTTCATGCCATTCATTGTGTATAATTGTGTTGCTAGCTGTGATTGGTCAAAGTGATCACATGGTATAGACAGGGCCAATCACAGCTAATCACAACAATACACACTGAATGAATCTATTTCATTCAGTAAAAATGGTTGCTTATAACAGTGAAATTTACTGGTATAAGCAATCAAAATGTGTAAAAAAAAAAAAAAAACCTGATCACTTCCCCAGAATTGTACAAGGTTGCTATGGTAACACTAAGGTAACAGAAGGTGAACACATGGAGAGGAAGAGACACTTACCCACGGAACTCCACTGATACCCATAATTATCCCATAATTATCTCCAGGATCATTTGGCACACTGAGTGGAGCTGCTGGAAGTGGAAAACAGCCAGGACCGGACACAGCGAGAGCCAGGAGATTAATAAAGGTGTAATCCCATCAGGATTGAGGTAAGCGATCTGAGAGCATTGAGACCTGGGAGAAATTTTGATAGAAGATACATAGAAGATTGTGGGTTTACATACATGAAGATACATCTTTGCCACCTTAGAAATTATTTGCATATGCACTGACTGCACTTTTATATCATTTATGCACTGTTGCACCTTTTCAAGATTATTGGACATTTTTGGATCATTGCAACTTTGGATCATTGTGATTTTCGCATTTTTTCGATTTTAGTTATTTATATGTAGGTAGTTGCGCTCATCACTATTTATTCACTATGGTAACACTATATTGTTCTTTTCATGGTGTGTTAAAAAAAAATGTAATAAAAAGAAATGAATATACCGTATATACTCGAGTATAAGCCGAGGACCTAATTTTACCCCAAAAAAACTGGGAAAACTTATTGACTCGAGTATAAGCCGAGGGTCAACAATGCCCATTTTCAACCTCACTGTGCCCATACTAACTGTACCCATACTAACTGTGCCCATACTAACTGTGCCCATACTCGCTGTGCCCATTGTTAATGTGCCCGTCGTCACTGTACCTTGAAATTGAGAGGCTGCGGGTATCCATTCATTGTTTAAAACTTGCGGTCTCCTCCTGGTCCCTTCCGTGATAGGCGTTTCTCAGCTGACACAGTTCACGGACGTTCTCGTAACCTCGGACTCATTTTCCCAGCAGACAGTGTGATCAGTGTACTGCCAATCACGAACGTCCTCTTGTCCGAGGATGAAAAGGCATCCGTGATTGGCGGAACACTGAACACAGTGTCTGCTGGGATGGGGGAGGATGAGAGAATGTTCATGATAGGCGATTCTCAGCAGACAGTGTTCCGCCTATCACGGAAGAGACAGGAGGAGACTGCGAGTTTTAAATGATGGACGCCCGCAGCCTCTCAATATTTTCAGGTACACTCACTCGAGTACTGTATAAGCCGAGGGGGGCACTTTCAGCCCAAAAAAAAAAGAGCTGAAAATCTCGGCTTATGCTCGAGTATATACGGTAAGTCAGTTATATATTGATGTTTAATGCACTGGTGTATGTAAAAAAATGTGGGTGTTGGACGAATGGGACAAACAGCCAATGTTTTGATTGGGGGGAGATGAAGCCATTAGCCAGCAGATACAGGGCAAGTTACCATTTTTACCAATCACATCCCGGTAATTTTGAAAAAAATTGGAAAAGGGGTGCCCCTGGGATTGTGTGGATTGGAGTAAATTATGGATTGCCACCAAGTATATATAGAAAAATATAAAGAATTTTATTTTACATAATACACATATATATCAAAATGGTTTAAAATCAAAGAGAGGAACAGACATATACAGTCATTAAAGAACAATTGCATGAGGACACCTTACTACTTGAGACATATAAGTCATATAGCTAGTGGTGACACAACCGACATGTTTCGGATACTCGAGCTATATCTGTGATAGCCTCCATTATTTCCTTCTTCAAGGTTCATGCAATAGTTTGAAGACAATTTAGTCTCTATATAAGAGAAAAAAACACAACATAGTATGTGATAGCTGTATAATACACAACAGTGTACTGGCATGATTACATTATTTTGAATTTCTCCCATATGTGGGCAGCTAGAAGATAGACATTGTTGCAAAGAGAAAATAAAAAATAAAATAAACAATGAGAGAGGAAAAGAAGAAAGGGGGAGGGGAGAGAGACAAAGGGAAAAAAAAAAAAAAAGGAAGAATAAATATACATGAAAGTTCATTTAAGAATACATGAATGTATATATACATCGTATAATTGTATGTCTATACGATACAGTACATCTATATCAAATAGTGTTGCATACATACATTTCCAATGGTAATATAAACATCAGCCGTTTGGAGGAATTGTCCCGGTGATATAGAGCCCAAACGGATATGGTGCGGGTTTAATGGTCGCATAAAGACAATGCAGCGGCCAAAGAGACACTGCAGACAAGATGACAGAGCCACGGGGAAATGTATAAGAGGACCAACACCAAAAACGCCCCTCAAAGCTCACAGGGAAGCCTCAAATTGCAGCGGACAGACTGCCACGGCCTCTCTGTAAAAACATACATACATGGATTATAGTTTCTAGATCGCAGACCAGCCCTGTAACCAGGCATCCCATAACTCTGATGAAGTGTTTAAAAAGAAGCTTAGTACCTGTCAATGTGGCGCAAAAACATCCACACTCTGGCTGTGCGGCAATTGGCCAAGTCAGGTGGGACTTTTTATAGAGCTGTCGCTGGTGTTGCAGCCAATCAGCTCAAATGGCGCCAAAGGTAAAGCTGCAAAAGGGAGGAATTCAACCAATGGGGTAGAGCGTGGGAGGCCACAACAGGGCTAGACTATGCGTCCGGGTAGAAACCCAATTAACTGCGTATTGTAAATGAAAAGAGAGGTTCTTATAGGACAGGCATCGCATACAGAGGCCGCCCACTCGATCCCGGCGGCGTCCGGCGTCATCGCGCACCCACGCAGACGTGAAAGACGTCCACGACGCCGGCGCGGTGACGTCAGACGTCGACCCGACCGCCAGCACAACGAAAAGGGCGGAAGTGCTAAAAGAAAATCACTCCCTTGCCCGCACCAGACCCAAAAAGGTCAGCGCAAAGGCAGCACAATTGTATGTGCTGCGCCAAACGGCGCCATCGGAGGAATGGGGAAAAATTGACTAATCCAACACCCCATGGGTAGTAAACCGTGTAACATGAATACCCTCCGTCCCATATGTATGTAATTCTTGGGACAGGGAGAGAAATTTATTCATATGCACATAACCGTCCATTTGCTCAAGTATGAGCAGTCAGCCCCCGATTATCAAAACAACCGGGGGCTGTTTTTGTGCTGGGGAGCGTCAGTGGGCCCAATGGGTGGTCCCCAAATCCCCGGGCTCCAATATGTCAAAAAGTGCAGGGTACAATTGTCATGATCACGCTGAACTTCTGATGATCACGCTGAACTTCTTAAAATCTACCAAAAGCACTGGCATCTACTTACAGCAGATCCTGTGATAGGACCATTAGTACCCCCCAGGCCAAATATTGCCTATAGACGAGCAACGTCCCTGAAGGACATGCTAGTGCAGAGTGAATTTGAGAACACCAATAGGGGAGATCCATGTAAGGACCTGGGAACTTTCCAATGTGGTAATTGCACATACTGTAAATATATGAACACTAGAAAGAACATTCGGTTACCGAATGGCCAAAAATTTCGACCAAAACATTATGCAAACTGTCAAACTACGGACGTAGTATATCTCATTATTTGCAGTTGTAACTGCTTTTATGTAGGAAAAACTATACAAAAATTGTGGCAGAGAATTTACCGGCATCTAAAAGGGATGAAGGAACAAAATCCTGATCTCCCTCTTGGCAGACATGCTGCCCAAGTTCATGGAGATTGCGTACCAAACCTTGAGGTGTTAGTTTTGGACAGGGTCCACCGCAGCCCCCGCGGAGGTGACCTTAACAAGCACCTTCTTCAAAGGGAGCTGAGATGGATCTCGATCCTCAACGCCACCTCACCCCCTGGCTTGAACCAGGCAATTAACTTTAAACCCTTCCTACCAGGTTTTACATCTGCGAAGTTTGATAGGGATCTGCTAAACTGAGCTCAACAATTTGTTTATACCGTGTTTGTGTGTTGGTTTTTTTTTTTTTTTCTTGTTTTTTTTTTTGGAAAATAAATAAATATGTATGAACTATGCCAGCTGTATAACATGTGTACTAATGTTTCTGATGTATGCCGGTTAGATATTTATGTAAAAACTAAAAAATCCTTTTTAAACAAGATTGGATCTATTTGGTGGAACTTTACCTGATGATTCGCCCACTGGAGATTAGTGCCTAGTTATTACATTGTTGATTACTGTTTATTATTTAGAAACTAATCAAATGACAATTGTACCCTGCACTTTTTGACATATTGGAGCCCGGGGATTTGGGGACCACCCATTGGGCCCACTGACGCTCCCCAGCACAAAAACAGCCCCCGGTTGTTTTGATAATCGGGGGCTGACTGCTCATACTTGAGCAAATGGACGGTTATGTGCATATGAATAAATTTCTCTCCCTGTCCCAAGAATTACATACATATGGGACGGAGGGTATTCATGTTACACGGTTTACTACCCATGGGGTGTTGGATTAGTCAATTTTTCCCCATTCCTCCGATGGCGCCGTTTGGCGCAGCACATACAATTGTGCTGCCTTTGCGCTGACCTTTTTGGGTCTGGTGCGGGCAACGGAGTGATTTTCTTTTAGCACTTCCGCCCTTTTCGTTGTGCTGGCGGTCGGGTCGACGTCTGACGTCACCGCGCCGGCGTCGTGGACGTCTTTCACGTCTGCGTGGGTGCGCGATGACGCCGGACGCCGCCGGGATCGAGGGCGGCCTCTGTATGCGATGCCTGTCCTATAAGAACCTCTCTTTTCATTTACAATACGCAGTTAATTGGGTTTCTACCCGGACGCATAGTCTAGCCCTGTTGTGGCCTCCCACGCTCTACCCCATTGGTTGAATTCCTCCCTTTTGCAGCTTTACCTTTGGCGCCATTTGAGCTGATTGGCTGCAACACCAGCGACAGCTCTATAAAAAGTCCCACCTGACTTGGCCAATTGCCGCACAGCCAGAGTGTGGATGTTTTTGCGCCACATTGACAGGTACTAAGCTTCTTTTTAAACACTTCATCAGAGTTATGGGATGCCTGGTTACAGGGCTGGTCTGCGATCTAGAAACTATAATCCATGTATGTATGTTTTTACAGAGAGGCCGTGGCAGTCTGTCCGCTGCAATTTGAGGCTTCCCTGTGAGCTTTGAGGGGCGTTTTTGGTGTTGGTCCTCTTATACATTTCCCCGTGGCTCTGTCATCTTGTCTGCAGTGTCTCTTTGGCCGCTGCATTGTCTTTATGCAACCATTAAACCCGCACCATATCCGTTTGGGCTCTATATCACCGGGACAATTCCTCCAAACGGCTGATGTTTATATTACCATTGGAAATGTATGTATGCAACACTATTTGATATAGATGTACTGTATCGTATAGACATACAATTATACGATGTATATATACATTCATGTATTCTTAAATGAACTTTCATGTATATTTATTCTTCCTTTTTTTTTTTTTTTTTCCCTTTGTCTCTCTCCCCTCCCCCTTTCTTCTTTTCCTCTCTCATTGTTTATTTTATTTTTTATTTTCTCTTTGCAACAATGTCTATCTTCTAGCTGCCCACATATGGGAGAAATTCAAAATAATGTAATCATGCCAGTACACTGTTGTGTATTATACAGCTATCACATACTATGTTGTGTTTTTTTCTCTTATATAGAGACTAAATTGTCTTCAAACTATTGCATGAACCTTGAAGAAGGAAATAATGGAGGCTATCACAGATATAGCTCGAGTATCCGAAACATGTCGGTTGTGTCACCACTAGCTATATGACTTATATGTCTCAAGTAGTAAGGTGTCCTCATGCAATTGTTCTTTAATGACTGTATATGTCTGTTCCTCTCTTTGATTTTAAACCATTTTGATATATATGTGTATTATGTAAAATAAAATTCTTTATATTTTTCTATATATACTTGGTGGCAATCCATAATTTACTCCAATCCACACAATCCCAGGGGCACCCCTTTTCCAATTTTTTTCAAAATTACCGGGATGTGATTGGTAAAAATGGTAACTTGCCCTGTATCTGCTGGCTAATGGCTTCATCTCCCCCCAATCAATATATTCTATTTTTGGGTAGCAAATACCCCCTAGTCCCCATCCATATTTGAAGCTTTCCAGCGTTATCTACATAAACAATTTACTGAATTAATTTTTTGCTTGCTCCCTATTATATGAGCAATTATTTTGAAAACGCACTGCTGCAATTCTTTCTCTCTCTTTTTTTTTATTTTTTATTTTTTTATTTTTTTTTTATTATTGTTATTGTGTTGGTATATCCATTTGTGTAGAGCTCAGTGACACCATCATCATGGCTGAACTTTACAGTGAATCATGGGAGGTTTTCACTGAACAATTACAATCAAATTATGGTAAAAATGAATCTTTGGAATCTGAGCTAACCTTTCTTTTCTCCAACCTAACTAAATGGTTGGAGAGGAAATCTTCAATGCACTGGCATATAAAAACGTTTGATGAGTACATAAGAGATGATTTAAACCCACTTGGACTTCGAGTCCAGATCTTCCCAACTTTTGAGGATCTGGACCCGACGTTCAAACAAGCATGGGAAACGAATTTAAAATCATGCTCGGCTGGTATGATGAGGCTTCTTTCTGATGAATATCGGAGACGTCTCGTCTATATCAACACGAACATTGAAAAAATCTATTCTAGAATCAAACCCTTACAAGCCCATTCCTCATATAAAGATCTAAATGAGAAACTTAAAACCCATATTGAACTATTCAACAAATCGATCTTAGCAAAAAAAGAGTTTAAATACATGCGGGATAAACAAGCCTTCGAAGAAGGCAGAGCATATAGATGGGCTTTTTCAACTAGATCTAGAGTCCAATATAAGAACGACAATCATCGCTCTACACAGTTGGATACGTCTGATACCTCTTCGGTTTCGTCCAACATGTCATATGCACCGATGAAAGGAAAACGCACAAAACCATCTAAAAGAAATCGTGACTTTGAAAATTCCTCCAATAGTAATATTACTAAAAAACGCCCCCCTAAACAGTATCCTCGTACTCTGCTCCCATCAGTCCCCAACACTTCCACATTGACGGCTTCGGATGTTACCGTCAGTGCACATGAATCACTTGAAAATATGGGCACTTTTGTCACGCCTAAGGTTCCCTTGATGTTCTCTAAGAACTCGGGAAACTCACTCACCCCTCACAACCCGATTACGACATAGCCTCGGCTTTTAATATTATAAATTTGTCATCACATGTCCTGAGTGTCGATGAGATCTCAGTCCTCTCAAAAGGATTAACTTTCTGCCCTAATAAACCTGTAGACAAATTTGAGACCATCAAAGATCTTCACTTATATGCCCGCAAATTGCTACTTAAAAGCATTTTTGAAAAGAGCGACCCGGATACACGGGAATTTCACACGTATAGTGAACGTCAAGCTCTGGGTAATCTCAAATCTTTACTTGAGGAAAATGAATCCAAAGACCTCATCGACACCCTGGACCTTGATTTACTTTTGGCTAATGCCAGCACAATTGACACCGAGATCCCCAGTACCCCAAAACAAACTTCCCTTAAAAAAACATCTACCTTATACCCAGTGCCTAGCTCAAATCCAGGTGTATCTAATTTTCTTAAAAATATCAGCCAAGAAATAAATAACCTAGTACCTATAACACCCAGACATACAAATCTTATTCCTACTGAAAAGATGGCCTTAAAAAATCTATCCAAAAATCATCAAATTACGATTAAATTATCGGATAAAGGAGGAAACATTGTCATCATGGACAACCCCCAATATCTTGAAATGTGTTTTAACATATTGAGAAATCATGAGTGGTATCGCCCAGTCAGTAGGGGTGTTGTAGATGCCTTTAATAAAAAATTCTACACTTTGGTAGATGAAGCTTTTCAAAACAATGTCATTTCTAAAAAAACTTGGGAATTTGTTCGCACCTCCTTTCCCCGCACACCAACATTCTACTCACTCCCCAAAATTCACAAGGATCCCCTAAATCCCCCAGGACGTCCTATTATATCTGGAAACGGAGCTATTATTGAAAATCTTTCACGACTCATTGATGAGCATTTAAAACCCTTTGTTCAGAGCATCCCCTCTTATGTTAAAGATACACCTCACTTATTACGCATTATCGAGGGAGTACAAATTCCTATAGATTCGATCCTGGTCAGTATCGACGTGGAGGCACTTTACAGCTCGATTCCTCACTCTTTAGGTATTGCTTGTATTAGACATATTCTATCACAAACCAGTTACCATGAACGTTTGTTCAATGAATTTATAATCCAGTCCTTGGATTTCATACTGAGACACAATGTCTTCACTTTTGATGGTCAATGTTTCCTCCAGGTACAGGGCGTAGCCATGGGCACCAGTTGTGCCCCTGGCTACGCCAACCTGTACCTGGGGGAATGGGAGCATGCAATCTTTTCCAGTGGGGATCTCTCAATGTACCTGTGCCATTTAGCTCTATGGCACAGGTACATTGATGACATCTTCATTGTATGGACGGGCTCCCAGCAATGTTTGGATGAGTGTCTCATTGCCCTAAACTTAAATACTTTTAATCTTAAGTTCACAATGACATCGGACCCAAATACCATAACCTTCCTTGATGTGGAGATCTTCAGGGACAAGCAAAACATGTTATCATGTAAGCTGTTCCGCAAACCAAGTGCAGGCAATACAATCCTACATTCTTCTAGTTTTCACCCTAAATCCCTAGTTGAATCTATTCCCTATGGACAATATTTAAGAATAAAAAGAAATTGCTCTAACGAGGTCGATTATAAAAGAGAAGCTAATAACTTAAGGCAAAGACTTCTAGCAAGGGGATACAGCCATAAGTGCCTCAAAAAGGCCTTTAAACGCACTTCAAATCTAAATCGACACGAATTATTAATATCTAAATCTAAAAAAAGTGAAAGTGATCATCGTATTATTAACACTTATTCTGATGATCACGCTGAACTTCTTAAAATCTACCAAAAGCACTGGCATCTACTTACAGCAGATCCTGTGATAGGACCATTAGTACCCCCCAGGCCAAATATTGCCTATAGACGAGCAACGTCCCTGAAGGACATGCTAGTGCAGAGTGAATTTGAGAACACCAATAGGGGAGATCCATGTAAGGACCTGGGAACTTTCCAATGTGGTAATTGCACATACTGTAAATATATGAACACTAGAAAGAACATTCGGTTACCGAATGGCCAAAAATTTCGACCAAAACATTATGCAAACTGTCAAACTACGGACGTAGTATATCTCATTATTTGCAGTTGTAACTGCTTTTATGTAGGAAAAACTATACAAAAATTGTGGCAGAGAATTTACCGGCATCTAAAAGGGATGAAGGAACAAAATCCTGATCTCCCTTTTGGCAGACATGCTGCCCAAGTTCATGGAGATTGCGTACCAAACCTTGAGGTGTTAGTTTTGGACAGGGTCCACCGCAGCCCCCGCGGAGGTGACCTTAACAAGCACCTTCTTCAAAGGGAGCTGAGATGGATCTCGATCCTCAACGCCACCTCACCCCCTGGCTTGAACCAGGCAATTAACTTTAAACCCTTCCTACCAGGTTTTACATCTGCAAAGTTTGATAGGGATCTGCTAAACTGAGCTCAACAATTTGTTTATACCGTGTTTGTGTGTTGGTTTTTTTTTTTTTTTTTTTTTTGGAAAATAAATAAATATGTATGAACTATGCCAGCTGTATAACATGTGTACTAATGTTTCTGATGTATGCCGGTTAGATATTTATGTAAAAACTAAAAAATCCTTTTTAAACAAGATTGGATCTATTTGGTGGAACTTTACCTGATGATTCGCCCACTGGAGATTAGTGCCTAGTTATTACATTGTTGATTACTGTTTATTATTTAGAAACTAATCAAATGACAATTGTACCCTGCACTTTTTGACATATTGGAGCCCGGGGATTTGGGGACCACCCATTGGGCCCACTGACGCTCCCCAGCACAAAAACAGCCCCCGGTTGTTTTGATAATCGGGGGCTGACTGCTCATACTTGAGCAAATGGACGGTTATGTGCATATGAATAAATTTCTCTCCCTGTCCCAAGAATTACATACATATGGGACGGAGGGTATTCATGTTACACGGTTTACTACCCATGGGGTGTTGGATTAGTCAATTTTTCCCCATTCCTCCGATGGCGCCGTTTGGCGCAGCACATACAATTGTGCTGCCTTTGCGCTGACCTTTTTGGGTCTGGTGCGGGCAACGGAGTGATTTTCTTTTAGCACTTCCGCCCTTTTCGTTGTGCTGGCGGTCGGGTCGACGTCTGACGTCACCGCGCCGGCGTCGTGGACGTCTTTCACGTCTGCGTGGGTGCGCGATGACGCCGGACGCCGCCGGGATCGAGGGCGGCCTCTGTATGCGATGCCTGTCCTATAAGAACCTCTCTTTTCATTTACAATACGCAGTTAATTGGGTTTCTACCCGGACGCATAGTCTAGCCCTGTTGTGGCCTCCCACGCTCTACCCCATTGGTTGAATTCCTCCCTTTTGCAGCTTTACCTTTGGCGCCATTTGAGCTGATTGGCTGCAACACCAGCGACAGCTCTATAAAAAGTCCCACCTGACTTGGCCAATTGCCGCACAGCCAGAGTGTGGATGTTTTTGCGCCACATTGACAGGTACTAAGCTTCTTTTTAAACACTTCATCAGAGTTATGGGATGCCTGGTTACAGGGCTGGTCTGCGATCTAGAAACTATAATCCATGTATGTATGTTTTTACAGAGAGGCCGTGGCAGTCTGTCCGCTGCAATTTGAGGCTTCCCTGTGAGCTTTGAGGGGCGTTTTTGGTGTTGGTCCTCTTATACATTTCCCCGTGGCTCTGTCATCTTGTCTGCAGTGTCTCTTTGGCCGCTGCATTGTCTTTATGCAACCATTAAACCCGCACCATATCCGTTTGGGCTCTATATCACCGGGACAATTCCTCCAAACGGCTGATGTTTATATTACCATTGGAAATGTATGTATGCAACACTATTTGATATAGATGTACTGTATCGTATAGACATACAATTATACGATGTATATATACATTCATGTATTCTTAAATGAACTTTCATGTATATTTATTCTTCCTTTTTTTTTTTTTTTCCCTTTGTCTCTCTCCCCTCCCCCTTTCTTCTTTTCCTCTCTCATTGTTTATTTTATTTTTTATTTTCTCTTTGCAACAATGTCTATCTTCTAGCTGCCCACATATGGGAGAAATTCAAAATAATGTAATCATGCCAGTACACTGTTGTGTATTATACAGCTATCACATACTATGTTGTGTTTTTTTCTCTTATATAGAGACTAAATTGTCTTCAAACTATTGCATGAACCTTGAAGAAGGAAATAATGGAGGCTATCACAGATATAGCTCGAGTATCCGAAACATGTCGGTTGTGTCACCACTAGCTATATGACTTATATGTCTCAAGTAGTAAGGTGTCCTCATGCAATTGTTCTTTAATGACTGTATATGTCTGTTCCTCTCTTTGATTTTAAACCATTTTGATATATATGTGTATTATGTAAAATAAAATTCTTTATATTTTTCTATATATACTTGGTGGCAATCCATAATTTACTCCAATCCACACAATCCCAGGGGCACCCCTTTTCCAATTTTTTTCAAAACAGCCAATGTTTGGCCCAAACTCATGTCAGGCGGAACCGTTCACCCAACACTATACAAGAGATGGTCAGAGACTGTGAACATGCTATAGGGGTTGCTGAAGACTGGGGACATGCTTTAGGAGACAGTCATACACTAGAGCCATATTGTATGAGGCTACTATAAATCACTACTATAACAGGGAAATAGGAAAACACAAGTGTCTGCAGGGCCCCAGAGGCCGCACAAAAGGAGTCCAAGGGCCACATGCGGTAGACATGTGCGCTGCCAAAAAATGCGTTCATTTTTGTTTTCGTTTCATTCGTTTTTTTTTGTTTTTTTGGGTCATTTGCTATGATCGCAATTCGTAAATTTGAAAATTTGAAAATTCGTAAATTCGAAAATCTGAAAATAAGAAAGAAAGTCCGAAAATTCGAAAGAATAACTAACTAACTAATAATAACTAACTATTAAATTATAGGAGTGGGAAAAAGAAAACCGCACTAGACAAATATGCAGGATTTAGGCAGCTGATGTGTGTTCAATTTACCAATATTATTGGCGCAGTTTACAACCTTTTTTGCTTATTTTAAATGATAGCTATTGGAATTTCCTGTCACATTTGACTGTTATGCCGCATACACACGATCAGGTTTTCCGTCGGAAAAACCTTGGATGTTTTTACAGACAGAATTCCGCTCAAGCTTGGCTTGTCACACAGAAGTTCTCTGAACTTTCGACCATCAAGAACGCGGTGACGTACAACACTACGACGAGCCGAAAAAATGAAGTTCAATTGTTTCCGAGCATGCGTCGGAATTTTGCGTGTCAGAATTTCTACAGACGATCAGAATTTCTGTTTGGAATTTTTTCCGTTGGAAAATTTGAGAACCAGCTCTCAAATTTTTGTTGGCGGAAATTGCGACAGGAAAAGTCAAATGGAGCCTACACACGGTTAGAATTTCCGACCAAAAGCTCACATCAGACTTTTCTTGTCGGAATTTCCGATCGTGTGTATGCGGCAAAAGTGAACGCAACGAATATGAATTTATCCGAAGTTACGAATTATCCAAAATAACGAATGCCGCATTTAAACAAATGGAACTGAACAAATTAAAATAAAACAATAATAATAATACAACGTTATTATTATTATTATTATTTATTATTATTAATGTGTTACGTTCAATTCGTTTAGATAAGGCATCCGTTATTTTGGATAATTCGGAACTTCGGATAAATTCATATTCGTTACGTTCACTAACAGACAAATTTGACAGGAAATTCCAATCCCTATAATTTAATAGTTACGTTATTAGTTAGTTATTATTTCAGATTTTCGAATTTGCTGGTTTTTGAATTTTGAATTTACGAATTTACCAATTTACAAATTTACGAATTAGCGAATTTACAAATATTCGGAAATATTTGTTAAACGGGTCTTTGTTAATTCGGATATTTCCAAATTAACGAACTTGTCGAAATTCATTAAAAAACTAATTTGGAACAAAACTAATTGCACATGTCTAACATGCGGCCACTGGGCTGCAGGTTAGGTACCAGGGGTGTATTTACGGTAGTAGTTTTCCTTGTGCATAAACTAAAATTATTCTCAACTTTTCTCTGTATCTTTTGTCCAATCAAATTCTCACCTTATGCCGCATACACACGACCGTTTTTCACGACGTTAAAAATGACATTTTTTTAATTGGGCATTAAAAACGATCGTGTGTATGCTCCAGAGCATTTTTAACGACGTGAAAAATGGCCTAAAAAAAATGAGAACCTGCTCTATTTTTTCACGTCGTTTTTTTAACGACGTGAAAAATGGTAGTGTGTATGCTTTTACGAGGGGGAAAAAAACGCGCATGCTCAGAATCAAGTATGAGACGGGAGCGCTCGTTCTGGTAAAATTAGCGTTCGTAATGGAGATAGCACATTCGTCACGCTGTAACGGACTGAAAAGCACGAGGCTGAAAAGAGCGAATCGTCGCTCAACAAACTTTACTAACATGAAGGGTGGCGCCATTAGAACGGAACTTCCCCTTTATAGTGCCGTCGTACGTGTTGTATGTCACTGCGCTTTGCTCGAGCGTTTTTTTTAAATGAACGTCGAGAAAAACGTCGTTTTTGAAAATGACATTAAAAACGATCGTGTGTACGCGGCATTACAGGAAAATAATGCTGTTTTGTGTCACCATTCAAATTGTAATGACCATTTATCTGATTCTTACTGTTAAAATTAAAATAATAATAAAATTAAACATTTTGAAAACAAAATGTATTTTCCAGAAAAAAAATAATAAATTGGTAAGCACATAATTTTTCAGTACCTAGGTTTGAATTTACATCATTTACATAATTTATTTAAAGAATGCTTTCTAGGAACACATGGAAACGTCCACAATGCTTGTTGGAGATTGGTTGGTGATTGTGATAAAACAGGATGAAATTGATGTTTACTTCCACAACATGATTGCAGGAAATTGGAATGCATTTCATCCGTTCTATATGGTCCAGGTATAAAATTACATCTTATAGGACATATACAAAAGCTATTTCACGCATTTCAGTAAACAGGAAAAGACTTTCTTTGGAAAAGGAACATTAATGAACGCAGCTGCTTTCAAGGTAAAAGATGAGCGTGTCTCCATAAATGTATGATAAATGTACTGAGGTTAAATGGTTTCTGATATTTGTCAAATATTGACACAGAAAATTAAACCAAAGTTCATGGAAAACCTGAAATGAATAACGACTTAAAATAAAAAAACTGTGATATTTATTACAACCTTAAAGTGACGCTAAACAAATATGCAGAGAAACACTGTAAGAAATTATTTCATGAAAAATAGATTACAGGACCATTAACAACTTGACCCCTAGAAGATTTTACCCCCTTTCATGACCAAGGCTTTCCACTTCAGCACTGCGTTGCTTTAACTGGTAATTGCACGGTCCTGCAATGCTGTGCTCAAACAAAATGTTTTTCACACAAAGAGAGCTTTCTTTTGGTGGTATTTAATCACCACTGTTTTTTTTTTTTTTTTGCTATAAACAAAAAAGACCCAAATGTAAAAAAAAAAAACACAATATTTTTTACTTTCTGCAAAAAAAAATAAAAATTCAATCCAAAAATTAAAAAAATCGAATTTCTTCATAAATTTTGCCCAAAATATATTCTGCTACATGTCTTTGGTATAAAAAAAAAAAATCCCAAAAGCTGAAATTACAAAATTCAGCAAAAAATGTTTTAAATAAATTATAACAACCTTTATTTTTTACTCTAATGCCGCATACACACGATTGGAATTTCCGACAACAAATGTTCGATTTTGGTTGGATATTCCGACCGTGTGTAGGCTCCATTGGACATTTGCTGTCGGAATTTCCGACAACAAATGTTTGAGAGCTGGTTCTCAATTTTTCAGACAACAAAAGTTCTTGTCGGAAATTCCAATCGTGTGTATGCAATTCCGACGCACAAAATTCCACGCATGCTCTGAATCAAGTACGAGATGGAAATGCTCGGTCTGGTAAAACTAGCGTTCGTAATGGAGATAGCACATTCATCACGCTGCTAATTTTTTGATCTTTTAATGCAGCACATTCTTTTCTTCTTTATAATGCTAGAATAATGAAGAGTTCTGACAAACTTATTTCTTTATTATTTCTCGTGATCTCCTGAATAATCTTTTTTTCCCTTTTTAAAGCCAGATCTCCATAATAATCTTTAGAATTTTTTTTTATAGTGATCTTTTATCCTTTTTTTATTTTAATCAAGATCTCCTGTTTTTTTATTATTTTAAAAGTTATTTTCTAGTGATCTCCATATTTTATTTTTTATTTTTGTGTGTCAAGCTACCACAACAACATTATTATCTTGTATTTTTTAACCTCAAGGAGGTTGGTGTTGGTGTCCCTTGTTAATTTGACATTGTATTTTTGAAATGTACCTGCCTACTCACAAACAAATGTCCTTTTTTAAGAAAAACACATAGGCAAGTATTTGTAGAAAAAAATATATCCATTTATTATGGGTTATATCAAAATAAAGAGGACGGCAACGCTGGAGAAACTGGTGAAATTTGCGAAGCCTGTGGACCCCAGGGCATACATCAACTATTTGAAAATCAAAATTGGTAGCCTGAGGAGTCCATATAATAGGGAGCACAATCTAATCTAACCTGTTTAGTAAAGTGCAAGTTACAGTTTCTGTCTGACTGATTATGCATACTGTTACAACCATTAAACTGAGGATATCTAGTGACAGAAATAAAGTACTTTGGGGGAAATCTCTGTATTGAAGGTGAATATTGCAGAATTAGTCTGAGTGACCATTGATAACCCTATCCCTGACTTAGCACCTAGGCCTTCTGGTTGAATGTACCATATTCAACTTCTACCCCTGCTCTGGGCAGAGGACCTTTCATGGTGATGAACAGTTTAGCTTGACATACAAGTGGCAATTTCAATTAAATTTTTTTCAAAATCTTGAAACAATCGAAGACATAAAATGATGGTTTCAGCCTTCGGTCAGGAGATGGAATCATAATACCTTGATCAAAAACCGCATAAAAATAACATCACGTTCCTAGTAGTTGTTTCCCATTCCAATTCCATTTGAATTCAATATTTCAATATACTGTAATAAATCTGTCAACTTATTGGCCAGTTTCTGGTGGTCAGTCAAAGTCATGAGTGGTAGATTGCTATGTTTTTAGCAATTGCTTGCAATCCCAGAAGTTCATAAGTGGTTGAAAATTACTCAAAACTATCACATGTATGACCTGCTCTAGGGAAGAAGGAAAGTGATTTCTATAGGAAAGCAATCTTTCTGCAACACTACCTTGTCTGGTGATCATTTTCAGATAGGCCTTTTTTTTAACTATGTAACTCCTGCCTCTCCTTTGCCGTTTCTGAGTGTTCCTGTGCGAGGAATTACAGGAGACGAATATCAAGGCAGCTTCAGGTACTTCTAGTAGTACATGAGATAGGTGCACGTGGAAGCAGATATAATATAAAGTATAATAAATAATAAAAATCTATTACATGCACTACTAGAAGTACCTGAAGCTGCCTTGATATTCGTCTCCTGTAATTCCTCGCACAGGAACACTCAGAAACGGCAAAGGAGAGGCAGGAGTTACATAGTTAAAAAAAAGGCCATTAGATAAAAATAATAATGCTTTCAAACCTGCATGCTCAGAACCCTAGAGGCTCATTAAGTCCACACCTGAGAGACGCTGCCGCGTCATGTTTTTTGCAGGTTTTTGTAGCCTATTTCTGGAATGGCACCATTAAGTTTGAATCTTCTCCAAAAATGTGCCAAAGAAGCTCATCTACCAAATTTTTGCACTGTGCCGGGTGCATTGGGCGTTGCATGTTTTGCTGTGATTTTTGGGCATTTTATAATAATGACAATTTCAGTAAAATCGCACTGCATTTAGGGTGCTATTAAGAAATAATGGCACCACAAGAGCATTTTGCTGCAATCCTTCAAATCCTAGGAATCACCCAATTCTGCCTTGTTCCAATACGCTCAGCTGTGAATGGAGCCTTGGGGTTGGGGAGCAGTAAGGCTGTTTTCACCCTGCTCCATTGCAAAAATCGCAGTAAAAATGCATGCATTTTTGCCATGTTTTTACTCCAATTCCAGTGAAGCACCTGTGAAAAAAGTGTGACATGTGACACAAAGAATGCACCAACAATGCAACCGCAGGTTGCGTTTTTGATGCATCTTCCATTCATTTCAACGGGGAGTGTTTTTTTTACCACACCAAACATGCACCAAAAATGCAGCATTCAGGACTTTTAAAAACGCAACTGACTGATGTGAAGAGCTCCATAGGATTTATTGGTCTTTTGGTAAGGCAAAAAAAGTAAGAAAAATTGATCAGTGTGAAAGGGCCCTAAAAAAATGCAGTTTCGCCACCAAAAATCTGCCCCCTCCCCCCCCCCCCCTCCCTTAAGCTGCGAAAGCAGCAGACAAGGTTTTACATATGCCCCAGCTGCAATGCAGCCACAGAAAAAATGATTCCCCCGCTAAATGAATCCCATTTAAGTGAATGGGGTAGTGCTGCAACCCCTTTCAATAAACGCAGTTGCATTGCGGTGGTGCAGCGTTTATGGGGTTAAAACAGGCAGTTCGCTTTCCAGAGGCGCAGCAGCCTTGCCGCTTTTCTAAACTTAACGTTTTACAAAACCCACAACAGTAAAATCAGTCCGTATATGCAGTAAAGTATGCTTGTTATACTCACTGCAGAACCTAAGGAGTTAACCCTCTGCATTGTGTAAAAAAGCTGTTTGGTCCTGTCTTCTCTGATCCTCCCATTCTTCCACAGTCCCCAATCCATCTGCTGATAGTACAGAGCCTTGGGGGCACTCTGCACATGCTCAGTTTGGTGTGTATTGCTGGAGAGTTTTTTTTTTTTTCTTGGGAGGGTGCATGTGATCGGCACAAGGCCAATCAGCACTGTCCAGAATGAAAACTCCTCCTACAAGCTTTAAACAGACACTGATAGAAGTCACAATACTGCTGATGAGAAAAGGTATTTAGCAGTTTATATTTACTAAAATAAATGAATTTTCATGTTCTGTGCAGGGTTGCCAACTGTCAGTAAAGTTACCGACAGCTTGTAAAGATCAGTGTTTTTTTACAACTGTCTGTAAATATCAGGGGCTAATAATTTTTCATGCTGTGTAGACTTTTTAAGTGTAAACCAGGCAAATTACTTAGGGGTATTGTCAGTGTTTCCATATTGTGTTTATACTGTTTACACATCAGTTGTCTTAGTTTTTTAAATAGGAGATCAGTCATGTTTGCAGGTTGTCAGTAAAAAATATGCTCCGCCAGGAAATTGTACATGTTTGTCAGTATAAAAAACCTTGTGGGAGGTTGGCAACACTGGTTCTCTGTACTGTGGGAGACCAGATATAGTGAATGCAGGCTCCTGGGTTTAGTAACACTTTAATCTAAATCTTCAACACTAGGAACCAATTAACTGGTTCCCAACCATGTCACGCAGCAACACTGCGGCACAAAGGCTCTCCTGGGTGAAATCCTGTACGGGTACGTCCTACCCTTTTTCAATCACCGCCGGCTACACACGATCGTGTGCAGGAGTGCCAGCATGGGGATTTATGTGTGTAAACACACAAATCCCTGTGCTGTCAGAGGAGAGGAGACAAATCGTTTGTTCCTACTAAGTAGGAAAAACGATATGTCTCCTCTCCTAGTCAATCCTATCCCCATACAGTTAGAACACACTGAGGAAACGCACATTTAACCCCTTGCTCGCCCCCTAGTGTTAACCCCTTCCCTGCCAAAGTAATTTATACAGTAGTCAGTGCATTTTTATAGCACTGATCGCTGTATAAATGCCAATGGTACAGCTAAAAATCGTAGATCACCGCCATTACTAGTAAAAAAAAATTATAATAATAAAAATGCCATAAATCTTTCCCATAGTTTGCAGAATTTTGCGCAAGCCAATCAATAGACGCTTATTGCATTTTTTTTTATCAAAAATATTTAGAAGAATATATATTGGCCTAAACTGATGAAGAAATTTTTATTACCGTATATACTCGAGTATAAGCCGAGTTTTTCAGCCCTTTTTTTAGGGCTGAAAGTACACCCCTCGGCTTATACTCGAGTCAGTACCTGAAAATCTTCTTAGGCTGCGAGCGGCGTCCGATGTTTAAATATCGCGGCTAACTCCTGGTCTTGTTCCGTGATAGGCGTTTCCAGCAAACACTGTGTTGAGTGTTCCGCCTATCACGGAGGTCCTCTCATTCTCGGACTCCGTTTCCCAGCAGACACTGTGTTCAGTGTTCCGCCTATCATGGACGTTCTCTTGTCCGAGGATGAAAAGATGTCCGTGATTGGTGGAACACTGAACACAGTGCCTGCTGGAAAACGGAGTCCGAGAATGAGAGGACCTCCGTGATAGGCGGAACACTTAACACAGTGTTTGCTGGAAACGCCTATCACGGAACAAGACCAGGAGTTAGCCGCGATATTTAAACAATGGACGCCACTCGCAGCCTAAGAAGATTTTCAGGTACACTGACTCGGGTACTGGCAACGGGCACAGTAAGGTGGCAAAGTGAGGTGGCAATGGGCACAGTAAGGTGGCACAGTGAGGTGGCACAGTGAGGTGGCAATGGGCACAGTGAGGTGGCACAGTGAGGTGGCAATGGGCACAGTGAGGTGGCAATGGGCACAGTGAGGCGTGCAAATGGGCATTGTTGACCCTCTTTTCCGCTTACCGTAGCTGCTGAATTTCCCCCCTTAGGCTTATACTCGAGTCAATAAGCTTTCCCGGTTTATTGGGGCAATATTAGGTACCTCGGCTTATACTCGGGTCGGCTTATACTCGAGTATATACAGTAATTTTTTTACATTTGGGATATTTATTATAGCAAAAAGTAAAAAATATTGTTTTTTTTTTTTTCTAAATTGTCACTCTTTTTTTGTTTATAGTGCAAAAAATAAAAACCGCAGAGGTGATCAAATACCACCAAAAAAATCCTCTATTTGTGGGAAAAAAATAACGCAAATTTTGTTTGGGTACAGCGTCGAGCGACTGTGCAATTGTCAGATAAAGCGATGCAATGCCAAATTGTAAAAAGTGCTCTGGTCAGGAAGGGGGTAAAATCTTACGGGCCTAAAGTGGTTAATAAAGACTTTAATACATTGCACAGTGCTGCTCATTTTTGGAAAGAGAACAGGGCAGTTGGGGCGTGTCCTGACCAGATCACGACACTCATCTGCAGTACATTCTGCAGGCAGGTCCAGTACCTGGCTGTGCTGTCTGGCGGAGGTGACAGGATTATGAAAATACTTGGAGTTCAGATATAAACTTTGGACATGAAAGGGGCAGAGGTGTGCGGCTTTATGCCCCTGGCCCTGGTACAGGAAAGCACTGCAAACTAGAGCATAACAATATATTGGATGGATTTTTTTTACAACATGCAGCCTTCATTCACATTTAACGTGTAGGAAATCACTTTGGGAAATACACATTATTTAGAAGAATAAAAGAGAACATGAATGTTAACCTGAAAGTCGCTAAGTGTGTGAGTTAACAATGAGTAACAAATATCAGGTAATGTTCTATAATTTATAATTCCGGGTATCAAAGATTTCTAGTTTCAGATAAAATAGTTCTAAGCAGCCTTTGTTCGCAGTATAGAAAAAAACTGTAATTTTAGGTGAATTATGGTGCTGATATTGCTGAGAACTGAACATTTTTTTTTCCAAGAAAGAATAAATTGTAGATGCGCTCGGAATGCATCCTGTTCTATTTTCAAGGGCTGCCGTATTATTACAAAGGCAAGACTTGAAAAGGTAATGCCCCTGTTTTTTTAATAAGCACTTATTCTGGGATATTATTGTAATGTCTACATCTGAGGGATTGCTTTTAAAACATTTTCATTTTTCCACACTTATTGTGCCTTATTTCTATGATCACATTCAAGGCCAGTTGAAGTCTTGCACCCTTTATCTCTTTAGAATCCTTTATGTTCTTATTTGTGACACATTTTTAACCACAGACCGAGGCTTTTTCTAACACTTCTTGTTCACATGTAAAGATCTGTATTCTTTGCTAGAAAATTACTTTGAACCCACAAATATGATATATTTGTAAAGCAGAGGCCCTAGTGAATAAAATGTTGGGAGTTGCATTTTTTATGCAGAGCGGTTTTTCAAACGCAATTTTTTGGGAGAAAGTGCATTTGAATGAATTTTAATGTATAAAAACACAATAGAATACCCAATTGTTTGGTAAAATATAAAAGCTGATGTTACGCTGAGTACATAGATAGAAAAAAATGTAAATTATATTAGACATAGGCAGTACTTTAAAAACCTTTACAGGTCACCACTTTAGATTTATACAGGATGTCTGGTGCTAGAATTATACTGCTGTTTACATACCGATGTGGACCAACGCGTGCGTTCGCATTCGGCGCTTTAAACGTTTTTATTTTATTTTATTATTTATAAAAAAAAATTATTTTTACACTGTACATTTAATTTGTTTTGTTTTTTTGTATAAGTTTTATTGTTATCACAAGGAATGTAAACATCCCTTGTGATAGCAAGAGGCAGTGACAGGTCCTCTTTACAGAGCCTTCTGGGGTCTATTAGATGTCTCCTCTGCCCTTAAAAGCTTTGGATCATACCAAGATTGCTATGGTCCGATGCTTTTTTCAAACCAATCATAATTTTTTTATAACCGGCGAAACCGGAAGTGACAAAATACTTGTCACAAGTATTTAGTTACTTCCCGTTTCTTAGACCATAGAGATGATCGGAGGCCATTCCGGTCCTTGATCAGCTCAAGGGTCAGCCAGTGGAGCTGCCAGCTGTAATCCCGGGTTCCCCCGGTGGGATGGGAGAGCCCGGAAAAGGCGACGGGGAACGGCAGGAGGGGGGCCCTACCGCCACTTGTAAAAGCAATCCAATGACTAATTAGCCATTAGGATTGCTTTTACAAGAAAGTGCTGGAAACAAGCTTCAGGCATCATCTCAGTATAACCACTCAAAGTCGGGTGACGTACGGGTATGTTACATGGCTTTAAGTGGTTAACTTAGAAATGCTTTAACCACTTAAGGACCGGAAGATTTTCCCCCTTAATGACCAGGCCATGTTTTGCGATACGGCACTGAGACGCTTTAACTGACAATTGCGCGGTCGTGCGATGTTGTAACTAAACAAAATTGGTGTCCCTTTTTCCCCACAAATTGAGCTTTCTTATCATCAATAAACAAAAAAATTGTGACAATTTTAAAAAAATATATATATTTTTTGCTATAATAAATATCCCCCAAAATAATAATTAAAAAAAATTAATTCCTCGGTTTAGGCCAATATGTATTCCTCTACATATTTTTGGTTAAAAAAAAATCAATAATAATACTAATAATACATAAAATAATCATAACCACTTCGCGCCCGTCATACGACTAATGACGGCCGCAAAGTGGTTCTTAAATGCCGGGAGGCCGTGATGTCCGCCAGGCACCCGCGATTGGCCTGTACACAGACAAGGACATGGATCTGTGTGTGTAAACACAGAGATCCATGTCCTGTCAGGGAGAGGTGACCTATGCTGTGTCCCTTGTACATAGGGACACAGATCGGTCACCTCCCCCAGTCAGTCCCCTCCCCCCACAGTAGCAATCACTCATAGGGCATACATTTAACCCCTTCCTCGCCCCCTGTGTTAACCCCTTCCCTGCCAGTCGTATTTATACAGTAATCAGTGCATTTTTATAGCACTAATCGCTGTATAAATGTGAATGGTCCCAAAAATGTGTCAAAAGTGTCCGATGTGTCCGCCGCAGTATCGCAGTCATGATAAAAATCGCTGATCGCCGCCATTACTAGTAAAAAAAAAAAATTATAAAAAAAATGTCAGAATTCTATCCCCTATTTTGTAGACGCTATAACTTTTGCGCAAACCAATCACTATACGCTTATTGCGATTTTTTTTAACCAAAAATATGTAGAAGAATACGTATCGGCCTAAACTGAGAAAAAAATTGTTTTTTTAAAAAAAAATTGGGATATTTATTATAGCAAAAATCAAAAAATATTGTGTTTTCAAAATTGTCGCTCTTTTTTGGTTTATAGCGCAAAAAATAAAAACCGCAGAGGTGATCAAATACCACCAAAAGAAAGCTCTATTTGTGGGAAAAAAAGGACGTCAATTTTGTTTGGGAGCCACGTCGCACGACCGCGCAATTGTCAGATAAAGCGACGCAGTGCCGAAAGCTGAAATTTCGCCTGGGCAGGAAGGGGGTATATGTGCCCAGTAAGGAAGGTGATAATAAGCGTATATTGATTGGTTTGCACAAAAGTTATAGCGTCTACAAAATAGGGGATAGATTTATGGCATTTTTATTATTATTATTTTTTTACTGGTAATGGCGGCGATCTGCGATTTTTATCAGAACTGCGACTTTGCACCGGACAGATCGGACACTTTTGACACTTTTTTGGGAACATTGACATTTATACAGCGATCAGAGCTAAAAATCGCCACTGATCAGTGATTACTGTATAAATGTCACTGGCAGGGAAGGAGTTAACACTAGGGGGGCGATCAAGGGGTTAACTGGGTTAAGTGAGTTCTAACTATGGGGGGGGGGGTGGGACTGACTAGAGGAGGAGACAGATCAGTGTTCCTATATACTAGGAAAACATGATCTGTTTCTACTCCCCTGACAGGATGTGGATCTGTGTGTTTACACACAGATCCACGTTCCTGCTCTGTCACGAGCGATCGCGGGTGCCCTGCTAGGTCATCTTAAAGGAGCGATGTATACCTACGCCGATTTGCACAGCCGTGCCAACCTGCCGCAGTATAACTGCGGCGGCTGGTCGGCTAGCGGTTAAAATACCCTTTGATTTTATTGAAAATAAAGGTTTGTTAGTCCAATGACTATCTGACTGCAGGGTACTTCCATGATATAGTGGCTTGCACAGCAGTTTGGGATATATAACAAGAAAGTCCAGCACCAAGTCTGCTCCTGCCGCCAGGTCAGTCCCATCCCTGCTGGCACTGAGGGGGTAAAGACCTGTACACACGATCGGATTTCCGATGGCATAAAATGCATGGATTTTTCTATCGAATTTCAGATGAAGCTGACTTACATCACTCTTCTAAACACCATCAGTCAAAAATCCGACC
The DNA here is from genome assembly GCA_029206835.1 of Rana muscosa. Taxonomy (NCBI): domain Eukaryota; kingdom Metazoa; phylum Chordata; class Amphibia; order Anura; family Ranidae; genus Rana; species Rana muscosa. The sequence continues at coordinate 239,018,116 of CM055121.1, read as the reverse complement.
GTCCTAAACGCTGTGACGTAAAACATTCCGACGAGCCGAGAAAAATTAAGTTCAATGCTTCTGAGCATGCGTCAAATTGATTCGGAGCATGCATGGGTTTTTTCTCCGCTTTCGACCACTTGCCGACCGTATAACCTATATAAACTGCGGCAAGGTGGCTGTCCCATACCTAGTACGTGATCTGGCACTCCCAAGTAGGGGGCGCGCGTGCGCACCGCCAGCGACCCAGCTCTGCTGTGATTTTACTCAGCAGATATCAATCAGCAGGTGCCAGCCAATAGATTACCGCTGGCACCCACTAATCGACCAGAACACACATAGGACAGAGCTCTGCCTATGTAAATAAGGCAGAGCCCTGTCCTGTCAGCAGGGGAAGTAATAGATTTTCTTTACCCGCAAAGCAGGAAATTAAAGGGGTTGTAAACCCTCATGTTTTTTCACCTTAATGCATCCTTAATGCATCTGTCAATGTAAACAAACAGATCCCCATTCTGTCAGGGGACTAGATCGAGATTTCCTGTTCCTAGTGATCAGGAACAGCGATCTCTCTCTGTACTCCCTGTCAGTCCCATCCCCCCCACAGTTAGAAACTCCTCACAGGGAACACATTTAACCCCTTGATCGCCCCCTAGTGTTAACCCCTTCCCTGTCAGTGACATTTATACAGTAATCAGTGCATTTTTATAGCTCTGATCGCTGTATAAATGTCACTGGTCCCAAAAAAAAGTGTAAAAAGTGTCCGATCTGTCCGCCGCAATTTCGCAGTCCCCACTAAAAAACGCTAAAACACTTAATGTGATTTTTTTTTACCAACAATATGTAGGAGACTACATGTTGGCTTAAACTGATGAAGAAATTTGTTTTATTTTTATTTTTTGGGGGGGATATTTATTATAGTAAAAAGTAAATATTATTGTTTTTTTTTCAAAATGTATGGCTTTTTTTGTTTATAGCGCAAAAAATAAAAAACAGCAGAGGTGATCAAATACCATCAAAAGAAAGCTCTATTTATGGGAAAAGAAGGACGAAGTGCCGTATCACAAAAAATGGCCTGGTCATTAACCACTTAACGACCGCCCACTGTAAATATACGTCGGCAGAATGGCACCGACAGGCAGAATCACGTATATCTACGTGACTGCCTTTGTATAGTTGGGGGGGGGTCCCATCGGACCCCCCTTCTTTACAGTGAGTGGCCGTTATTCGTTTGGGAGCGATCAGGGATGAGGGGACAGCCGTTCGATTCCGGCCACCCCCTCTCGATCGCTCCCGGCGAATGAGAAAGCTTCCCTGCCTGTGTAATGTTTACACAGGCAGAGGAAGTGATGTCATCTCTCACATATACCGAGTAGACATGTGCACACTGAAATATTTTGTTTCGGAATTTCGTTTTCGTCCGAAAAATAAATTTATTTAGTTACTCCTGAAATTCGTTTTTATTTATTTTGTTTTTCGTTAGAAATTGCATTCGTCCGAAAATCTGAATTAATTAAGGTCAAATCTGTCATTGAAGGCTTATGGTGTCTGTCGTGTCGAATGTTCAAAGAAGATTCGACGGAGCAGTGAAACTGTACGACGCTGCAATCATACATTTCCGGTCGAATGTTCCGCCCACAAGCTATAGAAGAATTCTAATGTTGTATGACTAGTAATAATTATATTTATTCATTACTATTACTAGTCAACCAACATTAGAATTCTTCTATAGCCTATGGGAGGATGCATTTGACCAGAAATGTACGATTGCAGCGTCGTACAGTTTTGCTGCACCGTCGAATCTTCTAACTTTCGATGCTTTGTCGAATCTTCGTCATTCTAGCTATTTTACTGCTCCTCCTCTTTGGTTACAATCAGCCAATAACATTCATCATCAACTTTATTTTTATTTTACTTCCCCCACCCAATTCCAGCAGTGATCTTTTCTCTCTATGTCGAATCTTTTCTCTCTATAATAACAAATCTTTTCTCTCCTATGTCGAATCTTTTCTCTCCTATGTCGAATCTTTTCTCTCCTATGTCGAATCTTTTCTCTCCTATGTCGAATCTTTTCTCTCTATAATGTCGAATCTTTTCTCTCCTATGTCGAATCTTTTCTCTCGTATGTCGAATCTTTTCTCTCCTATGTCGAATCTTTTCTCTCCTATGTAGAATAATCTTGGACTAATAGAGTTAAGGTTAGGCACATTCGACCACAGGTTCGATAGACACAAATTGTTATTGTCAGCGTCACGTCGAATCTCCTATCTATATCGAACTGTTGTAGCAACGAAAACGAAAATAAAGCATTTGTTTATGTCGGATCTTTCGGTTTTCGGATTCTGTGCTTTCGTTTTCGTTTGTTAAAACGATAACGAAAATAACTGAAATTCGGACGAAAATGCATTCGGACGAAAACGAATGCACATGTCTAATACCGAGCGCCGTACAGGAGAAGATGCAGGTTAGTGCACAAAACACTACACTGACACCAGGACACATAGGCACATAAATCGCCCCCCCAGGCCCCCCCAGATCACCCCCAGATCACCCCCCAGCCCCCAGTCACAGTGTCACTGATTGCAGTGACCATTTATTTACTGATCACTGCAATCAGTGACATTTGTGACTGTAAAAGTGTCACTAAAGTTAGTTTTACGTCCAGTGTAGCCCCCTAACCCCCCCTAATAAAGGTTTAACCCCCTGATCGCCCCACAGATAACCCTTTCACCCCCTAGCACCGCCGTCGCTAAGCGATCATTTTTCTGATCGCTGTCTTAGCGTCGGTGATGCCGATCGGTAGCCAGTTATTTTTTTTAGGTTCGCCGCAGGTTTTTATTGCGTCGGGTACCCCCATAAATTATCTAATAAAGGTTGAACCCCCTTGATCGCCCTGCAGATAACCCTTTCACCCCCTATCACCTCTGTCGCTAAGCGATCATTTTTCTGATCGCTGTCTTAGCGTCGGTGATGCCAGTCGGTAGCCAGTAATTTTTTTTAGGTTCGCCGCAGGTTTTTATAGCGTCGGGTACCCCCATATGTTACCTTATAAAGGTTTAACCCCCTTGATCGCCCCCCAGGTAACCCTTTCACCCCCTATCACCACTGTCGCTAAGCGATAGTTTTTCTGATCGCTGTCTTAGTGTCGGTGATGCCGATCGGTAGCCAGTAATTTTTTTTAGGTTCGCCGCAGGTTTTTATAGCGTCAGGTACCCCAATATATTATCTAATAAAGGTTTAACCCCCTTGATCGCCCCCCAGGTAACCCTTTCACTCCCTATCACCACTGTCGCTAAGCGATCGTTTTTCTGATCGCTGTCTTAGTGTTGGTGATGCCGATCGGTAACCAATAATTTTTTTTAGGTTTGCCGCAGGTTTTTATAGCGTCAGGTACCCCCATATATTATCTAATAAAGGTTTAACCCCCTTGATCGACCCCCAGGGGTGACGCTGGTTAGTTAGTTTGCTTTTTATAGTGTCAGGGCACCCGCTGTATATAACCCAATAAAGGTTTAACCCCCTGATCGCCCGGCGGGTGATATCAATTAGGTTTTAGCGTCAGAGAGGGTCTGCGTCACACCCCAGGCAGCGTCAGGTTAGTGCCAGTAACGCTAACACCCGCGCGTGAAGCATACACCCCCCTTAGTGGTATAGTATCTGAACAGATCAATATCTGATCTGATCAGATCTATACTAGCGTCCCCAGCAGTTTAGGGTTCCCAAAAACGCAGTGTTAGCGGGATCAGCCCAGATACCTGCTAGCACCTGCGTTTTGCCCCTCCGTCCAGCCCAGGCCACCCAAGTGCAGTATCGATCGATCACTGTCACTTGCAAAACACAACACACATAACTGCAGCGTTCGCAGAGACAGGCCTGATCCCTGCGACTCCAGTGCTGTAGGAGGTGATTTCACCACCACAGTTAAAAAAAAAAAGCATATATGCCGAAGCATTGGGGCAGCAGGGGCGGAGGAGCGGAGGAGCGATTTTGCTCCTAATGCCACGTACATACGGTCGAAATTCCGACGGATGCTTGCCTGTGGAAAAGTCTGACCATGTGTACGCGGCATAACTTTTGCGGGAAGATGCCCCCATGCTTCGGCATATATAAATGGTGCATGTATGCCCATCATTAGAAGTGGGTGGATGAAGGGCGGTATTCTAATGGTGGGCATACCCACCGATCAATCTTTTTTTTTCGTTCAGCCAACAGGCTGCATGAAAAAAAAGATTACAATACATGTCCAACAAGGACCAGCAACGTACTGGTATGTTGCTGGACTTTGAATGTTTATACCAGAATGATGCCTGCGGGTTTAGGTATCATCTTGGTATCATTCTTTTCAGCCAGCGGCCGGCTTTCATGTAAAAGCAATCCTAGTGGCTAATTAGCCTCTGGACTGCTTTTACAAGCAGTGGGAGGGAATGTCCCCCCCCGGATATAAAAAGCGCCATTGGGAAATTGGGAAAGCATTTTATCACACCGATCTTGGTGTGGTCAGATGCTTTGAGGGCAGAGGAAAGATCTAGGGTCCAATAGACCCCAGTTTTTTCAAAAAAGGAGTACCTGTCACTACCTATTGCTATCATAGGGGATATTTACATTCCCTGAGATAACAATAAAAATGATAAAAAATAAATAAATATGGAAGCAACAGTTTAAAAATAAAATAAAAAAGCAAAATTAATAATAGAAAAAAAAAAAAAAAGCACCCCGGTCCTGCCCTGCAAGCGTCGGTCTGGCGTCATATGTAAACAGCAATTGCACCATGCATGTGAGGTATCACCGCGAAGGTCAGATCGAGGGCAGTAATTTTAGCAGTAGACCTCCTCTGTAAATCTAACGGCGTAACCTGTAAAGGCTTTTAAATGCTTTTAAAAATGTATGTAGTTTGTCGCCAATGCGCGTTTGTGCGAAATTTTAAAGCTTGTCGTGTTTGGTATCTATGTACTCGGCCTAAGATCATCTTTTTTATTTCATCAAACATTTGGGCAATATAGTGTGTTTTAGTGCATTAAAATTTAAAAAAGTGTATTTTTTCCCCCAAAAATGCGTTTGAAAAATCGCTGCGCAAATACTGTGTAGAAAAAAAAATGCAACACCCACCATTTTATTCTGTAGGGCCTTGGCTTTAAAAATATATATAATGTTTGGGGGTTTAACATAATTTTCTTGCAAAAAAAAAAAAAAAATGTTTTCATGTAAACAAAAAGTGTCAAAAAGGGCTTTGTCTTCAAGTGGTTAGAAGAGTGGATGTAAGTTTCCTAATGTTGTGCATAAAATGCCAGAACAGTTCAAAACCCCCCCAAATGACCCCATTTTGGAAAGTAGACACACCAAGCTATATATTGAGAGGCATGTCGAGTCCATGGAATATTTTATATGTTGACACAAGTTGCGGAAAAAAGACAATTTATTTATTTATTTATTTATTTATTTTTTTTGCACAAAGTTGTCACTAAATTATATATTGCTCAAACATGTCATGGTTATATGTGGAATTACACCCCAAAATACATTCTGTTGCTTCTCCTGAGTACGGGGATACCACATGTGTGAGACTTTTTGGGAGCCTAGCCACGTACGGGACCCCAAAAACCAAGCACCGCCTTCAGGCTTTCTAAGGGTGTAAATTTTTGATTTCACTTCTCACTGCCTATCACAGTTTCGGAGGCCATGGAATGCCCAGATGGCACAAAACCCCCCCAAATGACCCCATTTTGGAAAGTAGACACCCCAAGCTATTTGCTGAGAGGTATTGTGAGTATTTTGCAGATCTCGCTTTTTGTCACAAAGTTTTGAAAATTGAAAAAAAAAAAAAATGTCTTTCTTCATTTTCAAAAACAAATGAGAGCTCTAAAATATTCACCATGCCTCTCAGCAAATAGCTTGGGGTGTCTACTTTCCAAAATGGGGTCATTTGGGGGGGTTTTGTGCTAGTGTGAGCAATATATCATTTAGTGACAACTTTTTGTAATTTTTTTTTATTTTTATTTTTTTTGTCATTATTCAATCACTTGGGACAAAAAAAAAAATATTAAATGGGCTCAACAGGCCTCTCAGCAATTTCCTTGGGGTGTCTACTTTCTAAAATGGGGTCATTTGGGGGGGTTTGTGCTATTTTGGCATTTTATGGCCTTCAAAACTGTGATAGGTAGTGAGGAGTGAAATCAAAAATTTGCGCCCTTAGAAATCCTGAAGGCGGTGCTTGGTTTCCGGGGTCCCGTACGTGGCTAGGCTCCTAAAAAGTCCCACACATGTGGTATCCCCGTACTCAGGAGAAACAGCAGAATGTATTTTGGGGTGCAATTCCACATATAAACATGGCATGTGTGAGCAATATATCATTTAGTGACAACTTTTTGTAATTTTTTTTTTGGTTTTTTTTAGTCATTATTCAATCACTTGAGACAAAAAATAAATATTCAATGGGCTCAACATGCCTCTCAGCAATTTCCTTGGGGTGTCTACTTTCCAAAATTGGGTCATTTGGGGGGGTTTTGTACTGCCCTGCCATTTTAGTACCTCAAGAAATGAGATAGGCAGTCATAAATTAAAAGCTGTGTAAATTCCAGAAAAGACGCTATAACTTTTGCGCAAACCAATAAATATACGCTTATTGACATTTTTTTTACTAAAGACATGTGGCTGAATACATTTTGGCCTAAATGTATGACTAAAATTGAGTTTATTCGATTTTTCTTATAACAAAAAGTAGAAATTATCATTTTTTTTAAAAATTTTCGGTCTTTTTCCATTTATATCGCAAAAAAAAAAATCGCAGAGGCAAACAAATACCATTAAAAGAAAGCTCTATTTGTGGGAAGAAAAGGACGCAAATTTCGTTTTGGTACAACATTGCATGTCCGCACAATTTACAGTTAAAGCAGCGCAGTGCAAAATTCTGAAAACAGCTCTGGTCCTTTAGCTACAAAATGGTCCGGGGCTTAAGTGGTTAAGGGGGGAAATCTTCCGGTCCTTAAGTGGTTAACGTAACGCAGTCCGTATTGAAAAAATGGCCTGGTCATAAGGGGGAGGTTAAATCTTCCAGATGTCAAGTGGTTAAACTGTTTTTTAACAGAGATTTTACCTGTGTATATAATTTGTACCTTAAAGGTCCAATTTTTTCTGTTTTTGGTTTTGATGAACTATTATACTGTCACTAGCACTTGACAATAATGGTAAATGATAGTACCAACTGTTCAGGAAGAGGCAGCCTGCCTTTCAGCACTGTTTCATGTTAATCAACACATACAGTATGCTGGTGGACAGCTTTAGTCTGAATATTCCCTGTAAAGCAGGATGAAATTAGCGAACTATCACTTTTCAGAGCTTACTGCCTGGGCTGTTTCCATTAACATGCTCTGTGCTACAGGTAACATCCTGAGAGCGGAGGGGACGTTGATTAGGATGGAAAATCACTGGCGTTGTTAGGTGACAGTCACATGGGAAAAGGGCATATTGTCTTTCAATTAACACTAAGAAGAAATACGGGGAGATGACAGCAGTGTTTTCTAACCTTGTTTGTAAGATATATTTAGACAAGAAGCAACAAATGTAACTGTTAAACTTGCAGTGCATTTTATATTATAAAAATATGCAAAAAACTTTACATCCTTATCCTGCATTCTTTGGCTAAAGGTACCCATTGGTGTGGGAGAGGATACATATACATTATCTACTATTGATTCCACAATTGTTCCCATCAAGGCATTATGAGCAGCGCGTGTTATACTCCCTATCAATCCCATTATTATATGCATAGTGTGGGGGCACTCAAATGCATTATTACAACATATGACACTGTTTACTTTTTGCTGTGTTTTTTAACATTATTGTAACATCCCAAAAAATTACATCGTATTCATTTCTATGCACCACAGCACACTGCAACATAGGCGTGCGCACAGGGTGTGCCTGGGCACACCATAATCACCCCGTGTTCTGCAGATTCCCCCTGTTTAGACCCCTGATAATTAACCAAAGCCCCATAATGGGACTCAAAAAAAAGAAAAAATGTAGCGGGGTATTCCCCTATATTGGGAAGAAACTACATTACCCATAACCCCATTCTTGTGATGTTCCACCGCAGAGACTCATGGGAGGGGTTATAAAAGGAGGAGGCGAGGCCGGGCTCGGCCTCTTTGGGGACACGAGACTTCGCAGACGGATCCTCCTGTGCGGATGTGTCGGAGTGCAAGGCCTGAAGCCTGAGGCCTTGCTCTGCACCAAAGAGCCTTCCACCCTCCCCTCTGCGAGCCTGGGTGGCATCTGACTTTGTGAGCTACAGCCTTGTCGGATCGGGGGCCCGATCGTTGGAGAGATCGAGTGTGTGTGACACGACCGGTGGAGGTTTCCGTAGTCCGGCGGGTGAGAGGGCGTAAGCCCAGCTAAGATACTGTTGCTGTATATAGGCCTATAGACTGCCGTGGCCTACAAGTTATTTTCATACCCCTTGGATTACAAAGTTATACTCTGTTTAAAGTGCACCACCATTACAGACCTGCCGGTGAAGAAAGAAGGACTAAGTTAAATATTAGAACCAGGCCTGGTGGGGATTCTAGCGTGTTTGATTACTGCGCCATAGGGCACTTAGTTAACGGTCGCCCGTATGGCGCACCTGTAGCGTGTGTTACTATATAGTGTGTTAGAGTGGCAGGACGCTGCCCTTAGGAGTGATTATCTGGAACTGTGATTACTGTTACCCCTTTATCCATATTGAGAATTAATGAGTAAAACACTTTACCTATTACAATTCATTACTGTGTCCTTGCTTAGTTATTCTATTGCATAGGACATATCATTGATTGTTAGTACTAGCTGTGCCAGAAGGGGGTAGAGCCTATTGCCGGGGGTTGGCGGAGCTGCACTCAGGGCCCAAATCTAATTCTGAGGCCTCCTTAGTTGGAGGTATCGCTACACGTGGGGGTTCTCGTCCGGGATCCTGATGCAGCAAGCGAACGCCAGAAGTGCCGGCATGGACCCCATGGATCCAAGAGCGGTAGAAGAGTGGTGCAAAGCCGCTAATACAGAGCCAAAACAGTCGATAGCCATTAGTCTCCCTGGCGAGAAATGGTCAAGTGAGACGGTAGAGGAACTGATGAGTTCAGTGTCCCCAGATCACACACCGTGGGTGATAGACATGAAGACAGACCCAAACATCTCATATCAATACGCATTAGTGGAATATTGGGACGGGATGCCAGAGGCCTGTAAGCACAAGTGTCTGCGGACGCCAGACAACAGAACATTTAGGCTGGCGCACGCAATAAATGTAGAAAGGGAACCATCCCCTACGGGATCGCCACAGGCTGCGGCCCAAACTACACCTGAAAGAGAAGACAGGGCGACACCCCCGGTGGCACCTGCATCGGCCACTGCTATATCACCAGAACTGATAAATGCAATAGGGGATTTGCTAGCCAAATGTCAGAAGACAAGTACGGTGCATGTGGAAACTAGCTACCGGAGACTAAAAATATTCTCAGGGAAGCTCCCTGTCCCGGCAGGGGAAGAAGATTTTGATACTTGGGTGGAACAGGCATTACAGGCGGTGGAGGCATGGGAGGTGCCGGAGGCACAGAAGAGGCAGCGAGTGTTAGAAAGCCTTAAAGGTGCAGCAGCAGAAGCAGTGAAAAGTTTCCGGTTTGGGAATGCAGGGTGCACGGCGCAGGATTGTCTAGCTATGCTGCAGGAAGAGTTTGGTCAATTAGACAAGGTGACAGAGACGGTCTACCAGTTTGAACACACTTTCCAAAAACCGGAGGAGAAACTTTCCGAGTATGTCAGAAGGCTAAACAGGCTGCTGTGCAAGATTGTGTTAAAGAAAGGGATGAAGCCCCAAGATGCCGATGCGGCAAGAATGAAGCAAGTCTTAAAGGGAGCGCTACGCTCCGATCCAGTCTGGCTGCACCTGAAAACCTTGGGAGGAGGAATGTTGCTGACTTATGCTGATTTAATAAAAATTATCAGAGATGAGGAGGCGCTGCAACAGGACCAGCAGAAGGATAAGACAATTGTTGTACCCGCACAGGTGCTGGTCAATCCAGTAATGACCCCTGAAAGAGAGGCGGAGATAGACACCCTAAAAACTCAGATGTCCAAGGTGTTAGAGATATTGACCTCTCTGATAGCAAAAGACACAGAGTGTCCCAAGAAGAAGGAAAGTCCAAGGAAGGAATTGTTCCCGATTGCCTCAGCACCCGAACCTTTACAAGAATGGGGAGATATAGTCTGCTTCAACTGTGGGGGAGTTGGCCACATTGCAGCCACATGTTCTAGTCCGAAGAAGAAGAGACCAGACAACCGCAAGCTGGCGGGAAACTCCAGAGGGCCCCGGTGAAGGAGTCAACCAGGTGCCCACCATCTTCAGTAAACTCCAAGCTGAATGCGAAGAAAAACAAAAAGAGAGATAGAACACCAAAGGGGAAACGCAATACCCCTCAACAAAGCTATACTCCAAGAAGAAGGGGGGAGACCCCTCAGGAGAGGCACGGCACCCCCCAAAGGGGGTGCCCACCCAAGAAAAATAATAGTACGCCTCAGCGGGTTCCTACACCCATTAAAAGGAGGGAAGTCAGTGCATACCAGGCTCAAGAAAGGTTCAAGTCCAAAGGGAATAGGACAAGGGAGAGTCCAAAGGGAAAAGGTCTGAAGAAGGCGGCTCCTGCCGGACCATATCCAGAGAAGCTGGTAGGCCCATCCCCTATAGTGCCCATTCAAGTGGAGGGAGTCTACACCAGGGGCCTCCTGGATACCGGGGCACAAGTGACCCTACTATACCGGGACTTCTACGACAGGCACCTGAGTCATCTGCCTATCCAGAAGATAGAGGAGCTGGAAATATGGGGAATTGGAACCCAGAGTTTCCCTTACGACGGCTACCTTCCCATCCAAATGACCTTTGACCCATCCGTGGCTGGGAAGGCCGAAGTGTTTGACACCCTGGCAGTTGTGTGTCCTAGGCCGCCTGGAGCCAACAAGAATTCCCTTATAATAGGGACAAACACGGACCTGGTCCGAAGACTCCTGACCCCTCTCGTGACAGAAGAAAGACAAGCAGCTACCAAGATCCATCCCATGCTGAAGACAGCCTACCAACGGCTGGTCCAAGAGCGGGAGACCCCTGGAGAGGAGATAGGGAAGGTGTGGAGACTTGGAAGAGAAGGGGTAGTGTTGCAGCCCGGTGAAGTAACCTGTCTCAGGGCCACTGTGAAGCTTACTTGGGAGCAGCCTGGTCCCTTTATCATGCTGGAGTCAGACCCAAGGGGTGAGTCCTCAGGCCTGGAGGTGATACCGGAAGTGATTCCGCTGAAGGTCCTGAAGAAGGCCCATTATAGAGTTCCAGTGAGTGTTAGGAATACTACCAAAGACCCCATGGACATCCCAGCCAGAATGTTGCTAGGCCAGGTGAGCCCGGCGGCCCCTGTTACCCTGTCAGAAGTGAAGAGGACAGGTGAAGAAGGGGATGTTTGGGAGAAGCTGACCATGGAAAACCCGAATCTGTCCAGGGCTTGGAAAGAGAGAGCCAAGGCCCAGTTGAATAGATGGGAGAAGATCTTCTCTAAGGATGAGTTTGATGTGGGGTGTGCAAGGAGTGCCACCCATCGGATCCGCCTCCAGGAAGATAAGCCCTTCCGAGAGAGGGTCAGGCGGGTCCCGCTAGCAGATCTGGAGGATCTGAGGGAACAACTTGCAGAACTCAAGAGGACTGGTGTGATATGGGAGTCCAGAAGCCCCTATGCCTCTCCCATAGTGGTGGTCCGAAAGAAGAATGGATCATTGAGGCTCTGTATAGACTACAGGACTCTCAACAGGAGAACCATACCTGACCAATACACCACTCCAAGGATAGAGGATGCCCTACAGAGCTTGTCTGGAGCCAAATGGTTCAGCGTTATGGATCTCAAGAGTGGGTACTATCAGATTCCGATGCACCCAGCAGACAAGGAGAAGACAGCTTTCATAACCCCAGTGGGGTTCTTTGAATTCGACCGGATGCCCCAAGGTCTGTCTGGAGCCCCAGCTACTTTCCAACGCCTCATGGAGAAGACAGTAGGGGACATGAACTTGATCGAAGTCCTTGTATACCTAGACAATGTCATTGTCTTTGGGAGAACCTTGGAGGAACATGAAGAGAGGCTGGAGAAAGTGTTGAGAAGACTCAGTGAGGAAGGACTTAAGCTTTCGCCTGAGAAGTGTCGGTTCTACCAGTCTTCTGTGAACTATCTGGGGCACATAGTATCTGAAGAAGGGGTGGCCACAGACCCTGAGAAATTGGAGGCAGTTACCTCCTGGCCACAGCCCACCACAGTAACAGAACTCAGATCCTTCTTGGGCTTCTGCTCCTACTACAGGAGGTTTGTGGAGGGATTTGCCCGAATTGCTAGACCATTGAATGAGTTGCTCAAGACTGAAGGAGAGGAGGATGGATCGGGGCCCAGGAGGCCAGGAGAGTCCATCAGAGATCAGTGGAATCAGAAGTGTGAAGAGGCTTTCCAGGAATTGAAGAGGAGCCTGACCACTGCACCAGTCTTGGCCTATGCAGACCCAACCAAACCCTATGAACTGCACGTGGATGCTAGTCATGACGGTCTGGGAGGAGTACTTTACCAAGAACATGAGGGGCAATTGCGGCCTGTTGCCTATGTGAGTAGGAGCCTGACCCCCTCTGAGAAGAACTACCCCACTCACAAGCTGGAGTTCCTGGCCCTCAAGTGGGCGGTAGTAGACAAGCTCAAAGACTACCTGTATGGAGCAGAGTTCACTGTGAAGACCGACAACAACCCCCTTACCTACCTGTTCACCACGGCCAAGCTGGATGCCACTGGACACAGGTGGCTGGCCGCACTGTCTGGATTCAACTTCAGCCTTAAGTATAGACCAGGAGTGGGGAATCGAGACGCAGACGCCCTGTCCAGAAGATCTCATTCCCCGACCATTGAAATAGAAGATTGGACCCAAGTGGCACCGGACGGGGTGCAGGCCCTTTGTCAAGGAGCTGCATTCCAAGCCCGAGGATGCTCCAGAGCAGAGGAAATAGGAGTTACCACGGTGGGAGTCCCCAAACACTACTGTGGAGTAGCTCAATTGGAAGAGGAGCCTGTGGCGCCAGAGCCAGAGATTCCAGGAGAGCAAAGAGCTTGAAGAGTCATTCGACCTCCTAAGAAGCTGACCTACCCCCAGATGGGGAACAGTTCGGAAGACTCTGTGGTCACTGCTAGGAGAAATGCTGAGATTCCGGATCCCTCCACTGTCCATTTGGTGGAGGGCAACCCCAGCTCACTCTCTGGCACAGTTAGGCAGGCCACCCATGATAATGTGACCTGTGGGCAAGGGAATTCAACCCCTCAGTTATGGTGGGAATCCCCTATCCCAACATCGTTTTCAGAATTGTCCAATGTTGTATATAGTTGTTGCTAAAATTTATCTTTGGGGACCAAAGAGTTTAAGTGGGGGGAGTGTGTAGCGGGGTATTCCCCTATATTGGGAAGAAACTACATTACCCATAACCCCATTCTTGTGATGTTCCACCGCAGAGACTCATGGGAGGGGTTATAAAAGGAGGAGGCGAGGCCGGGCTCGGCCTCTTTGGGGACACGAGACTTCGCAGATGGATCCTCCTGTGCGGATGTGTCGGAGTGCAAGGCCTGAAGCCTGAGGCCTTGCTCTGCACCAAAGAGCCTTCCACCCTCCCCTCTGCGAGCCTGGGTGGCATCTGACTTTGTGAGCTACAGCCTTGTCGGATCGGGGGCCCGATCGTTGGAGAGATCGAGTGTGTGTGACACGACCGGTGGAGGTTTCCGTAGTCCAGCGGGTGAGAGGGCGTAAGCCCAGCTAAGATACTGTTGCTGTATATAGGCCTATAGACTGCCGTGGCCTACAAGTTATTTTCATACCCCTTGGATTACAAAGTTATACTCTGTTTAAAGTGCACCACCATTACAGACCTGCCGGTGAAGAAAGAAGGACTAAGTTAAATATTAGAACCAGGCCTGGTGGGGATTCTAGCGTGTTTGATTACTGCGCCATAGGGCACTTAGTTAACGGTCGCCCGTATGGCGCACCTGTAGCGTGTGTTACTATATAGTGTGTTAGAGTGGCAGGACGCTGCCCTTAGGAGTGATTATCTGGAACTGTGATTACTGTTACCCCTTTATCCATATTGAGAATTAATGAGTAAAACACTTTACCTATTACAATTCATTACTGTGTCCTTGCTTAGTTATTCTATTGCATAGGACATATCATTGATTGTTAGTACTAGCTGTGCCAGAAGGGGGTAGAGCCTATTGCCGGGGGTTGGCGGAGCTGCACTCAGGGCCCAAATCTAATTCTGCGGCCTCCTTAGTTGGAGGTATCGCTACAAAAAGAAAAATAAATTATAAAGAAAAAAATAAAATTGTAAAAATAAAATAAAAAATAATAATAATCAAAATAAAAACTACTGACACCGTCCACTGCTCTACTGACACTAGGGTTGCCACCTCATCCCTTTAAAACTAATACATATTAATTACAATTCTGTGTCTGTTTAAGGTGGTAATTGAACTCACTTGGTGCCTTAGCTGCATTAAATTAACCTCAGAACCTGTGTAATTCATTTGTGTTCGGGTTTAAAGGAATGAGGTGGCAACTGTAACTGACACCGTCAGTTTAGTACACATGCAAACACACGCATATGTGTTTGAGCTTTGGGATTCACACCCTAATGCAATACGCTGTGCACACCTACTGTAAGTACTGCAATGTGGTGTAGTGTATTCCAATGTGCTATGTAAAAATGCAGCATATCTTAGGGCTCACTTACACTTGTGTTGCCCTCTTAAGAGCAATCTATGTTGTAATTCTCAATGGAACACAGGTGCAGCGATCACCACTCTTATACAGGTGAAACTCGAAAAATTTGAATATCGTGCAAAAGTTTATTTATTTCACTAATGCAACTTAAAAGGTGAAACTAATATATGAGATAGACTAATTACATGCAAAGCAAGATAGTTCAAGTCGTGATTTTTAATAATTGTGATGATTATGGCTTACAGCTCATGAAAACCCTAAATCCACAATCTCAGAAAATTAGAATTGTGACGGTAGGAGCTACTGTCACGGTAAAATGGACAGTTTGCTGGACACAGGGTATGCACATTTGCGAGGTGCAAGACTACAGAGCGTAGATGTGGACTGGAGAAGACTGCTTTCGCAGCTTTCTCCAGGTTTTGGTATTCCAGAATGGGGCTCTGTAGTTTGGAGATTCCTCAGTGTCTTGGGAGGGACGGGATCTCCAACCCTGTATCCAGACTGTTGATTACCAGCAGGGTGTGTGCTCAGGTGAGCACAGCCCTTATATTGAGTGTATGGGAAAACCTCATGGCTCCCAGTAGGAGACGGCTCCACACCAAGAGACAGGAGGTCTTCAGGAGTCAGAGAGGCTGTAGGAGACAGCCATAACGTTTGTGACTGCAAGAGGCAGAGCTGTAGACGCTAAAAGGAAACTGTCTACTTTGAGGAGTCCAGTGGTCTGGGTGACCAGGATAAAGTGCAGAAGTACTGCTACAGATATTGCTACAGAGAGCCAGGTGGGCTAGCATTTTCTGTTCTGTGTGTTTGATGAAAAAGAACCCCTGCGTGGGAAACCTTTGTTTGGACTATTATTTTGCCTTTTTAATAAAAATGGGCTACCATGCCCTTAAATATAATTCCTGACTGGCTTGAATCACTGAAAAAACGCATCTACCATGAGAGCTAACAACCCCCATCCCACAAGTGGTGGTGAATGCGGGCACAAGACGGTGGAATCTGGGTCCTTGCTCCACAGTGAGTTCAGGTCAGGAACTGTTGGCTGCGTGTGGAAGTGCAGCCAGGCGAAAGGCATTGCGTGTTGCAGGTGGTGTACCTGTGAACGAAAAGTCCATTTTTTTCTGCGATGAACTGCTGCTAGCTGTGTGTGGCAGCCAGGAAAACTGCATTGCCCAGTAGTTCAATTGATGAACTGTGTTGCATACAGGTGGTGCACCTGTGAGAATTTATTTTTACTGCTGTGAACTGTGTAACAAGCTGCTGTGCATGTGACTGCAGGGATGAGGCAGTCAAAACACAAGAAGTTCATGATAAATCAAGTTAAAGGGGAAGTGAGCTCAGCGTGGCCTGAGAAAATGTCTTCACCTAGGAGGGCCAGTCCAGAAGGCCTAGTGATGTGTGAGACAGTGAATGAGCCCCTCCATATCTCTGATAGAGTTAGGATCCCCAAAAATGTTTTGCATATTGATGTGGAGTGTGTAGAAATTACAGATATGTTAGTGGAACTGCTTGAACTGGTGAAAGCACAGTCCTTGTGTACCTGGCTGCCTCCATTACAGTCACATGTGGTGGTGCTACGTGGTACCAATGGAATGTAGCCAGGTAGTACAACCTGTGCCGGTTCAAATTAATCACCAATGGAACTGGTTGGTACAGTGCTTTCTGATAGTGTGGCAAATGATCTCCCGGTTTCCTGTGAGGATACGGTTCAGTACGGAAGGCGCTCTGGGGGGCTGCTGGAGACAGAGGTCTCTCCGCCTGATATGGTGATGGACATGTCTGCTAGTGCGCTCCGAGGTGCGGCTGAGCAGTGTTTAGTAAATGGCGTGGATACTGCCTCACCCGCTAGACCTCCTAGGAAGGAAGGGCCAGATATGGACGCGGCAAAAGCATAGATTCTGTCTGTTACCTGCAAAGAGGTACAAGTTGTGGTACCCGGAGACACTTTCAAATATAGTATGGAGAGGACTAAAAATTGTGACATGGAAAAGTGTGAGCTGGCAAAGATTGGTACTGCTAGAAATGGGTCATGCATTGTTCAATGTCAGTTGTTAGGACAACTGCCCACAGAGATTTGGACAACAGGTGAAGTGAAGCCTTGTGAAGGTTTCATAGGGGATAGCTGCTCACCTGTGTGTTGTCCCTCCTTGGGATTGGCCCTAACAAACTCTGAACAAGAAATAACTGATGATATTGATAATTGGAGAAATGGTGACTTATTATTGAATGTTAATGTAAATAATGGCCTGGATATGAAAATGAATAATTTCTTGGAAAATGAGTGTGATGCACAGATGTTGAGCCCTGGGAAGTTGGTAGTCAAGGGCAAAGGAGTTGGTAAACCAAAGGGACCTATTGTGATGGGGAAAATGGGTACCAGTGAGAGAAAAGGTGGTTCCTCTTCAGGCGTAGTGTCTGGAGCAGGTTCCTTACAGAATCCAGAAACGGAGTTTAAAGGAAGTAGCAGGAAAGGCAGGGGGCCACGAGAAAAGAAATGTGAGCTCAGGAACCCTAAGGACAGAGGGAGTAGGCTGGGGATACAGAAAGGTAGGACCCTGTTGCGATCCAGAGTAGGGCGTGCCTGGAAACGCACCAGAAAAAAAGATTGGGCCTACGCAGCGAACAGCTGGCACAGAGGTGCCCCAATCAAGGATTCGGGCTTGTGTGTTCGAAACATGGGGGGGGGGATATGTGACAGTAGGAGCTACTGTCAAGGTAAAATGGACAGTTTGCTGGACACAGGGTATGCACATTTGCGAGGTGCAAGACTACAGAGCGTAGATGTGGACTGGAGAAGACTGCTTTCGCAGCTTTCTCCAGGTTTTGGTATTCCGGAATGGGGCTCTGTAGTTTGGAGATTCCACAGTGTCTTGGGAGGGATGGGATCTCCAACCCTGTATCCAGACTGTTGATTACCAGCAGGGTGTGTGCTCAGGTGAGCACAGCCCTTATATTGAGTGTATGGGAAAACCTCATGGCTCCCAGTAGGAGACGGCTCCACACAAAGAGACAGGAGGTCTTCAGGAGTCAGAGAGGCTGTAGGAGACAGCCATAACGTTTGTGACTGCAAGAGGCAGAGCTGTAGACGCTAAAAGGAAACTGTCTACTTTGAGGAGTCTAGTGGTCTGGGTGACCAGGATAAAGTGCAGAAGTACTGCTACAGATTAGGGATGAGCTTTGCGTTCGAGTCGAACTCATGTTCGACTCGAACATTGCCTGTTCGCCCGTTCGCCGAACAACAAACAATTTGGGGTGTTGGCGGCAAATTCGAAAAGTCTATGGGAGAAATCTAAAGTGCTAATTATAAAGGCTTATATGCAAGTTATTGTCCTAAAAAGTGTTTGGGGACCCGGGTCCTGCCCCAGGGGACATGTATCAATGCAAAAAAAAGTTTTAAAAACTGCCTTTTTTTTAGGAGCAGTGATTTTAATAATGCTTAAAGTGAAACAATAAAAGTGAAATATTCCTTTAAATTTCGTACCTGGGGTGTGTGTATGATATGCATGTGAAGTCGCGCATGTTTCCCGTGCTTAGAACTGTCCCTGCACAAAGTGTAATTTTTGAAGGAAAAAAAGTCATTTAAAACTCACTCGCGGCTATTAATGAATTGTCGGCTTTTATCAATACATAGAAAAGTCATTGATAAAATTAAAAAAAAGCGTGGGGGTTCCCCCAAATTCAATTACCAGGCCCTTCAGGTCTGGAATGGATATTAAGGGGAACCCCGCCGCAAATGTAAAAAAAAAATGGCGTGCGGTTCCCCCTAAATATCCATACCAGGCCCTTCAGATCTGGCATGGATTTTAAGGGGAACTCCACCCCAAATTTA
The DNA here is from genome assembly GCA_029206835.1 of Rana muscosa. Classification (NCBI taxonomy): domain Eukaryota; kingdom Metazoa; phylum Chordata; class Amphibia; order Anura; family Ranidae; genus Rana; species Rana muscosa. Next base: position 238,999,512 of record CM055121.1, on the reverse strand, counting down.
AAAAAAATGGCGTGCAGTCCCCCCAAAAATCCATACCAGACCCTTATCCGAGCACGCAACCTGGCCGGCCGCAGGGGAAGAGGGGGGGATGAGAGAGCGGCCCCCCTCCCTCCTGAACCGTACCAGGCCACATGCCCTCAACATGGGGAGGATGTCCCCATGTTGATGGGGACAAGGGCCTCATCCCCACAACCCTTGCCCGGTGGTTGTGGGGGTCTGTGGGCAGGGGGCTTATCGGAATCTGGAAGACCCCTTTAACAAAGGGGACCCCCAGATCCCGGCCCCCCCTTATGTGAATTGGTAAGGGGTACATTGTACCCCTACCATTTCACTAAGAAAGTGTCAAAAAATGTAAATAAAAACACACAAACACCTTGGAAAAGTCCTTTATTAAAAAATAAAACATAAATAAAAAAAAAACATTCCAGCGATGAAATCCAGTGTCCCGCGGCGATCCCGATGTCCAGCGCTGTCCGTCATTGGTTGTGCCTGAGCGGACCTGATGGGGAACTTCCTCCGCCGTGTTTTAAATGTATAGACCCGCCCCTTCTAAAGTTCCCCATCAGGTCCGCTCAGCGGACCAGATGCGGAACGCGAGAAGGGGCGGGTCTATACATGAATTACACAGTAAAGGAAGTTCCCCATCAGGTCCGCCCCCTCGGTATGTCAGACCCCGCCTACGTCATTGGCCTGAGCGGACCTGATGGGGAACTTCCTTCACTGTGTAAATTTAAATTACACAGTGAAGGAAGTTCCCGGCTCAGGCCCATGACGTAGGCGGGGTCTGACATACCGAGGGGGCGGACCTGATGGGGAACTTCCTCCGCCGTGTTTTAAATGTATAGACCCGCCCCTTCTAAAGTTCCCCATCAGGTCCACTCAGCGGACCAGATGCAGAACGCGAGAAGGGGCGGGTCTATTCGTGTATTACACAGTGAAGTAAGTTCCCCATCAGGTCCGCTCTACGAGGGGGCGGACCTGATGGGAACTTCCTTCACTGTGTAATAAGTGAATAGACCCGCCCCTTCTCATGTTCCGCATCTGGTCCGCTGAGCGGACCTGATGGGGAACTTTAGAAGGGGCGGGTCTATTCACGTATTACACAGTGAAGGAAGTTCCCATTGGGTCCGCCCCCTCGGTATGTCAGACCCCGCCTACGTCATGGGCCTGAGCCGGGAACTTCCTTCACTGTGTAATTTAAATTTACACAGTGAAGGAAGTTCCCCATCAGGTCCGCTCAGGCCAATGACGTAGGCGGGGTCTGACATACCGAGGGGGCGGACCTGATGGGGAACTTCCTTTACTGTGTAATTCATGTATAGACCCGCCCCTTCTCGCGTTCCGCATCTGGTCCGCTGAGCGGACCTGATGGGGAACTTTAGAAGGGGCGGGTCTATACATTTAAAACACGGCGGAGGAAGTTCCCCATCAGGTCCGCTCAGGCACAACCAATGACGGACAGCGCTGGACATCGGGATCGCCGCGGGACACTGGATTTCATTGCTGGAATGTTTTTTTTTATTTATTTTTTATTTTTTAATAAAGGACTTTTCCAAGGTGTTGGTGTGTTTTTATTTACATTTTTGTTACACTTTCTTTGTGAAATGGTAGGGGTACAATGTACCCCTTACCAATTCACATGGGGGGGCGGGATCTGGGGGTCCCCTTTGTTAAAGGGGTCTTTCAGATTCCGATAAGCCTGCAGACCCCCACAACCACCGGGCAAGGGTTGTGGGGATGAGGCCCTTGTCCCCATCAACATGGGGACATCCTCCCCATGTTGAGGGCATGTGGCCTGGTACTGTTCAGGAGGGAGGGGGGGCTGCTCTCTCATCCCCCCCTCTTCCCCTGCGGCCGGCCAGGTTGCGTGCTCGGATAAGGGTCTGGTATGGATTTTTGGGGGGACTCCACGCCATTTTTTTTTAAATTTGGGGTGGAGTTCCCCTTAAAATCCATGCCAGATCTGAAGGGCCTGGTATGGATATTTAGGGGGAACCGCACACCATTTTTTTTTAAATTTGCGGCGGAGGTTCCCCTTAATATCTATACCAGACCTGAAGGGCCTGGTAATTGAATTTGGGGGAACCCCCACGCTTTTTTTTTTTTTTATCAATGACTTTTCTATGTATTGATAAAAGCCGACAATTCATTATTAGCTGCGAGTGAGTTTTAAATGACTTTTTTTTCCTTCAAAAAGGACATTTTATGCAGGGACAGTTCTAAGCACGGGAAACATGCGCTACTTTACATGCATATCATACACACCCCTCAGGTACGAAATTTAAAGGATGATTTCACTTTTATTTTTTCATTTTAAGCATTATTAAAATCACCGCTCCTGTAAAAACGTCTATTTTTTAAACTTTTTTTTGCATTGATACATGTCCCCTGGGGCAGGACCCCGGGTCCCCAAACACTTTTTAGGACAATAAATTGCATATAAGTCTTTATAATTAGCACTTTGAACGTTCAAGTCCATTGTATTTAATAGGGTTCTAAAGTTCACGCGAACATTCTGTCTGTTTGCAGGTTCTGGTGCGAACCGAACAGGGGGGTGTTCGGCTCATCCCTGCTACAGATATTGCTACAGAGAGCCAGGTGGGCTAGCGTTTTCTGTTCTGTGTGTTTGATGAAAAAGAACCCCTGCGTGGGAAAACTTTGTTTGGACTTTTATTTTGCCTTTTTAATAAAAATGGGCTACCATGCCCTTAAATATAGTTCCTGACTGTCTTGAATCACTGAAAAAACGCATCTACCATGAGAGCTATCAACCCCCATCCCACAGAATATTACATGCAATCAATAAAACAAGGATTGTACATAGAACAATATCGGACCTCTGAAAAGTATAAGCATGCATATGTACTCAGTACTTGGTTTGGGCCCCTTTTGCAGCAATTACTGCCTCAATGTGGCATGGCATGGAAGCGATCAGCCTGTGGCACCGCTGAGGTGTTATGGAAGACCAGGATGCTTCAATAGCGGCCTTCAGATCTTCTGCATTGTTCGGTCTCATGTCTCTCATCTTTCTCTGGGCAATACCTCATAGATTCTCTATGGGGTTCAGGTCAGGCGAGTTTGCTGGCCAATCAAGCACAGTAATCCCACGGTCATTGAACCAGGTTTTGGTGCTTTTGGCAGTGTGTGCAGGTGCCAAGTCCTGCTGGAATATGAAGTCAGCATCCCCATAGAGCTTGTCTGCGGAAGAAAGCATGAAGCTCTCCAAAATCTCCTGGCAGACGGCTGCAGTGACCCCGGACTTAATGAAGCACAGTGGACCAACTGCAGCAGATGACATGGCTCCCCAAATCAACACAGACTGTGGAAACTTCACACTGGACTTCAAGCATCTTGCAGTGTGTGCCTCTCCATTCTTCCTCCATACTCTGGGTCCTTGGTTTCCAAATGAGATGCAAAATTTGCTCTCATCAGAAAAGAGGACTTTGGACCACTGAGCAACAGACCAGGTCTGTTTTTCTTTAGCCCAGGGAAGACGCTTCTGACGTTGTTTGTTGTTCAGGAGTGGCTTGACAAGAGGAATACGACATTTGAAGCCCATGTCCAGGATCCGTCTGTGTGTGGTGGCTCTTGATGCACTGACTCCAGCCTCAGTCCACTCCTTGTGAAAGTCCCCAACACTTTTCAATGGTCTTTTCCTGACAATCCTCTCCAGGCTGCGGTCATCCCTGCTGTTCGTGCACCTTTTTCTTCCACACTTTTCCCTTCCACATAACTTTCTATTAATGTGCTTTGATACAGCACTTTGGGAACATCCAACTTCTTTTGCAATTACCTTTTGTGGCTTTCCCTCCTTAAGGAGGGTGTCAATGATGGTTTTCTGCACAACTGTGAGGTCAGAAGTCTTTCCCATGATTGTGATTCCTACTGAACCAGACTGAGAGACCATTTAAAGGCTCAGGAACCCTTTGCAGGTGTTATGGCTTAATTATCTGATTAGAGTGGGACACTTTGAGCCTAGAATATTGCACCTTTTCACAATGTTCTAATTTTCTGAGATTGTGGATTTGGGGTTTTTATGAGCTGTAAGCCATAATCATCACAATTATGACAAATCCCTCCCAAGACACTGTGGAATCTCCAAACTACAGAGCCCCATTCTGGAATACCAAAACCTGGAGAAAGCTGCGAAAGCAGTCTTCTCTAGTCCACATCTACGCTCTGCAGTCTTGCACCTCGCAAATGTGCATACCCTGTGTCCAGCAAACTGTCCATTTTACCGTGACAGTAGCTCCTACTGTCACAATTCTAATTTTCTGAGATTGTGGATTTGGGGTTTTCATGAGCTGTAAGCCATAATCATCACAATTATTAAAAATCACGACTTGAACTATCTTGCTTTGCATGTAATGAGTCCATCTCATATATTAGTTTCACCTTTTAAGTTGCATTAGTGAAATAAATTATCTTTTGCACGATATTCTAATTCTTCGAGTTTCACCTGTAGTCCATCATCACTTCCTCCAGCTCTCTAACTGAAAAGTGTACTCCAGTATGAATAAGAAGCTGGAGGAAGAGTCAGCAGGAGCCTGACATTCCAATGCTTTGCAGGCTCATTTGCAAAAAAATAAAAATAAATATGAAATGCACATTTTTTTCTTTAAACAATATGTGAATTCTTTTTTTTAAAAAGGTTTATTTAACCTTTCAAAACCTTTTAGTAGAAACCATGAAATGTTCTGTTTTAGTTTTCAGATAAACTTTACAATTAGCCTGTGGTGTCACCATCTGTACCTTCAATGTGCTGACGTTATGCATTTATAAACTTTGCAAACTGTTTCAGTACTGAAAACTCTTTTGATAACATTGTGTTTGTTTCTTTTTAGTTTGGTCTGTTAGAAGCTGAAGGAATGCAGGCTTTCCTATGACGTCATATGGGTTGTCTGTGATTCTCTGTTTAGTACCAAAGGATAGATGAGTTTTTGCAATAAATCACATAATGATTCAGTTTATGGAAAAGAGAGTTTGCGTATTGTGACAATGCTAAGCCCTGCCACTGTGTGAGTGTAGGCAAAAGGCACACAGAGTTGTCAAAGATGAAGCTTGAGGGGCTTCAGTGTGTTCTTTCTGAGTGGAGAAGATTGTTTTTTCAGTGTTCCATAGGTTTTCGTAATCCTGGATCAGCATCTTTAGACTGGAGGCCATACCAGTGTGTCCTGATCACCATACCATTGTGTCCTGATCACCATACCAGTTTTTCCTGATCACCATACCAGTGGGTCTTGATCAGGGATGAGCCGAACACCCCCCTGTTCGGTTCGCACCAGAACCTGCGAACAGACAAAATGTTTGTGTAAACTTTAGAACCCTATTAAATACAATGGACTCGAACGTTCGAAATCTAAAGTGTTAATTATAAAGGCTAATATGCAAGTTATTGTCCTAAAAAGTGTTTGGGGACCCGGGTCCTGCCCCAGGGGACATGTATCAATGCAAAAAGAAGTTTTAAAAACGGCCGTTTTTTCGGGAGCAGTGATTTTAATAATGCTTAAAATGAAAAAATAAAAGTGAAATATTCCTTTAAATTTCGTACCTGGGGGGTGTGTATGATATGCATGTAAAGTGGCGCATGTTTCCCGTGCTTAGAACTGTCCCTGCAAAAAATGTCATTTTTGAAAGAAAAAAATGCATTTAAAACTGACTCGCGGCTATTAATGAATTGTCGGCTCCCGGCAATACATACTAAAGTCATTGATAAAAAAAAAAAAAAAGCGTGGGGGTTCCCCAGAATTCAATTACCAGGCCCTTCAGGTCTGGAATGGATATTAAGGGGAACCTTAATAAGGGGAAAATGTTTAAAAAAACACACAAACACCTTGAAAAAGTCCTTTATTTAAAAAAAAAACAAAAAACATTCCAGCGGTGAAATCCAGTGTCCCGCGGCGATCCCGATGTCCAGCGCTGTCCTTCATTGGTTGTGCCTGAGCGGACCTGATGGGGAACTCCCTCTCAGTATTTTAAATGTATAGACCCGCCCCTTCTAAAGTTCCCTATCAGGTCCGCTCAGCGGACCAGATGCGGAACATGAGAAGGGGCGGGTCTATACATTGTGAGGGGGTTAGCTCGGCAGCGGGTGTGTGTGACCCCCGGGATGGGCTCCCCACACAAAACAGGCCCAGCAAACGGAGGTTGTGGTTTTCAAAATCAAAAAAAGGTGCGGTTTATTTTCTATTTACAGTGACAAAACACAGCAAAGCAAAAGAAACATAACCAAAATAAATCCTGGTCAAGTTGACCTCTGACTAAACATACAGGTTTCCTAACTAACAACTGGGATCAGCCTGGTGCTGTCCTAGTCCCTAAGTCCCTGGTTTAGTAAAAGTCCAAACAAATAGCCACACAGGCTTTGCCTCACCGCACAGGGGTTCACTCTCCCTAGACAGTCCACACAGGTCTGGTTCCAGGCATGAGCAAACACCTAATGAAGCTGGGAGTTTTTATAGAGGCCTTAAACGAGCTGACAAGCTTCAGCTGGTCTCATCAACTCCCTGCCTGCACGACGCCCAGCACTCTCCCTAGAGGTATGAATCATCCATGAGCCCACTAGCCTTAGCTGGGCTTATACAACTCTCCACCTAGTTGTATAAGTCTGCGTAAAGCCTGAATCTGGGCGAAATATATCTACCCCCCTGGATGCAACCAGGTGACTTTACCTTCCTGCTGTCACATACCCCCCCCTCTTGTTTTAACCTCGGGGTTGGAACACCAGCAATCAGGCATTCATGTACTCGAGACAAAGCATCCACATTCCCCATTTGAACGCCAGGGCGATGCTTTACTGTGAAGTTGAATTCCTGGAGGGCCAGGAACCACCTATTCACTCTTCTATTTGTTTCCTTGTTTTGAGCCATCCACTTTAACGGAGCGTGATCCGTAACCATGTCAAAGTGCCTACCTAGCAGGTAGTACCGAAGGGAATCTAGAGCCCACTTCACCGCTAAGCACTCCTTTTCAACGGTGGCGTAATTTACCTCATGGGACTTCAACTTCCTGCTGAGGTAAATGACTGGGTGCTCTTCCCCGTTCCAGACCTGGGACAATACTGCTCCTAACCCCACATCTGACGCATCACTTTGTACGACAAAGTCTTTAGAGAAGTCGGGTGAGTACAACACTGGCTGGCTACATAAGGCTTGTTTCAAGAACTGGAATGCTGCCTCAGCCTCGGGGGTCCATTTAATCATGACCGACCCTTTCCCCTTCGTCAGGTTGGTTAGGGGCACAGCCTTAGAAGCAAAGTGGGGAATGAATCGCCGATAATACCCAGCGATTCCCAGAAAGGCTCGTACCTGCTTCTTGCTGTTGGGACGTGGCCAACTCTGGATGGCCTCGACTTTGTTGAGTTGGGGTTTTATTACTCCCCTCCCAATGGTGTACCCAAGATATTTGGCCTCCTCCTGCCCAATGGTACACTTCTTGGGGTTAGCCGTAAACCCCGCTTCCCGAACAGAGTCCAGGACTGCTTGCACTTTTGGCAGATGTGAGGCCCAATCTGTGCTATGGACAATTACGTCATCCAGGTAAGCCGCAGCATACTTCCGATGGGGCCTCAGCATCTGGTCCATTTTCCGCTGGAATGTGGCCGGCGCATTCTGTAACCCGAACGGCATTCTTTTATATTGGAACGCCCCGTCTGGGGTTACAAATGCGGTTTTCTCTTTGGCCGACTTGGCCAGGGGGATTTGCCAATACCCTTTTGTGAGGTCAAGAGTCGTCATGTATCGGGCTGTTCCCAGCCGGTCGATCAACTCATCTATACGTGGCATGGGGTAGGTGTCAAATTTTGTAACTTTGTTCAACTGACGAAAATCGTTACAAAATCGCCAGCTCCCATCCGGTTTAGGCACCAACACGATGGGACTAGACCAATCACTTTGGGACTCCTCTATCACCCCTAAGTTCAGCATTTTCTGTACTTCCTCCCGTATTGCCTCCCGTCGAGCCTCTGGGATCCGATAGGGTTTTAACTTCACCCTTTCACCGGGCGGGGTAATGATGTCATGCTCTACCCCAGATGTTTGTCCCGGCAGCTCAGAGAATACCTCCTTGTTGCGAAGCACAAACTCCTTAACCTCCTGTTGTTGGGGTTGTGACAAGGTGGCTGCTATTCCAACCTCAGGAATCACGCAACCAGTTTGAGCTGGTGACCAAGTGTCTGCGACTAGGGACTCTCTATCCCTCCAGGCTTTCAACAGATTAACGTGATAGATCTGTTCGGGCTTTCGCCTTCCTGGTTGTCTGACCTTGTAATTCACTTCGCTCACTTTTTCCATTATCTCGTAGGGGCCTTGCCATTTGGCAAGGAATTTACTTTCAACCGTAGGGACAAGTACCAATATCCTATCCCCCGGGGAAAAGGTACGGGTCTTGGCTCCACGGTTGTACACTCTCTGCTGTGCCAACTGCGCTTGGGCCAAATGTTCCTTCACGATGGGCATTACCTGTGCAATTCGATCTTGCATCAGGGCGACATGCTCAATCACACTCCTGTGGGGAGAACTCTCACTTTCCCAAGTTTCCTTGGCAATATCCAACAGCCCTCTTGGGTGTCTCCCATACAGTAACTCAAAGGGGGAGAATCCCGTAGAGGATTGGGGCACCTCCCTAATAGCAAAAATCAAATAAGGAAGTAAACAGTCCCAATCCTTTCCATCTCTATCCACCACTTTCTTCAACATTTGTTTTAGGGTTTTGTTGAATCTTTCAACCAGCCCATCGGTTTGGGGGTGATACACAGACGTACGCAATTGCGTCACTTTGAACAATTTACACAGCTCTTTCATAACCCGGGACATAAAGGGTGTACCTTGGTCCGTAAGCAGTTCTTTACAAATACCCACCCGGCTAAAAACAAGAGATAGCTCTTTGGCTATGGTTTTGGCCGAGGTATTTCGGAGAGGGATCGCTTCTGGATAACGGGTGGCATAGTCCATTATAACTAATATGTACTGGTGCCCCCTAGCGGACTTGATTATAGGACCTACCAAATCCATGGCGATCCTCTCAAACGGGACCTCAATGATGGGTAGAGGGACCAGCGGGCTACGGAAATGTGGCATCGGGGCCAACCTCTGACACACAGGGCAGGAGGAACAATAATTTTCTACGTCCTTCATCACCCCCGGCCAATAGAATCTCTGTAATACCCTCTCTCGGGTTTTCTCTGTCCCCAGATGACCTCCAAGAATGTGCCCATGGGCCAACTCCAACACCAACTTCCTGTAAGGTTTGGGCACCACAAGCTGCTCAACGGTTTCTTCTGCCCTTTTTGCCACCCGATACAGTAGGTCCTTCTCTACGCTGAAGTATGGGTAAGTGCAGGTATTATCTGGGTTCACTAACTCGCCATCTATTTTCACTACGTTTTCCCGTGCCTTTATTAGGGCGGGGTCTTTCAACTGTTCTGTGGCAAAGTTTTCCCTGTGAACCTCAAGATCAGAAAACTCCACAGACGGTAGGTTTTCGTCTGAGGAGGTGGGCTCCTCTCCAGTTTCTTGAGTCTCCCCTGCCAATACTGATAAGGGAAATTCCGGAGAGTCCTCACCACTCTCAGGGGAGTTCTGGCTATCACATTCCTGGTACATAGGGGCACCAGTGAGGGGCTCAGGATCATCCCACAGTTCCCAGAACTTCGGAAAATCCCTTCCCACAATGGCGTCATGCGGTAACTGAGATACTAAGCCCACTGGATGAGAGAGGGTACCTTTGGGGGTCTCGAAACACACTGTAGTCACTGGATACTCTCGGGTGTCCCCATGCACACAAATAACAGCTACCTTGCTATTCCCAGAGACCTCTGTTTTAACTAACTCAGCCTTTATCAGGGTCACAAGGCTACCTGAATCCAGCAATACCACAACATTTCTACCATTAACACACATTTTGCATAAATGTTTCTCAGTTCCTCGAATGGCAGTGCATGCGACTGTCGCACACAGCGACTGACGTCTGCCCGTCAGAAAGTCACACTGCATGGGTTCCTCCACAACCGGGCAATTGGCTGCAATATGTCCCGCTTGCCGGCAGCGGTAGCAAACGATCCTTCTTGCCGCCTCTTGAGCCGCTGATTTCCCAGGCTGTTCTCGCCAAACTTGGGGTAGAGCTCCCACCCTCTCACTCTCTCCACCCTCACCCCTTGGAATCCTCTTATCCGCCCCTGGGGATGGTCTGGTCTTAGGGTGGAAAGTCCGAGTGTCTCTGGAAGAGGCCGTCAGGTTCTCTGTAGCCAAGTATTTCTCCACACGATCCACAAGACCATCGGCCGTCTCTGGGTCTCCATGGCTTACCCACTTTTGGATGGCAGTAGGAAGAGCTCTCAAAAACCGATCCATTACAACACGTTCCACAATCTTTGGTGCGGACAAAGTCTCTGGCTGTAGCCACTTTCTGCTCAGGTGAATGAGATCATACATTTGAGACCTGGGGGGTTTTCCAAGCTGGAAAGTCCAGTTATGCACACGCTGAGCCCGGACAGCCTGGGTGACACCCAGCCTTGCCAATATTTCAGCTTTTAGCATCACATAGTCTTTTGCTTGGTTAGGCTCTAGGTCATAGTAAGCTTTCTGCGATTCACCAGTTAACAGAGGAGCCACCAGTCCAGCCCACTGCTCCTCAGGCCACTTTTCTCTTTCAGCGGTCCTTTCAAATGTGGTCAAAAATACCTCTGGATCATCCTCTCCAGTCATTTTTGTCAATAAACGACTCACCCCAAAGGACGCGGTATTAGTGGGACGGCTTTCCTCACTGGTCTGCGGACGTTGCTGCATTACTGCTTCCATCTGTTGTTGTAGTCTCTGCTCTTGCTTCTGCAACAGGTCTATGAAGCGGGCCTCAGATTGCTGCTGGGCTCGTTGCTGAGCCTCCAGACTCTGTTGCAAAGTTGCGTTTGTCTGCTGCTGGGCTGCAAGGCTCCTTTGCAAACCTGCATTTGTCTGCTGTTGATTGGCATTTGCTAGAGCCAGCTGCTTCAGTATCTCCTCCATGCTGGCTTAAAAAAAACTGCCACTGGTTCTCCACCAACTGTGAGGGGGTTAGCTCGGCAGCGGGTGTGTGTGACCCCCGGGATGGGCTCCCCACACAAAACAGGCCCAGCAAACGGAGGTTGTGGTTTTCAAAATCAAAAAAAGGTGCGGTTTATTTTCTATTTACAGTGACAAAACACAGCAAAGCAAAAGAAACATAACCAAAATAAATCCTGGTCAAGTTGACCTCTGACTAAACATACAGGTTTCCTAACTAACAACTGGGATCAGCCTAGTGCTGTCCTAGTCCCTAAGTCCCTGGTTTAGTAAAAGTCCAAACAAATAGCCACACAGGCTTTGCCTCACCGCACAGGGGTTCACTCTCCCTAGACAGTCCACACAGGTCTGGTTCCAGGCATGAGCAAACACCTAATGAAGCTGGGAGTTTTTATAGAGGCCTTAAACGAGCTGACAAGCTTCAGCTGGTCTCATCAACTCCCTGCCTGCACGACGCCCAGCACTCTCCCTAGAGGTATGAATCATCCATGAGCCCACTAGCCTTAGCTGGGCTTATACAACTCTCCACCTAGTTGTATAAGTCTGCGTAAAGCCTGAATCTGGGCGAAATATATCTACCCCCCTGGATGCAACCAGGTGACTTTACCTTCCTGCTGTCACAACATGTATTACCAAAGTGAGAGCAGTTCCCCATCAGGTCCGCCCCCTCGGTATGTCGGACCCGCCTACGTCATTGGCTTGAGCGGGGTACTTCCTTCACTATGTAAATTTAAATTACACAGTGAAGGAAGTTCCCCGCTCAAGCCAATGACGTAGGCGGGTCCGACATACCGAGGGGGCGGACCTGATGGGGAACTGCTCTCACTTTGGTAATACATGTATAGACCCGCCCCTTCTCATGTTCCGCATCTGGTCCGCTGAGCGGACCTGATGGGGAACTTTAGAAGGGGCGGGTCTATACATTTAAAATACTGAGAGGGAGTTCCCCATCAGGTCCGCTCAGGCACAACCAATGAAGGACAGCGCTGGACATCGGGATCGCCGCGGGACACTGGATTTCACCGCTGGAATGTTTTTTTTTTTTTAAATAAAGGACTTTTTCAAGGTGTTTGTGTGTTTTTTTAAACATTTTTTTACGCTTTCTTCGTGAAATGGTAGGGGTACAATGTACCCCTTACCAATTCACATAGGGGGGGGCCGGGATCTGGGGGTGTTAAAGGGGTCTTCCAGATTCCGATAAGCCCCCCGCCCGCAGACCCCCACAACCACCGGGCAAGGGTTGTGGGGATGAGGCCCTTGTCCCCATCAACATGGGGACATCCTCCCCATGTTGAGGGCATGTGGCTTGGTACGGTTCAGGAGGTAGGGGGGGCCGCTCTCTCGTCCCCCCCTTTTCCCCTGCGGCCGGCCAGGTTGCGTGCTCGGATAAGGGGTCTGGTATGGATTTTTAGGGGGACTCCACGCCATTTTTTTTTTAAATTTGGGGTGGTGTTCCCCTTAAAATCCATGCCAGATCTGAAGGGCCTGGAATGGATATTTGGGGGAACCCCACGTAAAAAAAAATTTAAATTTGCGGCGGGGTTCCCCTTAATATCCATTCCAGACCTGAAGGGCCTGGTAATTGAATTCTGGGGAACCCCCACGCTTTTTTTTTTTTTTTTATCAATGACTTTTGTATGTATTGCCGGGAGCCGACAATTCATTAATAGCCGCGAGTCAGTTTTAAATGCATTTTTTTCTTTCAAAAATGACATTTTTTGCAGGGACAGTTCTAAGCACGGGAAACATGCGCCACTTTACATGCATATCATACACACCCCCCAGGTATGAAATTTAAAGGAATATTTCACTTTTATTTTTTCATTTTAAGCATTATTAAAATCACTGCTCCCGAAAAAACGGGCGTTTTTAAAACTTCTTTTTGCATTGATACATGTCCCCTGGGGCAGGACCCCGGTCCCCAAACACTTTTTAGGACAATAACTTGCATATAAGCCTTTATAATTAGCACTTTAGATTTCTCCCATAGATTTTTCGAATTTGCCGCGAACACCCCAATTTGTTCGCTGTTCGGCGAACGGGCGAACAGGCAATGTTCGAGTCGAACATGAGTTCGACTCGAACTCGAAGCTCATCCCTAGTCTTGATCATCATCTTACCAGTGTGTCCTGATCACCATACCAGTGTGTCCTGATCACCATACCAGTGTGTCCTGATCACCATACCAGTGTGTCTTGATGATCACCATACCAGTGTGTCCTGATGATCACCATACCAGTGTGTCCTGATGATCACCATACCAGTGGATCCTGATCACCGCCATACCAGTGTGTCCTGATCACCATACCAATGGGTCCTAATCACTGCCATACCAGTGGGTCCTGATCACCATACAAGTGGGTCCTGATCAGCACCATACCAGTGGCTCCTGATCACCACCATACCAGTGGATCCTGATTACCGCCATACCAGTGGGTCCTATTCATCACCATACCAGTGGATTATAATTACTGTCATACCAGTGGACCCTGATCACCCCCATACCAGTGGGTCCTTATCATCACCATACCATTGATACCTGATCGCCATCATACCAGTAGGTACTGATAATTGCCATACCAGTGGGTCCTAATCACTGACATACCAGTGGGTCTTAATCACTGACATACTAGTGGGTCCTGATCACCCCCTTACCTCCTGGGTTTTGTCATTTCCACAGCAGTATCCATAGTCTGGAGGATTCAAAGAGTTTTGGGTGGAAAGAAGCCTCTAGTTCTGTGTCCAGGTCTTACCTGAGACCTGCAGGCTGTGTGTGTGTGCAGCTGCGCACAGCTATTATGAGCAGGGGCATGTCAGTAGTTCTGGGCTCCACCCAAGGGACAGGAGGTCTCTGCCCAGAGGTGGGGGGGAGTGCTTCAGGGAGCTGCAGATGCAAATCTGCACTAACCAGGCTGACACCTGGAGTTACAGTTGCTGCAGGGACTGGGAGCAGCATGCAAACACTGTTGTGTCATGGACTGAGAGTCTGCATTCTAGGCTGAGAGCTGTGTAGCTTGAGGAGAGAAACAGCCAGGAGGCTGAACAATTTGTGGTAAAGTGATGTGGTTTGGCACTGAACCCCTGCATGGGAAACCTGATATAAGGACTTTTTCTTTTCCTTTCAATAAAAGTCGGCAACACGCCCTGAAATATAGTTCCTGTCTGGACTGAACTCACTGTAACTGCTCTACACCATTTGAGTGACATTCCCCAACATATCACAGTATGTTTAGAGAAGTAAGTCCCCATTAATCCATAATAGAAATAAGCCGGCACTCGGTACGATCCATAAAATGAGATAGGCTGTCATAGCTGAAACATTTTAGCGTACTATTAATGTGTTTTTACATGTAGGTTTTATGTATCGTACCGAGTGCCGGCTTAATTCTATTACGGACTACTTTGCTTAAGTGCAGGAACACTTTTGCCAGAGCACGGGTCTTCAGCCACAGGAAGCTGACTTGGTAGCGGTTGAATGTGGGTATTGAGCGGTTGTATATTCACCCGGCAATCCATGTACAGAACATTAAAAATCAGTTCCAACAACTGCTTAAATGAGACAACTTGCCAAATGTGAGGATTCTCCATAGACCTTTTCTGTTGCTGAATATTCTTGGCATAAGCGGAGTAGAACATTCACCAGCTTCACATTAACTGTGAGGCAGATCTGAGTATATCAAGGCAGACAAGTGTTTTATGATTTGGCAAGGTTTTTATAATTGTACAGATTTGTCAGGTTCTCATTGCTGCAGACATTCAGTGGCCATTTTGGGAGGACTTCCCTGGAGCCTTGGAAACCATGCTGATTTTATTGACCGCAAACGTTTCTGGTAGAGGAACCCAGGGTTTCTGATGGTCAATGTTGAGGTGTGGGGAGGCCCCCTGCACTAGGTCCTAGAGAAGGAGTATAGGGCCAAGCCTATAAAAAGCCAGAGTATTGCCCAGACCCTGCAGTAGTTAGATCCTAGGGTTTGGTGCCAGCAAAAAGGCATCTTCATCTGGTGTGTTCTAGAAAGATGAGAGCGGGTCACTTTAGTTTATTGACCAAATATTACTAAGGACTACTATGTATTTTAACACATGTGGCTGCGAATAAATATTATATGTGGTTTACAATAAAGACTGCCAAAACCCTCAGTCTCTATGTCGGTCCCTTATGTTGCCCCCACTCATTTCATCATAACATAAGAAGAACCTTAGTACATGGAATTGTTATTTTGCAATGCTCTGGTTTCCTACGTTTACTTGCATTTCAAGAAAAAGACCCAGGAGGATCAAAATTAATTTCTGTTTGCTGTCTTTTGCTGTCTTTTGCTGTTTGCTGTCTTTTCCAAACATTTTATTCAAATTTTGTAGTTTATGCAAAGTAAAAAAAAAAATACTCAGATAATCATATACAGCTGTTTTGATATACAGTGCTTTGAAAAAGTATTCATAGCCCTTGAAATTTTCCACATTTTGTATTTATACTGAGATTAAATTACACACAGGTGGACTCTATTTACTAATTAGGTGACTTCTGAAGGCAATTAGTTCCACTAGATTTTAGTTAGGGGTATCAGAGTAAAGGGGGCTGAATACAAATGCACACCACACTTTTCACATATTTATTTGTAAAAAAAAAATTATAATCTTCCTTCACAATTATGTGCCACTTTGTAATGGTCTATTACATAAAATCCCAATAAAATACATTTACGTTTTGTTTGCAACATGACAAAATGTGGAAAATTTCAAGGAGTATGAATACTTTTTCAAGCCACTATACATGGTGTTAAATAGAAAAAAATCTACATTTTGCAGTTGGGTATTAAAGCACGTATGAGTAGAGACTTTTTTTATGTAGATTTGCCCTGATGACGAGTAGCTGACTACCCATGACAGTGGAGATATTTGTCCTCCATTAGATAGTAGGCATATGTACAGTATGTCAACAAATGAAAGCGGTAGAAAGTACAAACATTTAACCGAATAACAAGCAAGTAGCAGAAAGTGTTGCTAGCTCAATTGCTTTCTCATTGTGAGGTTTAGGAGGTAAGTGGATGTCCCATCTTTACTGCTTGGATTGACCTGGGAGATGGGCTCAGTATGGTTTAAATACTCCAGCTACATTTAATGTTAAAATTTCCATATATTTCCTTTAAGATCATTTATGGGATTTTGTTGTATGTGACGATTGTTTGTTACATGCATATCTTATGTTGGCCATATATGGTTTGATTTTTGCATCCAATCAATGTGAAAATTGATCAAACAGTGGAGTCAGCAAACAATCAATTAGTCATAACTTCCTTTCTGATCAGTTTAGAATCAATTTTGATTTTGATTTGATCTAGCTGAGTCGATTGGAGGGCTTAATAGTGTAGCGGGTATGCACTTTCCCGGGTGTAAATTTGAATCTGGCGGTGACACCAGTGATGTGTGATTCCCCGCGGCCCTGAAGGTGGCGCTGTCGCCACGGGCTGGGGGTTGAGCCATTGCTGTGTGCCGTACCCCTTTTTGTCCTCCCTCGGCAGCGGTATGGTGGGGCGGGGAACCCGCCATGCTTGCTGGGAGAGGGTATAAAGGGGGCCGGCCATCTTGGTTACGGGGTTCGTAGTCCCAGACACCTTTAGTCTGCGGACGGTGGGTCGTGCCGGTCCTCTGGGTGGCCTAGGCCTGGAGGACCACCGGAGATCGTGTTCCATCTCAGGCACCTTTGACCTGGGGTGAGGTACTTGAATAGATGTCCGGAGCTCAGTGCCCAACACTGAGTTCCGCGAGGCAAGGAGATCCTAGGGAACCCAGGGATTGGGTACCCGAATCCGGAAGGCGCAATGGACCGGGGGGAGCTCCTCACTTGAAGACCCGGTGCAGCATATTGCCGGTGACGGGTGAGTCTCTCGACGGAGACCGCCTGGAAGGAAATCCCCCCTCGTGCGGAGACCGCAACCCACTTTCAGGGGAGAAAGTGGAGAACGATTGTGTCTGGGCCTATTCGCACCCACACCTCAATGGAGTTCAACTGTTTGTGTTCATTTGCATGAAAATAAAGGAGTGTTGGACTTTAATGGTGTGGGGCTCATTTCTGACGGACTTGGCTCAAGGTGACTCTCGGAGGGAGGATCCAGGTGCACAACACTGACCCGAAGGTAAATTAAGAACGTTGCCTATACCGCACTGATACATGTGGTGGAGGCCTGGCGTGGTGTCCCCGCTCCCTCCCCTCTGAGATACCCCTAGACAAGAGACAGACGAGAGAGAGCAAGAGAGGGGAGTGAGGTGGGCGCTACACGTGGGGGCTCAGGTCCGGTATAGTGTTGGTGCACCACGAGTACTGAATGTGTCTGTCGGAGGAGTTAAACGAGTAGGCGGGCCTTCATTGGCCGAAGTGCACCCCGGTGCTCAAAGTCGTGGACATGACCCATTGAAGGGAAAGGCCCGCGCAGAAGAGCGAGGAGAGGGGGAAACCCAGCCATGTGAAGGACTACACGTGGGGGTTTCTAGTTGCACTGCGCCACCAGGCACACCCCCATTGCTTAGTTCGTGGGCGTGACTCTAAAGGAAAAAAGAAGAAAAGCCCGCGAACTGGAGCAAAGGGGAGGAGTCCAATACGTGTGAAGGACTACACGTGGGACGTTGGCGCAAAAACTTTGCAGTGTGCGATGGATCAGCAACAGGTCGCCATGTTTGGACATGCCTCGTGGATTCCAGTTCACCCTTCCACTACGACATTGACCGCTGCTGCTGCGGTAACGGATACGGGGATCCGGCTAAAGCCTCTGGGACGATTCGCCCTGTATTCATGCATGGACGTTGAGGCCCTGGGTGTGATTTGTCCTGGCTGTTCGGGACTGGTGTGTCAGCTGAAGCCGTTCGGACGTTGTGAGGCCTGTGGGGAATTTCTGTTCAAAGTGGATCCAGCGGTGGAGAGGCCGAGAACCATCTACCCTGGCCGGGCTTCAGGTACCACCACTCAGAGAGGAGGGATCACTGCTGTGAGAGCCATGCCTGCGCACACTTCAGCGACCGCTGGGGTTTTCGATAACTATACCTACAATCAGCATCAAAACTGTCTGTATGGAAAACGGTGACTTCAGGAGTCTTGTAAGAGAGAAGAGGAAAAAGAAAAAGTAGAAGACAAAAGTACATCTCACATTCCTAGGTATCGCCCGCATCAGCAAAATTGGCTCCTACAGTAGACGTGAAAGATGGATGCCATCAGCTGCAGAAGAAAAATTAAGGAAAGACAGAGAGGAAAAACAAAATAAAGTGCAGAGGAAGGAACATAAATAGTGGAAAAGGAGGGTGGGGCAGGAAAAAAAGGGGGGGGGAATTAAAAAGGAGCTCCAGTCTCCAGCTGTTTTCATCTCCTGTTGTCTGTCACCGGCACCGGCATGTTAACTGTGGGCACGTCACAGACGGGCGCCCACTGCACATGTGCGAACCGCGTGTGAATGGTCCCGTAGTCTTCCAAGACCTGTCACGTGCCCCAGAAGACTGTGGAGAGAGAGGGGAGGAGAACTTCTGCTTATGATCGCCTAGGTGATCAGAGCGGAAGTGGGAGCGGGTACCTGTCAAAATCAGGTACCTCTTCCCACCCCCGCTCCCAAAAGTGCTAATTCTTTACCAAAAGTTGGGGAGGAGGGCTTAAAGTGTTACTCCCTTTTTTGAGTGAAGCCTCACTTTAAGGAGGCCACTCAAACCCCCAAACTTTCTGCCCTCCTGCTTACAAGAAGAAGTATTTCAGTGTATTATATTATCAGGCGTCAGGAACTGTCTCTGAATGGGTTTTATAGGTAGTAGAGGAGTTAAGATTGTGACCATGGGGCCAATACATCTGTGTAATTTTGAAGTGGATCCAGCAGCCCATGTTTTATGGTATGCTGTCTATCTTGGGAGGTATGGAAAATGTCCTCCATTTTATCGGCAATCAATAATTTACCACCATAAGTTACAATTGTACCTTAAAGTGGTTGTAAAGTCAGAAGGTTTTTATCTGAATGCATTCTATGCATTCAGATTAAAAAACCTTCTGTGAGCAGCAGCCTCCCCAATACCCCCTAATACTTACCTGGGCCCCATCTCTCTCCAGCGAGTGCCTCAGCCATCCAGGACTCACCTCCTGATTGGCTGAGACACAGCAGTGGCGTCATTGCCTCCCACTGCTGTCAATTAAAGTCAGTAAACCAATCAGGTGAGATAGGGGGCAGGGGCGAACCGGGGCACAGGGAGTTGCTTGCTGTGGGGCACTCAACAGGAGGGAGGGGCCAAGAGAGCCAAAGAGTGACCAGAGAAGAGGAGGATCCGGGCTGCTCTGTGCAAAAACACTACGCAGGGCAGGTAGGTATAACATGCTTGTTATTTTTAGAGAAAAAAAAACACAAGACTTTACAATCACTTTAACTATCGCCTGAAATCCACTTCCCTATTTGTGGCATATTGATCAAATGGGTTGTCAAATATAAATCAATTATTCCTTTTCGAAGAATGATCGAAAAAGAAATTGATCATTTATCGAATCGTTTATGGCCACCATTGATCCTGTGGATTCTGGACAAAGTAGGGACTTATCTTAGCTGAGGGGATCTAATTTATGAATTGTAAACCCCAGTGATGCTGGTCAGGCTACAGCCCACTCTAAATATAAAGCTAGATGAAAGTGCATATAACCTGAATTTATGTAAGCTATATTTAAATTTTTATGGGCATGATTCTTTTTTAAGATATAAAAACAGACTTTTTATGACTCTTATCCTTCAGTTATAATCTATGTTTAGCTTTGCCCCTAAGATAGAAAGAAAAACACTAAAATTAATAAAGCTACTAATCCATTTGGCTTTCCAATTATTTGCTGAATCAAAATAGTATTTGCTTTTCTCTCACCAGACACACAGCTGTGCCCTTCAAACCTCAAACCAAGTCTTCTTTAAGGACCAGCCTGGCACCATTTGAATTTTTCAAACAAACACATCAATCCCTCACCAGCTCCCATGTTGGCTTCAAGATGCCTGTCTTTGTGAAATTGGCGCAAAGCAGCCTGG
Organism: Rana muscosa; assembly: GCA_029206835.1. Taxonomy (NCBI): domain Eukaryota; kingdom Metazoa; phylum Chordata; class Amphibia; order Anura; family Ranidae; genus Rana; species Rana muscosa. The sequence continues at coordinate 238,979,453 of CM055121.1, read as the reverse complement.
TCTGTAATTACATTTGGACCAGGGAGAACGGCTTATTAAAACTGATTATATACTCCAGTTCCCCTCATAATTTCATCTCTATTTGGAGTAGGCTTGTGGGCTCAAAGAGCACCTGCGACCTTTAGGCAACTACACCTTAAAGTCGAACTCTGGAATAAGTAAATATTGTGTAAATGGGCAAGATATGTATATTCTTCCTTGAATCTTGGCGTGCTTTGCATATTTATTCCAGATGTGTGCAGTCCAGCGCGATTGCCTCTGTGCAGGAGCTTCCTGTTATCAGTCACTGCTGCTCTCCCAGTGTTGGATGACTGGTCTTTTATCCGCCCCTTCCTGTAGTTATCTGCAGCCTGTAGTGGGTGGGGTCTGTTGGTTCCCCCAATGATGATAACACTACTATTTTTACAAGGTAATATATGAAATGCAAAGGCATTTGGGGCACTCAAAGTAGACTCATATCCTTTGAAACTATTGAAAAATACATTATATTGTCAAAAGTATTGGGACACCACTCTTTACACGCACATGAAGTTTAATGACATCCCAGTCTTAGTCCGTAGGGTTCAATATTGAGTTGGCCCACCCTTTGCAGCTAGAACAGCCTTAACTCTTCTCTTCGACCACCCCAAACTTGCTCATCCCCACTATGTTTCCAAAAGTATTGGGCCACCCCTCCAAATAATTTGGAGGGGGAGGATTATGGTGTGGGGTAGTTTTTCAGGGGTTGGGCTTGGCCACTTAGTTCCAGTGAAGGGAAATCCTAAGGCATCAGCATACCAAGACATTTTGGACAATTTTGTGCGCCCAACTTTGTGGGAACAGTTTGGGGGTGGCCCCTTCCTGTTCCTTCATGACTGTGCACCAGTGCACAAAGCAAGGTCCATAAAGACATGGATGAGCGAGTTTAGGGTGGAGAGACTTGACTAGCCTGCACAGAGTTCTGACCTAAATCTGATAGAACATCTTTGGGGAGAATTAAAGCAGAGACTGCGAGCCAGGCCTTCTCATCTACATCAGTGCCTGACCTCACAAATGCGCTTCTGGAAACATTGATATAGACACACTCTTAAACCTTGTGGACAGATTTTCCAGAAGAGTTTAAGCTGTTATAGCTGCAAAGGGTGGGCCAACTCAATATTGAACCCTACAGACTAAGACTGGGATGCCATTAACCCCGGACCATTTTGGCTGGTTAAAGACCAGGCCCCTTTTTGCGATTCGGCACTGCGTTGCTTTAACTGACAATTGCGCTGTCGTGCGACATGGCTCCCAAACAAAATTGATGTCCTTTTTTTCCCACAAATAGAGCTTTCTTTTGGTGGTATTTGATCACCTCTGCGGTCTTTATTTTTTGCGCTATAAACAAAAATAGAGCGGCAATTTTGAAAAAAATGACATCTTTTTAACTTTTTGCTATAATAAATATCCCCAAAAAATATATATACATTTTTTTTTCCTCAGTTTGGCCGATACATATTTTTCTACATATTTTTGGTTAAAAAAATCGCAATAAGCATTTATTGATTGGTTTGCGCAAAAGTTATAGTGTCTACAAAATAGGGGGTAGTTTTATGGCATTTTTATTAATATTTTTTTTTTTTACTAGTAATGGCGGCGATCAGCGATTTTCATTGTGGCTGCGACATTATGGCGGACACATCGGACACTGTTGACACATTTTTGGGACCATTGTCATTTTTACAGCGATCAGTGCTATAAAAATGCACTGAGTACTGTGAAAATGACACTGGCAGTGAAGAATTTAACCTCTAGGTGGCACTGTAGGGGTTAAGTGTGACCTAATGAGTGATTCTTACTGTAGGGGGGCGTGGTTTGGCTTGGGTGTGACGTCACTGATTGTCGTTCCCTATGACAGGGAACAGACGATTACTGACATGCCACTAGGAAGAACGGGGAAAGGTTTGTTTACACTTACCTCTCCCTGTTCTTCAGCTCTGTGACCCGATCGCGGGACACCGGCGGCGATCATGTCCACGGGTCCCGCAGGCGTGGTCATGGAGCTTCGGACCAGCGGCGGCACGCGCGACCCACGGACAGGTTCTTAAAGGGGACTTACCTGTATGCCCTTGTGCCTGTCCGCTCCATTCTGTCAACGTATATCGTCGTGCGGCGGTTCTTAAGTGGTTAAAGTTCATGTACGTGTAAAGGTAGGTGTCCCAATACTTTTGACAATATAGAGTATATTTAAATGAGGTTTTTTTGGAGCCCAGCTTTAAAGAGGAACTACTAACACAAATAATCTGTCTAATGTTTTAAAGATGCCTAGAGAAATTTTGCACAAAAATGTTTAATTTCACATTAGCTCTCCTTACCTTTCTCCTAAGGGGTTGCTCTGACTGTTTCTGGGTACTGCACTTCTACAGTAGGTTTATTACCTGCCCTGCTACCTGACAATCAACTAATGCAGCCTAGAAAAAAAAAGAAAAAAAGGCCGCTGCTCACAGGTGATACAATCGGTAACACTCCAATGTTGCTTCTGTGAGGTGGGGTGCAAAAGAAACATAAACAAAATAAATCCTGGTCAACTTGACCTCTGACTAAACATACAGGTTTCCTAACTAACAACTGGGATCAGCCTAGTGCTGTCCTAGTCCCTAAGTCCCTGGTTTTAAATGTCCAAGCAAATAGCCACACAGGCTTTGTCTCACCGCACAGGGGTTCACTCTCCCTAGACAGTCCACACAGGTCTGGTTCCAGGCATGAGCTAACACCTAATGAATCTGGGAGTTCTTATAGAGGCCTAAATGAGCTGACAAGCTTCAGCTGGTCTCATCAACTCCCTGTCTGCACGACGCCCCACACTCTCCCTAGAGGTATGAGTCATCCATGAGCCCACTAGCCTCAGCTGGGCTTATACAACTCTCCACCTAGTTGTATAAGTCGGCGTAAAGCCTGAATCTGGGCGAAATATATCTACCCCCCTGGATGCAACCAGGTGACTTTACCTTCCTGCTGTCACATACCCCCCCCTCTTGTTTTAACCTCGGGGTTGGAACACCAGCAATCAGGCATTCATGTACTCGAGACAAAGCATCCACATTCCCCATTTGAACGCCAGGGCGATGCTTTACTGTGAAGTTGAATTCCTGGAGGGCCAGGAACCACCTATTCACTCTTCTATTTGTTTCCTTGTTTTGAGCCATCCACTTTAACGGAGCGTGATCCGTAACCATGTCAAAGTGCCTACCTAGCAGGTAGTACCGAAGGGAATCTAGAGCCCACTTCACCGCTAAACACTCCTTTTCAACGGTGGCGTAATTTACCTCATGGGACTTCAACTTCCTGCTGAGGTAAATGACTGGGTGCTCTTCCCCGTTCCAGACCTGGGACAATACTGCTCCTAACCCCACATCTGACGCATCACTTTGTACGACAAAGTCTTTAGAGAAGTCGGGTGAGTACAACACTGGCTGGCTACATAAGGCTTGTTTCAAGAATTGGAATGCTGCCTCAGCCTCGGGGGTCCATTTAATCATGACCGACCCTTTCCCCTTCGTCAGGTTGGTTAGGGGCACAGCCTTAGAAGCAAAGTGGGGAATGAATCGCCGATAATACCCAGCGATTCCCAGAAAGGCTCGTACCTGCTTCTTGCTGTTGGGACGTGGCCAACTCTGGATGGCCTTGACTTTGTTGAGTTGGGGTTTTATTACTCCCCTCCCAATGGTGTACCCAAGATATTTGGCCTCCTCCTGCCCAATGGTACACTTCTTGGGGTTAGCCGTAAACCCCGCTTCCCGAACAGAGTCCAGGACTGCTTGCACTTTTGGCAGATGTGAGGCCCAATCTGTGCTATGGACAATTACGTCATCCAGGTAAGCCGCAGCATACTTCCGATGGGGCCTCAGCATCTGGTCCATTTTCCGCTGGAATGTGGCCGGCGCATTCTGTAACCCGAACGGCATTCTTTTATATTGGAACGCCCCGTCTGGGGTTACAAATGCGGTTTTCTCTTTGGCCGACTTGGCCAGGGGGATTTGCCAATACCCTTTTGTGAGGTCAAGAGTCGTCATGTATCGGGCTGTTCCCAGCCGGTCGATCAACTCATCTATACGTGGCATGGGGTAGGTGTCAAATTTTGTAACTTTGTTCAACTGACGAAAATCGTTACAAAATCGCCAGCTCCCATCCGGTTTAGGCACCAACACAATGGGACTAGACCAATCACTTTGGGACTCCTCTATCACCCCTAAGTTCAGCATTTTCTGTACTTCCTCCCGTATTGCCTCCCGTCGGGCCTCTGGGATCCGATAGGGTTTTAACTTCACCCTTTCACCGGGCGGGGTAATGATGTCATGCTCTACCCCAGATGTTTGTCCCGGCAGCTCAGAGAATACCCCCTTGTTGCGAAGCACAAACTCCTTAACCTCCTGTTGTTGGGGTTGTGACAAGGTGGCTGCTATTCCAACCTCAGGAATCACGCAACCAGTTTGAGCTGGTGACCAAGTGTCTGCGACTAGGGACTCTCTATTCCTCCAGGCTTTCAACAGATTAACGTGATAGATCTGTTTGGGCTTTCGCCTTCCTGGTTGTCTGACCTTGTAATTCACTTCGCTCACTTTTTCCATTATCTCATAGGGGCCTTGCCATTTGGCAAGGAATTTATTTTCAACCGTAGGGACAAGTACCAGTATCCTATCCCCCGGGGAAAAGGTACGGGTCTTGGCTCCACGGTTGTACACTCTCTGCTGTGCTAACTGCGCTTGGGCCAAATGTTCCTTCACGATGGGCATTACCTGTGCAATTCGGTCTTGCATCAGGGCGACATGCTCAATCACACTCCTGTGGGGAGAACTCTCACTTTCCCAAGTTTCCTTGGCAATATCCAACAGCCCTCTTGGGTGTCTCCCATACAGTAACTCAAAGGGGGAGAATCCCGTAGAGGATTGGGGCACCTCCCTAATAGCAAACATCAAATAAGGAAGTAGACAGTCCCAATCCTTTCCATCTCTATCCACCACTTTCTTCAACATTTGTTTTAGGGTTTTGTTGAATCTTTCAACCAGCCCATCGGTTTGGGGGTGATACACAGATGTACGCAATTGCGTCACTTTGAACAATTTACACAGCTCTTTCATAACCCGGGACATAAAGGGTGTACCTTGGTCCGTAAGCAGTTCTTTACAAATACCCACCCGGCTAAAAACAAGAGATAGCTCTTTGGCTATGGTTTTGGCCGAGGTATTTCTGAGAGGGATCGCTTCTGGATAACGGGTGGCATAGTCCATTATAACCAATATGTACTGGTGCCCCCTAGCGGACTTGATTATAGGACCTACCAAATCCATTGCGATTCTCTCAAACGGGACCTCAATGATGGGTAGAGGGACCAGCGGGCTACGGAAATGTGGCATCGGGGCCGACCTCTGACACACAGGGCAGGAGGAACAATAATTTTCTATGTCCTTCATCACCCCAGGCCAATAGAATCTCTGTAATACCCTCTCTCGGGTTTTCTCTGTCCCCAGATGACCTCCAAGAATGTGCCCATGGGCCAACTCCAACACCAACTTCCTGTAAGGTTTGGGCACCACAAGCTGCTCAACGGTTTCTTCTGCCCTTTTTGCCACCCGATACAGTAGGTCCTTCTCTACGCTGAAGTATGGGTAAGTGCAGGTATTATCTGGGTTCACTAACTCGCCATCTATTTCCACTACGTTTTCCCGTGCCTTTATTAGGGCGGGGTCTTTTAACTGTTCTGTGGCAAAATTTTCCCTGTGAACCTCCAGATCAGAAAACTCCACAGACGGTAGGTTTTCGTCTGAGGAGGTGGGCTCCTCTCCAGTTTCTTGAGTCTCCCCTGCCAATACTGACAAGGGAAATTCTGGAGAGTCCTCACCACTCTCAGAGGAGTTCTGGCTATCACATTCCTGGTACATAGGGGCACCAGTGGGGGGCTCAGGATCATCCCACAGTTCCCAGAACTTCGGAAAATCCCTTCCCACAATGGCATCATGCGGTAATTGAGATACTAACCCCACTGGATGAGAGAGGGTACCTTTGGGGGTCTCGAAACACACTGTAGTCACTGGATACTCTCGGGTGTCCCCATGCACACAAATAACAGCTACCTTGCTATTCCCAGAGACCTCTGTTTTAACTAACTCAGCCTTTATCAGGGTCACAAGGCTACCTGAATCCAGCAATACCACAACATTTCTACCGTTAACACACATTTTGCATAAATGTTTCTCAGTTCCTCGAATGGCAGTGCATGCGACTGTCGCACACAGCGACTGACGTCTGCCCGTCAGAAAGTCACACTGCATGGGTTCCTCCACAACCGGGCAATTGGCTGCAATATGTCCCGCTTGCCGGCAGCGGTAGCAAACGATCCTTCTTGCCGCCTCTTGAGCCGCTGATTTCCCAGGCTGTTCTCGCCAAACTTGGGGTAGAGCTCCCACCCTCTCACTCTCTCCACCCTCACCCCTTGGAATCCTCTTATCCGCCCCTGGGGATGGTCTGGTCTTAGGGTGGAAAGTCCGAGTGTCTCTGGAAGAGGCCGTCAGGTTCTCTGTAGCCAAGTATTTCTCCACACGATCCACAAGACCATCGGCCGTCTCTGGGTCTCCATGGCTTACCCACTTTTGGATGGCAGTAGGAAGAGCTCTCAAAAACCGATCCATTACAACACGTTCCACAATCTTTGGTGCGGACAAAGTCTCTGGCTGTAGCCACTTTCTGCTCAGGTGAATGAGATCATACATTTGAGACCTGGGGGGTTTTCCAAGCTGGAAAGTCCAGTTATGCACACGCTGAGCCCGGACAGCCTGGGTGACACCCAGCCTTGCCAAAATTTCAGCTTTTAGCATCACATAGTCTTTTGCTTGGTTAGGCTCTAGGTCATAGTAAGCTTTCTGCGATTCACCAGTTAACAGAGGAGCCACCAGTCCAGCCCACTGCTCCTCAGGCCACTTTTCTCTTTCAGCGGTCCTTTCAAATGTGGTCAAAAATACCTCTGGATCATCCTCTCCAGTCATTTTTGTCAATAAACTACTCACCCCAAAGGACGCGGTATTAGTGGGACGGCTTTCCTCACTGGTCTGCGGACGTTGCTGCATTACTGCTTCCATTTGTTGTAGTCTCTGCTCTTGCTTCTGTAACAGGTCTATGAAGCGGGCCTCAGATTGCTGCTGGGCTTGTTGCTGAGCTTCCAGACTCTGTTGGTGAGCTTGCTGCTGGGCTGCAAGGCTCTGTTGATGAGCTTGCTGCTGGGCTGCAAGGCTCCTTTGCAAACCTGCATTTGTCTGCTGTTGATTGGCATTTGCTAGAGCCAGCTGTTTCAGTATCTCCTCCATGCTGGCTTAAAAAAAACTGCCACTGGTTCTCCACCAACTGTGAGGGGGTTAGCTCGGCAGCGGGTGTGTGTGACCCCCGGGATGGGCTCCCCACACAAAACAGGCCCAGCAAACGGAGGTTGTGGTTTTCAAAATCAAAAAGGTGCGGTTTATTTTCTATTTACAGTGACAAAACACAGCAAAGCAAAAGAAACATAAACAAAATAAATCCTGGTCAACTTGACCTCTGACTAAACATACAGGTTTCCTAACTAACAACTGGGATCAGCCTAGTGCTGTCCTAGTCCCTAAGTCCCTGGTTTTAAATGTCCAAGCAAATAGCCACACAGGCTTTGTCTCACCGCACAGGGGTTCACTCTCCCTAGACAGTCCACACAGGTCTGGTTCCAGGCATGAGCTAACACCTAATGAATCTGGGAGTTCTTATAGAGGCCTAAATGAGCTGACAAGCTTCAGCTGGTCTCATCAACTCCCTGTCTGCACGACGCCCCACACTCTCCCTAGAGGTATGAGTCATCCATGAGCCCACTAGCCTCAGCTGGGCTTATACAACTCTCCACCTAGTTGTATAAGTCGGCGTAAAGCCTGAATCTGGGCGAAATATATCTACCCCCCTGGATGCAACCAGGTGACTTTACCTTCCTGCTGTCACAATATATATATATTTTTTGCCTTACCTCTTTTGATAATTGCCTTCACTTCATGACTCCCTCTTTTTTCAATACATTTTGGCGGTCTTTCTATCATTACAGATTTTACTGGTTGCCATTCATGAACTTTATGCACACACTGCCATCTTAGGGGTGTGTGTGGGCAGGTATTGGGTTGCAGTATATCCACCGACCTGTAGGTGGCACTGTGCCATTTAAAAAAAAAATACAATGTATTTTTCCCTGTACAGTGACTGATCACTGTGATTACCAATCAGAGGTTATCAAAGCGATCAGGTGATCGGGAACCAGGCATTCCGGAAGACCCACCTCAGTGAGGCCGCATATATGTGTACATGCAACAGCTAGAGGTTAATGAATAATTTCCATGCTTTTTACTATTTTGAGATTACATTTTTATGTATCAGCACTTCAATTATAAATGAAGGAATGGGTTATTCTTTCACTAATGCTCTATTAATTTAAAATGATCAAAGCATTAAAACTGACTACAGCATTATCCTATAGAACAAACTGACTCTGGGGGTGTAGCAGACATAATATCTTTAATCACATCATACACATCTTCATAAAAGGTCCTGTTAATACAGCGGAGAGTAGTGCTTAGATATATTCTGTGCTTGGTCATCCAGGATGTACAGCATCAATCATCTCAATATAAAGTATTCATTGAAAAATCCGAAAGAGTATTCCAGTGCTGCACTAGCAATTAAGATGTTTCCCTTATGAGTATCCGGCAGAGCCTTGACTTCAGTGGATAAATGCACCTATATATATAGAATAAGGTATGAATTTTGAGCCTATCTGAGTGTTGTACATGTTTTTATTTCACAATTTTGGTCTTATAATGAATAATTGTGTGCCCCACAGACACCCCACCCCCTATACTTCCCCCATAGTACATTATGTTTTTAACTTTCCTCTCACTTTTCTGAGATGGAAAAGAGGGGCACCTTTTACCAAAAAGTATGTTGTCAAAGAACCCTGCCACGCCCCTAGTTACAGGGAACTAAAGTGTGCAAATACTCACTTTTACTCCAGTGGTATGACATCCACGAGATCTCTCACCATCATGGACGTCTTTTGCCCCATTTCTTCCAGGTACAGGGTCTTCAGTTGTCTTGATTGGCTGGCATTGAATTATTTAACTCCCACTCATGTGCACAGGAGTTTATTCATTTTGGCATGTGCATCTCGAGATGTGCCATGACTGTACACTGAGCTGGCACAATCTAAAAGAGAATCCAAATAGACAGTGTGACAGACCCAACCGGAACAGGGGCTTTTGGAGGGAACTACAGGGTAGCCTCTTGCCTACTGATTACGGGCCCTGGCTTTTTAGAAGGCTTTACTCTTTGGCTGGTTTCACACTGGGGCGGTGGGTGCGGTGGCGGTATAGCGCCGCTATTTTTAGCGGCGCTATACCATCGGAATTGCGGAGGTATTCAGCCGCTAGCGGTGCGGTTTTAACCCCCGCTAGCGGCCGGAAAAGGGTTAATACCGCGGTTTCCCATTGCTTTCAATGGGGAGGAGCGGTAAACACACCGCTCCTCTCAACGCTCCAAAGATGCGACTAGCAAGACTTTTTTTACCGTCCTGCTAGCGCACCGCTCCAGTGTGAAAGCCCTCGGGCTTTCACACTGGAGAAACAGCAGCCGCTGTTTAGGGACAGTTTGCAGGCGCTATTTTTAGCACAATAGCAACTGCAAACCGCCCCAGTGTGAAAGGGGCCTTAGGAAGCAGTGTGCCTGGGGTACCTTTGGAGTGGTTTTGCTTCAGGTTCGGGTCCATCTCTCCCTTAAACACACCGACTCTGTGAACCTAGGACCTGAATACTGTGCCCAAACCAGCAATCACTGCTTCAACTTCCCCCTAGACTCCCTAGACTTAAATACTCTAAGCAGAAGATTATAATCAGTTCAAACAACCTGATGCTGGTGTACTATGAATGGTGGAGGTAGCACCTGAGAGAGGACAGGATTCCAGGACAGGTAAGTGTCCTAATAATAAAAGTCAGCAGCTACAGTATGTGTAGCTGCTTACTTTGAATTTTAACATCCTATAACTCTATGCGTTTCATGGATCCCTGTCCACTTCCTCAGGAAGAAAAATTGTATGAAGGCTCAAAGAATATCAGAATGATAGTATCATATAATGAGTAAATGGCTCCCAAAAAGAGGGAAGAGGGGGAAAGGGAAGTTTGGTTGGGCAGATAGCCTAGTTACTCACAGGTTAGCTCAGAAAAATGGGCCTGGCAGCCCTATGAACAGGGGGTGCAATGACATTTTTCTCAAAGCCTTTCTCTACAGACTCAGCTGCAGTGCAGAGTGAATGAACAGGAAACACACTGTTCATCAACAAACTGAAGCATAGTAAACACAGTTTACTGATCACTCACCATGTTTATTCAGGAAAGGAAGGGGTTGGTACATATGACATATTTACCGGCCTCCATTCTCCATCCTGAAACCGATCCTCCTGTGCCCCCGCAGTGCAGAAGCAGCAGTGCAGTGGGGAGGGGGGGGAAGGCACTGGTTGATGTATGTTGGGAGGGTAAGAATGAAAAATGTGGGTGGATCAGAATGGCAGGGGGATCCGTTTGGCCTCCCCTGCAGAAGCTGACAGCCAGTGGGAGGGAGAGGAGGAGAAGGAGGCAGCACTGCAGAATGGGGGGTAAAGGGAGATTGGAGCTGCTGGGGAAGGATCATGTAGGTATGCTGTAGGGGGCTACCTGACCCCCCTGTTAAACACATGAGGGTTAAGGCCCCATACAGGAGAGCTGGTGCCCCCCCCCCCCTCCTCTTACTGGCAGCCCTGCTGGTTATCAACATATTGAGAGGTTGGATTGACAAGTTTAGTACTATGGTTTCAGTTTCAGTCGTAAAATAGCAAAACAAAAAATAAAAAGACAACAGGGGAGGAAAGAGAGACAGAGAGATTTGGTTCCAAAAGAAGAAGAGTCTCTTCAAATGAGGCATAGCTGGGAGTGAAGGGGGTATACTGAAGTGCAGCTATTTTATTAGATAACCTCTTTTTTATATTTAACCACTGGTTTATATTATTCATATGACTTGTTTTTTATGTGGTATGTATTTGAAATGGACACAAGCTAAATTGTCAGGTATTTCATGAACAATTGAAACAGAAATCGAAGCTGAAGTTTGTGTGGTTGTGATAGAAACTACATCCCAACGTTTAACTGGCTTTCCTTCTTTTGTCTTCTATATTATTATTATACTGGAATTTATATAGTGCTGTAGTGCTTTACAAAATGGAATAAGACAGTAGAGTTATGATACAATTTGATACAGGAGGAATTGTTAGAGTTTACAATCTGAGAGCGAGGGTCAAGTGATACAAAAGTTAATAACTGTGGGGGATGAGCTGATGGAGAAAGAAAACATTCAGTTTGTTAGTTAAAGGCAGGATACTGTAGGCTTCTCTGATGGGATGAGTTTTCAGGGATCACCTAAAGGTGGAAAAAGTAGGAGACAATTGTGTAAATTTGAGTTAGGCTTGGTTCACGTATATGCGAATTTGATGCATTTTTAACCGCATTCTATTCGCATAACATGTGAACTGAATGACTTACAAAGGAGCCGGTTCACATGTCTGGCGTGGTCACGGTCCTGTGCATTTTTATGCCTGTTTCAGGTGCGATTTCAAGTAAAAATTTGCACCTGAATCCCACCCGAACCAGTGAACAAAACCGCACCGTCCTCCCTTTTAAAAACCGTGCTTACGGAGGATGGGAGAGGCTCTGGAAAAGTCTTGGGTTGACATGGGATTTGGAAGGAGTGAAGAGAACAATTTGGTTGGTATTTTGAGACTATGTAGGTGATGTATCTGTGGGCAGGGTTGTGGATGACTTTGTAAGTTGTTAGTATTTTAAATTCTATTTGTTGGGTAAGTGGAAGCCAGTGAAGAGATGGGAAGTGTAGTGTAATCAAGGGCCTATATAACTGTCAACCATTCTTCAGTAAATCAGAACAACTTCTATACACATCTTCACAGGGAAAAACATACTGTAGGTCAACCCTATAGTGCGGAGCTGGGCTTTAACAACATCAAAGGATCTGCAGAGGCATTGTGTCTCCACTGAGTAGGGAACATTATTAATTTCACATTTTCAAACTGAAATTCCCCCTAAGATCTGGCCTCCTGGAGCATCAAGTCGCGGTCTGGGTAGTTGAGGAGTTTAAATACTGTATAAAGGTGCACGGTGGGTCGCCCGGGGCCTCATGCAACGGGCATGCGATGAGCACGCTCCACCGCAAAGAGGCTAGAAAACATAGCCAGGGGAAACAATGTGTGAAGCAGGTTCTCATTAAATCTAGGGGGATCTGCACCTTCCGCCGACAATGCAAAGGTTATTTTGTCGGTTCTTGTTTTCGGCTCCTGTTTTCGGCATCTTCAGCTCCTGTCTCCAAGGCTTTGACCTTGATCTTCAAGGTATGCAGGGTCCCAGAGTGGACTCTAGTGGCATCCTTTACATCCCCCACCCCCTGCTCAGCCTTGGCTGTCCGGTCCCGGAAGCCATCCCTATCACAGTGGTGGAGACCAATATCTGTCTGCAGCTGCTTACTGTGTCTCCACTCTTTTACCAGCAGTGTTGTAAGTAACTGCGTTAAAATAAACGGCTTTACTTAACGCAGTTACTTTTGAGGGTAAAGAGTAATCTAACTGATTACTCTTCACCTCATGGTAACACCGTTCCCATTACTTGGGCGGCGTTACAGCAATTACATCTACTCGAGCCGCCGTCTGCCTACCTGATCAGCGTGTTATGCAGACAGACTACGGCCATTCCAGTGTTCAAAAGCCACGCCTCAAGCCGCGCCTCCGAGTCTGTGATAGGCGAAACACTCAATTTCCCAGCAGTCAGTGTTCCGTCTATCACGGACATCCTCTCATCCTCGTCCGTGTTATGAGAATGAGAGGATGTCTGTGATAGGCAGAACACTGAATGCTGGGAAATTGAGTGTTCCGCCTATCACAGATGAGGAGGAGGCGCGGCTTTTGAATACTGGAATGGCTGCCGTATGTTTTTATGACACGCTGATTGGTGGATGCCAAACGGCACACGGAGCTGCAGATGGTCACACGGAGGCTGCAGATGGGCACACGGAGGCTGCAAATCGGCACACGGAGGCTGCAGATCGGCATACGGAGGCATGCACAGGACACAGGTAGGCTGCAATGGACACAGGGAGGTACACAGGACACAGTGAGGTAGGCAGATCTGCACAGGTAGGCATGCACAGGACACAGGGAGATATGCAATAGACACAGTGAGGTATGCAGCTGCAGATAGGCAATGTTGACCCTCTTTTCCACTTATAGTAGCTGCTGCATTTCTCACCCTTTGCTTATACGCGAGTCAATATTAAAAAAAAAGTCAGTTACTTTGCTGAGTAACTAATTACTTTTCCAATGTAGTAACTGATTTACTAACGCAATTACTTTTTGAGAGAAGTAATTTGTAACTGTAACTAATTACTTTTTCAAACACTGTTTACCAGTTTGTGTTAGTCTACCTCTGGGCATACCAGGTGCAACAGGGGAGAAGGAGGACTCATGTCAGTGTCCTACACTGCAGGAACAAGCAAGATCAGAAAAAGCAGGCGGCAGAGCTCCTCTCTACAGCTCTGGTACAGTCACCATCTTGAACACGCCCCCCTATACACACCTTAGTTTGTGTGTGTTTGTCTATTCTCTTGCACTTGCAATAATAATATAGCACCCTCTAGGGCAGGGATATGCAATTAGCGGACCCCCAGCTGTTGCAGAACTACAAGTCCCATGAGGCATAGCAACATTCTGACAGCCACAAGCATGACACCCAGAGGTAGAGGAATGATGGGACTTGTAGTTGTGCAACAGCTGGAGGTCCGCTAATTGCATATCCCTGCTCTAGTGTGTGCTAGATGTAGTATAGGTTTACTAGAGGAGTAGTAGCTCTATATTAAAATAGGTAGGTCCTGATGAGGGACTGGGGAATCTGTATAAAGATGATGGGCGGGAGGGGCCTGGGGGGTCAAGGGGATTCCGTAAGAGCCAACCGCTCAATTAGATGGTACACCCTAAGTAGAAGGGTGTTATGTTGCAGTGGATTAGGACTCGCTTCTCTTGTGTTCCCTGATACAGTTTTTAAGGTAAATAAGGAGAGGAAAATAGATAATGGCTAGCTCATTAAAAATCCTAACGTATAACGTGAGAAGATTAAATTCGCCTCAGAAAAGAGGCCGATTATGGCAAGAGATGTGTCATCAATCTGCAGATATTATCTACATGCAAGAGACACACCTCATGGCAGAATCGGTACCAAAACTACCGTTATCCCACTATAATCAATGGTTCCACGCATATACACCAATAGCAAGAGCAAGGGGAGTAATGATAGCATTTGGGAAAACATGCCCAATAACTTCCATAGAAGTACTAAGGGATCCAGAAGGAAGGTTCCTATTTGTGAAGGGTATGTTAAATGGAGAGTGCTATACATTTGCTACCATATACGCTCCAAATACAGGCACAGTAGAATTCCTGGTAAAAACAATGGGAAAGTTGGATAAACTTGGGGAGGGATTTATCATCTTGGGAGGGGATTTTAACATCATTATGAACCCCAAATTAGATACAACAACAGAAAAAACTGTAATTTCGTTCAAAGCCCTCAAGCATTTGAAAAAAACTATTACGAGCCCACCATATGGTGGATAGCTGGCGGGTATTAAATGAAGGAAGGAGGGATTATAGTTATTATTCAAAAACTCATAAAGTATACTCCAGACTGGATTTATTTTTTGTGGACCAGTATTATCTGGAATATGTGAAAGCAGTCACAATAGAGTCAATTACAATATCTGACCATGCACCGGTAGAGATGACATTTACGCCGGTAACCGCCAGGCATCGAGTGCGGACATGGCATCTAAATGAATCAATATTAGAGGATAAACAGATAGTAGAGGATATACAACAGAAAATGATAGAATAGTTAGAAAAAAACACCTATGGGGAAGTTTCATAGTAAATGATATGGGAAGCCCATAAGGCTGTAATCAGGGGGGAATTGATAGCACATGGATCTCAAACCCCAAAAAAAGAAGAGGATATATTAGGAAGTATTCATGAGCTTGAAATCAAACATAAAAAAAGTCTAGACCCTAGGGATGCAAAAAACTTAGAAATGTTAAGAACAAAATTTAATATGTATTTAGACAGAAAGGAAAAACAAAAATATAGATTTTACGCACACAGATACTATGAGCATGGGAATAAATGTGGAAAACTACTTGCAAAACAACTAAAAAAACAGCAGGAATTATCACATGTTCACGGTATATGTGTGAATATCAAACAAGTAAAAGACACTAAATCTATAGCTATGGAATTTCAAAACTTCTATAGAAGCTTATACAATATCCAATCAAAATTATCGAAAAAAGAAGAAGAGGGTCTTGTTGAGACGATAAGAGATTATATTAAAGAATCGGCTATACCGTCTTTCTCTCGGAGAGAGGTGGAAGAAATGGAAGAACAGATAACTGTAGAAGAAATAAAAAAGGTAATTGAAAAATTACCAATAGGGAAAAGTCTGGGACCGGATGGTCTAACAAATTTGTATTATAAAAAATTCATAGATATTCTGTCAATACCATTATGCAGATACTTTAATAAAATGACAGCAAATAACCCATTACCCCCAGAAGCAGTATTAGCTTATGTGACAGTGATACCAAAGCCTGGAAAAGATCCACAATATTGCGCGAATTATAGACCCATCTCCCTTCTAAACACAGATACAAAACTCTTAGCAAAGATACTGGCAAGTAGATTACAGGCTAAAATAAAACAATCAGTACATTTTGATCAGACGGGGTTTGTGAAGGGACGAGAAACTAAAGATAACACTATAAGGGCCCTTCACATGCTCCAATGGATGCAAAATGGGCCTAACAAAATGCCTAGAGTCATGATCTCAATAGATGCCGAAAAGGCTTTTGATAGAGTTAACTGGACGTTTATGAAGGAAGTGTTAAGAGAAATAGGAATGGGAGAAAGGATGATGGGATGGGTGTCAGCATTATATACGCAACCGAGAGCAAAAGTTAAGGTTAACGGGACCCTATTAGGAAGTTTTGAAATACGGAACGGCACAAGGCAAGGCTGGCTTCTATCGCCAATTCTATTCGCTCTTGTTCTGGAACCACTATTATGTAGAATAAGGGAGAATGACGGATTAAGAGGGGTTGAAATTGGCCCTAGACAGCATAATGTATCAGCATATGCTGATGACTTAATGTTTTTTCTTTCAAAACCAAAGAAATCTATAGAGAATCGGATGCAGGAAATGAGGAGTTACGGAAATTTATCAAACTTTAAAATAAAAAAAAATCGGTGATATTACCTAGCCATGTGCCAAAATCATTAGTAACAACATTAAAAAACAGATACTCGTTTATTTGGAATAAAGAATCTATATTTTATTTGGGAGTCCATATCGCAGCAGATATAGGGCTGGTATTTGAAAGAAATTACAGTTTTTTAGTTGTAGAGATCTTAGAGGACCTAAACAGATGGAAAGGACATATATTAACATGGTCAGGTAGAATAAACACTCTTAAGATGAACGTAATACCCAGACTAATTTATCTTTTATATACAGTGCCTATACCACTCTCTCAGACATTCTTCAAAAAAGTACATAAAGTGTTCCTTTCATTTATATGGAAGGACGGAAACGCGAGAATAGCGTATGACATATTAAGAAGAAGGAAGGAGGATGGAGGACTGGGACTACCAGACATTGCAATGTATTACAGAGCAATGACTTTGGTATGCATACTAAACTGGTGTCATGACTCGAAGAACAAAGCATGGGTTTCGATGGAAAAAAATATGGCAGGCAGAGACATAAAAGGAGCACCATGGATACCACCCAAGATGAGAGGACTGTCCAAATAGACAACCTTATTAACTAGGAACACCTTGGCAGTATGGGACAGAATTAATAAAAATGGCAAATATGCCCCAAGAACATCGCCACTGTCCCCATTAGAAGGGTATCCATGGTTTCCCCAGGGGAGAAGAAAAGGGAGCGTTAGGCCCATGGGAATCAGAGGGGAACACAATGTGTTTAAGATATGCACCATTAGGAAAACTAATCTCTCAAGCGGAATTGACGTCAACACAAGGGAAGACGTCAATGTCGAGGTGGAGATATTATCAAATGCAAGATTTCTTCCAAAAACTTGAACAGCAATTAAGAACTCTAAATTCGTTAAATACGTTTGAAAAACTGTGCATGGAAATGTCAAAAACGAACCATCTATTATCTCAAATGTATGGGATGATACTCAGCGGGGAAAAGGTTGCAAACCCATATTTTATTAAGGAATGGGAAAAGGAATTAAATTACACATTCACTACAGCTCAAATAAAAAACTTATGGAAGGTAACTCACTCATCGTCAATAAGATCATCTATCCAGGAATTTATGCAATATAAATTCCTGACTAGATTGTACCGGACCCCCGTACGCATGGCACAAATATATTCAGCCATAAGTAACGAATGTTGGAGGGGATGTAAAGAGAAAGGCACCTTCCTCCATATATGGTGGAGCTGCCCAAAGATTAGAGTTTTCTGGGAAGAAATAGCTCCATGGATAGAAAAGATGACAGGGAAACCTGCGGAATTAACACCATTGAACTTTTTATTCCATGGGTCCATGGGGTCTATAAAACCATATAAAAATAGTATCATACCACACTTACTAAATGCGGCCAAGAAGCTGATACCCAGATATTGGAAACAAATTACATGCCCTACCTTAGCAGAATGGAGAGGAGAAGTAGATAGGATAATGGAAGCAGAAAGATGGATTCATGAAACTAGAAACCAACAGGAGAAATTCAAAAAAATATGGGCAGAATGGGAAAAGAATGTTTAAAGAAGGAAAGAGAGGGAAGAGGGAATATAGAGAAAATGTAACTCTGCTTAAAGCCTAAAAAGAATATCTTGTTCGAATTAGGAGAAAATAAGAGTAAGGGATGAATAATGGACTGAAACTTTTTAAAGAATGTATAGATAGATGATGGTGTGATGATGGAGGGAGGGGTCTCTCCCTGTTTTCTTTTTTTTTGAGTCACGGAGTATAAATAAACACTAGTGAAATAAGGAATGTAGATGAACACATTAGTAGAAGGGGGACAACAAATCCCCCTTATATAACACATTTTATTTATCACGACACACCCCCCCACCCCTTATCCTCCCTTTCGGGAGGATAGTAAGAGGAGAAAAGGGCATGAAAAGGGAAGGGGTAAGGGAAAAGGAGGGAAATAAAGGGGGGGGGGCGTATAGAGAACACAATAAACACATAGAAGAAATATAGGGAACTTTTCCCGAAGGAGAAAAGATAATATCTCTCCTACACTTTTTCACGATTTTGTAATTAAAATGATTGAAAGGGAAAGAAAAGGAAATGGAAATAGGGAAGGGAAAGGAGAGGAAAGGAAGAGAAGGGAAGGGAAAGGGAGGGAGGGGAAAAAAAAGGTAAGGGAAATGGAGGGGTTTAATTATTTTTTTTATTTTTATTTTTTTACAGGGAGACCCGCCTCTCAAAATCTAATTATATATGCTTAATGTTTGTTATGATTGTGTATATGTCTGATGTTTTGTTATTGTAAATGTTATGGTAAAGAAAAAAAAGATTAATTAATAATAAAAAAAGGACAGTTTTTTTGTAGTGTAGGGTTTTTGGATAAGTAAATTTAGTTCGCTCATGGCAAAGCCTGAGTCAGGGTTCAGAAAGTCAGGGTTGGATGACTCATCCTGACAGCTCCTCTGGTGCCTCCCCCTGGTCTAGAAGGTTGTAGAAACTTCTAGAACTAGTGGGAGGAGGTTAGAAGGGGCTGCCTGGAATATTTATGTTGGCCTCGGCCAATCCCCAGTAAAGGGCTGGCAGGGGACCTCATATATAGGCATGAGCCATTCCAGCAGAGGCAGTCGGGTGAAAGATGGAGATTTAGTGCTGTGGAGGCTGTCAGTGGCCCTCTGGGGTACCCCCTAGTCTGGGGGGTTGCCTTGGGCCGGGGCTTGGGTGCTGCCACAACATATGGAGGAAGCCCTTCCTGGAGGCATGGGAGCAAGAGAGAGGACAGTGTGAGTAGAGCTGCATTACTTGGGACTTACAAGGGGGAAGACTGCTACATGTAGTCAGTTTTCCCTGAAGACAGTGATGTGCCAAGACTTCATCCCTTCCCGGAGAGATCTCCTGCAGAGTCAGCTGGGTGGGCTGGTGAAAGTCAGTCTGGAGGTCTGTGAAGCAAAGTTAGCCTGGAGGGCAGCCAGGCAGCTGTAGCCAGGTGGATTGGCAGTGCCTGAAGTGGTGGCACTGGAACTAGTAGCCACAGGAGGGAGATTGAAAACTGATCACTGCGTTCTACTACACAACAAGGGGTTCGAGTTCCTGCCTGCAAAGGGCCATTTCTAAATCTGACTGTGTCTGCCAGATCCACTAACAGTGATCTAGCTGGAGACTGCAAGCAAGTGAAGCACAGGAGTGTCAAAGAGACTGTATATAGACTGTATATAGGAAGATGTCCCTGAAGTTGTTGCCAAGGTTTTGTTGCTGAAGTCAAGTGGGCATCCCATAACCTCCCATTTCCATCCAAGTTATTAACTCTTAATAAACCACAAAAAAGTCACAGACTGTTCTCTGTCTCTGGAGTGTCTGTGAAAATCCTGTGTGCCTGGCTGTGCAGGGTTGGGGGATCCCAGTTCATCTGCGGCTCCTAAGGGGGTGTGCTACATTAATATTACAATTTGTATGATTGCTCATTTTGATTATCTGTAATGCACTTGTACTTGTAGCTTATCCCTATGTTTCAATCAACTTTTGTGGAAAAAAAAAAAATACAATAATAAATTATTGCCTGTATTTAAAAAAAACATATTACAATTTGGGTATACCAGCTAACTACGTCACATAGAAATCCCAAACAGCTATGGTAAAGGTTGCATTGGCTTTTCTAGGAGCACGGGGATGATAAGTGAGAAAAGCCATTTTTCTGACATGACACTTCCCCTTGAATTGGGAATGTTTCGGTCTTGTATGATAGTTCTGCTTCTCTTTAGATTTCTGTCATTTTTGAATGCCGCATACTGCCAAAACAGATAAACAATTTTATCATGTACAGGCCAAGGCTGAACTGCTCCAATAAGACTGAAATAATAAATTACACACCCTCTCTAACACTCTTCACAAACCTGTTTTCTTGGTATCATTTAAAAAGATACAGGCAATCAAATTGTTCAGGAAAGGTATGATTGTGGCTGATTTTACCTACGAGACTCTTATTGTGCAGAACCGCTGTCATTATGTGTCAATGCTCTGAGGTGTAAAATTCGTAGAGAATCACACAATATTATCTAGAAAGAGCAATTTATAAATGATTTCTCAGCAGTTTAGCTGCAATGTAATTTTTACATCGCAATGCGATGTAACAAGTAGATGTACTTTCTGCACTTCATGAGTTCATTAATAATAATTATTTAGTTCCCTGTGAACATGTAAAGGTTAACCCCTTGTCTAACGGGGCAATTTGTTATTTATTTGCACATATGTTAAAATCAGCAATTTTTGCTGGAAATTTCTTTAATCTAATTATATTTTTTGAAAGCAGAGACCCTGGAGAATAAATAGTGTTAGTTGCAATTTTTTATATCTCACGATACTTGTGCAGCTATTTATCAAACACATATTTTCAGAAAAAAATACAATAAAATTAATTGTAGTGCAAACAAATACAATTTTATACCCAATTTTTTGGTAAACTATGTAAGATATAGCTGCGTCAAGTTTATAGATAGGGATGAGCCGAACACCCCCCAGTTTGGTTCGCACCAGAACCTGCAAACAGACCGAAAGTTTGTGCGAACTTTAGAACCCTATTAAATACAATGGACTCGAACGTTCTAAATCAAAAGTACTAATTATAAAGGCTAATATGTAAGTTATTGTCCTAAAAAGGGTTCGGGGACCTGGGTCCTGCCCAGAGGACATGTATCAATGCAAAAAGAAGATTTAAAAACTGACTTTTTTTCGGGAGCAGTGATTGTAATGATGCATAAAGTGAAAAAAAAAAAAAGTGAAATATTCCTTTAAATATCGTACCTGGGGGATGTCTATAGTATGCCTGTAAAGTGGCACATGTTTCTTGTGTCTAGAACTGTCCCTGCACAAAATGACATTTCTAAAGGAAAAAAAGTCATTTAAAACTGCTTGCGGCTTTAATGTAATGTCTGGTCCCGGGAATATGGATGAAAATCATTGAGAAAAATGGCATGGGTACCCCCCCCCCCCCGCCCAGCCCATTACCATCCCCTTTTGGTCTTGTATGGATATTAAGGGGAATCCCGCACCCAAATTAAAAAAAGGAAAGGCGTGGGGCCCCCGGGGCCTATATACTCTGAACAGAAGTATACAGGCGGTGCAAACAAGACAGGAGCTGTAGGTTTGTTGTTATGTAGAATCTGTTTGTAATTTTGAACTCCCTGCCTGTGGTATTAGTATGAGAACACCAGCAATTGTATTCAGGTAAGCTTTAGGTGCACACTGTGCAAAGGACACTAAAGCAAAATACTGCAGCACCCTGCCTGTATTTGTATTAGAACACCAGCAATTGTATTCAGGTAAGCTTTAGGTGCACACTGTGCAAAGGACACTAAAGCAAAATACTGCAGCACCCTGCCTGTATTTGTATTAGAACACCAGCAATTGTATTCAGGTAAGCTTTAGGTGCACACTGTGCAAAGGACACTAAAGCAAAATACTGCAGCTCCCTGCCTGTATTTGTATCAGAACACCAGCAATTGTATTCAAGTAAGCTTTAGGTGCACACTGTGCAAAGGACACTAAAGCAAAATACTGCAGCTCCCTGCCTGTATTTGTATCAGAACACCAGCAATTGTATTGAGGTAAGCTTTAGGTGCACACTGTGCAAAGGACACTAAAGCAAAATTCTGCAGCTCCATGCCTGTATTTGTATGAGAACACCAGCAATTGTATTCCGGTAAGCTTTTGGTGCACACTGTGCAAAGGACACTAAAACAAAATACTGGAGCTCCCTGCCTGTATTTGTATGAGAACACCACTAATTGTATTCAGGTAGTGTAAGCTTTAGGTGAACGCTATGCAAAGGACACAGTACACTAAGTGAAACACTGCAGCTAGCACAATCACCTGCCTGCCTGTCACAGTATAGAGAATAACAGGAACGGATCTAGCTAAACTGAATACAGTGTATAAATATATATACAACACCTAGGATGCATATATATCCTCTACACACTGTAACTGCAGCTAACTGACTCGCCTGCCTGCTCTATCTAACTCAAACCAAAATACACTGTCTCTCTCTCTCTCTCTCTCTCTCTGTCTGTATTTTAACCAACACCGCAACACACTATTCAAGACCGACTTCCAGGCCGCCTTATATAGTGTGGGGCGTGTACTAAATCCCCTGAGGCATAATTGGCCAAAGCCACCCTGGCTTTGGCCAATTATGGCTCTCCGTTTTTTCCACGTTGTGATTGGCCAAAGCATGCGGGTCATAGTGCATGCTTGGCCAATCATCAGCCAGCAATGCACTGCGATGCCGCAGTGAATTATGGGCCGTGACGCGCCACTCGAATTTGGCGCAAACGGCCCATAATGTTCGCAATTCGGCGAACAACCGAACAGGCGATGTTCGAGTCGAACATGGGTTTGACTCCAACTCGAAGCTCATGCCTATTTGCAGATACCAAACATGTAACTATGAATTAAGGCCCTATTTACGCTCACTTGGATGTTCACCTTATTACCTCACATGTGCGATGCAATGTATGTTAAAATACACATTCTCGTCCTACACTGTATACTTGAATTGAAATGGTTTTGCGCAGAGTAGCCCAAATCCTCCTCTTCTGGGGACCCGTTCCTAGTGACAGGGAGGCTGCATGGGCAGCGTGTGTCTGCCGCTGTGTAATCCAGTCTGTTCAGCCGTCCATTGTAAGACAGCCCCGCCTCCTCCTCGTCTGTGATAGGCGGAACACTGATACAGTTTCCCAGCATCGTATCAGTGTTCCTCTATCACGGACGGATGAGGAGGAGGCGGGGCTTTCTTACAATAGACAGCGAACAGACAGGATTACACAGCGGCAGACACGCGCTGTTTTACTAATGAAAGGTACAGCTGCATATGGATTACACAGCGGCAGACACACGCTGTTTTACTAATGAAAGGTACAGCTGCATATGGATTACACAGCGGGAGACACATGCTGTTTTACTAATGAAAGGTACGGCTGCATATGGGCACAGTGAGAGACTGCATATGGGCACAGTGAGTGACTGCATATGGGCACAGTGAGAGACTGCATATGGGCACAGTGAGAGACAGAAAATGGGCACAGTGAGAGACTGCAAATGGGCACAGTGAGAGACTGCAAATGGGCACAGTGAAAGACTGCAAATGGGCACAGTGAGACTGCAACTGAGCACAGTGAGACTGCAACTGAGCACAGTGAGACTGCAACTGGGCACAGTGAGACTGCAAATGGGCACAATTAGACTGCAAATGGGCACAGTGAGGCTGCAGATGGGCATTGTTTACCCAGTAGCTGCTGCATTTTCCCACCCTAGGCTTATACTCGAGTCAATATGTTTTCCCAGTTTTTTGTGGTAAAATTAGGTGCCTCGGCTTATATAAGGGTCGGCTTATACTCGAGTATATACGGTAACTATTAAATTATAGGTATTGGAATTTCCTTTCAAATTTGGCTGTTAGTGAACGTAACGAATACAAATTTATCCGAAGTTACAAATTATCCGAAATAACGAATGCCGCATCTAAACAAATGGAATGGAACAAATTAATAATAAATAATAATAATAAAAAGTTTTTATTATTATTATTATTGTTATTTATTATTATTAATTTGTTAAGTTACATTCGTTTAGATATGGCATTGGTTATTTTGGATAATTCGTAACTTTGGACAAATTTGTATTCATTACGTTCACTAACAGCCAAATTTGAAAGGAAATTCCTGGAATCAGGAATTATTAGTAAGTTGTTATTTCAGATTTCCGAATTTCCAAATTTTCGGAAAAATTCGTTAAGCGGGTTTTCGATAATTCGGATATTTCCAAATTAACGAATTAGTTTAGAAATTCGTTATAAAACTAATTCGGGAAAAAAAAAAAGTGCACATGTCTAAAGTGTACTAACCACAGTAGGAGGCTGAATCATTGCAGATGGAGGGAATCGCTGCAGGAGTATGTTCCTCCTCCCAGTCCTCTACCATTTTCAGCAAGAGCATCCACCAGTGCAGGTAAGTGAAGATGGCAACAACCCTGCTCTGCCCATCATTTTCTATATGGAAAAATATAGGATAAGATAAGTTCAGACTAAGTCATACTAAAGATTTCTCTGAAGACCTTTTACATTAAT
Source organism: Rana muscosa (assembly GCA_029206835.1). Taxonomy (NCBI): domain Eukaryota; kingdom Metazoa; phylum Chordata; class Amphibia; order Anura; family Ranidae; genus Rana; species Rana muscosa. Next base: position 238,954,958 of record CM055121.1, on the reverse strand, counting down.
AAAAGCAGACTTGCTGACTTTTCATTTTCTAATTCTCCTAATAGCCCTCTATGGAACAATCAATCTTTTGCGGAATTGTCCAAATTACCTGATAAGTTGGACATCTTATAATATTAAATACAGTCATGCTCAAAATTGTTGGCACCCCAGAAATTTTTCCAGAAAATCAAGTATTTCTCACAGAAAAGTATTGCAGTAACACATGTTTTGCTATACACATGTTTATTCCCTTTGTGTGTATTGGAACAAAACAAAAAAAAGGGAGGAAAAAAAGCAAATTGGACATAATGTCACACAAAACTTCAAAAATGGGCTGCTCAAAATTCTTGGCACCCTGAACTTAATATTTGGTTGCACAACCTTTGGAAAAAATAACTGAAATCAGTCGCTTCCTATAACCATCAATAAGCTTCTTACACCTCTCACCCGGAATTTTGGACCACTCTTCCTTTGCAAACTGCTCCAGGTCGCTTTTATTGGAAGGGCGCCTTTTCCCAACAGCAATTTTAAGATCTCTCCACAGGTGTTCAATGGGATTTAGATCTGGACTCATTGCTGGCCACTTTAGAGCTCTCCATCGCTTTGTTGCCATCCATTTCTGGGTGCTTTTTGACGTATGTTTGGGGTCATTGTCCTGCTGGAAGACCCAAGATCTCGGACGCAAACCCAGCTTTCTGACACTGGGCTCTACTGTGTGACCCAAAATCCTTTGGTAATCCTCAGATTTCATGATGCCTTGCACACATTCAAGGCACCCAGTGCCAGAGGCAGCAAAACAACCCCAAAACTTCAATGAACCTCCACCATATTTCACTGTAGGTACCGTGTTCTTTTCTTTGTAGGCCTCATTTCGTTTTTGGTAAACAGTAGAATGATGTGCTTTACCAAAAAGCTCCATCTTGGTCTCCTCTGTCCACAAGACATTTTCCCAGAAGGATTTTGTCTTACTCAAGTACATTTTGGCAAACTGTAGTCTTGCTTTTTTATGTCTCTCTGTCAGCAGTGGGGTCCTCCTGGGTATCCTGCCATAGCCTTTCATTTCATTTAAATGTCGATGGATAGTTGGCACTGACACTGATGCTCCCTGAGCCTGCAGGACAGCTTGAATTTCTTTGGAACTTGTTTGGGGCTGCTTATCCACCATCCGGACTATCCTGCATTGCAACCTTTCATAAATCTTTCTCTTCCGTTCACGCCCAGAGAGATTAGCTACAGTGCCATGGGTTGCAAACTTCTTGATAATGTTGCGCGCTGTGGACAAAGGCAAATCTAGATCTCTGGAGATGAACTTGTAACCTTGAGATTGTTGATATTTTTCCACAATTTTGGTTCTCAAGTCCTCAGACAGTTTTCTTCTCCTCTTTCTGTTGTCCATGCTTAGTGTGGCACACACAGACACACAATGCAAAGACTAAGTGAACTTCTCTCCTTTTTATATGCTTTCAGGTGTTTTTTTTATATTGCCCACACCTGTTACTTGCCCCAGGTGAGTTTAAAGGAGCATTACATGCTTGAAACAATCTTATTTATCCACAATTTTTAAAGGGTGCCAAGAATTTTGAGCAGCCCATTTTTGAAGTTTTGTGTGACATTATGTTCAATTTGCTTTTTTTCCTCCCTTTTTTTGATCCAATACACACAAAGGGAATAAACATGTGTATAGCAAAACATGTGTTACTGCAATACTTTTCTGTGAGAAATACTTGATTTTCTGGAAAAATTTCTGGGGTGCCAACAATTTCGAGCATGACTGTATATACAACAACTTTTCAAAAATAGTAACTTTAAAATTTTTCAAGAATTTAACGAGGAATTTAATATCCCTAACTCATATTTTTTGCCTAATTACAATTAAGGCATTCTACTACAACACAATTTGGGTTAAGAGAAACGAACCTGCAGACTTCCCAGCTGGAATTCCTTTTGGATAAGAATGACCACACTAAGTTAATATCCTGATACTTCTGACCTATTGTGTCACATTATGTACAGTAGAGGTATATCATGTCCATAGATGAAGACATTTAGGCAAGCAACTTTACATGCAACTGCTAACTTATGTTATCTTTGCCAAGGAAAGGTGATCCCACTGAAATATCTACCTATAATCTATTACTATGTAGATCATATAGGATGGGGTGAACTCCCACATCTTTGCAAAACCAGATGTAACCATGAAAATGGAGACCCAGACCTCAGTTCAAAATTGTTGGAATTGACATCTATTTATCTTGATCTTAATATCTCTTTAGGTGATTAAAACTGTTTTACTTCTACATGGGCTCATATGGTGGTTCACTACCATGGGCCTCGTTATGGGACTGACTCACTTTTATCGGCCATCTTTTTCTTGTGTCCTTTGCATTGGCTAGAAGTATACGGTACTAGCCACAGGTGTCAACTTTGGTTAAATGTTTATTTACTTTGTAACTGCATATGTAAAATACCTAATAAAAAGAATGGAGACTTTTTTCCCATGATGTGGACATGGCCAAGTCCCTTTTGGTCTGAGATGAGTTCCTCTCTAAAAAAGTGTACCTACCAAATATATGTGATTCAGGTTTTTACTAGGATATACAAAAAGATGGCAAACACACCAATTTGTAAGTGGCCTTTGCCGTAAGGAGTTAGGACCGCAGTACACAGAGGAGCCTTGACATTGGCACTGCGACTTCCACATTTTTTGCAAATGAGTGCAACTAAACTCTCTGTTTCTAACATGAATTGCTAGACAGGGTCAAAATGTTTTTTTGCAGGCTAGATTGTAAGTATGTTGGGAAATTTGTGTCTTATCTGTGTAGTGTGTTGCCCTTCCATGTGCACTTACTGCAAAGACTAGTTATAAATTGGGGTGGTTTCAATCTTTTTGTATAGCTTGTTTGCTGGATTTGGGTTGGGAACACATTGTATGCCTTCAGCCACTATTCTACTATCCTGATCAGGCCGGGCATCCAGTGTGTCCCTGTGCCTTTAAGGAGGAAAACCTGCCCTTAATTTATCCACTGCCAAATATGTGCTCCAACTTAGAGAGTCTCAAAAATTGGAGCGTTAGGACCTCGGTACACAGAGGAGTCTTGACATGGGCACTGTGGCTTCCACATATATTTAAAGAAAGTTTGCAACTAAAACCTCTGTTTTTAATAAGAATTGTTAGACCAGATGTTTACTAGGAGACTTTTTTGGAAGAAATGATCTAATCAAAGAATATTCATTTTTTTTTATGTCAAAAAGTTCTCATTTAACATTCAAAAGATACTGATCCACCTACACTACATTACTGGATTGGCTTTTTTAAATAATCTCTCCTCTTATATAAAATGACATACCTGGGTAGGACTCTGTCCTGTAGGAATTTCCAATTAACGGCGCATACCGACATTAAACCATTGGCTGGCACCCGCTGATCTGCATTTTCTGTGTTTAATCACAGCACAGCTGGGTCGCCGTGCCCCCTACCCGGAAGTGCCAGATCACATACCTAGTATGTGATCTGGTGCAGGAGAGCTACCTTGCTGCCGTATACATATGTTATACGTTTGGCAAGCGATTAATTTGTGAATATCCCCACACATTTCCTTCCTTGAACTCTGTGACACATAGTCACTCTGCCCTGTGAGTAGGCACCGCTGTGTTCCACATTTCCCAGAGCCTGCCTTCTGAACTACAGAGGTGCTGAGAGGAGGAGTTTTAGAAGGTGAGGTCAGTACAGGAATCACTGCATGCAGGCAGCAAGGTACCATGGGATATGTAGTCCTTATAAATATAAAGTAAACAGCAGAGAAGAAGCTGCAGAGCATGCAGGGAATCAAGGAAAATGTGGAAAGAGATGGCCAGCAGACAGACAGAACTCACAACATGAAAGATATTTTTTTAATAAGCTTATACTGTCAAATATAACTATTGTTTGCTATGTATGTTATTAAATGAAAGTGTGTGCTGTGACCAGACCCGATAAAGGAGTACTGCGTTGCAATCTATCCTTTAAGATGTGATCATTCTTCAAAAAAACTTCTCAGACGACATTTGATCAGTGGTGTGGGGGCAAATATGTACATTGACCTGTGATGTTTCCAGTTTCCAGCCGGCTGTTGCTGCAGCACCCACCATTTCTAAACCTTTTCCAGGAGCGTGTGCGATGGGAACGTTGACATTACGCTGGGACCATTGATCTCTTTAGGAATTGGTAAGCTGCAATATATAAAATTGTGTTTTTAGGTCTAATACCACTTTATATATATACATATACATATATATGTATATATATATATATATATATATATATATATATATATATATGTATGTATGTATATATAATTTATATCATCTCACCAAGACCTGATTCTGTTTAGAAAAAAAACTATGAAAAAACAATTTAAAAAAACAATGAAGTGTCCTTTATTTGAATGGAATGAGCTCTTCATAAAAAGCTATTATTTTTGACATTTCAGACAATGGCTGTTCTTTGCTCTCCATCACTAATGAGTTAGCAGGTCACGACATAATAAATAGTCTTCTTCTAGTTGAAGACACTTCTGTTAATGGCTTCAGCTACGTAACAACAAGATCATTTCAATAGAGAAAAATAAAAAATAGTTTGGTAGCATTTCTCTAAAACATCATTAAAAAATCATAATGTGTAAACTTTCAGAGTCGCTTATCAACAAGTCTGATTAAGTTTGCTGTCATAAATATTTTAATTGTATCTGCAGATGTTGTCAGTATCTTATTTACAAGGGATGCAGACCAAGACACACTAATAAGACAAGCAAGAAAGGAGGAAGGGAGAGAGAAATAAAGTGCGGGAGAAGGGAGTAAAGAAGGGAAGAAAGGCAACACAATGGAAGAAGGAAGGAAATAAGGAATATTGGAAAGAAGGAAGGAAAGGAGGAGTACTGAAGTGGGGAGGTATGAGGAAACACAAGTGGAAAGATGGAGATAAGAAGGGAAAATAAAAGGGCAAAGAAAAGGGAAAAGAAAATGGAAAAGAAAAGGGAAAAGAAAAGGGCAAAGAAAAGGAAAAAGAAAATCAGAAAGAAAAGAAAAAGGAAAAGAAATGAGAAAAAAAAAAAAAGCAAAAGAAAAGAAATTAAAAGGGAAAAGAAAAACTAAATAAAAAGAGAGGGGAAAAGAAATGGGAAAAAAAGAAAAGGGGGAAGACAGAAGGAAAGAAGAGAAGGAAAGGGGGAATGAATGAATAGAGGAAGAAAGGGAAGAGGGACAGAAAAAAGAAAGGAAGAGGTCAGGGAAGTAAAGCGGTAAGGTTAAAAAAAAGAGAATGTTGTGTGAGTGATGTGGTGAGTGAAAGAAGGAAGGAAGAGAGGAAAAGAGAAGAATGTGCAATTGTTGGTGACATAAACACTGCAGATGCTTTCATGAAACAAAGGGGGGGGGGGGGGTGAAGGCAGGAAGGAAGAAAAAAACAGAAAGAGAGATTGAAGGAAGGCAGAAAGGGTGTTGGAGTTCTGGGTAAATAAAGAAACAAAAAGAGTCTAAAGAAAAAGAAAAGAAGAGGGAAAAGAGAAAATAAAAGGGGAAAGATAGCGGGAAGGAAGGGAAGAATAGAGGAAGGAAAGGGGGAATGAATGAAGAGAGGAAGAAAGAGAAGAGGGACAGAAGAAAGAAAGGAAGAGAGGAAGGAAGTAAAGTGGGAACGAAAAAAAGAAGAGAATGTTGGAGTGATGTGGTGAGTGAGGGAAGGAAGGAAGAGAGGAAAGGAGAAGAATGTGAAATTGTTGGTGAGATAAAAACTGTAGATGCTTTCAGGAAACAAAAGGAGGAATGAAGGCAGGAAGGAATAAAAAATAATAAAAAGGGATTAAAAGAAGGAAAGTAGGAAGGAAGAAAGAGTGTTGGAGTTATGGGTAAATAGGTAAACAAAGGAGTGGAAGAAAAAAGAAAAGAAAAAAAAAAGAAGAGGGTAGGGAGAAGTAGGTCTAGTTGTTGGAGACATATTTACTGCAAATGCTTTCAAGAAAGGGTGGAAGGAGAAAGGAAGGAAGGAAGGAAGGAAGGAAGGAAGGAAAAAAGGAAGTAAGGAAGGGAGGATGGATGGATGAGTAGGAGGGAGGGAGGTCCAATTTTTGAAAGAAAAAAAAGCAAGAAAAAAAGGAAGGTAAAGTGAAGAAGGAAGGAAGGAAGGAAGGAAGGAACGAGACGTATTGGATTGATGGGGAAATGAAAGGGGTGGAAGGGAAGAAGAGAGGAAAGTAGAGGGAGGTCCATTTTTTGAAAAGAAAGAAAGAAAGACAGACAGACAGACAGAAAGAAAGGAGGGAGGGAGAGAGAAAGGAGGGAGAGAAAGAGACAAATGAGAGAGAGAGGGAGAAAAAGAGAAAGGAGGGAGGGAGAGAGACAGAATGAGAAAGGTAGGAAGGAAGGAAGGAAAGCAGAGAGAGGTCCAATATTTAATAAGAAAGAAAGAGAAAAAAATGGAATGGCAGAAAGGAAGGAATAATAGACTAATAAAACAAATGTAATCTTTTTATAAAGCAAGCATACACAGCGCAATGCCTCCTCTTCTAGATACTATGCATTTTACATTTCAGAAATGCTCCAAAAACATAATTTTTGCATATACACATACATTTCTATTACATTCCATGTTAACAATGTCCATCTGATAAAACCGTTACGGTGCATTGTAGTACAAGGTTTTACAAAGCAGCACGTTGCTTTCCTTTTTTATTTTTAGATAAGAATTGGTGAGATGTGATTTCCATGGCGCTCTTCATCACTGTAAACTTCCCTGTTTGGATCCTGTGAAGCTGTGTTGATTAGTATAAGTGGTCACCAGCTGTTTCAAGATATATGTGACAAAACCAGAGCTTCATTTATTCATCTGTCTGTGCTAAAAGTCTTCATTACAGAAAAGAGAAAAGCATTAGGAAGTAAATATCAAAGGACCTGCACACAATAGTATGTTAGAGGATTAATAACACAAAACCCGGTATATATGTGAGATTCCTTTTCTCAGACATCCTGTACAATGCAATAATAAAAGGATCTAAAGTCGAAAGGATATAAAATCAAATAAAGGAGGATGATAAAAATGTTTCTTATGACTGCATCTTTGTCCATTCACTGCTCCTAAAATAACTCTAAAGTCAAGAAATGAAAAAGAATAGTGGCTAAAGCCCCTGTGGTCAATAGATAATAGATGTCTTCTCATAATTGTTAAATATTTTCCAGGAACCCTTTTATACAGAGCTGGGGTGCCAAAGCTCGCTGCCTACAATGGTGACATGGAAGATAATGAATAATGTCCATTTATTGCATTAAAAATCCAAAATGGTTTATGGGGATTTATCAGTCTTATTAATGCTAGTGTAAATCATATTACAATCAGCCTGCATTTACAAAGCATTTAAAGTGTAGGTTTAGTTATTATCCACCTGTACCCCCCCGCTTCCCATTATACTTCAGCATTTTTTTCAATTTCCTTTGTTCCTGTAGCAAGAAGCAATTTATATTGCCCCTTGTGAAGTCAGGATTGTCAAATTCTCTCTGGGGTAGCCACTAGGAGCTCAATCCCTACAGGCACAGGCAAGCATCCAGAACTATATCTCCCAAGAGCCCTATTCCCTACACACAATGGGGGAAGAACTTAGAAAATGGAGCAGATACTGCTCCTAAATAACAAAAGGTTACTTTGTAAATTAGGACTGATCTCCTCCCTGTTCTATGCTGTGTCTATGACAGACACAGCACAGAACAGTATGGCTGGAGCTGCATACTCCTTATTTCTCTGCTCATCCCCACCCCCTGCCTAGCTGAGTGCAGGAAGGAGTGGGAGGGCTGTACAGACTCCACTCTTATGAGCAGAGAGAAGGATGTGAACTCACATCCCATACACCACACAGAGGGGTGGCTGTGGACGTGGTACACTTGGATTTTGCAAAAGCATTCAATACAGTTCCCCACACACGGCTCATGTGCAAGGTAAAGTCTACAGGATTGGAAATATCAGTTTGTAAATGGATAGAAAACTGTCTAAAAGACAGAATTTAGAGAGTCGTGGTTAATGATTCTTACTCTGAATGGTCTAAGGTTATCAGTGGTGTACCCCAAGGTTCAGTGCTGGGACCCTTACTTTTTAATATCTTTATAAATGATATTGGGTCTGAGATCAAAAGTAACATTTCAGTCTTTGCAGATGACACCAAGCTATGCAGTGGAATAACGTCCTTACAGGATGTCTCCAATTTACAAGCCGACCTCAATGCTCTGTCTAATTGGGCGACTATGTGGCAGATGAGGTTTAATGTTGATAAATGTAAAGTTATGCACTTGGGGGCTAAGAATATAAATGTATCATACATACTAGGGGGAGTACAACTGGGGGGATCCGTAGTGGAGAAGAATCCGGGGGTTTCAGTATATCATAAGCTCAATAATGGCATGCAATGCCAATCTGCGGTTTCCAAAGCGAGCAAAGTCCTTTCTTGTATTAAGAGAGGTATGGACTCCAGAGAAAGAGAGATCATTTTGCCCCTGTACAAATCATTAGTAAGACCTCATCTGGAATATGCAGTTCAGTTTTGGGCCCCAGTTCTCAAAAAGGATATTGGGGAACTGGAGAAAGTGCACAGAAGGGCAACCAAACTGATAAGAGGCATGGAGGAGCTCAGCTATGAGGAAAGATTAGAGGAACTGAAGAGGAGATTAAGGGGGGATATGATCAACATGTACAAATATATAAGGGGTCCATATAGTGAACTTGGTGTTGAGTTATTAACTTTACGGTCAACACAGAGGACAAGGGGGCACTCTTTACGTCTAGAGGAAAAGAGATTTCACCTCCAAATATGGAAGCGTTTCTTCACAGTAAGAGCTGTGAAAATGTGGAATAGACTCCCTGCAGAGGTGGTTCTGGCCAGCTCAGTAGATTGCTTTAAGAAAGGCCTGGATTATTTCTTAAATGTACATAATATAACTGGATACTAACATTTATGGGTAAAGTTGATCCGGGGAATATCCGATTGCCTCTCGGGGGATCAGGAAGGATTTTTTTCCCCTGCTGTAGCAAATTGGATCATGCTCTGCTGGGGTTTTTCGCCTTCCTCTGGATCAACTGTGGGTATGAAATTAGGTATATGGGATTGTATGATATTTTTTTTATTTTTTTATGGTTGAACTGGATGGACTTGTGTCTTTTTTCAACCTGACTAACTATGTAACTATGTAACATCTGAACTAGTGGGGATCTGCGGCAGTTTTCTATACTGAAAACAGCCATGATTCCTCTGTTCATATGCAGGACTCATACCAATTTCTATGCAGCAAAGGCCTTGTCTGCAGACTCTGTTATATTTCCTCCATACCCTCACATTAATATACTTTGCCGCTGTGGAGGAGTGAGTGCCAGACCCATTCAGCACACCTTGCAAGAACGAGAAGCCTATTCTGCCTCCAACAATTGTACTTTCATTTTCTCCATCAGCTCCATCAGCTCATCCCCTTTTAGAGTGTAAGCTCCAAAAAGCAGGGCCCACTGATTCCTCCTGTATTGAATTGTATTGTAACTGTACTGTTTGCCCTAACGTTGTAAAGAGCTGCGCAAACTGTTGGCGCCATATAAATCCTGTATTATAATAATGATGATGTTTTCGCATTCTTGTCATCGGTTTCTCAATTCCCTATAGTCTGCAACTCAGCCACAGCATTACTCCTTCTTCACCATGACTCATGGGTGTCAACACAAAACCCCATTATTATTCATGGTATTATTGCAGCCAGGAGAACAATAGCATCTACCTGGAAATAACCAACTCCCCAAGACTGGTCACTCTCCATTCAGTAACTAAATATGCAGACATATTACGAACGAATGTTTGTCATCAAAAATGGCAAACGGGCATCTTTTTGGAAGCAGTGGCACAAGTGGTTGAACGAGCATTTAATCCCCCCTCACTACACCTATAGTACTATTCACAGGTTTCCTGAAGAGGTTTAAGCCCTGTACACACGATCGGATAACCTATGGATTTTCGTCCGATGGATTTGACCATCGGAAATCCGATGAAACTGTTTTACATCAGTCTTGGCCACACACCATCAGTTAAAAATCCGACTGCAAGAAAACGACGGCACGTACAAAACGTACGACGCGCTATAAAAGGGCCGAATAAATCTAATGGCGCCACCCCTTGGGCTGCTTTTGCTGATTTCGTGTTACCGCGTGTTAGTAAAAGTTTGGTGAGAGCCGATTCGCGCTTTTCAGTCTCCGTGCTTTGCAGATCGTTTCCTGGTGTTCAGTTTGTGCTTGTGGGTTTGTATTTGTGATTCAGTGCGTGCAGTCAGGTCATTACTGCCTTGCAGTGCCTTCTTGGCCGTTCGTTTACTGTTTTTCAGGTCGTTCTTCTCAGGCCTTGCTGTTCCACGGTGCGTTCTGTTTGAGTGCGTTCTGACCAGCCGACCGGTTTAAAACCATGTTTGAAGTGCGTTCTCGTTCTCGAGCTCGTGCTGGCTTTGGACTTGGTGTTGCAGTTAACACTGTAACCCGAGTTCAGTCTGTGAACAGGGTGAGGAGGAGTTCATGGACTAAGAATTGGTTGCTCCAGCGGGACCAATTCTCTCATATGCCTCTGCTGCGGGAAATCCATGAGAATAATCCTGATGATTTCAGGAATTATCTCAGGATGACGGACCCCGTATTTCACCGTCTGTTGGATTTGCTGTCCCCCTATATCACGAGGCAGGACACTGTGATGCGCCAGGCCATCACTGCCGAGCAGAGGCTTATTGCCACGTTGAGATACCTGGCGACTGGGAGAAGCTTGCAGGACCTCAAGTTCTCAACAGGCATCTCCCCCCAGGCTCTCGGGATCATTATCCCTGAAACGTGTTCGGCCATCATTCAGGTCCTGTAGAAGGACTATATGAAGGTAATTTTGCTCCTTTAACCTCACATTATATGTTTTTATTGTTTTAGAATCTTCTTATTTTTCCCCTCCTAACCCAAATTTGCCTTTTTGTAATATCCTGGTAATGTCCCCATTTTCCCCATGCATGTTTTTACCTGTAAAGTCCTTTTTGGGCCCTACATGCCTATTTCCCTTCACTAACCTCTCCAGCATGCTATCCTGGGCGCAAACCCAGCTAGCCTTCTATTTTCCTTTTCATTTTTTTACGGTCATTGCCCGCGTAGTTTGACAACCCTCCCTCCCCCCCCCCCCTAAAAATGTTAAAAAAATGTAACTTCTCAATCAAGCTCAGCAGAGTGCTTTTGCCTTTTTTTGGATCCCCCACAATCACCTTAGGCCCCCCCCCTTAGTTTATTTTAGAATGTCCACTCAGCGGGGGTGAGGCATCTGCTAAGTGGGCCTTTGTTTATTGGTAGGAAATACTCCCCTAAATAATAATGTTAGAATGATGTTGGTCAACAATATTTTTGTGTGTAATCTGCTTGCACTGTAAACATAAACCGTACTAATGTCTTCTTTTTGTTTGACTCCACAGTTCCCTAGCACACCACAGGAATGGCTGTGGCCTCCCAATTTGCCCAGCGGTGGGATTTCCCCAACTGCGGAGGGGCAATTGATGGGAAGCACGTCCACATAGTGCCGCCACCCTGTTCGGGGTCATACTATTTCAACTATAAAGGTTTTAATAGCATAGTGTTAATGGCGGTGGTATCGGCACGGTACGAGTTCCTATATGTGGACATGGGGAAGAACGGCCGGATGTCCGATGACGGAGCATTCGCAGAGACGGAGTTCGCTCCCCGTCTGCAGGCTGGGGGTCTTGCGCTACCTCCAGATGCAGAGAACGTGGAAGGGCTACCGTTCGTTTTCATTGCGGATGAAGCTTTTGGACTAGGACCACACCTCATGTGGCCGTTTCCCCAATGCACCCTCACCCCGGAGAGGAGGGTTTTTAACTACCGGCTGGCCAGAGCCCAGAGAGTTGTGGAGAATGCCTTCGGGATAATGGCCAGCCGGTTCCGCCTGTTCCAGACAGCTATAAATTTGGCGGATTATAAACTCAACAACATTGTGTACTGCTGTTGCTTGTTGCACAATTTTTTACGGAAATTCTCAACAAATTATGTGTCATCAGTTGGGCCTGAGGCCGGTCCCTCTGAACTGATAAATCTGACCGGCCTCAGCACTGCCCGTACTGGCTTGGCCCCCCAAAGTGCCCGTGAAGTACGTCAGAAATACGTTGATTACTTCACGGGTAGGGGGCCATCGCAATGCCAGACCACATCTGACCTTTGATTTTACCTTTTTAAAATAAAAATAAATATTGATTTACTACTAACTTGTGTTGTCATTCTTGTATTTGTGGTTTACGTGTCTCCCAGGTTCTAGTAGTGCCAAGTGTATTTGTCCTTAGTAAATAGCCTCAAATCTCAGAGGTAAAAACACTCTTTTTGCATCTTCAGAACTGCTATTGAGCATAGAAAGAAAAAGGCACACCTTTTTTAGACTTCCCGAATGTTTTTATTGATTGCGCCACAGTTTTTGTTGTTTTTTGAATTTTTTTTTTTTTTTTTTTTGTGCGGCTTTTTTGGCAGAAACATGCATGGGTCAAAAGCCAAAATTTTTTTACTAAAAAAGTAATAAAATAACACAGTGAAAAAGACAAACAGGAGAAGGGGTGATGTTACCCCTGATCCATCCCAAATGTGAAGAACCACACTTTATTTTTGGGGCTCAAATGGGTATCTTCAACATGATCCCATGGCTAAGGTAAACATGTGCTATCTGCCATCATGGGGGATCAATGGACGTGCTTTGGGGGTGAAAACCCTTCCTCTCCCCTACTTGAGGAGGGAGGAAGAGGTTGCACCCCCAAAACAGGGACATAGATATCCTGTGACGGCAGATAGCACATGTTGAGTCTTCAGTGTGTGCATCTTCACATTTGGGCTTGTGGAAATCCCATAGAAAATTTCGGATGCATAACATAAAACACTATTCTCCCCAAAATATCTATCATGTTTTTTTTTTTGCTCAATCACAATCATTCTCTTTCTCATAATGTCCATTTCGCTACTGCATTCCATGATTTCCTGAATGATTATTTTGGCGCTGGCACTCGAGAATGGAGGATTTGGACTTCCTGACACACCCCCACGTTCAGTCCCTAAAAAGAAACAAATATTTTAAAACTATGCAGGCCTACATCTGTATTTACCTTGAAGTTGTGGTGACAGACACTGACCTGTTGTGCTGATAAGCTCCACCTTTCCTTCCTCCACCTCCCCTTCCTCCACCTCTGCCTTCTCCCCCTCCGCTTCCTGAACCTGCTGAACTTGGTCTGCTTTGGGATCTTCGGGGAGTTTCTGTGGTGTTGGGTTCCTCATCTCCTGAGCATGGTGTCCTCCCAGTCTCCTCTCCCCTATGGGAATTGAAAAAATAATGTATCCTTTAGCACACAGACTTTTTAGGCCTGAAAATGGTTTCTCAATGTTTTAAAGTGGGGTCCAATTGATATTTGGCCCTGAGTTTCAAGATGAACATATGAGATCTTGCAAACTCAAAAAAGCAACATGTTATTTTTGAGGACACTCACAAATACACATGGATAACCACCAAGGTATCCACTGGAGCACCTGTGTGTGACGCCGTTAAGAAATTTGGTCATGTGGCTCAGAGTATAGTATCTTGATCAAGAACCTAAAAAAAGTACACAACTGCTGGAGTGTCATCTCCTTTACCCAGAATACAGTTTATCCTTTCATTCACATTTGAATTTTCCTTACAACACATCATCTTGCCAACAATGTGTAGATAAACATTGTTGAAGTAAAATGAGGCATGCCCACATGTAGTTTACGTGGATATGTGCCAAACATGTTTGGGGGAAGAGCAGCAATATTTTTATCCACACATTTAGCAAATAAGTGGACTCTCCACTTAACATAAAAGTTGTGATTTTAAAATGTGAAACCAGTCAAGCCAAGCACATGTTGCAAAACATGGAAGAATACATATTACAATGTGAAAGAACACAGTAAAATAAACTTACTTTTTTCAATGCTTTTTATAAGCTTCCTATACTGCTCCGGCTCCCTGAGCTTCAGGTCTGACCACCTTTTACGGAGTTGTTCCTTGGATCTCCTGACCCCATATTTTTTATAGAGAGTCTTCGCAACTTTGTCCATAATTTGTGACTTCCGGAGATTAGGGGTGTCGTATGGGCCATGCTTGCCGTCGTAATCCTTCCTCCGCAGAATGTCCACCATCTCCGCCATCTCAGAAAAAGACATATTAGTCGCCTTGTATCTTTTTTTACTGGATCGTGACGTTTCCGCCTCCGGGCTTTCCTCGTCGGTAATTTTGAGTAAAGAAGCCACCTGTGTCTGCGACATGTCGCTGTCTCACACTGTGCGCCGTTCGTTAAGGGGCGGGGAAATGCTGAAAAAGTCCGTCATGGGCGGGCGACGAGGGCGGAGTTACACGCATGCGCAGGGTATAAAAAGGGGAAAGAAGTTATTAGGGATGCGCGGAGTAAGGACGACCGGAAGTGAACCAACGAAGTGAACTAAGGTAAGAAGGGAACTCGGGCCTGCAGTGGCCTCTAATATTTCATGATTGTAAAGGGCAATATTGTGATAAGTTGAGGAGAATCAATTCTGATCCTTTTCTTTTTTTTCTTTTTTTTTTTACTTGTTGTTCCAAAAAGATGCATAAACTACGAGAGCCGGAGGTGATGCTGATTCTTATAGAAAAATAAAAGGAACAGCGCAACCTGTGGGAACTGAAACACCCAGCGTACCACAAGAGTGATGTACGTCGGGCAACTATTACCAAGTTAGCAGAGGATATGAAGCCATGGATCCCAGATGCAGACTACACTATGATCAATAATAAAATCAACAACCTGCGCAATTCCTATAAAAAAAAATACAAGGAAGTGTGCCAGTCAAAGAGATCAGGAGCAGCAGCCGATGATGTAGTAAAGCCCAAGCTGTGGTACTACAGACATCTTCAATTTCTGGATGACCAGATCGAGGCCAGGGAATCTATTTCCAGCCTTCCCTCAACCCTTCCTTCCACCCTTCCCTCAACCCTTCCTTCCACCCTTCCCTCCAGCGTTCCTTCCACCCTTCCCTCCACCCCTGCAGAGGCGGAGGAGGAGCCTCCCGAGCTAGAAGAGCCAGATCTTCACATCTTCAGCCAGGTATAGTATTTTTGATCATAATTATTGTCCACTAAGTAATATTGTGTTGAACTGTTTGGATTAGCCATAAATGATATCATCCCCCCCCCCCCAAAAAAAAAAAAAGTAATGAGATCAAAATTGTGTGTGATAGATTCCCCAAATAATCAAATTTTTAATTTTAATTTAAAAACAGGATGAGGCAAGCCAGGAGGAAGAGGGTCAGGAGTGTGGCAGGCAGGAGGAGGCAGGGCCAAGTGGGACTCAGCAGGTCCCCAGGCCTAGTGGCAGCACCGTCTCCCAAGTGGCTCCCCTCCACGTCAGACTGCCAAAACAATGGCGGATGACACAAGTGGAGGAGGAGTCACTAAAGATGATTCAGGAGGCTGCTGCTATCATGAGGGCCCCCCTCAACCCTACGGAGGGGTTTAGCACCTATCTGGCGGATAAGTTGCTCAGAATGGAGGCGGGACAACGGGCCCTTTGTGAGCACCTTATATATATGGCCGTACACATGGGGGCGAGGGGGCTGCTGACTGAGGCCACCCATATCTCGCAGCAGGCCAATCCCTCTCCTCCTTCTCCTCCTCCTCCTGCCACATCACCACCCACAGTGGCCCAGCCTGCAAGGGTGCGTGGACGGGCCCGTGGAGAGAACGCTGCAGAGAGGCGTGGAAGGAAGGCTACAGGGAAGAGCAGGAGGTGATTCCCTGGCCTCGAGCTGCTCATCCAGAAATTGAAGGTTGATGGAGTACCACAGCTTGGGATGATGTATGTCTTTGGCTGCTGCTCCTGATTTCATGCTGTTGTTGATTTTATTATTGATCATAGTCAGGTCTGCATTTGGGATCTAATGACTTTATATTCTCTGCTAATTTCTGAATAGTTGCCCTTCGTTTTTTTTTTTTTTTTTCCGAAATAAAGGGAAATTTGATTTCAGCCAACATACATGCCTGATGTGTTTTTTTTTGGAAGTAGCAATAACATTTCATAAATACAATGTGTAATTAATAACAAGGGACACCAACCTCCATGAGTAAAAAATAAAAATAATATGTTGTTCTGAGAAATAGACACACCAAAAAATGCACAACAAATTTAAAGACAAAAACAACAAAAAAAAAGGTGTAATTTGGGAGGTCGGCCTTGAAGAATTAAACAAATTATTCCTAAGATCACTAGAAAGAAAAAAGACATACGTTTGTCAGAACTCCGGAGAAAGATCTGCTGCCAAAATGACATTTTAAAGACCGTTCTAAAGCAACAAAACATGCGCTGCATTAAACGAAGCAATAACTTGCAGAATGACGAATGTGCTCTCTCCATTAGGAACGCTAGTTTTACCAGAACGAGTGCTCCCGTCTCCTAATTCAGTCTGAGCATGCGTGGGTTTTTTAACCGATGGACTTGCCCATAGACGATCGGAAATTCCCATTGGTTTTTTATCCATCGGAAAATTTTAAAACAAGTTCTATTTTTTCCAACCGATGGACAAAAGACCGATGGGTACCATACACGATCGGTTGGTCTGATGAAAACCATCCATCGGACGGTTTTCATCAGTCAAACTGATCGTGTGTACGGGGCTTTAGTCTTGCTGTATTGGTGTTACTCGTAAAAAGCACTTACTTAGACATTTTTTCTTTGTACCCAATACAGTAGTTTCCCTCTCTTTCTTCTTTTGCCTTGTTTCCAGCGAGTATGATGTTGATTCTTATGCTGGCTAGGTTCTGTTCTCTTATGCTCCGTGTCATATGTGAATATCATTGTATACTCACAATGTATTTGTCCAATTTTTGTTTTTGCCTTTACAACTACGGCGTTCGTGTGCCCACTTTGTATTCTCTTCTTATAACCCTAACAAAAATTTAAAGTTAAAAAAAATGTTAAAAAAAGAACAAACAATATGGCATACCTAGAATATTTGACGATCAAGGCAGATCATGTTTTACGCCCTCCTTTTCTTTACAATTACCTTTTCAGTATTAACCTTGAAATTAAATTAATAATAATAATCCAAAAGAAATGCAGACAACAATAATTGTGGTTTCTCTACATTAGTGATGATTATTACAGAAGTGCTCTCTTGCATTAGTGGTCAGTGGTAGGTAGGAGATCAATTAGCCATTGCTCACTGCTCAAGGAGAACCTAGCAACCCCAGGGTTCCATGGAAGCCTAGATGAGAAAGGTTGCTTTAAGCTGGCCATATACTAGTAGATTTTGAAATGAATGTTCATATGAATATTTCTACAGACATTATCAGTACATTCAATGACTTGAAGAATGATATGATTAAGCACTTAAGATTTTTTTTTTTGCTTTTAGGGCCAGTTCACACCACATGCAGTCCAGTGCGGTTTTTTTTCTGCATCAAAAACGTTAAACGATAAAGTTGGTTATATGGTTTTCAATGGCATAGTTCACACCAGTGCTTGCAGTTACAGTGCGTTCCAGTTCCAGAAAAAAAAAGTAGAACATGCTACATTTTAACTGCACTGGACTGTACTGGAACGCTGTAAAATGCATCAAAAATGCACTGGAACGCACCTAAATGCACCAAAAACGCACTTGAACACACTTGTCCTTATCTAAGGTTAATAAAAAAAAAGGGTGAAAAAAAGTACTGTAACGCATCAAAAACACGCATGCAAAAAAGCACCTGGAACGCATCCGGATTGCGTTTCTATGGTGTGAACTGGCCCTTAACATTTTATTTTCAAATGAATATAATTTCCTGAACAAAAGCCATATTGACTGTTAGAAATTAGTTTGTTCAAGAAAAAATTTCCATCTTGCCCCTTGGAATTTTCTCATCGCTGTGGTTGAATGTGACCCCACTACCGATTAGAAAATCAAATGAATGTTCTTAACCACTTCAATACTGGATACTTTCACCCCCTTCCTGCCCAGGCCAATTTTCAGCTTTCAGCACTGTCACACTTTGAATGACAATTGCACGGTCATGCAACACTGTACACAAATTAAATGTTTTATCCTTTTCCTTAGACAGCTTTTTTGGTGGTATTTAATCACCACTTTTTTTTTATTTTTTGCTAAACAAAGGAAAAAAGGGTAAACATTTTGAATTTTTTTTCCTTTCTGTTAGAAACGTTTGTAAACGTTTGTAAATAAGTACGGTATGTTTTCTTCTTCACTGATGGGCATTGATGAGGCTGCACTGAAGCGCACTGATGAGGGGGCACTAATATGCAGCACTGATGGGCACTGATAGGCAGTACTGATATGCAGCACTGATGGACACTGATAGGTGGCACTGATGGGCAGCCTTTATGGGCACTGATAGGCGTCAATGATGAGCACTGATAGGCGGTACTGATATGCACTGATGGGCAGCACTGATGGGCAATGATGGGAACTGATGGGTGGCACTGATGGGCACTGATATGCAGCATTGATGAGGAGGCACTGACAGGCATCACTGGTGGGCACTGATTGGCATCCCTGGTGGGCACTGATTGGCATCAATGGTGGGCACTAGTGGGCATTACTGGTGGGCACTAGTGGGCATCACCAGTGGACATCACTTGTGGGCATTGGTGGGCATCGCTTATGGTGCTGCACTG
Source organism: Rana muscosa (assembly GCA_029206835.1). NCBI lineage: Eukaryota > Metazoa > Chordata > Amphibia > Anura > Ranidae > Rana > Rana muscosa. The sequence goes on along the minus strand of CM055121.1, from coordinate 238,936,265 downwards.
ACAATCGCTTCACTGATTACCAGTGCAGATCCCCCATGTCAGAAGAGCCGCTTATTGACTCTCCTCTACTCATGCTCGATCAGCATTAATAGATGATTCCCGATAACTGGCACTTCCTAGTTACGCTGTGATAAGCTGTGATTGGGCACAGCTGATGACTTGGTAAAGAGCCTACCGCATAGGCTCTTTACCATGATCGAAGATGCGGTGTGTCGGAGATGAGGGGGCGCACGCGGTTGGCTTGTTCTGAAGGACGTCATATTACAGAGATGTGGTTAAAGTGAAAAATTTAAAATTAAATTCTACTACTATATGGCAAGCTTTAAACAGAGGCATTTGGAGAGAGAAGGAGGAGTCAATGCTCTGACTCATTCATGTATGTGTGTATTTCCACTTGAGCTACTGAGCTCTGTAAACAAAAAGGTAAGGAGGTAAGGTAAGGAGAAACTATTAAAGATGTGATAAGGAGCCTAAAGATCTACATTATGCCTGTATCTGATTATAAGCAATATTTAACTACATTTAAAAAATAAAGAAAGAAAATATATACAAAAAAATACAAAACATACAAAAACACAATACGTTTCCTTTAAATAATTTTTTGTTTTTTTTTAGATCGATGATGATCTTTCCCTTGTAGAACTCCTGTGTCAGCACTGATCACACTTCAGGCTGCACCCAGCTGTTGGTAATTTAAATCTGGTTTCCAGAGAGAAGTAGAGAACAGTGATGTCATTGTGTCTAATTACTTTTTTTTTTTTTTTCAGAACACGGTGTAATGGAGGAAACACACAGCTTAACTAAATATTGAATGTGCAAAACAATGTTGTACAAGCAGTATAAATATTGTATCCTTCTGCTACATTTTACAACCTGATACCACAGTGTAAAAGGAAATATTGTATTAGCTTTTTTCAGCAGCCATATTTATTTCTGAATTGTTGGTTTTATATATTTAATTTTTTTTTTTTGCTTAAAGAGCAGCTTAAACAATTGCATGCAATTCCACAGAAAAATTGAATTTTTTAATGCTTACTTTTAGCATATTTTACTAGGGAGGTGAGAAGGATAATACTAAAAAGTATCACTTGAATGACAGTTCTGAGTCTGCAGGGGGTTTCTGACATCATTCACAACCAAGCAAACATTTATTACATTGCCAATTCTTAGACGTGATGGTTGCATTTGTTTTCTGTCCTCTCTACCATTCAGAGAGTTCATATTACTATTCCTACACAATGCCTTGTCTTCAGTGAAGGGGTGGTGGAGACTAGACAATTGAAATTCGGACTCACTTTTAATTATTCAGAAGTTCAGATGTATCCGAATTTGCGAATTACAAAAGTAACGAATGTAAACGAATCCGAAAAAAAACAAATCAAAAATTCTGACAAAATTCTAATTCAAAAAGTTTTAGAATCGAAGTTGAATAGTTTTAGAATCAAATTCGAAATTTCCAAAGAGAAAAAAATAGAATAGAAAAAAATAGAATAGAAAAGAAAAAAAGAATATAACACCCTTCTGAAATTTAAATTTAAATTTCAAATAGAATAAATTTGAGTTTCAATAGAATAGAATATAATAGAATATAACCATTTCCCAAAATTCTAATAAAATAAATTTGAATTTGAATAGAATGGAAAAGAATGGATTAGAACAGAAACGAAAATAAAAGAATAGAATAGAAAAAAAACGATAAAATAGAATAGAATAAAACTAAAAACAAAATAGAACAAATAATAGTGTAGCTGGTACTTGAATTTAAGGGAGGCATCTGGGTGGTAGTGTAACCCAGATGCACAGATTGCTAGGGTATACGAGACCCTTTTCTGGTTCTTGGAGGACTCTGGTGGTGTGAGGTTCCTTGCGGCCCACAGGTGGCACTGTTGCCCTGGGACGGGGCTGAACTTACACCGCAAGACTGTACCTTTTTGTCCTCCCCTGGAGCTGGTACAGCGGGGCGTGGAACCCGCTGTGACGCAAAGGGATAAAAGGGGCGGACACCCTTACCACGGGGTTGAGAGTTCAGAGTTGGAGGACGCGGCCGCACCCAGGCACCTTCGGCCTGGGTGCTGGCGTTCCAGTGTTCCGGGCCTAGGTGCCCTTGACCTGGCCAGAGCGAGGATGGAGTCCATCCCAGGCACCTTTAGCCTGGGGTGAGGTACTATGGCAGAGGCCTGGGGCTCAGTACCTGAGTTCCGCGAGGGTGGAGGAATCCGAGGGGGCCCTAATTCCTTGGGTGCCCGTGTCTGAGTTTGTGAGGACTGGTGTGCAGAACTTCTCTGGAGAGTCCGGCGCAGCATCGCTGGTGACAGAGAGGCCTCCTGTTTCTCCCTTGGACGGATCTCCTTCCCCTGACAGGGGCCGTGCTAGCGAAGGTAATTCACGTTCTACTCAACATAGTCAGTGGCAGTGACTATCCGCCACTGGTGATATCACAGTGGTTAGCATAAGAAGGGAAAGGATTGTGCCTCGATCTATTCCCCATTATTACTCAGTAGAAGAAACTGTTTATTGTTTGGCAAGAAGAATAAAACTGAGTTGGACCTATTCACTGTGTGGAACTCTGGTTACTAGGAGCAAAGGAGTCAGGGATGAAGTACTGGACTTGACTCTAGGACACCTGCACAGGGCCCAATTTTCTGGCCTTCACCTCTTGCTATGGAGGACATGGGCCGTGGTGTATCTCATCTCTCCCTCCCAGGGACCCCTAGACAACAGCCACATAACCAATAAAGCAAGAGAGAGAGAGAGGTCGCTACAATAGGTAGAAGAATTGAACTGACATCTAAAATGTGCCTCCTTTTCTATCCTATTCCTGATATTTCTATAGCACATACTAGGCTAATACACACATTGTTCAGCTCAATACACTGGGCTATAGCTCTCAACTGGCGATCCTCTACTGTGCCATGGTCTCAAATTTTGAATCGCATGCTGGCCATCAAGCTATCAGAGCATATCTATCACACTTTATTCGATACTATGGACACATATGATAAAAAATTGAAACTTTGGGATCTATCTCTGTTGGTTCATGGAACTACACTATGATACTGTTGATTCTTTTATCATTAAACAAATCCATAAGACATTATAGAGGTACAAAGATCTTATTAATGATTTAATTATACATCCCATTGCTTGTATTCCTCCCTCTTATATCACTGCTAATTATACATTATGCTGATTTTTTTTTTTGCATCCTTCTTTTTACAATGTACAGTTAAAATTGTATTGAGACTTATTTTTTCAATAAACCGTTTGTAAACAAAAAAGAATAGAAATAATATAACCATCTTCCGAAATTTGAATTTGAATAGAATAGAAAAGAATAGATTAGAACAGAATAGAAAATACAAGAATACAATAGAAAAAAAATAAAATAAAATAGAATAGAATAGAATAGAATAGAATAGAAATAATATAACCATTGTCCGAAATTCAAAGTTCAAATAGAATAAATTTGATTTTGAATAGAATAGAAAAGAATAGAATAGAAAATAAAATAATAGGATAGAAAAGAATAGAATAGAACAAACAATAGAAAAGGATAGCATAGAATCGAAAGAATATAACAATATAACCATCTTCCGAAATTCTAATTTTGAATAGAATGAATTTGGATATAATATAGTAGAAAAGAATAGAAAAACACAATAGCATAGAATGGAACAGAAAGAATATAACCATCTTCCAAAGTTCAAATTTAAAATAGAATAAATTTGATTTTGAATGGAATTCAATTTGAATGCAATTCAAATGGAATTTGAAGGGAATTTGATTTGAATGCAATTCAAAAAAAATGTTATCGATTCAAATTCAAATAAATTAAACTAATTCCGAAAACAAATTGAATGAACACAAATTTAACTAATCACATTTATATAAATAACAATAGAAACAAAATTAAACAAAACAATTTTTTTTTGTTTTGCGCGTGTCTAGTGGAAACCTGTCATTCAGCTGCTCTAACCTATGCGCTACATATCTGAAAAACTTCAATAAAGTAAGATTAAAACAGAAAGGGATGCATTGTATGAGAATAGTAATGTAATCTCTCAGAATGTTCAGAAGACAGAAGGCGGTAGGTGAGCGGCACAAATCTTCACACTAGTGACCGCTGTTAACTCTCACAGCACTCACCAGTAGGGATGAGCCGAACACCCCCGGGTTCGGTTCGCACCAGAACCTTCGAACGGACCGAAAGTTCGTGCGAATTTTCGAACCCTATTCGTTATAATGGACGCGAACGTTCGAAATCAAAATTGCTAATTACAACGGCCAATATGCATGTTAATGTCATAAAACAGGTTTGGGGACCCGGGTCCTGCCCCAGGGGACATATATCAATGCAAAAAGAAATTTTAAAAACTAAAGTTTTTTCGGGAGCAGTCATTTTAATGATGCATAAAGTGAAAAAAAAAAAAAGTGAAATTTTCCTTTAAATATGGTACCTGGGGGGTGTCTAAAGTATGCCTGTGAAGTGGCATGTGTTTCCCGTGTTTAGAACTGTCCTTGCACAAAATGACATTTGTAAAGGAAAAAAAGAAGCCATTTAAAACCACTTGCGGCTTTAATGTCATGTCTTGTCCTGGCCGCCATATGGCTGAAAATCCTTGAGAAAAATGGCATGGCTACCCCATCACCCCCCCCCCCCCACCCCAGCCCCTTTGGGTCTTGTATGGATACTAAGGGGGACCCCGCACCCAAAATAAAACCCTATACCTACAACCCTATATACTCTGAACAGCAGTATATAGGTGGTGCAAACAAGACATGGACTGTAGGTTTGTTCTTAAGTAGAATCTGAACAGGTACATTATGAAGTGTAGCTACATCCCAAAAAAATCAATTTTTAAGCTTTTTGGAGAACATAGGGAGGGGTTATCACCCCTGTAACATTTGCTGTCTTTGCACATCTGTTCAGAACATGTCACCTCACTTTCCGTCCCAATGACAAATGTTTTTGGAAAAGTGGGGTTTTAATTGAAACAAGGATTGGTGATAAAGCATCAGTAGAGAGGAGATACCTTTTTCCCAAATTAAATCTAACAGGATAGAATTTTCCTTCCTAGGGGTAGATTTCCTCTCACTTCCTGTTTTCTCTTGCCGTTTGCAAGTAGGAGTCGTTTGTAAGTTGGATGTTTGAAAGTAGGGGCCTGCCGTATATACTCTGCAGAAATTTGCCCTATTAGATGTTGGTGTAGCCACAAGACTGGTGGGCACAGGAATGGGCCCTGCTGTGAGTTAATAGATCAAGATTTGTACTTGCATGCACCTGTTGAACCGGGCAGAAAAATTGGGCCTTTGGTGGTGGTGGTGGTGGACGGTGTTGCCACAAGACTGTAAGCCCTCACAGTTACTCTTGGTGGGTGCAGGAATGGGCCCTGCTGTGAGTTATTAGATCAAGATTTGTAATTGCATGCACCTGTTGAACAGGGCAGAAAAATTGGGCCTTTGGTGGTGGTGGTGGTGGTGGACGGTGTTGCCACAAGACTGTAGGCCCTCATAGTTACTCTTGGTGGGCGCAGGAATGGGCCCTGCTGTGAACTATTAGATCAAGATTTGTAATTACACGCCCCTGTTAAACAGGGGCTGAAAAATTGTGCCTTAGGCATTGGTGCTGGTGCCACAACACTGCAACCCCTCACAGATACTGTACTTGGAGCACAGCAGTCACACCTGTTGCGAAGCATCTTTTTAAAAAATTGTAATTACACGCCCCTGTTATACAGGGGCTGAAAAATTGTGCCTTAGGCACTGGTGCTGGTGCCACAACACTGCAACCCCTCACAGATACTGTACTCTGAGCACAGCAATGAGACCTGTTGCAAAGCATTGCCTAAAAATTGTAATTACACGCCCCAACAGGGGCTGAAAAATTGTGCCTTAGGCACTGGTGCTGGTGCCACAACACTGCAACCCCTCACAGATACTGTACTCTGAGCACAGCAGTCAGACCTGTTGCGAAGCATCTTTTTAAAAAATTGTAATTACACGCCCCTGTTATACAGGGGCTGAAAAATTGTGCCTTAGGCACTGGTGTGGTGGCATGGATCATTGAGGAGGAGGAAGAGGATAGTCAGTGAACATAACAGGACAGTCACTCAGCATCAGCATAGGCAGTCTTGAAGGGATGTGACATTATAAATTATTCCGTTATATCCGCTTCAGGTGTCTGGTAGCTGGTGGTGATCCAAGACTGATTCATTTTTATGAAGGTCAGTCGATCAACCGAGTCGGTGGACAGGCGCACCCTATGATCGGTGACAAATCCTCCAGCAGCACTGAATGTGCGTTCGGAAAGAACGCTGGATGCAGGACAGGCCAGTAGCTCAATTGCATACTGTGCAAGCTCTGGCCAGTGATCCATCCTCAGGACCCAGTAAGCCAGAGGATTTTCGGTGGGAAAGGTGTCCAAGTCTGACCTTGCCCCTAGGTATTCCTGCACCATGTATATCAGACGCTGGCGATGGTTGCTGGAACCGATCATACCTTGGGGCTGCGGACTAAAAAATTGTCTGAACGCATCGGTCAGACGTCCACCTTCCCCACCGCTCCTTCTGCTACTGACCGAAGCCTCAGCAACTCGTCGTCCAGGACCAGGAGTTTGTAACCTCCCAGTTTCTGGGAACGCGTTGCACAGACCTTTCTGCAAGGCCTCCCTGAGATGTCTCATCCTCTGCTCCCTCTGCGACGGCAAGATAAGGTCCGCAACCTTACCCTTGTACCGTGGATCAAGGAGAGTGGCCAGCCAGTAATGGTCACTCTCCTTGATCCGAAGAACACGAGGATCCTTCCGCAGGCTTTGCAGGATCAGGGACGCCATGCAGCGTAGGTTAGCTGAGGCATTCGGTCCGGAGTCTTCTGGGTCACTGAGGATGACATGATCGCCAGCCACCTCCTCCCAGCCACGTACAAGTCCACTGGTTTGTTGGGACTGTACATCATCCCTAAAAGACTGCTGCTGCTGATGCTGAGTGCCAGGCTCCACCTCCATGCTCACACAATCCTCCTCCTCCTCCTCCTCCTCCTCCTCTTCCTGTGTGATGGGTGGGACAGAAGGAACATTGTCTGGATAAAGGGGGCCTTGAGAGACAAGGAAGTCCTCCTCTTCCTGCCTCTGTTCTGCCTCAAGTGCCCTGTCCATTATCCCACGCAGCGTATGCTCCAACAGGTGGACAAGAGGTACAGTGTCACTGATGCATGCACTGTCACTGCTCACCATCCTCGTGGCCTCCTCAAATGGTGAGAGGACAGTGCATGCATCCCTGATCATGCTCCACTGGCGTGGGGAAAAAAAGCCAAGCTCCCCTGACCCTGTCCTGGTGCCGTAGTCGCAAAGGTACTCATTGATGGCCCTCTGCTGCGTGTGCAGTCGCTGCAGCATGGCCAACGTTGAGTTCCACCTGGTGGGCATGTCACATATTAGGCGGTTCTTGGGCAGGTTCAGCTCCTTTTGCAGCTCAGTCAGCCGAGCACTGGCATTATAAGATCGGCGGAAATGCACACAGACTTTCCTGGCCTGCCTCAGGACATCCTGTAAGCCTGGGAACCTGCCCAAGAACCGCTGCACCACCAGGTTGAGGACGTGAGCCATACAGGGCACATGGGTGAGCTGCCCCTGTCACAGGGCGGAGAGGAGGTTGGTGCCATTATCAGAAACGACCATTCCTGGCTTAAGCTGGCGTGGCGTCAACCACCTCTCGGCCTGCCCCTGCAGAGCTGCCAGAACCTCTGGCCCAGTGTGGCTCCTGTCCCCCAAACACACCAGCGCAAGCACGGCATGGCATCTTTTTGCCTGCGTACTCGCGTAGCCCCTTGTACGCCTACGGAGCACCGCTGGTTCCGAGGACAGAGCACTCGAAGAGGACATGGAGGAAGAGGAGGGGGTGGAGGAGAGAGGTGTGTCACAACCAGTAGTAGCATTTTGGAGGCGTGGTGGCGGAACAACCTCCAACACTACTGCACCTTGTCCTGCATCCCTCCCAGCTGCCAATAGAGTGACCCAATGGGCCGTGAAAGAAAGATAACGTCCCTGTCCATGCCTGCTGGACCATGAGTCAGCGGTAATATGCACCTTACCGCTGACCGCCCTGTCCAGCGAGGCATGGACATTGCCTTCCACATGCCAGTAGAGAGACGGAATCGCCTTCCGTGAGAAAAAGTGGCGTTTGGGAACCTGCCACTGAGGAACCGCACATTGAACAAACTCACGGAAGGGGGCCGAGTCTATCAACTGAAAAGGCAGCAGTTGAAGTGCTAGCAATTTAGCCAAGCTAGCATTCAACCGCTGGGCATGTGGATGGCTGGGAGTATACTTCTTTCGACGGTCCAGCAGCTGGGGCAGGGAAATTTGCCTGCTACAATCGGACGTCGGTGTACTGCAAGTACTTGGTTGTGACACACCTAATTCTACACCTTCAGTCCTCTCAGAGCAGCTTTCAGAGAGGACTGAAGATATAGTGGGGATGGAGATCCCAGCTGATGAGGAGCAAGGAGAGGTCCGCTTTGTTCTTTGGTGTGGGTCTTTTATGTGTGCTTGCCAACGAGCTGCATGGCAGGTCGACATATGTCTGCTCATGCTTGTGGTGCCCAAGCGGCTGATGTTTTGGCCACGCGAGATACGCTTGAGACAAATATTGCAAATAGCAGTGGTGCGATCTGATGCACTCGTCTCAAAAAAGGCCCACACCAAAGAACTTTTGTGATAACGTGCAGAGGCAGCGCCCTGCACAGGCGGAGCTCTGCGGTGTGGTACAGTTGCTGTGCTGGCCTCTAGCTGGCCTCCAGGGGGCATCCTGCCTCGTTGGACATGTGACGCTGCATCCTCCTCCTCCTCCTCCTCTCTCCCTTCAGGCACCCACGTGGAGTCAGTGACCTCATCATCCCCTCCCTCTTCACCACTAGAGCAAACCTGGCAGTAAGCTGCAGCTGGTGGAACACTACTGCCAGATTGCTGTCCTTCAGCATCCCCTCTCTCTGCGCGCACACTACTGACTTCCTCAAGCTGGGTATCATCATCCGAGCCTTCGAATCGTTGGGCATCCTCCTGGAGCATGTACCCAACACTGTGCTCAAACAGTTCGGGGGACTCCTCAGGAGGACATGGTGGGTCTAGGGAAGGGGTGGCTGATGATGCCATTGAGTACGCGTTGGCAGCTGCTCTGCCAGTACCCTGAGCCTGGGTGAGAGAGGATGAGGAGGATGAGGAGGGCTTGGTCATCCATTCTACCAAGCCTTCGGCATGATGCGGCTCCACATGTCCAGCTGCCGAAAACAAAGACAAGCGTGTCCCATGGCCACGTGCTGATGACGATGCACGACCACGTCCACGGCCAGCACTGTTGTCTCTAGAAACAGAGCCTGCCTGCCCTGTGTTCTTGCCTCGGCACGCTCTGCCTCTCCTTGGCGGTCTTCCAGCCATTGTAGTCGGTAGTGTATATAGTATAAAAAATAGAACTCCTATGTGTGCTCACAAAACACTGTAGGTCCTATGGGTGCTGACACTAACACACTATAGGTACTATGTGTGCTGCTGACAAGAAAATATAGGAGCTCTGTTTGCTGCCACTAACACACTAGAAGTCCTATTGGTGCTTCTGAGATGAAAATATAGGAGCTCTGTGTGATGCCACTAACACACTAGAAGTCCTATGGGTGCTGCTGAGAAGAAAATATAGGAGCTCTGTGTGATGCCACTAACACACTAGAAGTCCTATGGGTGCTTCTGAGATGAAAATATAGGAACTCTGTGTGATACCACTAACACACTAGAAGTCCTATGGGTGCTTCTGAGAAGAAAATATAGGAGCTCTGTTTGCTGCCACTAACACACTAGAAGTCCTATGGGTGCTGCTGAGAAGAAAATATAGGAGCTCTGTGTGATGCCACTAACACACTAGAAGTCCTATGGGTGCTTCTGAGATGAAAATATAGGAGCTCTGTGTGATGCCACTAACACACTAGAAGTCCTATGGGTGCTGCTGAGAAGAAAATATAGGAGCTATGTGTGATGCCACTAACACACTAGAAGTCCTATGGGTGCTTCTGAGATGAAAATATAGGAGCTCTGTGTGATGCCACTAACACACTAGAAGTCCTATGGGTGCTTCTGAGATGAAAATATAGGAGCTCTGTTTGCTGCCACTAACACACTAGAAGTCCTATGGGTGCTGCTGAGAAGAAAATATAGGAGCTCTGTGTGATGCCACTAACACACTAGAAGTCCTATGGGTGCTTCTGAGATGAAAATATAGGAGCTCTGTGTGATGCCACTAACACACTAGAAGTCCTATGGGTGCTGCTGAGAAGAAAATATAGGAGCTCTGTGTGATGCCACTAACACACTAGAAGTCCTATGGGTGCTTCTGAGATGAAAATATAGGAGCTCTGTGTGATGCCACTAACACACTAGAAGTCCTATGGGTGCTGCTGAGAAGAAAATATAGGAGCTCTGTGTGATGCCACTAACACACTAGAAGTCCTATGGGTGCTTCTGAGATGAAAATATAGGAACTCTGTGTGATGCCACTAACACACTAGAAGTCCTATGGGTGCTGCTGAGAAGAAAATATAGGAGCTCTGTTTGCTGCCACTAACACACTAGAAGTCCTATGGGTGCTTCTGAGAAGAAAATATAGGAGCTCTGTGTGATGCCACTAACACACTAGAAGTCCTATGGGTGCTGCTGAGAAGAAAATATAGGAGCTCTGTTTGCTGCCACTAACACACTAGAAGTCCTATGGGTGCTGCTGAGAAGAAAATATAGGAGCTCTGTGTGATGCCACTAACACACTAGAAGTCCTATGGGTGCTTCTGAGATGAAAATATAGGAACTCTGTGTGATGCCACTAACACACTAGAAGTCCAATGGGTGCTGCTGAGAAGAAAATATAGGAGCTCTGTTTGCTGCCACTAACACACTAGAAGTCCTATGGGTGCTTCTGAGAAGAAAATATAGGAGCTCTGTGTGATGCCACTAACACACTAGAAGTCCTATGGGTGCTGCTGAGAAGAAAATATAGGAGCTCTGTTTGCTGCCACTAACACACTAGAAGTCCTATGGGTGCTTCTGAGAAGAAAATATAGGAGCTCTGTGTGATGCCACTAACACACTAGAAGTCCTATGGGTGCTTCTGAGATGAAAATATAGGAACTCTGTGTGATGCCACTAACACATTAGAAGTCCTATGGGTGCTGCTGAGAAGAAAATATAGGAGCTCTGTTTGCTGCCACTAACACACTAGAAGTCCTATGGGTGCTGCTGAGAAGAAAATATAGGAGCTCTGTTTGCTGCCACTAACACACTAGAAGTCCTATGGGTGCTTCTGAGAAGAAAATATAGGAGCTCTGTGTGATGCCACTAACACACTAGAAGTCCTATGGGTGCTGCTGAGAAGAAAATATAGGAGCTCTGTTTGCTGCCACTAACACACTAGAAGTCCTATGGGTGCTTCTGAGATGAAAATATAGGAGCTCTGTGTGATGCCACTAACACACTAGAAGTCCTATGGGTGCTGCTGAGAAGAAAATATAGGAGCTCTGTTTGCTGCCACTAACACACTAGAAGTCCTATGGGTGCTGCTGAGAAGAAAATATAGGAGCTCTGTGTGATGCCACTAACACACTAGAAGTCCTATGGGTGCTGCTGAGAAGAAAATATAGGAGCTCTGTTTGCTGCCACTAACACACTAGAAGTCCTATGGGTGCTGCTGAGAAGAAAATATAGGAGCTCTGTGTGATGCCACTAACACACTAGAAGTCCTATGGGTGCTTCTGAGATGAAAATATAGGAGCTCTGTGTGATGCCACTAACACACTAGAAGTCCTATGGGTGCTGCTGAGAAGAAAATATAGGAGCTCTGTTTGCTGCCACTAACACACTAGAAGTCCTATGGGTGCTGCTGAGAAGAAAATATAGGAGCTCTGTGTGATGCCACTAACACACTAGAAGTCCTATGGGTGCTGCTGAGAAGAAAATATAGGAGCTCTGTGTGATGCCACTAACACACTAGAAGTCCTATGGGTGCTGCTGAGAAGAAAATATAGGAGCTCTGTGTGATGCCACTAACACACTAGAAGTCCTATGGGTGCTTCTGAGATGAAAATATAGGAACTCTGTGTGATGCCACTAACACACTAGAAGTCCTATGGGTGCTGCTGAGAAGAAAATATAGGAGCTCTGTTTGCTGCCACTAACACACTAGAAGTCCTATGGGTGCTTCTGAGAAGAAAATATAGGAGCTCTGTGTGATGTCACTAACACACTAGAAGTCCTATGGGTGCTTCTGAGATGAAAATATAGGAACTCTGTGTGATGCCACTAACACATTAGAAGTCCTATGGGTGCTGCTGAGAAGAAAATATAGGAGCTCTGTTTGCTGCCACTAACACACTAGAAGTCCTATGGGTGCTGCTGAGAAGAAAATATAGGAGCTCTGTGTGATGCCACTAACACACTAGAAGTCCTATGGGTGCTGCTGAGAAGAAAATATAGGAGCTCTGTTTGCTGCCACTAACACACTAGAAGTCCTATGGGTGCTGCTGAGAAGAAAATATAGGAGCTCTGTGTGATGCCACTAACACACTAGAAGTCCTATGGGTGCTGCTGAGAAGAAAATATAGGAGCTCTGTTTGCTGCCACTAACACACTAGAAGTCCTATGGGTGCTGTTGGGGTGCAATGCTGTGCTAACAGCACTGCGGTTGGTACTACTGCAATACTGTACTAACAGTAAGCACGCACCAGACTAATCCCCAGCAGCAGCTAATAACACGCTAACTGTGCAATCAGCAGCAATGAACGATCAATGACTTAGGTAGCAATGGTTTAGCAAAGAAATAGCCAATGGTTTAGCAAAGAAGAGCAAATCTTTCAGTATCAAGCAAAGACAGAATCAGCAGACTGATCTCTCCTAAAGCCGGAACTCATGTGACCGGGGCCGATGGCGTGGCGGCCTTTTAAATGGTGGGGCATGTACTAAAGCCCCTGAGCTGTAATTGGCTACAGGCGTCCTGCCTGTAGCCAATTATTGCTCTCCGAGTTTCGGGCGCTGTGATTGGCCAAGCATGCGGGGTCACAGTGCATGCTTGGCCAATCATCAGCCAGCAATGCACTGCGCCGGCCGCGCCGGCCGCAATGCATTGCGGGGCCGCTCGCATCACACGAATGTGATGCGAACGGCCCAAATAGTTCTGGGCTCGACGAGCGAGCGAACGCCCGGTGCTCGATTCGAACATGGGTTCGAATCGAGCACCGGGCCCATCCCTACTCACCAGCTGCTCAGAGCAATATCCGGCGGCATTGAAGGAGGCATTGAAGGGAAGATCTTTAAAACAAACAGCAGCCTGCAGGTAATGGAACAAACACCATTACATGAAGCAACTGTCTTTGGTGCTTTATTCCCCCCTCCCTGCTCCGAATATACTGAACATCAGCTATAATTCTATGCAGGTACATAGTTTTAAGCAAGGTTGTTTAAGTGACAGAGTCACCAGACATTGGCTATTAAAATATTTGTGTATTCCTAACAAGCAGTAACTAAGCAGAAAACTTCACTACGCTTTGTAGCTGCAAGCACTGTGGAGTAAATCATCTTTAATCACCCACAGCAGAAAACACTTTCTCTTTCATCGCAAAAGCTCATCTCAGACTGCTGCATCCTCCCACAGTTGGAAGGGTGAGTACCACCTGTGGTCTAACTGCGTTTGATCTTACATCACAGTAACAGCATCACCAGATCTCACTCTCAAATTTCCTGAGACTAGCAGTCAGAGACAGCAGACCCCTAAATCTCACACTGCAGATATACAGCTATGTAGACAGGTGCAGAATGTAAAAAATTATTTTCGTTTTGTTACGGATAGATTCGGTATGTTACTAATTTTGTTTCGTTCATTCGTTTCAGAATTTGTTTAATTTTTGTTTAATTTCTTTTCATTTATTCATTTTCGAATGAATTCCAAATTTTCCAAACTATTCGGATTTGGATCAGTCGAAAAATTATCAACGATTCAAATTCTGTGTGAAGAATAGCTGGTTGTTAAGCCATAAGCTGTTAGCGAGCTTACCCACTAATAGCTGAAATGTAAAAGAGAATGCTGGCAATAGAAAATTCAGAAAAAAAAACAACAATGTGGGGCTCCAATCCATACCAGGCTCTTCGGGTCTGGTATGAATTTTAAGGGGAACCCTACTCCAAAATGTAAAAAAACTGTGTGGGGTCCCCCCTAAAATCCACACAAGAGCCTTATTCGAACATGTAGCCTGGCAGACCAGGAAAGGGAGGGACAAACGAGCACCCCCCCTCTCCAGAACCATATCAGACCACATGATCTCAACACCACCCCAAAGCACCATGTCCTCACATTAATGGAGACAAGGGCCTCTTCCCCACAACCCTGGGCTCTGTGGTTGTGGGGGTCTGCAGGCGAGGGGCTTATTGGAATTTGGAAGCCCCCTTTTATAAGGGGGCCCCCAGATTCCATCCCCGCCCCCCCCTATGTGAATATGCACCCCTACTCATTCACCAAAAAAAACAATAAAGTGTAAAAAGTGAATAAAGGCACTACATTTTGAAAACCCCCACCTCCTTATGATGTCACCGACTGGGGCATGATTTTTTAATAAAGGAATTGTCAATTGTCAAAAAATTGTGTACTGTCTTTATTCACTTTTTACACTTTATCGTGAATGGGTAGGGGTACCATGTACCCCATACTCATTCACATGGAGGGGGACCGGAATCTAGGGCCCCCTTGTTAAATGCAGAATGCTGGATTTGCTGTGTAGGTGAGTATGTGTTTTGAAGAGAAGGCAGCACTGCAAGTAAGAGGGGGGGAAATAACACATGTACCACTTTAAGACTTTACTGCCTTTGCTGTGAGATTTGAGGACAAATTACTCCACAGTACCTGCAGTTAATGGGGTCATTAGGAGCTTGTTTTAAAGCTTTAATTACTGCTTGTTTTGAATATGTAAATATTGAAATGTCCACAGATTGCTAACAGATCTACTGTAAGGCTCTCATATAGATATTGTTTAAACAGCAATAATTCATTTTGCTAGGAATACCGTCTAATGAATGTTGTAACTTTAGCTCTGAAAGTTCACTTAGTTTCACTTCCGCAGTACAGTAAAGCCTGGATAAAAAACGTAGGTAGTGAACATGTAGACTATGCTCATTATATGCCTCTCAAGATATTTTTTTCAATTCTTACTGCATCCCAAGGATTTGTTTTCAATTTTGACCGGAATGTAGCTCTAATCTTTTAAACGCTTGTCTAAAGACTATTAGCTTTAGCAATAATTTGAAAAGCATTTAATAACCATCAAGCAGCTGTCTTGATGTCCTTAAACCATCCTTCAGCTCCAATACTGCATTGTTTAATACTGGTCTTTGAAAGGTCTGAACGCTTCTTTCTTGGCCCTCCTTAGGACTTAATACTATAAATATATACTCTGGTAGCAAACTCAAGGTAAAAGAAAGTAGATGTACCGAACAGTCGTGGGAGAAACAAGATGCAAGCCACTGTCATATACCTGGTGGAAGAGTCTAACATGTTGAGGAAGACCTCTCTTACACCTCTGGCTCAGGGCCCCTATGGAGCGCACAGGTGCGCAGAGTGCCTAGAGTGCCTGTTGATCTTGCTGGAAGCAGAGCCATACAAGATGATCAATCTGGAGCAGAAGGAAGTCGACACTGGACTGCAGCAGAATGGACTTGCTGGGTGATGGCAGGTAAGTAGCAGGCCGGTACTATCTGGCAGCAGACAGGTGATGAACAGGTACTGGCTGGGAGCAGCCAAGTGGCTAGAAGGTACTAGCTGATAGAGAGCAGGTGCTGGCTGGTCAGCGAGCAGGCGATGAGCAGGTACTGGCTGGTAGCAGGTAGGTGCTTGGAGAGAGTCGCTAGTGTACCGCTACCCCCATGAGGGCCATTTAAAGATGCTGCACACCAATGGTTGCCTTGACCATACAAGTCTCCTGACATCTCCGACGCTCTGGGTTCGGACATTTTGTAGGCAAAGAAACTTGAATGCAAACACAAAATATTTCACAGTAAACCAGTTGGATTTGTTTAAAGTTTGGCAGTAAATAAGGTCAACAGCAAAAATGTAGCAGGTAAGTGAGATACGGTTATTGCTACTCTTTGTTAAAAACAAATAAATGGATGGTCAACTGAAATCCCTTAGTGGTGTGTAACCAGCAGAGTTTAACCAACCAGGGTCTATGGCTGCAGGCCCAAAAATGGTAGGAGAATGACCAAGCTTGAGTCAGACTGCTCCATTTAAACTCCTGATGCTACAGCCCCAATAAGAACACAAGAACTAAATGCAATTCAGTGAGCAACTTCTAGAGTCTTTGACCCTGGTTTCTAGTAGAAAGAGTTCCTGGTTGCTGCAGGCCTAGATAGGCGCCAAAAGATCTTGTCCCTTGTGAAGGGGGGGGGGGGATATATAATAATCCTTTGAGGTAGAAGTCTTGTGTCTTCAGCTAGCTCTTTTAAATGGGCCCAGTGATTAGGCAACTTTGATTAACACAACATTCTATCAGTGTAGAAACAAATAGTTGTAAGTGTCTCCTTACAGGGCTTTGTAAAGTGAATAAGGCAATGTTGTCTGCATGCAGTGTCCTTGGGTATGAAGAGGATGGGCATGTGCCCGCTCATCAATCCCAGCAATTTCCCGCTTAAGAGAAATGGCATGGAGATTCTGCAACAGGCCTCTGCAGAATCCAGGCTCAAGGGACAGCGGTCGACTCCCGCATCGCTCCATGCTGCAGTCCAGCTGGATCTATAATGCAGGTGATGAGGGTGACCTCTCGGCTGTCATTTGACAATCGGATGTTGCTGACAGCAGGTGCACCTGCACTTGCTTGCGGTGACTCTCTCTCTTTCTGCATAGGCCGCAGCACAGTGACTCTCCCAACTGTCCGAGTCACTGCTTTTAGATCCAGGCCATGGTCCCAAGAGACAGACTGCCCCCCCCCCCCAACACAGGCTATTTATCACCTCTCCCAGCATTCTGTTCTCTTCCTCCAGCCGGCTGGAACTTTTAGTCCACAACAATCTAGGTTTATTGTAGATTTGAGCTCTTTGGACTACATGTCCTAAGATCCTCCAACCTTCTGTAAGTTCACTCACCCTGCATTCAGGACATGACAGGGCAGAGCTCAGGCTGAGCAGTAGAATTCATGGCAACAGAACAGTGGACGCTTACACAACTGACTTTAGGACACCTTTCCCCTTCATCTCCGGCACAGCAGTGACGTCACAGAAGGCGCGCTGAGAATATCGACCCTGCTCAGCTTGGTTGTTCCCTCTGGGGCCGTTTACATTACACAGGTTGCCTTTCTATCCATCCTGCTGACCACCATCCAGCCGTGGCATCCACTTGAAGCTGGCAGGTTTTGCCAGCAGCCAGTATGCTCCTTCTCTGGGAACTGAATTTTCTCCCCTCCATTTCCTTGGATGGTGATTGATGTTCAAACCATCTCTCGGCAAGCCTCCCGGATGATTGTTTCCCCTTTATCCACTCTAAGGTCACTGGTAAAGTTCTCTACCATTAATTTTAAACTTTGACCGTTCAACCATTTTTTAACTTTATAAAAAAAATAGCATTGTTTATGCATACAGTACTACGTTGGAATTTATTTGATCATTCTTTCAGAGCGCTACTTTGTGTTTTTTCTTTGACTGTCGCATCTCTGCTGGCTGCACTGGGTCTGATCCACTTATCTGAATACTCCTCATCTGAGCACTCAATATGGCCCCTAGACTCACAGCACTCCAGGTGTTCTGTGTTTTTTTGAGCACTAGAAGCAGGGCCGCTGATAGGGGGGACCATTAGCCCTCCTGTAGGGGGCCCGGGCACACAGGGGGGCCCAGACAGCAGGAGGATCGGTGGAGCAGAGAATAAAGAATGACAGCGTCTCTCACCCAGCAACTCTAAGCCGGTTTCTCTCCATCTCGCTCCCGCCGGCTTTCAGCTGCTAGGTGAGAGGCTAGGTGAGAGACACAGGGCTGGATTTAGGGGATGCCGGGGTGGGTTGTTATTCCCCCCCCTGGCCGGCTGCAGCTGAGCTCCTTCCCCCGCCCCCTCCCCGCCCGCACTCACAGCTGGGATGAGGAGACGGCAGCTTGGAGCCTGGAGTAGTGAGAGAAGAAGTGCCAGAGGGAGGTGTGCTGTGTTTTGTTCTCCCCTCCTGTCAGAAGAGCGCTGGTCTTTACAGTACATGAGACCAGATCGCTCTTACTGTAGATCGCATGGCACTGTACACACACCGCCCCCCTATCCACATTTGTTGCTGCCGGGAGGTGGGCACTGAGCAGCCTTTGGAGGAGATGGGGGCGCTGTGTACAGTGCAATGCAATCTACAGTAAGAGTGATCCGGTCTCATGTACTATAAAGACCAGCACTCTTCTGACAGGAGGGGAGAACAAAACACAGCACACCTCTTCCTGGCTGTGTTGGCATTGGCAAATGTAATGGGGATTTGGGGAGGGCGATACGTGTAAGGAGGAAGAATGGGGGGATATGTGCTGGGAGGAGAGATTGGGGGGGGCAGGGGGTAATTTAGAGGGGGTTGTGCTAGGAGGGGGGATTTTTGTTTGGAAATTTGTGCACTGGGGCCCCGTCAGGTAGGCTGTACGGTAAGGTGACCAGATTTTTTAAATGAAATCCGGGGACATATTTAATGGCGGCAATCAGCGGCTCTCTGCCCGTCGCCGCCTGCCTCACAGCCTGTCAAGTCTTACTCTCTGGGCCCTGGCTACTACTGGGTGGGGTGCAGAGCAGGCAGTGGGTGGGGACTTGAGCCAAGGCAGAAGAACATGGGAGCGGAGCTGAATGGCATGCACCCGAAACTGAAGAAATATTCCCTTCGCTCCGACCAGCACATGATCATCAGAAAGGGGCACAGATAATGGAAAGAAATACACCACCCCCCCCCCCCCCTTAAGCTAGTAGGAGCGGCGGAGCAGGGGTGTGTAAATCAGAAATTATTTTTTTTATTCTGCAATGACTGTCTTTGAAATTGCCCCAGCCCCTGTTCAAATCCAATCCGGGGACAAAACTGGGGACAGACTTGGTCCGGGGACAGTGTCCTCAAACCGGGGACTGTCCCCTGAAACCGGGGATGTCTGGTCACCCTACTGTACGGGGGCCCCGTGATTTCTATAAGCGGCCCTGACTAGAAGGAACAGCTTCACTGTGGCAGATGCTGTAGAGTGGCCTCTAATAACACAGGCATTTTAGCCAGCACCAGGCTACATCAGGCAGCGGGTAGAGGAACAGTGGAGTCAGACATGCCGGATCAGTAATTGGATCAGGTACATAGACAAGAATGTGATCAGGGTGCAGGTTGGTAGCACCCTGATCATCACAGATTAGCAGTACAGTGGTAATAGCAGCAGGCAGAAACGGAGGTCAGGAAGCAAGCCAAAGTCAATGTAGGCAGAGTTGAAGCAACATGGAGGATGGAAGGAGTTGGGAGGCTGTCTAACAGTCTTTAGGTGTACCCGTGGGCCCCAAAAACCTTCTAAATTGACACTTACTGTATCATACCTTCCAACATTTTGATAAGGGAACAAGTGACACCTATTAGCAAAAGTTTGTAGGTAGGTAGTTATTATTAGTTAAACCCACAAGTATTTTTTTTTACCTCTATTATTCCTTTATACTGGCATGTGACATTTACAAATGCTGCAATTTAGAAGTTGGATGAAAGGTTTAGCACTGGCAAACAAGTGGTTCATTTTATATACAACTATATAGATCAGACCAAAATGAGGGACAAATGAGGAAGAATGAGGGACAGAGGGACTTTGGACCAAATAAGGGACTGTCCCTCAAAATCAGGGACAGTTGGGAGCTATGCTGTATATTGCTGTCTGTATGTCATGGTGGATCACTGGACCTTATAAAACCCAGGAATTTCTGCAATGTTTGCTGCCTTTGGTTTGGCATGCAAATCAATAAACTAAAGCCTGGTACACACGATCAGATTTTCATCGGGCAAAGCGTAGGGCATTGGCCATGAACTTGTCTTGCATACAAACTGCATGAATTGTCGGCCAACAAACACGAAACTACGTGTTTTTTCTGCTCTTTAGCGCCACCCTTTGGGAAACTTCTGCTAATGTTGTGTTATGGTGAAAAGCATGTTTCCGAGCATGCGTGTTTGTACTTTGGAGTTTTGTCTGACGGACTTGTGTACACACGTTTGGAAAATCCGACAACACACATTTGTTGGCGGAAAATTTTAAAGCATGCTATCCAACATTTGTCCACGGAAAATCCAACAATAATCGTCCGATGGAGCGTACCAACGGTCAGATTTTCCGACACCAGCCTGTCATCGCACAATTCCCGTTGGAAAATCTGATCGTGTGTACGAGGCTTTACAGTTAGCTGATCACTATGATGGGTAGATTCACTGGTCAATAGTATGGTACACGAAATGGAAAGGGGTGTGCCAGACCCAACAGCCTGGACCCTGGATGTTGTTTGCATAGTACAGTGTGCCTGAATTTGGTGGGTTCCAGTGTGATTTTCAGGAGTTCCACTGTGACCTACAGGCACCTGGATGGGCCTGAAATTCAAAGTGTCAAATAGTCATGGTGGTTTTAAAGACAATTTAGCAGAATTTATCAAGCTTTAAAGTCAAAATCCAGGCTACACTAGACATGGGAGCCGTCGAAAAATTTGTTTCGTTCCGTTCCGTATTAAAAAAAAATCGTAATTCATAATTCATGTACGGAATTAAATTGGGATTCGTACGAAATACGAATTTCGTACGACGCGTATAACGACCGGTTCGACCGGAACGAATGATTCAACCGGAAATGTACTTCCCCCACCCAATTCCAGCAGCAATCTTCTCTCTATAATGTCGAATCTTTTCTCTCTATAATGTCAAATCTTTTCTCTCTATAATGTCGAATCTTTTCTCTCTATAATGTCGAATCTTTTCTCTCTATAATGTCAAATCTTTTCAATTTGGAGCCGAAATTCGTAAATGAAACTTCGTAAACGAAACTTCGTATTTCGTACAGAATTCGTATCCGTAAAAATTCGTAATTCGGATTCGTACAAATTTGTACGAATTTTCGATTCGTACAAAACTAATCGCACATGTCTACTACAGACTCCATTCCCCTTGTGGCCCCACTCTTAATCCATTCCCCTTGTGGCCCCAGTGGCAGGATTTTATGCTGTCTTTTTTTAATACATACTTTTTTTCAGCACCTGGGAGACATGAAAAAAAAAAGGTTCCAGAGTTGGGCTTTAAAACTTCCTGCTAAAACCTATGTAAAGCTTGTACTTGCTTGCTGGAATGAATGCCCTTCGGAAGCCAACATTAAATATGTTTCTATTTTTATTTTTTGACTAAAATTAACAATTCAAAAGCTGTGAAATTAAAGGGAAGACAGATACATTTTCTATGACAAAGCTTTGTTTTAGTCGACTATCAGGTGATGACTGTGTGATAAGAAGGATCACAATCTTAAGCCTCGTACACACGATCGGATTATCCAACGGGAATTGTGTGATGACAGGCTGTTGTCGGAAAATCCGACCGTTTGTATGCTCCATCGGACAATTGTTGTCGGATTTTCCACCAACAAATGTTGGATAGCATGCTTTAAAATTGTCCACCAACAAATGTGTGTTGTCGGATTATCCGATCGTGTGTACACAAGTCCGTCAGACAAAACTCCAAAGTACAAACACGCATGCTCAGAAGCAATGCTCACCATAACACAACATTAGCAGAAGTTGCCCAAAGGGTGGCGCCAAAGAGCTGAAAAAACACGTAGTTTCGTATTTGTTGGCCGAAAATTCTTTGCCGTTTGTATGCAAGACAAGTTCATGGCCAACGCCCTTCAGACAAAAGTCCTACGCTTTGTCCGCAGAAAATCCGATCGTGTGTATGAGGCTGAAGAGTTAATAGATCTGGTCCTCTGCCTCTTCTTATTAGCCATAGCTGTTGGCTACACCTGAACCATACCTTCAGTTGCACACTTCCATACAGGCATATTTCAAAATAAAATTATAAATAAAAAAAGTTATTGTGTCTAGAGTTGAGCGGACACCTGGATGTTCGGGTTCGATGGGTTCGGGCGAACTCTGGAAAAAAGTTCGAGTTCGGGACCGAACTTGACCCCAAACCCCATTGAAGTCAATGGGAACCCGAACTTCTGAGGACTAAAATGGCTCTAAAAAAGTAATGGAAAGGGCTAGAGGGCTGCAAATGGCAGCAAAATGTTGTTAAGAGCATGGCAAGTGCTCTGCAAACAAATGTGGATAGGGAAATAATTTAAATAACATAAAAAAAATAATAATATGCTGGAGGCCCCCTTCTCAGCAGAAGAGGTACAGGAAGTCATTAAGAACCTCAGAAACTCAACGTCACGATGCCACAAATATGGTGGGAATGCCCCAGAATATGCCCTTTCTGGAAAAAATATTTTTCAATTTAATGGATAAGCTAGTGGGAAAATAAAATACTTTGAAATTAAAAAAAATAAAAATTACAATCTTGACCTAGGAGGACGAGGTCCATATGGAGTAGGAGGTTGAGGTGGCGGTGGATGTGGCTGTGTAGGTGGAAGCAGTGGTGGAGGAGGACGAGGTAGCCAACACTGGTTCAAAAATACAACAATGGCTGGGTAAGGCCAGTGATGTGTCGAATTCTGTCCCCCGTCGGATAGTGTCCGCCCTGTACTGCGCTTGCTCAGTACGTAGGACAAGGGGATTTTGAAAATCTCCCAAGACGAACGGCGCCTGCGCGGTGAGTCCAGGTTCAAGCCACACTATCCGAGGTTCAGGCCGAGCCAAGCGAGGCCGTGCCCGAAGCGTGGTGAACGAAGCGAGCACGTGAGGGGCCCTGTTACTATGTTCTACCGTATGTCCACTTGGATGGTGGGGCTTGAACCTGCACTCACTGCGCAGGCGCCGTTCATCTTCGGAGATTTTGTGAATCTCCTTGTCCTCCGTACTGCGCAAGCGCTGTGACGTGCTGTGCTGTGTGCCTCTAGCTTATATAGAGGCTGGGTCACATGCTGCACTGGCCAATCACAGCCATGCCATTAGTAGGCATGGTTGTGATGGCTTCTAAGGGCACACCAGTTAAACAAAAGTTTATTGGCTGCCCTGTAGCTTTTAGAAATGCGCCATTACATCGCCGAACACCGGACCCGAACCCGAACATACAGTCAATTGTTCGAGGTTTGGGTCCGGGACCCAAAAATCCAAAAGTCCGGTATGAACCCGAACTTTACAGTTCGGGTTCGTTCAACCCTATTTGTGTCCTCAAAAAAATCTTTAACACGTATCAATTTTCTATCTGGAATGTGTGACTGTATATAGTACAGAATAATTGTCATTTGGTACAACTGCCCACAATTTGTGCTGCATGAATGTTTTATGTACTATGCTGTATGTAAACTGCCTTAAACCTAAATGGCATTTTTTTTATTTGCTGATACATTTGGGTTGCTATTTTCAGTGCAATTTTTATTTTTTTTTGCATATTTTGTAAATGAACTGATATTTTCTTGCCAGTATATGCAGCCATTATCTCAAACTATTTTGTATTGTTATTGCCTACATAATGTAGTACTTTATATTTTTGGAAATTATTAATAATGCATGGCACTAAAGTAGGAAAGGCATTACTTTTCAATTCCCTATTATTATGTTCATGTAGCATATTGTTATTATTGGATTAGTATTTTCTATCATTTCTTTAATTGTACTCTATCACATCATACGTGTAGGGGGAATTTTTAAAACATAAAATCAATCATCAATCAATAGGCATTCTTTATTCTCTTATTTTAATTACCCTTTTATTATGGACACTCTCAAAAATATGCAAGAACCACAGGTATCTCCACATACTCGCGGGTACAGTATATTGTGTACAGATAGCAATGAAAAATAACCTTATACACTCACCGGCCACTTTATTAGGTACATCTTGCTAGTACCAGGTTGGACCCCCTTTTGCCTTTAAAACTGCCTTCATTCTTCATGGAATAGATTATTCAACAAGGTGTTGGATTATACGATGTTCCTTGCTACGAAACGCGTCGGGTCAACTCCACTGTTGCTGATAGTACTTTGACACGCGCTGTTTTGACATCCTTAATGTAAGTTTTTCCACTACATTAAAAGTCGACTATTTTTACAGTATTACGTTATGTGCCTTTTCTTCTCCTTCCTATTTGTATACCATCATCTGGTTCCATCTTTTGCCAATATCTGAGTTATTGCATATAAGAACAAAATACCAGGACAACCTCCCTTCATCGGTGTGGTGTGCCAGGCTTCTGTTTGAACTGCTGTTGAGGATTTATCTTTCCACAAAGATTTACATCATGCTCAGTTGACCCTTTGAACGTACGTTCTTTAGGGTTCACCGTTTCTGGTAAGCCTCTTACCTGTTGGTGGCGGTTGACTCTATCCCATCCAGTCTTCACTCAACACTCACGATTTTTTTGAGTTTCATCACTTTGAACTTTCAATTGGTTTTCTTTTTTTATATTTTTTTTTATTTTTTTTCCCAGTGCGTTCAGAGCACGGGACATAGAGACTTCCACATTGATCATTGTTCATTGTTTGTTTCTTTATTTATTCATTCTTGGTACTGTGTTTATTCACCCATAGATGCGATTTATATTTTAGGGCTACACTTTATGTATTACCTGTGTGAATTGTAGCCTCAGTTTCCTGTTCTTAGATGACAGGAGTGGCACCTGCTGTGGTCTTCTGCTGCTGTAGCCCATCTGCTTTAAGGTTCGATGTGTTGTGCGAGTGGTTATTTGAGTTACTGTTGCCTTTCTATCATCTTGAACCAGTCTGCCCATTCTCCTCTGACCTTGAAGGTTTTTCTAGCAGCCTCTTGGAGCTTGGGAGATGTTGTTGGCACTCCTTTAACCACGATCTGTCTTCCTTAGCAACGGGAGCAGATCTGCCCCGCTGGGGCTCTCATTATGTACTCAGGTAAGGAAGAGCAAGAGTTAAAGCGGAGGTCCACCCGAATTTTTTTTTTTTAAAAGCCAGCAGCTACAAATACTGCAGCTGCGAACTTTTAAAAATGGACACTTACCTGTCCAGCGCGCCCGCGATGTCGGCAGACGAAGCTGAGCAATCGCTCGGTCCTCGGATGCTGCCGCGGCCATGCTCTGTGAGTGAATCAGGAAGTGAAGCCTTGCGGCTTTACTGCCCGGTTCCCTACTGTGCATGCGCGAGTAGCGCAGCGCGCCGTCACTGGTCCCCGCTCTCTCCTGGGACCAGTGTGTTTCCCAGGAGACAGCAGGGTGGACGGGAAGTGGCGTAGACTCCCTTGGGAGTCTATGACCAGAAGTGGGTGCAAATACCTGTCTTAGACAGGTATCTGCACCCCCCTCCCCCCTGAAAGGTGCCAAATGTGTCACCGGAGGGGGGGAGGGTTCCGAAAAGCGAAAGTTCAATTTTTGGGTGGAACTCCGCTTTAAGTAAAGTGCATGCATAGAGTCTGCACTGGATGCGCAGCAGGACCCCATACCGTTACTGGTAGTGAGGTGGCAGTAATACGCTGGACAGGTGGAGAAGGCAGAGGCTCTGTGTGTCCCTCCTAAATGCACAAGTAACCGTGGTGATGCTTGGCACATCAAGAGTGTTTACTAGAATTCGATTGTGTTTAGTCATCCTGGTCATGAGTGTGGCTCAAGGAAAGGTACCCCATGTGTAGTGCGGTGACCCTGTACAAGGTGCCTAGTGTACCCCAGAAGAACCCACCCCGGGGTAGTCCTCTAATTTGACCCTTGCTTAGCGCCCAACTAGAAGGGAAACATGGAGGATGTGACGACCACCACGATGACCCCTAGTCTACTACATGCTGGTTCAGCAGGGCCCAGCCAAATGTTGTAAGTAGTTTACAAAAAATAGATAAGGCTGTTTGTCCTTTCTGATAAGCACACACAAAGTGACAAGAGAACAGAATTGCAGGCAAGATCAACAGCCATTAAAAAAAAAAAGGAAACAAATGCAATCACAAACACCCAATGACTGGTAAGCTGCAATATCCTACTTTTTTGTTTTTTTATTTAGTTATCTTTTAGATTTGATACCATCAAGCGGTGACAGACCTTTTTAAGGAAAAGTCCTGCCAGGGAGCACCACTGAGAATATTTTCTCTCAACTTTCTCTAAGTACTGATGTTTTAGGAATACTAACTACACCTTTGTTGAGAAAAAAAAACAATCTAGATGATCATTGTACATCATAGGGATTTTAATAAATGTTGTAGTAGATTCCTATCTTTTGCTGCTCTGAAGAAATAGCTGTTTGTTTTAGGCTGGGTTCACACTGGTGCAACACGACAGTCGAATGACTGTGGATCCGACTTTGCCCTGCGACTTGAAGTCCGACATCCATCCGACTTTAATGAACGGGGATCCGACTTTGATCCCGACAATACCAGGCACTTTGTGTCTGGTGTGAATCTTTAGGGGAAACTCCACGCCAAATAAAATAAAAAACTGCATGGGGTTCCCCCTCCAAGACCATACCAGGCCCTTCGGTCTGGTATGGATTCAAGGGGAAACACCCACGCCAAAAAAAACATTGTGGGGTCCCCCCCAAAATCCATACCAGACCCTTATCATAGCACGCAGCCCGGCAGGTCAGAAAAGGGCCCCCTCAACTATACCAGGCCACATGCCCTCAACATGGGGGTATGGGTGCTATGGGGCAGGGGGGCCCTATGCCCACCACACCAAAGCACCATGTCCCCATATTCATGAGGACAAGGGCCTCTTCCCGACAACCCTGGCCGGTGGTTGTTAAGGTCTGCAGTAAGGGGGCTTATCGGAATCTGGAAGCCCCCTTTAACAAGGGGGCCCCCCAAATCCTGCCCCCACCCTATGTGAATGAGTTTGGGGTACATTGTACCCCTACCCATTGACCTAAAAAAAGTGTCAAAAATAAAAACAGTACACAGGTATTTGACAAAGAAATCTATTAAATCAGCTCTTCCGATTTCTTCTCCCCTCTCCAGCTCTTCTCCCTCTTCCGGAGATGTCTTCTCCCTCTGCCGGTTCATCTCCCCTCTCTGGTTCTTCTCCCTTCTCCGGTGCTTCTCCTCTCTATGCTGCCTTCTCCCTCTTCTGCGGGATCTCCTCTCTCCGCTGATGTCTTCTGCCTCTGTTGGGTCTCCTCTCTGCGCTTTCTTCTCCCTCTGTTCCTCCTCCGTTCTTCTCTTAACGCGCTTTCCCATTCTAATACTATGTCTGCGGTGTATAGCTATGACTAAGCACTGTTGATAGTGTGAAACGCGTCAGTTTTTTATCCTGTACCCTGCTGTGGTGTGTACTTTTGTTATTTTGCACAATAAAGGCGTTTTTATTGGAGTGCGGCTGTCCAGACCTTCCCTCTTCTAATTGCTATATGCTTAACCTGCACCTGATGCTTCTACCTTGAGGAGAGTGCCATTTCCACACATCCACCTGGAGCGGTGATCCCTTTCCTATATGTCTGCGGTGTGCCATTACTTATATAGGCATGGGGCGGGGCCACTGGGTGCCTAAATTCTGACTCGTATCTTGCAGAGTTTTGAGTTTTGAGAATATCAGTTAGCTAATCACACAAGCAGGAAATTACATTCCTGGGAGAGTGCTGTACACCAACTGTATACAGAACACCTCCAGGTTGCCATATAGCATTGAATTTTACAGAAAATTACAGATTGAAAAGGAAAGGGAATCCTTAATAACATTCAATTACAATATGGCTTATGTAGCAAGTGTATATGATATATATCACAGTAATTTTTTATTTTTTTTCTTTGCTAGATTTTTTCCACATACAGTAAGTGAAGTTACACTTTAAGTCCATTGCACTTCGGGCCAACTCTGTGAACTACCTTATAAAGTACAGATCTTTGTTGCTCAGGTAAGATGTATATCTACAGTTCTTTCCTGCTGTTCACCGACCCGTGGAAAATTATTAAGTTAATTTGAACCAAACAGCTGCTGTTCAGATAACTAATCACCAAACAAAAAGCATTTGGGACTGCCGAAAAAAATGACACTCCTACAAAGAATGTGGCTGGGAGCAGGAGCAAAAAATCTGGCAGAGAGATTTGCTGTGTCCTGCGGTGCTGAAGGCACAGTATCTCCTCCAATGAATCCTATGGGGTAGTGCCATCATGTAGTGCAGCTTTTATGTGCATTTCCTATCAAGCACATCATGTAATTGAGTTCCCAGCAAGTCAGGTTATAAGGTTCCTTATCAGATTCAATGTCTCCAAGCATGAAACCAATTATGATGTTGTATTTACCCCATTTAGCTTTAACCCCTTGTCTACCAATGTCTATTTATAAACTAACTGATATTCAAGGGGTTAAAGCATGTGAAATTATAGAGCCAGAGAAAGGCTTTAAAGTAAAAGTGAGCCGCCCAATTACGTTTATGGAGCTCTGATGATGCGCCCCCCTTACCACTCATGGTGGTACCCGGGCTCTCTCATTCCGATACTTTGAGAGAAGAAGGAGATCAGAGTATATCCAATCCACCGTATGACTAATGAACCCACAAACAATGACCTCCAATGTCTTCATAAGGAAACCTTACGCTATTATGTTGCTTGTTAGCAATAAAGATAGAAAAAAATGTGATAACATATAAAAAAAATGATAAGAAAAATAGGAAAATTAAATTTAAAGGGGAACTTCAGTCATTTTTCATCTTTCCATCTATTAAATCTTCTGCCCTTGTTGATTTAACTTTGGATAGTAAAACATTTTATTTTCTGCCAGTAAATACCTTATACAGCCCACTTCCTACTTCTTGTCTGGTCATTAGCCTAGGCTTATGACATCATGCACAGCTCTCATGAGAGTTTGCCAGGAAGGGAGGGGGGATGAGTCATAAGAGGGCCAATGAGAGCTGCAGAGCTGGAGGTGTGCCTCTGTTTGTCTGTGTAAATCCAGGAAGTGAACAGGCAGCAGCTTCAGCTGCCCACAGTTAAAATGGTTGCAGCCAGACTCAGTGCAGGGAGATTTCTGCAGCATATTTGGCAAGTACAGAATCACAGTATATATAAAATATTATGCAAAGTGGTTGGAGGGAAGCTTTAGAATGGCAAAGATGTTTTTATTACAAATTATGTGAGCAGACTGCAGTTCCTCCTTAAAGCAGGATTCCACCCGCGTTTTTTTTTTTTTTTTAAAAGTCAGCAGCCACTAACAGTGTAGCTGCTGACTTTTAATAAGGACACTTACCTGTCCTACTCGGCCGCGATGCCGGTCCCCCGACGGCGATCGATCGCTGCTGGCAGCTCCCAGCTCCTCCATCCTGACTAAGGGAAACAGGCAGTGAAGCCATACGGCTTCACTGCCTGTTTCCTACTGCGCATGCGCCACTCGCACGGCGCTTTGTGAATGGACGGCTTGCCTCCTGGGATACACACAGTTCCCAGAAGGCAGCGCGCCCCATTCACAAGAAGAGGAAGTGGAAGGACATAATCCGAGGCAAAGGAAGAGGCAGATTAGGGGACTTATGCATAGCAACGGGCATTTTGGGTGAGTAAAAATAGTTTTTTTTTCTATACATTTTTTTCTCTTTTTCTTAGGAATTTTAGTTTATTTTATTTTTTTTTGGGTGGACCTCCGCTTTAACCACTTCAATACAGGGCATTTTCATCCCCTCCCTTCCTGGACCAATTTTTAGTTTTCAGCGCTGTCGCACTTTGAATGACAATTGCACGGTCGTGCAACACTGTACCCAAATTGGGGGGGGGGGGGGGGGGCTTGGGGGATGGACAGTGTCAGAAGTTTTTTTCACCTTAATGCATTAGGCCCCTCTCACACTGAGGAGTTTTTCAGGCGTTTTGCACTAAAAATAGCGCATAAATAACGCCTGAAAAACTGCTGCCCCAGTATGCTCAATGTGAAAGCCTGAGGGCTTTCACACTGAGGCGATGCGCTGGCGGGAGGAGAAAAAATTCTCCTGCAAGCCGCATCTTTGGAGCGGTGAAGGAGCGGGGTGTATACCGCTCCTTTACCGCTCCTTCCCATTGAAATGAATGGGACACCGCGGTAATACCGCCCGTAAACCGCGGCTGTAGCCGCGGTTTGCAGGTGGTATTAACCCTTTTTCGGCCGCTAGCGGGGGTTAAAACCGCACCGCTAGCGGCCGAATACCTCCGCAATTCCGACGGTATAGCGGCGCTAAAAATAGTGGTGCTATACCGCCACCGCACCCACCACCCCAGTGTGAAACCAGCCTTAGGGTTAAAAAACACAAGGGTTTACAACCCCTTCAAGGTTTGACATGTTTCGTATCTATTTACTTGCAATCTTGTCTCTTATATTTTACCAAAGAAAAAAGGTATAATATTTTGTTTGTTTCCACTAAAATCCATTTTAGTGTATTTTTGTGATTATATTGCTCTGTACTGAAATTGCTAGCTACCTGCTTGTCATGCTAATTCAAAACTTTTTAAATCATTGACCTAAAAGCATGTCTGTAGTCAGTTAATTATAGAAAGCAGGTGTTCTAAATTCCCTCTAATTTCTCTTGCTGTGTGTGTATTCCAACACAGTGAAAGCATTGAAACCAACCAGGCAATCTGCATTTTTAGAAGGGGGTCAGCTATGACATATTGGGGTTGATTTACTAAAACAGGAGAGTTCAAAATCTGATGCAGCTGTGCATGGTAGCCAATCAGCTTCTAACTTCAGCTTGTTCAATTAAGCTTTGACAATAAAAACTGGAAGCTGATTGGTTTCTATGCAGAGCTGCACCAGACTTTGCACTCTACAGTTTTAGTAAACCAACCTCATTGGCTATACAGTGGAACCTTGGATTACGAGCATAATCTGTTCCAGGAGAATGCTTGTAATCCAAAGCACTCGCATATCAAAGCAAGTTCCCCATAGAAGTCAATGGAAACAAAGATAATTTGTTCCGCATTGACTTCTATGGCATGCAGTACCGCATGTGGCCGGAGTTGGGGGGCGCCAGAGAGCTTCAGAAATACTCGGGGACAGCTTGGCTGATCTCGGAAAGGTTCGGAAACACTCGGGAACAGAGTATTTCCAAGTATTTCCGAGTGATTCAGAGTATTTCCGAACGGCTCGCAACAGAACCGTTCCAAGTGTCACCAGCGCCCCCGCACCTCTGGCCAAATGCGGTACTGCACACCCCATTAGCTTGAATTCTGCTCGTTTTGCGAGACAACACTCACAAACTGAGTCAGAATAAAAAAAAAAAAAGTTGCTCGTTATTCAAAACGTTTGTTAACTGCGTTACTCATAAACTGAGGTTCCACTGTATTATCATGATAGAAATTTCTTTTTTTCTACCCTAAAGCTGAACATATACAGACATAAAAGATATGAAGGTTACAACTTAATGCAGCTCTATTGTAATTGTGTTTTTAATGCAAGCAGTGTAAGTATATGGATTTGACTCAAATCTCAGGACTGGACAAGGACAGCAATGCAAGCAACTCCTTTAGCAGGTTCCTTATATGTATTGTATCTGTATATTTAGCTGTTTGTCTGTGGTTCAGCTGTAAAGTTGTTTTTTTTTCTTCTCACAATTTCTTGTTTTCCTCTATAACTGCTATCAGTAAAGAATCTATTGCGTCTTCTTTTTCTGAACTGACCCTTCCATTAGTATTTGTGACCCCTCCTGTCCTCTCCTGCCCCAAGGTGAGAGATTTCATGCTCTGTGACCTTAGATTCAGCATTGCCTACAACACAACCAAGATTAAATAAATATCATTTTGGAAATTCAATATCAATCCTATAATATTTTTAGAAAAAAAAAACAAAAAAAAACAATCAATCCTGGACAACATAAAAAATACTCTTGCTATCTTGAAGCCTTATTACGGGTTTATAAATAGTATCTGGAACTGAAATTAGCACATAAGCACCCTTATAAATTAAAATGTAATGTAATTGTGGTTAATCATGTTAGACATTAGCCTAGATGCAACATTTAAGCCAGGCAAAATATTATCGGATACGTTGATAATGGATCACTGCATACATTTCGAAGAAAATTCAACGCACACAAGAGACAAACAACATCATTTAAAACCTAATTTAAATTAGGTCTCATTGTAAACGGGCTCACATTCCAAATGCACTACAGGGTTATTGATTCCCTATTCTAATATGTTTCGTGCGAACTAGCTTTGGGAAATGCCATCAGTCTTCCAAATATGTGGTGGCAGAAGCAATCCTGTTGCATATTCTGAGCAAATGTAATGTAAGTAAATGCAGTGATCACATTTCTTAAAAATTGTTTGTATGTGTTTAGAGTGAGTGATAAGGTTCTTGCGGGCATCTAAATATGTCAATGTGGCAGAATAATTACAATAGAAGAATAACATTGTGAATGTAGAACCTATTTTCTGTATTTTGCATCATATTGTAGGAAGCATACTCACCTTAGTTTTGGACGCCTCCTATACAGAGAGGGTGGAGTTAAGTTTAGGGTTGGAGTATTATGGACCTTAGAAAGAGAAGATATAAGGGTGGACCATTGGAACTGCATTTGGTTCCCCCTATGTAGGCTTCCCCTGCCATGAGTCTTAAGGCACCTGACAATCAGCACTGACCTAAAAGAAAGAAGAACTTGAAATTACATATTTGGTTAGTTGAATAAAGACACTGGTC
Organism: Rana muscosa; assembly: GCA_029206835.1. NCBI lineage: Eukaryota > Metazoa > Chordata > Amphibia > Anura > Ranidae > Rana > Rana muscosa. Next base: position 238,903,576 of record CM055121.1, on the reverse strand, counting down.
CATCCAGTTCAACATGTGTGTGTTAATGCCACTACCATTGTCCACATGTCTGTAGGTTGCATTGACTAATAAGCACATCTAAACCTTTTAATGTATCTACACTCCCCGCTGACTGTGAGAAGGGGTTCCACATCCCTCCTGCTCCAAGAAAAAAGAACCTCTTATGTAAATGTAGCAACCTCTAGTGTAAGGTGACCAGATTTTTCAAATGAAATCCGGGGACATATTTATTTTTTTACTAGTAATGGCGGCAATCAGCGACTCTCTGCCCGTCGCCGCCCGCCTCCCAGCCTGTCAAGTCTTACTCTCCGGGCCCCCGGCTACAACTGGGTGGGGAGCGGAGGAAGATCACTCCACCAGGGAAGCAAGGAGATAAGCAGGAGGCTGGCCGGGACTTAAGCCAAGGCAGAAGAACATGGGAGCGGAGCTGAATAAGCATGCGCCCGAAACCAAATAAATATTCCCTCCGCTCCGACCAGCACATGGTCATCAGAAAGGGGCACAGATAATGTAAAAAATACACCCCCCTAAGCTAGTAGGTGTGTAATTCAGAATTTTTTTTTTTCATTCTGCACTGACTGTCTTTGAAATTGCCCCAGCCCCTGTTCAAATCCAATCCGGGGGCAAAACCGGGGACAGACTTGGTCCGGGGACAGTGTCCTCAATCCGGGGACTGTCCCCAGAAACCGGGGATGTCTGGTCACCCTACTCTAGTGTGTTCTAGAAGTGAGTGTAGGCAAACTATACTCTTTCTTAAAACCAGAATGCACTGCTTGTCCTTTGAACTATGATCATCAGGCTTATGCCGCATACACACGGTCGTTTTTATTGTCATTTTCAAAAACAACGTTTTTCTCAACGTGATTTTTCTTGTTTCCTCTCAAGCCTGTCTTGCATACACACGTTCATTAAAAAAAACGCTTGAGCAAAGTGCAGTGACGTACAACACGTACGACGGCACTATAAAGGGGAAGTTCCGTTCGAATGGCGCCACCCTTCATGTTAGTAAAGTTTGTTGTGCAACGATTCGCGCTTTTCAGCCTCGTGCTTTTCAGTCCGTTACAGCGTGACGAATGTGCTATCTCCATTACGAACGCTAGTTTACCAGAACGAGCGCTCCCGTCTCATACTTGATTCTGAGCATGCACGTTTTTTTTCCCCTCGTAAAAGCCCACACACTACCGTTTTTCACGTCGTTGAAAAAAACGAAGTGAAAAACGACGTGGAAAAAATAGAGCAGGTTCTAATTTTTTTAGGCCATTTTTCACGTCGTTAAAAATGCTCTGGAGCCTACACACGATCGTTTTTAATGCCCAATTTAAAAAATTGCATTTTTAACGTCGTGAAAAACGATTGTGTGTATGCGGCATTAGAATGGCCAATAAGGGGAATCTTAGATAAGCGACCCTAACTATAAAAAGGGGGGCACAGATCAAGACACTATATTGTATGATGCGTCACTCTACTGGAAGATGTGTTAAGAAAAAATAGGGAAAGCTGACAAACTGCATAAGGAGAGATTGGGGTCATTTAGGAAATTGTAATTCCGATTGCTAGTACTTGACCAATTAACCCATTTGCTGCCTTTTTTGGTCTTTTTAACGGGGTGGGATAGTCTTTATTTTCTATATTTGAAGCCAGCAGTCACTTTTAGCTGCTGTCCTATCCATAGCACACTTCTTTTTTTTTTCTTTGCTGCAAGGTTTGTTTTAGGGGGTATTATTTTGAGGATTTAATTTCTTCAATGGGATTTACTGCTAGTTTTGGGTTTACAAATTTTTGAACGGGAATCACCAAATCTTCTACAAATCAAACCCAGGGAAATGTCCTAATTCCTATTTAACCACTTCAGATCCGCGCTATAGCCGAAAGACGGCTGCAGCGTGGACCTGAACTGCCGGGAGGCCGTCCCTGGAGGTCCTCTTGTTTACTTCCGCAATGCGCACCCCCGGCGGCGCGCATCGCGGAAGAGCTGTGCCCGGGTGCCGATGCGCGTGCCCGGCGGACGCAATTTCCACCGGGTACCCGTGATCGGCTGTCACAGAGCCAGGGACGTGGATCTCTGTGTGTAAACACAGAGATCCACGTCCTGCTAGGGAGAGGAGACCGATGGTGTGTCCCTTGTACATAAGGACAACCATCAGTCACCTCCCCCCAGTCAGTCCCCTCCCCCCCACAGTAAGAATCACTCATGAGGGAACATATTTAACCCCTTCCTGCCCCCTGGTGGTTAACCCCTTCACTGCCAGTCACATTTATACAGTAATCAGTGCATTTTTATATCACTGTTTGCTGTATAAATGTGAGTGGTCCCAAAATAGTGTCAAAAGTGTCCGATGTGTCCGCCGCAATATCGCAGTCCTGACAAAAATCACGGATCACCGATATTACTAGTGGAAAAAAAGAAAAAAGAAAAATGTGATAAATCTATCCCCTATTTTGTAGGCGCTATAACTTTTGCGCAAACCAATCAATAAACGCTTATTGCGATTTTTTTTTGCCAAAAATATGTAGAAGAATACGTATCGGACTAAACTAAATTAATTTTTTTTTTTTAAATTGGGATATTTATTATAGCAAAAAGTAAAAAATATTGTGTTTTTTTTTTCAAAATTGTCACTCTTTTTTTGTTAATAGCACAAAAAATAAAAACCGCAGAGGTCATCAAATACCACCAAAAGAAATCTCTGTTTGTGGGAAAAAAAATTATAAAAATGAAATTTGGGTACAGCGTTGTTTGACCGCGCAATTGTCATTCAAAGTGCGTCAGCGCTGAAAGCTGAAAATTGGTCTGGGCAGGAGGGGGGTTTAAGTGCCCAGTAAGGAAGTGGTTAAAATATTTGTCTTCTATTTTCTTATTGCACCATGTCCTCCACATATAGGTCTTTGACAGAAACATAACAGAAAGTCAGATACTGAACTTACTTCTCCTTCCTGTCTTGTTTCAAAGGGCCTCATTAAATGACATGTATCCCTCATTAGCTGCCACTGACTGTGTTCAAAGAAGCACATACTCCCTGCTTTGCTCCTAAGGAGCATTATGCAGTCTTTTGTTGTTTTATATTTTTGTAGAAATAGGCAAGCATCTACAGGGTGGGATTCCAAAACATAGTAAAAGAATACCTTACTAAAGAGGAGATTCCTTTTTATGTACTAAACTCAGGGCTTTTTTTCTCAAACAATAGGTGGTGGAACTTAACCACGACCCCCCAAACCCCCCAAACGCCCCACACACACACACAAACCCTCCAAATCACATCAAATAGTGGGTGTGGTCAGTAAAATTTCACAAACAGTAGGAGGGTCTTAAAGGGGCATTAACCACTTAACGACCGCCCACTGTAAATATACGTCGGCAGAATGGCACGGACAGGCACAATCACGTACCTGTACGTGACTGCCTTCATATGGGTGGGGGGTCCGATCGGACCCCCCTCCGGTACAATGGGCGGCCGGGATCGCTTCGGGAGCGATCCGTGATGAGGGGGCCGCCATTCGATTCTGGCCACCCCCTTGCGATCGCTCCCAGCGAATCGAATGCTTCCTCTGCCTGTGTGATGTTTACACAGGCAGGAGGAAGTGATGTCATCCCTCATGCGGCGCTCACATAAACCGAGCGCCGCATGAGAGAAGATGTCAGGTTAGTGCACAAACACTGCACTGACACCAGGACACATAGTGTCACGTACCTGGTAGGAGTCTGATATGATGAGGTCGGCCTCTCTTGTATCTCCAGTCCAAGCCCCACTGAGGGTGGAACAGATGGTGGCTAGGGCCAGGAGGAACACGAGTGCCTGAGGAAGTTGCTTGCAGGACTTGCTGGAACAGATGTGGCTTGAAGACCCAGACAGCCGGACAGGCACCGGACACAGGAACACTTGGAGGATGGGTAGAGGTTTGAGGGGAACTCCAACCCACTTGCAGGTTCTGGGAACGAAGCTCACAGGAACAGAGGTCAGGAGGATAGCCAGGGTTCAGCAACAGACAGGCGGCACGGTACCAAGGATTAATCAGAAGCAGGGTCAGTGGAAGCCGGGATCAGAAGCCAGTAATCAGGAAGTGTTTCAGAGTCCAAAGACAGAGTCAGGGAAAGCCACAGTCAGCAACGGTTATCAAGCAGCTAGAGATGAGCTTTGTGTTCGAGTCGAACATACGTTCGACTCGAACATCGGCTGTTCGATCGTTCGACGAAGATCGAACGATTTGGGCCGTTCGCGCCTAATTCGAGTGACGCGAACGGCCCACAATGCACTACGCCATCGCAGTGTCATCCAGGCGCTGTGATTGGCCAAGCATGCACTGTGACCCCGCATGCTTGGCCAATCACAGCGCCGGCAGCGAGGAGAGCAATGATTGGCCACAGGCAGGATGCCTGTGGCCAATTATTGCTGAGGGGGTTTAGTACACGCCCCACACTATAAAAGGCCGCCAGCGCGGCGGCCTTGTGTAGTGTGTTCCGGAGAAGGGAAAGAGAAGCATAGGCAGGGACAGTGTCATTTTTTTCCTTTACTAATCCTGGATTCCTTGTGTTTAGGGACAAATAAGAATAGGTAGGGAGAGTGTCAGTGTGTTATTCTGTGCTAAACCTTGTTTGTAGGGACAGAGAAGGACAGTGAGGGAAAGTGTCAGTGTGCTCTTCTGTTCTAAACCAATCTTGCTGAACCATATTTGAAATCCTTGAGTTTAGGGACAGAGAGGTACAGTGAGGGAAAGTGTCAGTGTGCTATTCTGTTCTAAACCAATCTTGCTGAACCATATTTGAAATCCTTGAGTTTAGGGACAGAGAGGTACAGTGAGGGAAAGTGTCAGTGAGCTATTCTGTTCTAAACCAATCTTGCTGTACCATATTTGAAATCCTTGAGTTTAGGGACAGAGAGGTACAGTGAGGGAAAGTGTTAGTGAGCTATTCTGTTCTAAACCAATCTTGCTGAACCATATTTGAAATCCTTGAGTTTAGGGACAGAGAGGTACAGTGAGGGAAAGTGTCAGTGTGCTATTCTGTTCTAAACCAATCTTGCTGTACCATATTTGAAATCCTTGAGTTTAGGGACAGAGAAGGACACTCGTGGAAACTATCAGTGTGCTATTCTGTGCTAAATCTTGTTTGTAGGGACAGAGAAGGACAGTGAGTGAAACTGGCAGTGTGCTATTCTGTTCTAAACCAATCTTGCTGAACCATATTTGAAATCCTTGAGTTTAGGGACAGAGAGGTACAGTGAGGGAAAGTGTCAGTGAGCTATTCTGTTCTAAACCAATCTTGCTGAACCATATTTGAAATCCTTGAGTTTAGGGACAGAGAAGGACACTCGTGGAAACTATCAGTGTGCTATTCTGTGCTAAATCTTGTTTGTAGGGACAGAGAAGGACAGTGAGTGAAACTAACAGTGTGCTATTCTGTTCTAAACCAATCTTGCTGAACCATATTTGAAATCCTTGAGTTTAGGGACAGAGAGGTACAGTGAGGGAAAGTGTCAGTGAGCTATTCTGTTCTAAACCAATCTTGCTGTACCATATTTGAAATCCTTGAGTTTAGGGACAGAGAAGGACACTCGTGGAAACTATCAGTGTGCTATTCTGTGCTAAATCTTGTTTGTAGGGACAGAGAAGGACAGTGAGTGAAAGTGACAGTGTGCTATTCTGTTCTAAACCAATCTTGCTGAACCATATTTGAAATCCTTGAGTTTAGGGACAGAGAGGTACAGTGAGGGAAAGTGTCAGTGTGCTATTCTGTTCTAAACCAATCTTGCTGTACCATATTTGAAATCCTTGAGTTTAGGGACAGAGAAGGACACCCGTGGAAACTATCAGTGTGCTATTCTGTGCTAAATCTTGTTTGTAGGGACAGAGAAGGACAGTGAGTGAAACTGACAGTGTGCTATTCTGTTCTAAACCAATCTTGCTGAACCATATTTGAAATCCTTGAGTTTAGGGACAGAGAGGTACAGTGAGGGAAAGTGTCAGTGAGCTATTCTGTTCTAAACCAATCTTGCTGAACCATATTTGAAATCCTTGAGTTTAGGGACAGAGAAGGACACTCGTGGAAACTATCAGTGTGCTATTCTGTGCTAAATCTTGTTTGTAGGGACAGAGAAGGACAGTGAGTGAAACTGACAGTGTGCTATTCTGTTCTAAACCAATCTTGCTGAACCATATTTGAAATCCTTGAGTTTAGGGACAGAGAGGTACAGTGAGGGAAAGTGTCAGTGAGCTATTCTGTTCTAAACCAATCTTGCTGAACCATATTTGAAATCCTTGAGTTTAGGGACAGAGAAGGACACTCGTGGAAACTATCAGTGTGCTATTCTGTGCTAAATCTTGTTTGTAGGGACAGAGAAGGACAGTGAGTAAAACTGACAGTGTGCTATTCTGTTCTCAACCAATCTTGCTGAACCATATTCGAAATCCTTGAGTTTAGGGACAGAGAGGTACAGTGAGGGAAAGTGTCAGTGTGCTATTCTGTTCTAAACCAATCTTGCTGTACCATATTTGAAATCCTTGAGTTTAGGGACAGAGAAGGACACTCGTGGAAACTATCAGTGTGCTATTCTGTGCTAAATCTTGTTTGTAGGGACAGAGAAGGACAGTGAGTGAAACTGACAGTGTGCTATTCTGTTCTAAACCAATCTTGCTGAACCATATTTGAAATCCTTGAGTTTAGGGACAGAGAGGTACAGTGAGGGAAAGTGTCAGTGAGCTATTCTGTTCTAAACCAATCTTGCTGAACCATATTTGAAATCCTTGAGTTTAGGGACAGAGAAGGACACTCGTGGAAACTATCAGTGTGCTATTCTGTGCTAAATCTTGTTTGTAGGGACAGAGAAGGACAGTGAGTGAAACTGACAGTGTGCTATTCTGTTCTAAACCAATCTTGCTGAACCATATTTGAAATCCTTGAGTTTAGGGACAGAGAGGTACAGTGAGGGAAAGTGTCAGTGAGCTATTCTGTTCTAAACCAATCTTGCTGAACCATATTTGAAATCCTTGAGTTTAGGGACAGAGAAGGACACTCGTGGAAACTATCAGTGTGCTATTCTGTGCTAAATCTTGTTTGTAGGGACAGAGAAGGACAGTGAGGGAAACTGTCAGTGTGCTATTCTGTGCTAAACCAATCTTGCTGAAGCATATTGCAAATCCTTGTGTTTAGGGACAGAGAAGGATAGGCAGGGGACAGTGTCAGTGTCATTGTTGCTAAGCCTCCTGCACAGTATACACCTGAAGGTAGCCCTTATTGCTGTTTTTCCCATCTCCCTGCAGGCCATCCATTAAAATGTCTGGAAGGCAAACAAGGAGAGGCAGACAGTCAGGAGGCAAAAAAAGAGGGCAAGCAGGCTCTGTGTCTGGGGGCAACAGTGCTGGTCGTGGACGCGGTGCATTGTCCTCAGCACATGGCCATGGGACACGCTTGTCCTTCTTTTCGGCAGCTGGACATGTTGAGCCACATCATGCCGAAGACTTGGTAGAGTGGATGACCAAGCCCACCTCATCCTCCTCATCCTCTCTCACCCAGGCTCAGGGTACTGGCAAAGCAGCTGCCAAAGCGTCCTCTTCTCTGGTATCATTATCTTCATTAGTCAATCCTTCCCTAGACCCACCATGTCCTCCTCCTGAGGAGTCCCCCGAACTGTTTGAGCACAGTGTTGGGTACATGCTCCAGGAGGATGCCCAGCGTTTCGAAGGATCTGATGATGATACCCAGATAGAGGAAGGCAGTAGCGTGAGAGCAGAGAGAGGGGATGCTCAAGAAGGACACCAATCTGGCAGTCATGCTCCAGCAGCTGCAGCATACTGCCAGATTGGCTCCAGTGATGAGGAGGGAGGGGATGATGAGGTCACTGACTCCACGTGGGTGCCTAATAGGAGAGAGGAGGAGGAGGAGGATGAGGAGGAGGCACATCTCCAACGAGGCAGGATGCCCTTGGGTGGCCAGCGTATGGGCAGCACACCGACGGAATCACACCGCAGAGCTCCGCCTGTGCAGGGCGCTGCCTCTGCCCGTCATTCAAAAAGTTCTTTGGTGTGGGCCTTTTTTGAGGCGAGTGCATCAGATCGCACAGCTGCTGTTTGCAACATATGTCTCAAGTGTATATCGCGTGGCCAAAACATCAGCCGCTTGGGCACCACATGCTTGATCAGACATATGTTGACCTGCCATGCAGCTCGTTGGCAAGCCTACCTTAAAGACCCACACCAAAGAACAAAGCTGACCTCTTCTTGCACCGCATCAGCTGGGATCTCCAACCCCACTATACCTTCAGTCCTCTCTGAAACCTGCTCTGAGAGGAATGAAGGTGTAGAATTAGGTGTGTCACAGCCAAGTACTTGCGGGCACTCTGCTAGCAGTACACCGACGTCCGATTCTAGCAGGCAAATTTCCCTGCCCCAGCTGCTGGACCGTCGAAAGAAGTTCACTCCCAGCCATCCACATGCCCAGCGGTTGAATGCTAGCTTGGCTAAATTGCTAGCGCTTCAACTGCTGCCTTTTCAGTTGGTAGACTCGGCCCCCTTCCGTGAGTTTGTGCAATGTGCGGTTCCTCAGTGGCAGGTTCCCAAACGCCACTTTTTCTCACGGAAGGCGATTCCGGGTCTCTACAGGCATGTGGAAGGCAATGTCTTGGCCTCGCTGGACAGGGCGGTCAGCGGTAAGGTGCATATTACCGCTGACTCATGGTCCAGCAGGCATGGACAGGGACGTTACCTTTCTTTCACGGCCCATTGGGTCACTCTTTTGGCAGCTGGGAAGGATGCAGGACAAGGTGCAGTAGTGTTGGAGGTTGTTCCACCGCCACGCCTCCAAAATGCTACTACTGGTTGTGACACACCTCTCTCCTCCACCCCCTCCTCTTCTTCTTCCTCCATGGCCTCTTCCTGTGGTTTGTCCTCGGAACCAGCGGTGCTCCGTAGGCGTTCAAGGGGCTACGCAAGTACGCAGGCAAAAAGATGCCATGCCGTGCTTGCGCTGGTGTGTTTGGGGGACAGGAGCCACACTGGGGAAGAGGTCCTGTCTGCTCTGCAGGGCCAGGCCGAGAGGTGGTTGACGCCACGCCAGCTTAAGCCAGGAATGGTGGTTTGCGACAATGGCACCAACCTCCTCTCCGCCCTCCGACAGGGACAACTGACCCATGTGCCCTGTATGGCTCACGTCCTTAACCTGGTGGTGCAGCGGTTCTTGGGCAGGTACCCGGGCTTACAGGATGTCCTGAGGCAGGCCAGGAAAGTCTGTGTGCATTTCCGCAGATCTTATAATGCCAGTGCTCGCCTGGCTGAGCTGCAAAAGGAGTTGAACCTGCCCAAGAACCGCCTTATATGTGACATGCCCACCAGGTGGAACTCAACGTTGGCCATGCTGCAGCGGCTGCACACGCAGCAGAGGGCCATCAATGAGTACCTGTGCGACTACAGCACCAGGACAGGGTCAGGGGAGCTCGGGTTTTTTTCACCACGCCAGTGGGGCATGATCAGGGATGCATGCACTGTCCTGGCACCATTTGAGGAGGCCACGAGGATGGTGAGCAGTGACAGTGCATGCATCAGTGACACTGTACCTCTTGTCCACCTGTTGGAGCACACGCTGCGTGGAATAATGGACAGGGCACTTGAGGCAGAACAGAGGCAGGAAGAGGAGGACTTCCTTGCCTCTCAAGGCCCCCTTTACCCAGACAGTGTTCCTTCTGTCCCACCCATCGCACAGGAAGAGGAGGAGGAGGAGGAGGAGGAGGAGGAGGAGGATTGTGTCAACATGGAGGTGGAGGCTGGCACTCAGCATCATCAGCAGCAGTCTTTTAGGGATGATTTACAGTCCCAAGAAACCAGTGGACTTGTACGTGGCTGGGAGGAGGTGGCTGCGGATCATGTCGTCCTTAGTGACCCAGAAGACTCCGGACTGAATGCCTCAGCTAACCTACGCTGCATGGCCTCCCTGATCCTGCAAAGTCTGCGGAAGGATCCTCGTATTCTTCGGATCAAGGAGAGGGACCATTACTGGCTGGCCACTCTCCTTGATCCACGGTACAAGGGTAAGGTTGCGGACCTTATGTTACCATCGCAGAGGGAGCAGAGGATGAGACAACTCCGGGAGGCCTTGCAGAAAGGTCTGTGCAACGCGTTCCCAGAGACTGGGAGGTTACAAACTCCTGGTCCTGGACAACGAGTTGCTGAGGCTTCGGGCAGTCAAAGAAGGAGCGGTGGGGAAGGTGGCCGTCTGACCGATGCGTTCAGACAATTCTTTAGTCCGCAGCCCCAAAGTATGATCGGTTCCAGCAACCATCGCCAGCGTCTGATATACATGGTGCAGGAATACCTAGGGGCAAGGTCAGACTTGGACACCTTCCCCACCGAAAATCCTCTGGCTTACTGGGTCTTGAGGATGGATCACTGGCCAGAGCTTGCACAGTATGCAATTGAGCTACTGGCCTGTCCTGCATCCAGCGTTCTTTCAGAACGCACATTCAGTGCTGCTGGAGGATTTGTCACGGATCACAGGGTGCACCTGTCCACCGACTCGGTTGATCGACTGACTTTCATCAAGATGAACCAGTCTTGGATCACCACCAGCTACCACACACCTGATGCTGATATAACAGACTAATTGATTTTAAAATGTCACATCCCTTCAAAACTGATGCTGATGCTGAGTTCCTGTGCTGTTATGTTGACTAGCTATCCTCCTCCTCCTCCTCAATGATCCGATTAATGATGATAGCTTGGAAGATCATTTTGGTTTATGGGTGCCGCCACCAGTGGCTAAGGCCCAATTTTTCAGCCCCTGTTTAACAGGGGCGTGTAATTACAATTTTTGATGCAATACTTTGCAACAGGCCTCATTGTTGTGCTCCAAGTACAGTATCTGTGAGGGGTTGCAGTGTTGTGCCACCAGTGCCTAAGGCCCAATTTTTCAGCCCCTGTTCAACAGGGGCATGCAATTATAATTATTGATCTAATAATTCACAGCAGGGCCCATTGCTGCGCCCACCAAGAGTAACTGTCAGGCCTTACAGTGTTGTGTCAACACCACCACCACCACCACCACCACCACCAAAGGCCCAATTTTTCAGCCCCTGTTCAACAGGGGCATGCAATTATAATTATTGATCTAATAATTCACAGCAGGGCCCATTGCTGCGCCCACCAAGAGTAACTGTCAGGCCTTACAGTGTTGTGTCAACACCACCACCAAAGGCCCAATTTTTCAGCCCCTGTTCAACAGGGGCATGCAATTATAATTATTGATCTAATAATTCACAGCAGGGCCCATTGCTGCGCCCACCAAGAGTAACTGTCAGGCCTTACAGTGTTGTGGCACCAGCACCACCATCAAAGGCCCAATTTTTACTACCACTGTTCAACAATTATATGTTATTACAATTCCTGATATAATAGTTGACAGCAGGGCGTTCCAGCACCCACCAAGAGTAACTGTGAATGCTTACAGTGTTGTGCCAACACCAACACCTAAGGGGCCAATTTCTGCAGAGTATATACGGCAGGTCCCTACTTTCAAACATCCAACTTACAAACGACTACTACTTGCAAACGGAAGAAGACAATAGGAAGTGAGAGGAAATCTACCCCTTGGAAGGAAAATTCTCTCCTGTAAGAATTAATATGGGAGAAAGGTGTCTCCTCTCTACTGATGCTTTATCACCAATCCTTGTTTCAATAAAAACACCACATTTCAAAAACAGTTGTCATTGGGACGCAAAGTGAGGTGAAATGTTCTGAACAGGGGCACAGACAGCAAAACAAATGTTACAGGGGTGATAACCCTTCCCTATGTTTTCCAAAAAGCTTAAAAATAGGTATTTGGGCTGGAGCTACACTTAAACAATGTAGCTGTTCAAAATTACAAACAGATTCTACATAAGAACAAACCTACAGTCCCTGTCTTGTATGCACCGCCTGTATACGGCTGTTCAGAGTATATAGGGCCTTTTTTATTTTGTGTGCGGGGTTCCCCTTAATATCCATACAAGACCCAAAGGGGCTGGTAATGGGCTGGGGTGGGGGGGGGGGGGTGTGATGGGGTAGCTATGCCATTTTTCTTAAAGATTTTCATCCATATTACCGGGACCAGACATTACATTAAAGCCGCAAGCAGTTTTAAATGGCTTTTTTTTCCTTTAGAAATGTTATTTTGTGCAGGGACAGTTCTAAACACGGGAAACACGTGGCACTTCACAGGCATACTTTAGACACCCCCCAGGTACAATATTTAAAGGAATATTTGACTTTTTTTTTTTCACTTTATGCATCATTAAAATGACTGCTCCCGGAAAACGTCCGTTTTTAAAACTTCTTTTTGCATTGATACATGTCCCCTGGTGCAGAACCCGGGTTCCCAAACTCTGTTTAGGACAATAACATGGATAATAGTCGTTATAATTAGCACTTTAGAATCCGAACGTTCGCATCCATTGTATTTAATAGGGTTCTAATGTTCGTGCAAACTTTCGGTCCGTTTGCGGGTTCTGGTGCGAACCGAACCCGGGGGTGTTCGGCTCATCACTACAAGCAGCATAACAGGAACCAGGAAGTTTTCAGGACACAGCTGAAGACCAGTCAGCACTTGCTTGAGAGTCAGGACTTCCTTAAATAGATAGGAAGTCTTGTAATCAGGCTTCAGGTCACAGCTGAGGGCAGGAAGTGCTGCCTGTCCCACACTGCCGGAATACACCCGCTGGTGGACACCGGTACTACAGTCCGTGGAACATGCATTACCACCAGCAGGTGAGATCCTCGCAGACTGGCGCCAAAGGAGATTAGGGGCGTGCACCCGCGCGTGCACGTCGTCCCCACGCACGCGCATGTGTACTAGCACTCTGGAAGGGCTGCTGCAGCCCGGGGGTGCGCGCGCCAGTATTCCGAGACTGCTGGCGAACGAGCGCCTGCGCAGGAGAGCTCCTATCAGTTCTCTTACACATAGGAACATAAATTGCCCCCCCCAGACACCCCCAGATCACCCCCCAGATCACCCCCCAGCCCCCCAGTCACAGTGTCACTGATTGCAGTGACCATTTATTTACTTATCACTGCAATCAGTGACATTTGTGACTGTAAAAGTGTCAGGGCAGTTAGTTTTAGGTCCAGTGTAGCCCCCTAACCCCCCCTAATTAAGGTTTAACCCCCTGATCACCCCCCAGATAACCCTTTCACCCCCTAGCACCGCTGTCACTAAGCGATCGTTTTTCTGATCGCTGTTTTAGTGTCGGTGATGCCGATAGGTAGCCAGATATTTTTTTTAGGTTCGCCGCAGGTTTTTATAGTGTCGGGTACCCCCATATATTACCTAATAAAGGTTTAACCCCCTGATCGCCCCCCTAGGTAACCCTTTCACCCCCTTTTGCCAGTGTCACTAAGCGATCGTTTTTCTGATCGCTGTCTTAGTGTCGGTGATGCCGATAGGTAGCCAGTTATTATTTTTAGGTTCGCCACAGGTTTTTATAGCGTCGGGTACCCCAATATATTACCTAATAAAGGTTTAACCCCCCGATTGCCCCTAGTTAACCCTTTCACCAGTGATCACCATATAAGTGTTACGGGTGATGCTGGTTAGTTAGTTTGCTTTTTATAGTGTCAGGGCACCCGCCATATATAACCCAATAAAGGTTTAACCCCCTGATTGCCCGGCGGGTGATATCAATTAGGTTTTAGCGTCAGAGAGGGTCTGTGTCACACCCCAGGCAGCGTCAGGTTAGTGCCAGTAACGCTAACACCCACGCGTGAAGCATACACCTCCCTTAGTGGTATAGTATCTGAACAGATCAATATCTGATCTGATCAGATCTATACTAGCATCCCCAGCAGTTTAGGGTTCCCAAAACTGCAGTGTTAGCGGGATCAGCCCAGATTCCTGCTAGCATCTGCGTTTTGCCCCTCCGTCCAGCCCAGGCCACCCAAGTGCAGTATCGATCGATCGCTGTCACTTACAAAACACAACACACATAACTGCAGCGTTCGCAGAGACAGGCCTGATAGCTGCGACTCCAGTGCTGTAGGAGGTGATTTCACCACCACAGTTAAAAAAAAAAAAGCATATATGCCGAAGCATTAGGGCAGCAGGGGCGGAGGAGCGATTTTGCTCCTAATGCCGCGTACATACGGTCGAAATTCTGACGGAGGCTTGCCTGTGGAAAAGTCCAACCATGTGTGTGCGGCATAACTTTTGTGGGAGGATGCCCCCATGCTTCGGCATATATAAATGGTGCATGTATGCCCATCATTAGAAGTGGGTGGATAAAGGGCGGTATTCTAATGGTGGGCATACCCACCGATCAATCTCTTTTTTCGTTCATCCAACAGGCTGCATGAAAAAAAAGATTACAACACATGTCCAACAAGGGCCAGCATGTTGCTGGACTTTGAATGGTTATACCAGATTGATGCCTGCGGGTTTAGGTATCATCTTGGTATCATTCTTTTCAGCCAGCGGCCGGCTTTCATGTAAAAGCAATCCTAGTGGATAATTAGCCTCAGGACTGCTTTTACAAGCAGTGGGAGGGAATGTCCCCCCCCCCCCGGATATAAAAAGCGCCATTGGGAAATTGGGAAAGCATTTTATCACACCGATCTTGGTGTGGTCAGATGCTTTGAGGGCAGGGGAAAGATCTAGGGTCTAATAGACCCCAGTTTTTTCAAAAAAAGAGTACCTGTCACTACCTATTGCTATCATAGGGGATATTAACATTCCCTGAGATAACAATAAAAATGATTAAAAAAAAATATATATGGAAGGAACAGTTTAAAAATAAAATAAAAAAGCAAAATGAATAATAAAAAAAAAAAAAAAAGCACCCCTGTCCTGCCCTGCTCTTGCGCAATGGCGAACGCAAGCGTCGGCCTGGCGTCATATGTAAACAGCAATTGCATCATGCATGTGAGGTATCACCGCGAAGGTCAGATCGAGGGCAGTAATTTTATCAGTAGACCTTCTCTGTACATCTAACGTGGTAACCTTTAAAGGCTTTTAAAGGCTTTTAAAAATGTATGTAGTTTGTCGCCAATGCGCGTTTGTGCAAAATTTTAAAGCATGTCGTGTTTGGTATCTATGGACTCAGCCTAAGATCATCTTTTTTATTTCATCAAACATTTGGGCAATATAGTGTGTTTTAGTGCATTCAAATTAAAAAAAGTGTATTTTTTCCCCAAAAAATGCGTTTGAAAAATCGCTGCGCAAATACTGTGTGGAAAAAAAATGCAACACCCACCATTTTAATCTGTAGGGCCTTTGCTTTAAAAATATATATATATAATGTTTGGGGGTTCAACATAATTTTCTTGCAAAAAAAAAAAATGTTTTCATGTAAACAAAAAGTGTCAGAAAGGGCTTTGTCTATAAGTGGTTAGAAGAGTGGATGTAAGCTTCCTAATGTTGTGTATAAAATGACAGAACAGTTCAAAACCCCCCCAAATGACCCAATTTTGGAAAGTAGACACCCCAAGCTATATACTGAGAGGCATGTCGAGTCCATTGAATATTTTATATGTTGACACAAGTTGCGGAAAAAAGAAAATTTTTATTTTATTTTTTTTGCACAAAGTTGTCACTAAATGATATATTGCTCAAACATGCCATGGGCATATGTGGAATTACACCCCAAAATACACTTTGTTGCTTCTCATGAGTACGGGGATACCACATGTGTGAGACTTTTTGGGAGCCTAGCTGCGTACGGGACCCCAAAAACCAATCACCGCCTTCAGGTTTTCTAAGGGTGTAAATTTTTGATTTCACTCCTCACTGCCTATCACAGTTTCGGAGGCCATGGAATGCCCAGATGGCCCAGATGGCACAAACCCCCCCAAATGACCCCATTTTGGAAAGTAGACACCCCAAGCTATTTGCTGAGAGGTATGGTGAGTATTTTGCAGATCTCGCTTTTTGTCAGAAAGTCTTGAAAATTGAAAAAAAAAAAATATATATATTTACTTTCTTCATTTTCAAAAACAAATGAGAGCTGTAAAATACTCACCATGCCTCTCAGCAAATAGCTTGGGGTGTCTACTTTCCAAAATGGGGTCATTTGGGGGGGTTTTGTGCTATTTTGGCATTTTATGGCCTTCGAAACTGTGATAGGTAGTGAGGAGTGAAATCAAAAATTTGCGCCCTTAGAAATCCTGAAGGCGGTGCTTGGATTTCGGGGGCCCGTGCGCGGCTAGGCTCCCAAAAAGTCCCACACATGTGGTACTCAGGAGAAGCAGAAAAATGTATTTTGGGGTGCAATTCCACATATAACCATGGCATGTGTGAGCAATATATCATTTAGTGACAACTTTTTGTATTTTTTTTTTTTTTGTCATTATTCAATCACTTGAGACAAAAAAAAAAAATATTCAATGGGCTCAACATGCCTCTCAGCAATTTCCTTGGGATGTCTACTTTCCAAAATGGGGTCATTTGGGGGGTTTTTGTACTGCCCTGCCATTTTAGCACCTCAAGAAATGAGTCATGAATTAAAAGCTGTGTAAATTCCAGAAAATGTGCCCTAGTTTGTAGACGCTATAACTTTTGCGCTAACCAATAAATATACGCTTATTGACATTTTTTTTACTAAAGACATGTGGCTGAATACATTTTGGCCTAAATGTATGAATAAATTGAGTTTATTCGATTTTTCTTATAACCAAAAGTAGAAAATATCATTTTTTTCAAAATTTTCAGTCTTTTTCCGTTTATATCGCAAAAAATAAAAATCGCAGAGGCAATCAAATACCATTAAAAGAAAGCTCTATTTGTGGGAGGAAAAGTACGCAAATTTCGTTTGGGTACAACATTGCATGTCCGCACAATTTACAGTTAAAGCATCGCAGTGCAAAATTCTGAAAACACCTCTGGTCCTTTAGCTACAAAATGGTCCGGGGCTTAAGTGGTTAAATACCAGGATTGCATTACATACAGAGTGCAGAGCTGTCACTTGTAAACACAGAAACCAGACTTCTGTGTTTACAAGTGATTGTGGTGAGCAGGCCAAGTTCCCCCTGAAAAAAAGCCCTGACTAAACTAACAAGAATTTTCTAGATCTGTACCATATCATTAATAGGTACTGACTCTCCCATCCAAAGCCTGCTCTTCGTAGGATATTCTGCACTTTTATGTTAAGGATATCAGATAAGCCTACTTTGCCCAAAAGCAATGCGCAAGGGTCTGGCAGTTGTGACTTGCCACAGTTTCCAGCTTGATTTTTTTATTTTTTTTAATTGACTGTGTCAAAGTTAGAGCCCCAGTCAATCTTTTACTGCAATCCAAGGGTCTGTTAGAGCAGGGCTCGACAAACCCCGGGCGCCAGGTCACCATTGCGACTAGAATTAGCGACCTGGCGCCTGGGGCAGCACAGCTGGGGAATCCTGTCTCTCCATGTCCCCCCCCCCTCCGCAGGATCGCGTTGGGGTGCGCCGGCCGGTAATTGAGGCCTTTTTAATAAAAAAATAAGACAACAGTAAAGTTAGCCCATTTTTTTTTAATATTGTGAAAGATAATGTTACGCTGAGTAAATTGATACCCAACATGTCACGCTTCAAAATTGCGTCCGCTCGTGGAATGGCGACTAACTTTTCCCCCTTAAAATCTCCATAGGCGACGTTTAAAAAATTCTACAGGTTGCATGTTTTGAGTTACAGAGGAGGTCTAGGGCTAGAATTATTGCTCTCGATCTACCGATCGCGGCGATACCTCACGTGTGGTTTGAACACCGCTTTCATATGCGGGCGCTACTCACCTATGCATTCGCTTCTGCGCGCGAGCTCGGCGGGACGGGGCGCGTTCCTGGCTCCTAACTTTTTTAGCTGGCTCCTAGATTCCAAGCAAATTTGTCAAGCCCTGTGTTAGAGGGCTTTGTTCCCCATGTATTGGCCCTGTGGCAACAGTTAAAGTATACAGTACGTGCCGCCGATTTTGTGTCAATCTCGCCTCTGCTAGCGGCGAGATTGACCACCCGCGATCCCCGTCGCGGGAGCCAGAGCCGAGCTATGTCGCTCCTCCCGATCGCCGCCCCCAATGGATTTCTATGGATGCGCGGCATCTCTTGGGGGCAGCGAGCACGAGAAGCACAGCCTCCAGCGGCGATATCCAGCGTGATCCCATCGCGCTGGATATACAAAATCGGCGGCACCTACTGTATCTAAGACCAAAACTTTTTTCATTTTGGAAAGTGCATTGCTGTGAGTTTATTTTTTGCCATCTCTTTCTCATTAGAGGAATTTTTCTTCACTTTCTGTTGATTGAACCAGAAGTGAGAGGATATCTTTCCAATGAGAGGGAAATTTCCTCTTAGACAGTTGTCACAGGGACATTTAACCCCATTGGAAGACTCCCTATTTCTGTTCTGGTTGCAACTCAAAAATTCTTTAACAGATACCTGGATAGTAATAAAAACCCTACAGGGGTTTTTCCTGATGCCGCGTACACACAACCGTTTTTCATGATGAGAAAAATGCAATTTTTTAAATTGGTCATTAAAAACGATCGTGTGTAGTCTTCAGAGCATTTTTCTCGACTTAGTTTTTCTCGTCGTGAAAAACGTCCGTGTGTACGCTTTAATGACGGGAGAAAACGCGCATGCTCAGAAGCAAGTTATGAGACGGGAGCGTTCTGGTAAAATTAGCGTTCGTAATGGAGATAGCACATTTGTCACGCTGTAACGGACTGAAAAGCACGAGGCAGAAAAGCGCAAATCGTCTCTCACCAAACTTTACTAACACGAGGATCAGCAAAAGCAGCCCAAAGGGTGGCGCCATCCGAATGGAACTTCCCCTTTATAGTGCCGTCGTACGTGTTGTACGTCACCGCTCTTTGCTCAAGCATTTTTTTTCACCATAGTGTGTAGGCAAGGCAGACTTGAGAAGAATCACGTCAAGAAAAACGTTGTTTTTTTCAATGACATTAAAAACGGGCGTGTGTACGCGGCATCACTGTTATCTTTGAAAAAAAGTTTTGGGTGGATACAGAATGACATACATAATCTAAGTATATCCCTTATATATCTAGCTTCTCTGCCTTTTGGCTGAGATCACGAGTAATATCTGTTCTTATCGGTTTTCAGGAACAGAACGCCAGTTCTCTTTTTCCAGTTGAGGTTAATAATCACCTAATCTAATAAGGTGGGTACTATGGGAGGGATCCTTTAACTCCCAGGCTAAATCTGGCCTGGTTTACCAGGATTTCCCTGGTTAAAGGCAGGACTCTCCCTAAGTGTTAAAGGGGAGTCCCACCCTTTTTTTATGTTTATTAAAAGTCAGCAGCTACAAAAAGTGTAGCTGCTGGCTTTTAATAAACATACACTTACCTGTTCCACTGTCCACCGCCGCGCCGCCCGGAGCTCCGCTCCTCTCCCCCCCTTCTCCGCCGGTGCTTCCATTCATTGTGTGGGCACCCGGCCGTGACAGCTTTCGGCTTCACGGCCGGGCACTCACTGCGCATGTGCGAACGGCGCAGCGCTCTCTGAATGGACAGGCGATCGCCTGGGACCTGTCACGTCCCAGGTGATCGCCTACAGGGAGGGGCCGCCACAAGGCGATATGACGTATCGCCTAGGCGAGCCCAGGGCGGAAGGAGGAAGTGGGACAGGAAGTCCCACTCCTACTGAAGCCCCCACTCCCCCCCCAAAAAAATTACATGCCTAATGTGGCATGTAAGGGGTCGAGGAGTGTATAAAGCGGAAGTTCAAAATTTGGGTGGAACTCCGCTTTAATGTCTTTTTTGGTAAGAACAGGGCTGCATTGGTTTAGCCAGGGGCTTAAGTGCTCCTGCTCCTAATTCCAGCATCCGAGTTTTGGCTATTGCTTTCTTCCTGTCTGTGTCCACCTGCAAGTGATACGTGTGTTGTCCCTGATCAAGCTCCCTGTCTGTCTGCTAGTTTGGATTTACCTGTGTATGACTTTGGATCGAATATTGGACTATTCCCTGAACTATCAAAGAAATAAAATTATCTGTCTGCTAACCGCAAGTATCTATTAGCTTTGCTCAGTTCGCATCTGCCCTGGCGTGGCGGCCAGGCACTATAGCATACACTTTTTCACTTACAGTAGCTGCTGCATTTCCTACCCTAGGCTTATACTCGAGTTAATAACTTTTCCCAGTTTTTTGTGGTAAAATTGGGTGCCTCGTCTTATATTTGGGTTGGCTTATACTCGAGTATATAGGTAAGTTACTTTTTTTTTTTTTTTTACCACACTGTGACAAGAGCAACAATGTACTACTCTGGGGAAGTGATCAGGATTTTCATTGCTATAAGCAAGCATTTTACTGAATGAAATTGATTCATTCAGTTTTTGTTGTGGTTAGCTGTGATTTGTCACAGCTAATCACATGGTACAGATGGGCTGTCTGTACCATGTGAGCACTGTGAGCAATCACAGCTAGCAACACAATTGTACACAGTGGATGGAATGAAAGGAAACCATCCATTGATTACAATTGTCATGTGATCTGCTGTGATTGGTCACAGCGATCACATGGTACCAACAGCAAGCACAGCTGGTGACAGATCACGTCGCAGCGTGGATCGATCTTGTAAGACGACAGCAAATATTGTTTAACCAGTTCCCACCTAGCCTATAGCAAAATGATGCCTTGGCAGAAACTGGTTAAATAATATTTGCTCATCCCGGAGTTCAGATTTACTAAAATTTACTTCTTCAGAAATAAAGTCACTGATATAAAGTCACATTCTGCAAGCTTTTAATGAACTGGTAAGTGAACCTTAGGACCTTTACCTGTACACTTGAGCAAATGGGGATCATTAGAGCACAGTGGCCATATCAACTGCAAGTTCTGAAGTGTACGATCGGTTTGCTCATTATTAATACTGATTCTATACCTTTTAGTGCTTTCTGAACCACTGACCTGGAACAAGTATTGCTGTAGTAATTCCAACTTCAGTCTAATGTCGCTGGCTGTTAGTTTGTTCCAGATCAGTGATACAGAAAGACATAGGGTCAGCATGTCAACCACAGAGACATCCTTTTCAGAAGAGGTCAAGAAGAGCAGCCTTCAAATCTCTTTCACGACATGTTTCCTTTAAAGTGGTTGTAAACCCACTAATCTTTTTTTTTTTTTTTCTTAGCCAACCTGCAAGAGAAAGGCATAATGAGCTAGTATGACTAGCATACTAGCTCATTATGTACCACTTACCTTAGATCGGGGCCCCCGAAGCAGTCCGCGTCCCTCTCTCCAGACGCAGACATCACTGCGGCGCTGTGATTGGCCGGAGCGGCGAAGACGTGCCTCCGCGCATGCGCGCGGGAGCCGTGACATTCGGCTACGCCCAGCGATTTCTGGGAAGTAGCCGATTTTGTGAATGGGATTAACCCCATGAATGCGCCGTTGTCTACGTAGACAGCGGCGCCTGTCATTTTTAGTAATTATCTCCTAAACCGTGTAGGTTTAGGAGATATTTCTTGCACCTACAGGTAAGCCTTAATCTAGGCTTACCTGTAGGTGCAAGTTGAAAAAGTGGGTTTACAACCACTTTAACTGATTATTGCAAACCTGTGGGGCATCATTTTTCACAAGCAGACCACACTATGAAAGACATAAATGTTTTACTGAAAAAAACTTGAAAAAATCTCAGGAAAGGAAAACTTTACAACTAAGAATAATACTTCTATTTGACATAACAGATAATAGACTAAATGTGGACTTCAGCTTTCTAAATCACTAGCCAAAAGTTGTAGGACCACCTCTGTGACTCTTCCCTCTCCCAGTCTATAGACCTCTCCTTACCTAACATTCTGCTAAAACTTTGTGTATTAGTACTTACTTAACCACTTCAATACCAGGCACTTATACACCTTCCTGCCCAAGCCAATTTTGAGCTTTCAGCGCTGTCGCAATTTGAATGACAATTGCACGGTCATGCTACACTGTACCCAAACAAATTTTTTATCATTTTGTTCCCACAAATAGAGCTTTCTTTCGGTGGTATTTGATCGCCTCTGCGATTTTTATTTTTTGCACAACAATTAAAAAAAGAGCAAAAATTTTGAAAAAAAAAATATGTTTTTCTTTGTTTCTGTTAATTTTTTTTGTAAATAAGTACCTTTTCTACTTCAATGACGGGCACTGATAAGGCGACACTGATGGGCACCGGTGATGGGCACTGATATGTGGCACTGATGGGCACTTATAGGTGGCACTTATGGGTGGCACTGATAGGTGGGCACGTATGGGCACTGATAGGTGGCACTGATGGACACTAGTAGGTGACACTGATGCCCAGCAATGCCAGCCACCACACATTGTGGTCGTGCCAGTCAGTGCCTATTTGTGGGCACTGATTGACATATGTTGTGTATGTTTTTGTACATGTGGATGGCCATGGGGGACTTACCTGGCCATCCACATGCTTGGGGCTTCCCTGGTGGTCCTGGGCGGCATCCTGGTGGTCTAGTGTGGGTATCCGAGGGGGGGGGCTGCGCTGATAAACAATCAGCGCAAACCCCCCTGTCAGGAGAGCCGCCGATCGGCTCTCCTCTACTCGCGTCTGTCAGACGCGAGTGAGGAAGAGCCAATCAACGGCTCTTCCTGTTTACATCGTGATCAGCCGTGATTGGACACGGCTGATCACGTGGTAAAAAACCTCCGCTGGAGGCTCTTTACCGAGATCAGTGTAGCGGTGGGTCAGACTGACACACCGCTCCACCGATCGCCGCGATGCGCGCCCCCCGGGGCGCGCGGCGGCTGTTATCCTGCAGGACATCAATAGACGTCCAGTGTGGATAACAGAACCACTTCCCGGACGTCAATCTCCTATTGACTGGGCGGGAAGTGGTTAATATTTAGTTGCCAACATTTTATACAGAATTTCAGAGATACCTTTTTTTTTGCTGCAATCTATTTCAGGCAAATAAATACTTTAATTAGGGGTGGGGAATTCATTTAAAATAGGCGTGGTTCTACACAAGACATATCATTAACCTAATGCCATACTTTAACTACTTGCTGACCAGCCGCCGTCATTATACGGTGTATGTGTACGTCGGCACCTTTAAGGGTGATAGCAGGCACGCTCGCCCGCCTCCGATGGGCGTGGCCGGCGACCGCGTTTGTGGGCTCCAGAGCCAGAACTGGGATCTGTGTATGTTAACACAAAAATCCCTGTTCTGACAAGGGAGGAGAGATAGATCTGCTGTTCCTAGTAGTTAGGAACATTGATATATCTCCTCCTCCAGTCAGCGCCATACCCCCACAGTTAGAAACACACATGAGGGAACACATTTAACCCCTTGATTGCCCCCTAGTGTTAACCCCTTCCCTGCAGGGGATATTTACACAGTAATCAGTGCATTTTTATACCACTGATCGCTGTATAAATGTCAATGGTCCAAAAAAGTGTCAAAAGTGTCCGATGTGTCCCCAGCAATGTCGCAATCCTGCTACAAAATGCAGATCGCTGCCATTACTAGTAAAAAAAAAAAAAGAAATGCCATAAATCTATCTCCTATTTTGTATACGCTATAACTTTTGCGCAAACCAATCAATATAAGGCTTATTGGGATTTTTATTTTTTTTTAACAAAAATATGTAAAAGAATACACATTGGCCTAAACTGATGAAGAATTTTTTTTTTTTACTTTTTTTTTTTTGCAATATTTATTATAGAGAAAAGTAAAAAATATTGGGTTTTTTTTCAAAATGGTCGCTCTTTTTTTTTTTTATAAGAGACTGAAATTACAAGGTTGGCCTCTCTTGTATCTCCAGCCCAGGCCCCACTGAGAGTGGAACAGATGGTGCCAAGGGACAGGAGCAACACGAGTGCCTGTAGGTGTTGATTGCAGAGCTTGTGGTAGGAGTTGTAGACTCAGTGATTTCCGGCAGAACATCAGGTCAGAAACTGCGATGATGCTGGGTAGATCAGCCGGGGTATTCCACCAGACTTGCAGGTTCAGGATACGTGGCTTGTCGGGGTTTTCCCATAGTCTGGAGACAGGAGCACACTGTGTACACTGGAGCTGGGATGAGGGGCGGCCAGCACAGGCACTCGGAGGTAGCATGGAGCCAAACAGGAGACAGAAGCATGGTCAGCAGCAAGCCAGCCAGTGACCTAGAAAACCAGCCAGCCACACACAGGGAGCCAACCACTGTCTCACCAACAGCAGGGAGCCAGCTGGTGACCTAGGTAACCAGCCAAGCTCTCTGTCAGCCCCAGCAGGATGCACCATGTCAGCCACTGACCAACAGCAGGGACCCAGCCAGTGACCTTGGATACCAGCCAGCCACACACAGGAGCCAGCCACTGTCAACCCCCCCCCCCCTCTCTGTCAGCCCCATTCCCATCCCTTTTCCGTCAGCCCCATCCCCTTTTTCTGTCAGCAGCCAGCCCAGCCCCCTCCCCCCTCCCTCTCCCTGTCAGCCACAGCAGGGTGCACCGTGCCAGCCACCCACTCACGTACAGCAGGGAGCCAGGCCAGCCACCCGCAACAGACTGCACCGTGCCACGGTGGTTGTGTTTGATGGGCACAGTGGCTGCATTTGATGGGCACAGTGAGACTGCAATTGATGTGTTTTTTTTTTTCAGTATTTTTCAGTTTGTTTGCGCCCCATCAAAAACTTTGAGCACGAGCCGCCACTGTATGTACCTCCAGCTGAGCTCCATTCCACAAACACTCGTTCCCTCTACTCACCTCCCCCCACCCTCTTCCAGGTGGGCACAATCTCTGGGGGAGAAAGGCAGAGGGAGGAAATTCCAGTCCCAATGTGCAGACACAGGGCCAGCAATGGCAGGAATACCCCAATGATGTGCAGACATAGAGGCAGCATTGACAATGATTTCCGGGATGCAGTCCGGGATATGAATATACAGTAGCAGGACAGCTTACTAGAAAGTGTGACTGTCCCGGCAAACCCGGGACAGTTGGCAAATATGCTAGTACTGCTTGGACCTTGAAGAATGGGGTACACCCTGAAAGCTTGTCCTGAAAATGTGGATGTTAGTGCACATAAAAATAGTATTTGTTTTTTGTTGTAAGTGCACTAATATGGCTACTGTCACCTTTAACTGATGCAATCTTTTTCATGTCAACATCCCTTCTGGAAGTAGCCCAGGAAAAAGGATAGTCAAATCCAGCAAAAAGGAAAAAAAAAACTTTTTTGGATTCTCCTCAATGATTTGAAGTACGTGCTTCTTCATGCAAGCTCCTGTCACAGAGGAACAGTTAATGTGAGATCTGGGAAAGAAATAAGATGGTTTTGGTGCTAAGAACAGGGTTTTGCTGCCAAATGAAGTACAATTGCTCTTCAGGCAAATGTAAATGAAATCCCCTGCAGAGTGCAGCTTGATAATGAAATAGAGATGATACATGAGACCTGTTATATTGAGTACTGGCTCCTGTCCTCCGCATTAATCTTGCTCACATTTCACACTCACTAATGTTTCTCTCCTTGTATTTGTTTCTCTACTTGGGAACATTGTTGCTGTCCCCGGGGCTCCTTGTGTTGGAGAGGATCTTCCGTAACACTAGAGATAGGAGACCGCGGCTCGCAAAAGGAAAGAGACAGAAATACGTTCGAAAAATAGCAAACAATAATGGATAACTTGCCTTGAACAGCTTAAAGATGAACCCAAGACAGATATAAAAGACACAAATTACTGCTGCTCTTAGGGTTCATTCATACATATGGCTGTAGGTGGGCCAAAGGTAACATCAAGAGACTACACACACGGCTCTTGCTTATTGTAATTATCTGGTATGTTGCATATCAAATTTACAAATGTAAATCTATAAATACATGGCGGCTAACACTAAGGTTTATCTAATACGGAAAAATTCTGCGCTAACCGAGTGATTTAGGCTCCGTGCACACTGGAGCTCAAAAACTTCAGTTTTGAACGCCGGATTGCTGGCTGGAAAACGCTGCTTTAAAAACGCGATTTGATCAGCGTTTTGCATTGCCGTCAATGCACATTTAGCGGCGCTAGCTTTCAGCCGCGTTTCTCTGGCTCTATTCAAAATCAATGGTTCCCTATGGGAGCCCATTGATTTGAAAAGAAGTCGCACCGCAAGTCGGATCATCATGATCCGACTTGCGGTGTGACTTGCGTGCTGATGAAGGGGAACCCCGCAAAAAAAATGGCGTGGGGTTCCCCCTCGGACGATACCAGGCCCTTCAGTCTGGTATGGATTTTGAGGGGAACCTTCTATGCCGAAAAAACGGCATGGGGGTCCCCCCAAAATCCATACCAGAACCTTATCCGAGCACGTAGCCCGGCCGGCCAGGAAAGGGGGTGGGGACGAGCGTGCACCCCCTCCCCCCCCCTGAACTGTACCAGGCCACATGCCCTCAAAATGGGGGGTGAGTGCTTTGGGGCAGGGGGGCACCCTGCGGCCCCCCCCACCCCAAAGCACCACCTTGTCCCCATGTTGATGAGGACAAGGGCCTCTTCCCGACAACCCTGGCCGTTGGTTATTGGGGTCTGCGGGCGAGGGGCTTATCGGAATCTGGGAGCCCCCTTTAATAAGGGGGTCCCCAGATCCCAGCCCCCATCCTATGTGAATGAGTATGGGGTACATCGTACCCCTACCCATTCACCTGGAGGAAAAGTGTCAATTAAAAAAAACACACTAGACAGGTTTTTAAAGTATTTTATTAGGCAGCTCCGGGGGTCTTCTTCTGACTTCGGGGGTCTTCTTCTGACTTCGGGGGTCTTCTTCTGACTCTCCGGCCTCTTCTCCTGCTCTCCGGTGCCTTCTCCGCGCTCTCTGGTTTTCCTCCCACTCTCCTGGTGCTTTCTGCCTTCTGCCGGGCTCCTCCGCTATCTTCTGCCAGCTCTTTTACTAGCGGTGGCCCGGTCTTCTCCGTCGGCTTCTTCCCTCTTCTCTTGTTCCGATGTTGACTCGACGCTTTCTCCCGCTGTAATGCCGTGTGCGTGGTGTGCAACGACTTATATAGGCATGGGGCGGGGTCACCTGGTGATGTCACCCGGTGACCACACCCCCTTATGACGTCACAGTCCCATCATGCCCCGGGGCTGTAACGTCATAATGGGGTCACCGGATGACATCACCCGGTGACCCCGCCCCATGCCTATATAAGTCATTGCGCACCGCGCACACGGCATTACCCCCTGCCCCAAAGCACCCACCCCCCATGTTGAGGGCATGCGGCCTGGTACGGTTCAGGAGGGGGGCGCTCGCTCCTCCCCACCCCCTTTCCTGGCCGGCCGGACTGCGCGCTCGGATAAGGGTCTGGTATGGATTTTGGGGGGACCCCCACGCTGTTTTTTTGGCGTAGGGGGTTCCCCTTAAAATCCACACCAGACCAAAGGGCCTGGTATCGTCCGAGGGGGGACCCCACGCCAAAATTTTTTTTTCATTTTTTGGGCGGGGTTCCCCTTCATTAGCACGCAAGTCGCACCGCAAATCGGATCATGATGATCCAACTTGCGGTGCGACTTCTATTCAAATCAATGGGCTCCCAAAGGGAACCATTGATTTTGAATAGAGCCAGAGAAACGCCTAACGCCAATTAGCGGCCATTTATGCGCGTTTATCTGCGTTTTTTTTCGCCGAAAAACTGCACTTTGATCGCAAATTTCTTGCGTTCGGAAAAAAGTCCATAATCTCCACTGCTCATTAAGGCTAAAAAACGTCCATGTGTGCATGGACACATAGGCTAACATGGAGTGCAGTTTATGGGCTTTTTAAAAAAAAAACGCCCAAACGCCAATAAACTGCAGTTTATGAGCTCCAGTGTGCATGGAGCCTTAAGGAAAAGGTGCTGCAGCTTGTGAGTAGCCTAAAAAAAAAAAAGCACAAAATCATATGATACAAAAAAACAAGCGCTAATCCACTAATTAACTATTAAGTGTCAGGAGATAAATTCCCACTAAATCTTTGAATTAGTGATGAATATTTGATAATACAATCATGAAAGTGCACATATATAACAATGTATAAAGCTGTGTATAAAACGAAAGTCCGTATAAATGTGTTTCTCAGGTGCACCTATATAGACTGTGCTGCATATAAACAAAAGTCCATATGAATAGTGATCACAGTGTAAAACCTCTAAAAAACTTCGCAAAATTCGGAAACTTTGATATTCTGCAGCCAGAAGTGTAAAAACAATGCCGCTTACCAGATAAGTAGGACCTCAGATTATAGAGATCATGAGAGCCTGCTGCATCCGCCTGCCGGCAAAGATTCGATTCACCTGTACCTTGATCCAGGAAGAGAGAGCTCCTTCAATTGCAGTAAAGCTTTTCCAGCCGGGCTCTTGATTTTAGGAAGAGAGAGAAAATTCCACGGACAGGAATCGACTTGTATCCAAAATAGTCCTGGATATTATCACTCAATAGGAGATAAAAAAAAAGAAAGGCTTCATGGTGCAGTAAAATTTCAAACAGGTTTTATTCAAAAAGAACCACAGCAAGCGTTATAACCACAAAAGCAAAGGAACGGAACGGTAAAAAACTAATTGGAAACAGCCAGGGATCAAACCAACTGACTGAATGAAAAAACGTGATGACGTCAAGGTTTAGTGCTCCACCCGACGCTCTTTACCATAAAAGGCATCAACTGGGAATGGAGGCTATTACTTAGGTTTGATATACAAAATACGGAAGAAACTAAAAACAGAATAAAAAGTTTAGCGCTATACATATAATCAAGCACAAATAAATCAAATGTCTAAACTCAATATCAAAAATAAAATGTGTCCACAATAGATGAAAAAATAAATACTTCCAGTGCAATAGTGAATACGTTTATTATCCACCAACTACCTAAACTACTCCCGTCTTATTGGTTGAACTAGGTGGACTTGTGACTTTTTTCAGCCAGACTAACTATGTAACTATATGTAACTAGAATGCCTTGAAAAAGTATTCATGCACCTTGACATTTTCCACGTTTTGTCATGTTACAAATAAAAAACATACCGGTAAATGTATTTTATTGGGATTTTATGTGATAGACCAACACAAAGTGGCACATAATTGTGAAGTGGAAGGAAAATGATAAATGGTTTTATTTATTTTTTTACTTGCAAAAAATGTTATGCCGCATGCACACAACCGTTTTTCATGACTAGAAAACTGCCATTTTTTAGATTGGTCGTGAAAAGCGGTAGTGTATATGCTCCATAGCAGTTTTCTCGACGAGAAAACTGCCCGAAAAATTAGAACCTGCTCTATTTTTTTTCTCGTCTTTTTTCACGTTGTTCTTCTTTTTAACGTTGTGAAAAACGGTAGTGTGTATGCTTTTACGAGGGTAAAGAAACACGCATGCTCAGAATCAAGTATGAGACGGGAGCGCTCGTTCTGGTAAAACTAGCGTTCATAATGGAGATAGCACATTCGTCACACTGTAACGGACTGAAAAGCACGAAGACTGAAAAGCACGAAGACTGAAAAGCGCGAATTGTCTCTCACCAAACTTTATTAACACGAGGATCAGCAAATGCAGTGAAAGGTGATTCTACAAAGTATTGACTCAGGGGGGCTGAATACAAATGCACCCCACACGTTTCAGACATTTATTTGTGAAATATTTGGAAAACCATTTATTATTTTCCTTCCACTTCACAATTATGTGCCACTTTGTGTTGGTCTATCACATAAAATCCCAATAAAATACATTTATGTTTTTGGTTGTAACATGACAAAATGTGGCAAATTTCAAGGGGGTATGATTTTTTTTTTTCAAGGCACTGTATGTGCCAAAGAAAGACACCAACCACCATCCTCTTGTGAAATGCAAACTCGACAAATATACGAGGAGCGTTTAAGTCAAACCGGCACTTTTGAGTTTATATAATAAAAGAACACATTTCAAGGGGTGGAAACTGCATTTATGTGCCCGGGTTTCAGGGCACTGATGACGAAGTGAAGCAGGCTATCCTAGAATAGTTTAGGCGTACTGACAAATCTTTCTATGCTGAAGTTTTCCAGGCATTAGTTAAACGATGGTATAAGTGTATAAATGTACCAGGGTAGTATGTTGAAAAAATTAATGCAGTTTCCACTCTTTGAAATTAGTTTTTAATTATATAAACCCAAAAGGTTTGACTTGGCCACCCCTCGTATATGCTGCCAGGTAACTACAGCATCAATGGCATGTGTAACAATAAGGATCTTTCCAGGATGTGTGTACCAGCCTCATGCCTCCTCTGTCTAGTGGCACCCAAAGCCAGTCACAACTATGGCAAATAAAGCTCATCAGGAGCCAGATAAATGTAGCCAATACTGCAGTATTTTATTAAAATCTCTGAATTCAATAGTGTACAAACATTAAAAGAGATCCAACTCATATACAGTAGATGGCTTCTGCCGACCCAGGATCGTGCAGCAGTGTGACATCAGCACCTAGTCCCTATTCAACGCGTTTCATCCAATCGACAACGTCCCTCTTATAAGCACTGATTATAAGGTAACCATTGGTATTTTCACAGCATTACAAGGCTTGGGGCCTGTAGTACCTAAAGACAGCTTCTACTGGAGGAGTGGCAGTTTGTGGTGCATCTGGACAGCAATGTACTTGCTTTGGAGAGCTCCAAGGTGTTATTCTGTATACTGGATTGTTTGCTCTCTGCGGGTATATTCCCTGTTTTGATCCTACTCACCAGGAACCTTTCAATGCACTAATCACTCTCCCTAGCCAGCAAGGTCTCTGTCTCTGACCTACCACTCTCTCCAGGTGTCCCCAAATGACGTGGGTATCCTATATATAAGGTTCCACACCAAGATCTTGAGGGATTGCATTATCCAATCAGACAGCTGATTTTTCTGGGAGACTAGGAAGCTTCCCCTAAGAGGCTCCACTCGATCTGAGCACTGTTCAATCCATCATCAGAAAATGGAAAGAGTATGGCACAACTGAAAACCTACCAAGACATGGCCGTCCACCTAAACTGACAGGCCGGGCAAAGAGAGTATTAATCAGAGAAGCAGCCAAGAGGCCCATGGTAACTCTGGAGGAGCTGCAGAGATCCACAGCTCAGGTGGGAGAATCTGTCCACAGAACAACTATTAGTCGTGCCCTCCACAAATCTGGCCTTTATGGAAGAGTGGCCAGAAGAAAGCCATTGTTATAATAGCACAGTTCCACCTACAGAACAGGAGGAGGGACCTGCACCTGTCTACAGGGCTAGACTGCTGTCCATCCAAAGAGTGGTCATATGTGGACTGATTTTCAGTCAGTGTCAGTCTGACAGTCAGTGAGGAGGATTCCTCACCACCTAATTTATTCTTCAAAACAATGACCCACCACAAGCACAACCGCATGCATTGCATTCACTTGAACTGGATTTTTGAATGAATGAGCTTGTCAAGTCCAGACAAAATACAGCGCTCAGGAGTGGTCTGATAAACCTGGTTTAAAATAGGTAAAACAACTAAAGTACCAAATGGAAAAAAGGATGAAAATTGTGGAAATAGATTGGTAAATGACAATACTGATGATGCTAACAGTATCTACAGGTTT
The DNA here is from genome assembly GCA_029206835.1 of Rana muscosa. Taxonomy (NCBI): domain Eukaryota; kingdom Metazoa; phylum Chordata; class Amphibia; order Anura; family Ranidae; genus Rana; species Rana muscosa. The sequence continues at coordinate 238,872,166 of CM055121.1, read as the reverse complement.
GTGTAGGATAGTTTAGAGTGCAAAACATAGCTAAAACTAGAATCTGCAGCTAAAAGACCAGAGAGGGTGCTCACTTTCCAACCACTGGAAAGAAACAACAGCGCAACCCCATAGTGTAGCATAAAAAATAAAACAAATGACAATTTATTGAAAAATAGAAATGCACTCTGAAACGTACACATGTGTAGGCCATGGCATAAAGGTGACTTGGAAGCCAGGTAAGTCTGAGGTGCAGCCAGAGAAGCACCAGCCTTGGCCCACTGGCTTGGGATGGAGCATGCTGAAGATGGAGAAAGCTGCTGTCACTGCAACTGCAATCAGTGTTCAACCTGGATTTGGAATCCCCATCACTGTAGACTAGTGATGAGCCGAACACCCCCGGGTTCGGTTCGCACCAGAACCCGCGAACGGACCGAAAGTTCGAACGAACATTAGAACCCTATTAAATACAATGGATGCGAACGTTCGAATTCTAAAGTGCTAATTATAACAACTATTATGCATGTTATTGTCCTAAAAAGGGTTTGGGAACCCGGGTTCTGCACCAGGGGACATGTATCAATGCAAAAATAAGTTTTAAAAACGGTCGTTTTCCGGGAGCAGTCATTTTAATGATGCATAAAGTGAAAAAAAAAAAGTCAAATATTCCTTTAAATATCGTACCTGGGGGGTGTCTAAAGTATGCCTGTGAAGTGCCACGTGTTTCCCGTGTTTAGAACTGTCCCTGCACAAAATGACACTTCTAAAGGAAAAAAAAGCCATTTAAAACTGCTTGCGGCTTTAATGTAATGTCTGGTCCCGGTAATATGGATGAAAATCTTTAAGAAAAATGGCATAGCTACCCCATGACCCCCCCCCCTACCCCAGCCCATTACCAGCCCCTTTGGGTCTTGTATGGATATTAAGGGGAACCCCGCACATAAAATAAAAAAGGCCCTATATACTCTGAACAGCCGTATACAGGCGGTGCATACAAGACAGGGACTGTAGGTTTGTTCTTATGTAGAATCTGTTTGTAATTTTGAACAGGTACATTGTTGAAGTGTAGCTCCAGACCAAAAATCTATTTTTAAACTTTTTGGAAAACATAGGTAAGGGTTATCACCCCTGTAACATTTGTTTTGCTGTCTGTGCCCCTGTTCAGAACATTTCACCTCACTTTCCGTCCTAATGACAACTGTTTTTGAAATGTGGTGTTTTTCTTGAAACAAGGATTGCTGATAAAGCATCAGTACAGAGGAGACACCTTTCTCCCATATTTATTCTTACAGGAGAGAATTTTCCTTCCTAGTGGTAGATTTCCTCTCACTTCCTGTTGTCTTCTTGCGTTTGCAAGTAGGAGTCGTTTGTAAGTTGGATGTTTGAAAGTAGGGACCTGCCGTATATACTCTGCAGAAATAGGCCCCTTAGTTGTTGGTGTTGGCACAACACTGTAAGCACTCACAGTTACTCTTGGTTGGTGCTGGAACGCCCTGCTGTCAACTATTATATCAGGAATTTTAATTACATATAATTGTTGAACAGTGGTAGTAAAAATTGGGCCTTTGATGGTGGTGCTGGTGCCACAACACTGTAAGCCCTGACAGTTACTCTTGGTGGGTGCAGCAATGGGCCCTGCTGTGAATTATTAGATCAAGAATTGTAATTACATGCCCCTGTTGAACAGGGGCTGAAAAATTGGGCCTTAGGCACTGGTGGCACAACACTGCAACCCTTCACAGATACTGTACTTGGAGCACAGCAATGAGCCCTGTTGCAAAGTATTGCTTCAAAAATTGTAATGACACGCCCCTGTTAAACAGGGGCTGAAAAATTGGGCCTTAGGCACTGGTGGCACAACACTGCAACTCCTCACAGATACTGTACTTGGAGCACAGCAATGAGCCCTGTTGCAAAGTATTGCTTCAAAAATTGTAATTACACGCCACTGTTAAACAGGGGCTGAAAAATTGGGCGTTAGGCACTGGTGGCGGCACCCATAAACAAAAATGATCTTCCAAGCTATCATCATCAATCGTATCATTGAGGACTCGGAGGAGGAGGATAGCCAGTCAACATAACAGCACAGGCACTCAGCATCAGCATCAGTCTTGAAGGGATGTGACATTTTAAAATCAATTAGTCTGTTATATCAGCATCAGGTGTGTGGTAGCTGGTGGTGATCCAAGACTGGTTCATCTTGATGAAAGTCAGTCGATCAACCGAGTCGGTGGACAGGCGCACCCTGTGATCCGTGACAAATCCTCCAGCAGCACTGAATGTGCGTTCCGAAAGAACGCTGGATGCAGGACAGGCCAGTAGCTCAATTGCATACTGTGCAAGCTCTGGCCAGTGATCCATCCTCAAGACCCAGTAAGCCAGAGGATTTTCGGTGGGGAAGGTGTCCAAGTCTGACCTTGCCCCTAGATATTCCTGCACCATGTTTATCAGACGCTGGCGATGGTTGCTGGAACCGATCATACTTTGGGGCTGCGGACTAAAGAATTGTCTGAACGCATCGGTCAGACGGCCACCTTCCCCACCGCTCCTTCTTTGACTGGCCGAAGCCTCAGCAACTCGTTGTCCAGGACCAGGAGTTTGCAACCTCCCAGTCTCTGGGAACGCGTTGCACAGACCTTTCTGCAAGGCCTCCCGGAGTTGTCTCATCCTCTGCTCCCTCTGCGACGGTAACATAAGGTCCGCAACCTTACCCTTGTACCGTGGATCAAGGAGAGTGGCCAGCCAGTAATGGTCCCTCTCCTTGATCCGAAGAATACGAGGATCCTTCCGCAGACTTTGCAGGATCAGGGAGGCCATGCAGCGTAGGTTTGCTGAGGCATTCGCTCCGGAGTCCTCTGGGTCACTAAGGACGACATGATCCGCAGCCACCTCCTCCCAGCCACGTACAAGTCCACTGGTTTCTTGGGACTGTAAATCATCCCTAAAAGACTGCTGCTGATGATGCTGAGTGCCAGCCTCCACCTCCATGCTGACACAATCCTCCTCCTCCTCCTCCTCCTCCTCCTCCTCCTCCTCTTCCTGTGCGATGGGTGGGACAGAAGGAACACTGTCTGGGTAAAGGGGGCCTTGAGAGGCAAGGAAGTCCTCCTCTTCCTGCCTCTGTTCTGCCTCAAGTGCCCTGTCCATTATTCCACGCAGCGTGTGCTCCAACAGGTGGACAAGAGGTACAGTGTCACTGATGCATGCACTGTCACTGCTCACCATCCTCGTGGCCTCCTCAAATGGTGCCAGGACAGTGCATGCATCCCTGATCATGCCCCACTGGCGTGGAGAAAAAAAACCAAGCTCCCCTGACCCTGTCCTGGTGCCGTAGTCGCACAGGTACTCATTGATGGCCCTCTGCTGCGTGTGCAGCCGCTGCAGCATGGCCAACGTTGAGTTCCACCTGGTGGGCATGTCACATATAAGGCGGTTCTTGGGCAGGTTCAACTCCTTTTGCAGCTCAGCCAGGCGAGCACTGGCATTATAAGATCTGCGGAAATGCACACAGACTTTCCTGGCCTGCCTCAGGACATCCTGTAAGCCCGGGTACCTGCCCAAGAACCGCTGCACCACCAGGTTAAGGACGTGAGCCACACAGGGCACATGGGTCAGTTGTCCCTGTCGGAGGGCGGAGAGGAGGTTGGTGCCATTGTCGCAAACCACCATTCCTGGCTTAAGCTGGCGTGGCGTCAACCACCTCTCGGCCTGGCCCTGCAGAGCAGACAGGACCTCTGCCCCAGTGTGGCTTCTGTCCCCCAAACACACCAGCGCAAGCACGGCATGGCATCTTTTTGCCTGCGTACTTGCGTAGCCCCGTGAACGGCTACGGAGCACCGCTGGTTCATAGGACAAACCACAGGAAGAGGCCATGGAGGAAGAAGAAGAGGAGGGGGTGGAGGAGAGAGGTGTGTCACAACCAGTAGTAGCATTTTGGAGGCGTGGCGGTGGGACAACCTCCAACACTACTGCACCTTGTCCTGAATCCTTCCCAGCTGCCAAAAGAGTGACCCAATGGGCCGTGAAAGAAAGGTAACGTCCCTGTCCATGCCTGCTGGACCATGAGTCAGCGGTAATATGCACCTTACCGCTGACCGCCCTGTCCAGCGAGGCCAAGACATTGCCTTCCACATGCCGGTAGAGAGCCGGAATAGCCTTCCGTGAGAAAAAGTGGCGTTTGGGAACCTGCCACTGAGGAACCGCACATTGCACAAACTCACGGAAGGGGGCCGAGTCTACCAACTGAAAAGGCAGCAGTTGAAGCGCTAGCAATTTAGCCAAGCTAGCATTCAACCGCTGGGCATGTGGATGGCTGGGAGTGAACTTCTTTCGACGGTCCAGCAGCTGGGGCAGGGAAATTTGCCTGCTAGAATCGGACGTCGGTGTACTGCTAGCAGAGTGGGCGCAAGTACTTGGCTGTGACACACCTAATTCTACACCTTCATTCCTCTCAGTGCATGTTTCAGAGAGGACTGAAGTTATAGTGGGGTTGGAGATCCCAGCTGATGCGGTGCAAGGAGAGGTCCGCTTTGTTCTTTGGTGTGGGTCTTTGAGGTAGGCTTGCCAACGAGCTGCATGGCAGGTCAACATATGTCTGGTCAGGCATGTGGTACCCAAGCGGCTGATGTTTTGGCCACGCGATATACGCTTGAGACATATGTTGCAAACAGCAGCTGTGCGATCTGATGCACTAGCCTCAAAAAAGGCCCACACCAAAGAACTTTTTGAATGACGGGCAGAGGCAGCGCCCTGCACAGGCGGAGCTCTGCGGTGTGATTCCGTCGGTGTACTGCCCTTACGCTGGCCACCAAAGGGCATCCTGCCTCGTTGGAGATGTGCCTCCTCCTCATCCTCCTCCTCCTCCTCTCTCCTATTAGGCACCCACGTGGAGTCATTGACCTCATCATCCCCTCCCTCCTCATCACTGGAGCCAATCTGGCAGTATGCTGCAGCTGCTGGAACATGACTGCCAGATTGGTGTCCTTCTTGAGCATCCCCTCTGTCTGCTCTCACGCTACTGCCTTCCTCTAGCTGGGTTTCATCATCAGACCCTTCGAAACGCTGGGCATCCTCCTGGAGCATGTACCCAACACTGTGCTGAAACAGTTCGGGGGACTCCTCAGGAGGAGGACATGGTGGGTCTAGGGAAGGAGTGACTGATGATTTGTCTGACATTGATACCAGGGAAGACGACGCTTTGGCAGCTGCTTTTCCAGTACCCTGAGCCTGGGTGAGAGAGGATGAGGAGGAGGAGGAGGGCTTGGTCATCCACTCTACCAAGTCTTCGGCATGATGTGGCTCAACATGTCCAGCTGCCGAAAAGAAGGACAAGCGTGTCCCATGGCCATGTGCTGATGACAATGCACCGCGTCCACGACCAGCACTGTTGCCCCCAGACACAGAGCCTGCTTGCCCTCTTTTATTGCCTCCTGACTGTCTGCCTCTCCTTGTTTGCCTTCCAGACATTCTAATAGATGGCCTGCAGGGAGATGGGAAAAAAGCAATAAGGGCTACCTTCAGGTGTCCTTCTCTGTCCCTTGAAACAAGGACTTTCACAGTGAAAGAAACTGACACTGTCCCTACCTAGAGTTTTCTATCCCTAGAATAAATGTTTTTTTTAATCACAATATAGCACAAGGACAATTCACTCAATGTCTCTCCAGGTCCCTGGAAACAAGGACTTGCAGAGTGAAAGAAACTGACACTGTCCCTACCTAGAGTTTTCTGTCCCTAGAATAAATGTTTTTTTTAAGCACAATATAGCACAAGGACAATTAACTCACTGTCCTTACAGGTCCCTGGAAACAAGGACTTGCAGAGTGAAAAAAAAAAAACACTCTCCCTACCTAGAGTTTTCTGTCCCTAGAAAAAATGTTTTTTTTAAGCACAATATAGCACAAGGACAATTAACTCACTGTCCTTACAGGTCCCTGGAAACAAGGACTTGCAGAGTGAAAGAAAAAAAACACTCTCCCTACCTACAGTTTTCTGTCCCTAGAAAAAATGTTTTTTTTAATCACAATATAGCACAAGGAAAATTAACTCACTGTCCTTACAGGTCCCTGGAAACAAGGACTTGCAGAGTGAAAGAAAAAAAACACTCTCCCTACCTACAGTTTTCTGTCCCTAGAAAAAATGTTTTTTTTAATCACAATATAGCACAAGGAAAATTAACTCACTGTCCTTACAGGTCCCTGGAAACAAGGACTTGCAGAGTGAAAGAAACTGACACTGTCCCTACCTAGAGTTTTCTGTCCCTAGAATAAATGTTTTTTTTAATCACAATATAGCACAAGGACAATTCACTCAATGTCTCTCCAGGTCCCTGGAAACAAGGACTTGCAGAGTGAAAGAAACTGACACTGTCCCTACCTAGAGTTTTCTGTCCCTAGAATAAATGTTTTTTTTAAGCACAATATAGCACAAGGACAATTAACTCACTGTCCTTACAGGTCCCTGGAAACAAGGACTTGCAGAGTGAAAAAAAAAAAAAACTCTCCCTACCTAGAGTTTTCTGTCCCTAGAAAAAATGTTTTTTTTAATCACAATATAGCACAAGGACAATTAACTCACTGTCCTTACAGGTCCCTGGAAACAAGGACTTGCAGAGTGAAAGAAAAAAAACACTCTCCCTACCTACAGTTTTCTGTCCCTAGAAAAAATGTTTTTTTTAATCACAATATAGCACAAGGAAAATTAACTCACTGTCCTTACAGGTCCCTGGAAACAAGGACTTGCAGAGTGAAAGAAACTGACACTGTCCCTACCTAGAGTTTTCTGTCCCTAGAATAAATGTTTTTTTTAATCACAATATAGCACAAGGAAAATTAACTCACTGTCCTTACAGGTCCCTGGAAACAAGGACTTGCAGAGTGAAAGAAAAAAAACACTCTCCCTACCTACAGTTTTCTGTCCCTAGAAAAAATGTTTTTTTTAATCACAATATAGCACAAGGAAAATTAACTCACTGTCCTTACAGGTCCCTGGAAACAAGGACTTGCAGAGTGAAAGAAAAAAAACACTCTCCCTACCTACAGTTTTCTGTCCCTAGAAAAAATGTTTTTTTTAATCACAATATAGCACAAGGAAAATTAACTCACTGTCCTTACAGGTCCCTGGAAACAAGGACTTGCAGAGTGAAAGAAACTGACACTGTCCCTACCTAGAGTTTTCTGTCCCTAGAATAAATGTTTTTTTTAATCACAATATAGCACAAGGACAATTCACTCAATGTCTCTCCAGGTCCCTGGAAACAAGGACTTGCAGAGTGAAAGAAACTGACACTGTCCCTACCTAGAGTTTTCTGTCCCTAGAATAAATGTTTTTTTTAAGCACAATATAGCACAAGGACAATTAACTCACTGTCCTTACAGGTCCCTGGAAACAAGGACTTGCAGAGTGAAAAAAAAAAAAACTCTCCCTACCTAGAGTTTTCTGTCCCTAGAAAAAATGTTTTTTTTAATCACAATATAGCACAAGGACAATTAACTCACTGTCCTTACAGGTCCCTGGAAACAAGGACTTGCAGAGTGAAAGAAAAAAAACACTCTCCCTACCTACAGTTTTCTGTCCCTAGAAAAAATGTTTTTTTTAATCACAATATAGCACAAGGAAAATTAACTCACTGTCCTTACAGGTCCCTGGAAACAAGGACTTGCAGAGTGAAAGAAACTGACACTGTCCCTACCTAGAGTTTTCTGTCCCTAGAATAAATGTTTTTTTTAATCACAATATAGCACAAGGAAAATTAACTCACTGTCCTTACAGGTCCCTGGAAACAAGGACTTGCAGAGTGAAAGAAAAAAAACACTCTCCCTACCTACAGTTTTCTGTCCCTAGAAAAAATGTTTTTTTTAATCACAATATAGCACAAGGAAAATTAACTCACTGTCCTTACAGGTCCCTGGAAACAAGGACTTGCAGAGTGAAAGAAACTGACACTGTCCCTACCTAGAGTTTTCTGTCCCTAGAATAAATGTTTTTTTTAATCACAATATAGCACAAGGACAATTCACTCAATGTCTCTCCAGGTCCCTGGAAACAAGGACTTGCAGAGTGAAAGAAACTGACACTGTCCCTACCTAGAGTTTTCTGTCCCTAGAATAAATGTTTTTTTTAAGCACAATATAGCACAAGGACAATTAACTCACTGTCCTTACAGGTCCCTGGAAACAAGGACTTGCAGAGTGAAAGAAAAAAAACACTCTCCCTACCTACAGTTTTCTGTCCCTAGAAAAAATGTTTTTTTTAATCACAATATAGCACAAGGAAAATTAACTCACTGTCCTTACAGGTCCCTGGAAACAAGGACTTGCAGAGTGAAAGAAAAAAAACACTCTCCCTACCTACAGTTTTCTGTCCCTAGAAAAAATGTTTTTTTTAATCACAATATAGCACAAGGAAAATTAACTCACTGTCCTTACAGGTCCCTGGAAACAAGGACTTGCAGAGTGAAAGAAACTGACACTGTCCCTACCTAGAGTTTTCTGTCCCTAGAATAAATGTTTTTTTTAATCACAATATAGCACAAGGAAAATTAACTCACTGTCCTTACAGGTCCCTGGAAACAAGGACTTGCAGAGTGAAAGAAACTGACACTGTCCCTACCTAGAGTTTTCTGTCCCTAGAATAAATGTTTTTTTTAAGCACAATATAGCACAAGGACAATTAACTCACTGTCCTTACAGGTCCCTGGAAACAAGGACTTGCAGAGTGAAAGAAAAAAAACACTCTCCCTACCTACAGTTTTCTGTCCCTAGAAAAAATGTTTTTTTTAATCACAATATAGCACAAGGAAAATTAACTCACTGTCCTTACAGGTCCCTGGAAACAAGGACTTGCAGAGTGAAAGAAACTGACACTGTCCCTACCTAGAGTTTTCTGTCCCTAGAATAAATGTTTTTTTTAATCACAATATAGCACAAGGAAAATTAACTCACTGTCCTTACAGGTCCCTGGAAACAAGGACTTGCAGAGTGAAAGAAACTGACACTGTCCCTACCTAGAGTTTTCTGTCCCTAGAATAAATGTTTTTTTTAAGCACAATATAGCACAAGGACAATTAACTCACTGTCCTTACAGGTCCCTGGAAACAAGGACTTGCAGAGTGAAAGAAACTGACACTGTCCCTACCTAGAGTTTTCTGTCCCTAGAATAAATGTTTTTTTTAATCACAATATAGCACAAGGAAAATTAACTCACTGTCCTTACAGGTCCCTGGAAACAAGGACTTGCAGAGTGAAAGAAACTGACACTGTCCCTACCTAGAGTTTTCTGTCCCTAGAATAAATGTTTTTTTTAATCACAATATAGCACAAGGACAATTAACTCACTGTCCTTACAGGTCCCTGGAAACAAGGACTTGCAGAGTGAAAGAAACTGACACTGTCCCTACCTAGAGTTTTCTGTCCCTAGAATAAATGTTTTTTTTAAGCACAATATAGCACAAGGACAATTAACTCACTGTCCTTACAGGTCCCTGGAAACAAGGACTTGCAGAGTGAAAGAAACTGACACTGTCCCTACCTAGAGTTTTCTGTCCCTAGAATAAATGTTTTTTTTAATCACAATATAGCACAAGGAAAATTAACTCACTGTCCTTACAGGTCCCTGGAAACAAGGACTTGCAGAGTGAAAGAAACTGACACTGTCCCTACCTAGAGTTTTCTGTCCCTAGAATAAATGTTTTTTTTAATCACAATATAGCACAAGGACAATTAACTCACTGTCCTTACAGGTCCCTGGAAACAAGGACTTGCAGAGTGAAAGAAACTGACACTGTCCCTACCTAGAGTTTTCTGTCCCTAGAATAAATGTTTTTTTTAAGCACAATATAGCACAAGGACAATTAACTCACTGTCCTTACAGGTCCCTGGAAACAAGGACTTGCAGAGTGAAAGAAACTGACACTGTCCCTACCTAGAGTTTTCTGTCCCTAGAATAAATGTTTTTTTTAAGCACACTATAGCAGAAGCACAAAACACACTGACACTCTCCCTACCTATCCTTCTCTTTCCCTAAACTAAAGGAATCCAGGTTAAGCAAGAAAGAAATAACAGTCACTGTCCCTGCCTATGCTACTCTATCCCTGCTCCGGAACACACTACACTAGGCCGCCGTGCTGGTGGCCTTTTATAGTGTGGGGCGTGTACTAAACACCCTCAGCAATAATTGGCCACAGGCATCCTGCCTGTGGCCAATCATTGCTCTCCTCGCTGCCGGCGCTGTGATTGGCCAAGCATGCGGGGTCACAGTGCATGCTTGGCCAATCACAGCGCCTGGATGACACTGCGATGGCATAGTGCATTGTGGGCCGTTCGCGTCACTCGAATTTGGCGCGAACGGCCCAAATCGTTCGATCTTCGTCGAACGATCGAACAGCCAATGTTCGAGTCGAACGTATGTTCGACTCGAACACGAAGCTCATCCCTACTGTAGACACGTGTTGCAGACACGGGACACATTTTGGGGCCAGTTGGCTTCTTCACCAGCACTTTCTATCCTGTTTTATATGTAAATTATACCAACCTTGTATCCAGTCTTGGATCATTGTCATAATGTTGTTTAGGCTAATAAGGTATACAAATCACACCATTTTAGCACCTTGTTATGTATTTGATAATTTTTAACATTGTAATGCATTTTAATTATATATATATATATGCCGGCGTATAAGACGACCCCCTAATTCTCCAGATAAAACAGGTTTTGGGCTATACTCGCCATATAAGACTACCACCCTTCCTAATGCACACTTACTCCTTGGCATACTCTTTCATGCACCTTTATTTGCTTTCCGGTCTTGGACCATCTTTTCTGTTGCTCCATATTGTCTTGCAGCAGCACAGGTATGTTCCTTGGCAAAGTTTACAACTTTCAGCTTGAAACTTGCTTCATATTTCCTTCTTCTTGCTGGTGGAGCCATGTCTAGCAGACGTTTTGTTTACACCCTCTAATCTGTCAGCCCGCTGGATGTGCGGTAATACTGTATGTATTGGCTGAGTCAGAGGTTGTAACATCATCAGCCTGTCTCTCTGACTCAGCCAATCCGAGCAGGCATCGTCTCCATTAATAAAATACATTGTGATTGGCTCAGCGCAGTATACTGTATGTAGCCAAAGCTACATACAGTATTACCACACATCCAGCGGGCTGACAGATTAGAGACGTTGGTTTTGGGCCAGCTTGGCCCAAGCAAACTATGTAAAGTAGTCCTAAACCTGGAGTTCTCTTAAAGTGGATGTAAACCCAAATTTTTTTAATTTATTTTTTTGCTGTCACAATGTAGAGTATAATATTTCCTATCATTTGTGCCAGGTCTTGCCACAAAGAGTTAATCCAGCTCTGAGCAATCCTCTTTTATTGTTCAGTGAGAAAACGGACAAACAGAGTTACCTTTGTTCGTTCCGCCCCTTGCTTTCAGTGACAGGTTATTTACATATCTCGTGCACTAGCTTTAGACAGGCATTATTTTTTAATTCCCACCCCCACTCCTTTTCTGAAGTCATGTGGTTACTTTTCTGGATTTTGACTGGATGTTTGTGATCATAGCAGAAGGAATACACAGGAGAAAATGCATGTTGACAAGGGGAGTGTAGAGGTGGGCGGGGAGTCTACTGACATCACGACTCCACCCACCGAGCTCCAGACAACAGATCCACCCACAGAATCTGCAGTTTTTCAGTTCTTATAACAGACAGAGGGGAGACATTTGACAGATAAGGATGCATTCAGGAGGCATCTATATCCTTATGGATCAGCTCTATGGCAGTAGTTTAGAAAGGATGAGAGTGCGTTTACATCGACTTTAAGGTTCACATTTTATACTCCACGAGAGAGAGAGAGAGAGATTTCTAATTACATTTTTTTTCAGTTATACTAATAATGTCATATTTCATAGTGGTTGATTCTTTATTTAATCTTACTTTAAACACATAATAGTAAATATTTATTTCCTATTAATTCAATGTTCACATTGTGTTCTTGATTGTTTGTGGTTTCTGTGTTGCACAAGGAAACTCCCGGTAGTTCCACAGCTACATCTTACCATCCTCTTTTGTGAGCTGCGCTGTGTGTCTCACTCCCCCTTGCTTCCACCAAGATGTATGGAAAGCATAGGATTGATGAAGCCAACTGTCTTCGAACCGTGGTCTGTCTACAACACGTGTCTACATTGACGTCGGGCATTCCAGTCCCGGGTTGAACATCGATTGTAGTTGCAGTGACAGCGGCTTCTTCCATCATCATAATGCTTCATTCCCAGCCAGTGACCAAGGTTGGTGGTTCTCTGGCTGCCCCTTGGACTTTCCTGCCTTCCAAGTCACCTTTATGCCCAGCCTACACATGTGTATCTTTGGAAGTGCATTTATTTTTTTCAATAAATTGTTATATATTTTATTTTCATGCTACACTATGGGATTGCGCTGTTGTTTCTTTGGTTTCTTTCGGTGTTTATTTATCATGGCCAACAAGCAAAGTTGTGTGGGTACATACAGCCTGAGAGGCTGCATTTCTTTGTTTAGGTTGGAGGTCAGGGTGGGGGATGGTAAAATTGTATCCTAACTGCCTCCTTTTATTCCTCCTCGGGCCACCTGTGTAATTGAGCCCTAAGAAGAATTTTTTATTCAACGAGAAGACATGACCCAATTTGAGTTGGTTTCAACTTCTTGCCATATCCCATAGAACAGAGCTCAGGCTTGGACATTGTAAACCAGCTGGAGTGTTTCAGGGGATATAACCCTTTCTTCAGAGCAAACATTTTGCTTTGAAGAAGGGGGTATAGCCCCCAAAACGCATCAGCTGGTGTACAGTGTTTTTTGCATATGGATTTTATCATGTTGAAGTTCTTTTGGTCCTGGAGCTTACATACAATGCTGTTACATTCATTGCTTTTGTAGGTTTTCACTCTTATCCTTATAAAGTGCAATGGATACTGCACTAGGCCTTTGGCTTTAAAACACAGCTTCTAACTCATTGACTGAACTGTCACCGATAACTCTCAGTCAAGCCTTCTGATTGGGTGCCAGCATGACAGGTTTTCGTTCATGTGACTGCTGTGAGGGCCAATTACAGAGGTCACATGATACAGAAACCATGCCATCTCCCAGGCATTACAGCCCACTTAAAAGACCGCCAGGACGTGACAATGAGGGGTTAAAAACATGATTCCTATGTAGACCAGAATAAAGGCTTATAATATGCAATCAAATCTATAACAACCTTACATTCAATGAAAAAAAAAATAATATTAGGCATTTTTCTTGCACCAAGGGATTAGCCGGGTGAGTTGCAGTCCAATTGTTCGTTCATAGTCATATAAAGTAGTGCCTGGGGGACGCAGGTGTCAGAGCTAATTATAGTAAATGAGCTGCCTGGATGTACTCGGAGAGAAAGAGCTCCTAAGTGTCCATAGAATTCCTTACAGTGTTATGAGGTTCAGCAAAGCTGTAATGTTTAATATGGAATTCTTAAATTTAAATGACGGGGGGAAGGATAGTTCATAGGGAAACTGTAGACATTTTGAGTTGTTAAGAGTATCAGAAAATAATTACAGTGGAACCTTGGTTTACGAGTAACGCGGTTAACGAGCATTTTGAAAGACGAGCAACTTTTTAAAAAAAATTCTGACTCGGTTTGCGAGTGTCTCGTGAAACAAGCAGAATTCAAGCTAATGGGGTGTGCAGTACCGCATTTGGCCTGAGGTGCGGGGGGCGCCGGTGACACTCCGTTCGGAGCTGTTTGGAAATACTCTGAATCACTCGGAAATACTTGGAAATGCGCAGAGCCTTTCCGAGGGTTTCCGAGGTCAGCCAAGCTGTCTCCGAGCATTTCCGAGGCGCCCCCCACCTCTGGTCACATGCGGTATTGCATGCCATTGAAGTCAATGCGGAAAAAACTATTTTAATTTCCATTGACTTCCATGGGGAAACTCGTTTTGATATGCGAGTGCTTTGGATTACGAGCATTCTCCTGGAACTGATTATGCTCGTAATCCAAGGTTCCACTGTATTGATGTTACCTTCATTGTGTGACTAGCAGTTTACAGAAAGATCTGTGAGTTCTGTGGACAACTGTGTATTAGGCAGTGTAGCAAGCATCTATAAGGCCCCTTTGACACGGGCTTTCCGCCTGTCAGTTTTTCAGGAGCCTCCACTGATTACTATGGAGCAGCAGATGTCAGCGGTGGCATGTCCGCTGGTGCCTGCTGCTATGCAATCCGATCGTGTACATGAAATTCAAACGGATGGTGACCCTATTTTCCATCCGTCTGGTGGATCGGATAGGATCGGACGAAAACTGATAGAGGAGAGCGGGGCTCTGACAGGTCCATCTCCGCACAGTGAATAGATAGAGACCTGTCATCCGCCTGCTCAGCTGGGATAAGCAGAGCGATCCCCCACTGAGTAAAGCAGAGTCCGCCGGGCAGACCGTACCCTAAAGCCCTGTACACACGATAGGTTTTACCGATGAAAACAGTCCGATGGACTTTTTTCATCGGACAAACCGATCGTGTATGGGCCCCATCTGTCTTTTTTCCATCTGTGTTTAAAAATAGAACATGTTTTAAATTTATCCGATGGTTAAAAAAACAATAGCAAATTACTATCGTCTGTGGGGAACTCCATCGGATAAAAAACCCACGCATGCTCAGAATCAAGTCGACGCATGCTCAGAAGCATTGAACTTCATTTTTCTTGGCTCATCGGAGTGTTTTACGTCACGGCGTTTGGTGCGGTCGGTTTTTTGACTGATGGTGTGAAGGCAAGACTGATGGAAGTCAGCTTCATCGGATTTCCGATGGAAAAATCCATTGGTTTAAAAACCATAGGAAATCCGATCGTGTGTACAGGGCTTTATGCGTACCCACTGAAAAAAAAAAAATTACAATGTTTTACTTTTATTACTGGGGTCCTTATCACTCATTTGATTCTATTTTTAGGAGATAAGATTTAGAGATATTGCATGTTTCTGATTTATTGAATAGCCTTTGCAGATTGATCCTTGGGGTAAGACTTTGTCACACTTTCTGTATCGTGTTTTCTATATGGGAGTAGTGGGTGTACTAGTGATGTGGTATTATTGTTTAGGTTCACTTTTTATTTTTTTCCTCTGGCATTGGGCTTATTATGGTTAATGGTGGCATTCTAAGGTCCAGCCACTCAATGTCATGGTATATTTATATAGGCTATCTTTATACTTTTTTTTTTCCGGCTTCATTTGACCCCCTAAAAAGCCCCCCCACGTACCGTTAAGTATTCCATTACCTGGGTCCACCCACCAGTCAACCAGGCCCCCCCACACACACACTTTTTTTTTTCACATGTGTTTGCCTGATGTGTGGAATTGTCTTTTAATTGTTTGTTTATTGTTGTTTTTGTTTTTATTGTAATATGTATCTGCTTTATTACTTGGATTGTCTTGTATTTGCACCACTTGATCCCTCTTTTCAGAGTATTCCATCATTGTAATCCAGATGTAGGCGTGGACCCTGAGGAAGCCATGTGATTGCAAAATTTGTCGATCTTTAAAGGAGAAGTACAGCCAAAGCTTGTTTGGCTGTACTTCTGTGGATCACAAGAGTGTAGTCCGTTCTGCACTCCCGTGACCATTCTCAACAGACAGGGGGCTGAAGCCTGCTGTCGGCTGATGTCACAGAGCCCGTCTCAGGAAATATCAAGACCATATAATCGGGATCTGCCCACATGCCTGGACTAGCAACCGGCTCAGCCTATCAGCGAGCTGGTGAGAGCTGGCTGCTCTTGCCTTCTCCACAGCCCAGTACTCCAATGAGCGCCCGGGGGGGTAGAGCAAAGAGCCGGTGACTGACAGTCATCAGCTCTCTGCTCATGGAGCTACGACAACCGAACAATCAGCAGCGTTTGATCGATCAGTTCTTAGTGTTAGAGCCATCGGATCGATGCTGCATCCACCTAGGTAAGTATGATTCATAAATAAACACAAATCCCATACTTCTCTTTTAAGCGCCACATAATGGTTTATGGATCGTGACAGGCCATTTGATTCAACATTGATATTGATGGTTGTCATATTTCTATTGTTGATGCTTTTAATTTTTTTGTAAAAATATTTGTAGCGCTACCCCCATAGGAGCCACTTGAGTATTACACAGATAGTCCATTCTTCTTCACTGGCAGCCAGGCACACATACACTTAGGCTAAATGTAGTCAAAGACCAGTCTAGGGGTGTTGTTTGGCAGTTTTTGTAGGAACTTGGATAGGGTAGGGAATTTTTAGTAGGATACTCCGGAATAAAACCATGCACAACTTGAGTACTCTAGCTCATCTAGAATTGATTTGTAGCGAGCAGATGGCAGACTTCTCCAGTATAGCAGTGTAGAAATCAATAGCACAAGCAAAGTCTCTTGTAGTACAGGACAGGTAGACAAAGCTCTTCAGGTACAAGCCGGTTGCTGCAGACTGTTTGACAGTCCAAAAGTAGTAGAATTGAGCAGAGTCCCATGCAGTAGCAACAGTTGGATAAGCTCTTCAGATCGCTAGCTAGTGATTCCTTTAGTTCAGGGTGCCCAACCTTTTGAAGAGTGAGGGCCACTTAAGCGACTTGGTAACCAGTTGCGGGCCACAATGAGTGGAGCGGGTGGAGCAGGTGGATGGCATGTCCATGTCTGCTCTGCATATGCAGAGCGGACACTGACACAGCCCACTATACTTTTTAGCGGATCTTATTGGAGGTAGGACACAAGTCGGTTTATGTCTGCCACTAATTAGAGGTGAATGGAGGGTCCAATTGGTCGGACTGTCGGACTGACCGTGTGAAAGGGGCCCAAGGCTCCTTTCACACTGATGCGCTGTGGTTTACTTGCGGGTGCAACACAGTGTACCTTTGGCTTTCCTGCACTTTGCAACAGACTTCTATTATATTCTGCAGGTTTGGCGCACTTTCAGAAAGCTCACCAAATTCGCAGGTAATAACAGAAGTCTATGGGGCTGATTTAAGAAAATGTTGGCGCATTTGCACGGGCAGGAATAATTATTGCGACATGGCGCATGCTGTCGACTTGCGCCGGATTCACGAAATAGTTGCGCGTACGGGTGCATACACATTCTTAAATATGAAACAGACATCGGGCACTTGCTCATTGTAATGCTGATCATGTTAATGAGCTTTTCCTTATCACATGGAGAATATTGCTTCTACTTTTATTCCTTTCATTCATTTCTTTTAGAAACAACTCAATATTCAATACTCAATATTCATTCTAGAGATCTTCCTCCTATCATCAACTGTACAAAAATATTCAATTACAGTAAACATCTGCACAGTTGTTGATAGGAGGAAGATCTCTAGAATGATTATTGAATTGTTTCAAAAAGAAGTGAATGAAAGGAATAAAAGTGGAAGCAATATTCTCCATGTGATAAGGAAAAGCTCATTAACATGATCAGCATTACAATGAGCACAAGCCCAATGTATAAGCAGTTGTGCACTCTGGAGAACGCAGATGCGCCCGTGTGCAATACACATATTTAACAAGCTAAAGCGTGTGCGCCCTGTCAGGCGAGCATAAAATGGTGTGGTTTGTCAATGCACATGTGCAGTTGAGTAAGCTGAAAGAAGGGTGTAAAAAGGCTTGATTAGTTGTAAGACAGATCTACATGTTCTGGACAGAATTTGTGCATTTAAACAATATTATATACATACTTTTTAGCCTGGTAACAGAAGATGGTAAACTAGTAAAGTTATCTACAGTATTCAGACAAAAATGTTGAAGATTACATTGGCTGCGCTTGCTAATTGTAGGCGCAAAGGATTGCGCAAGTGCGCAACAGTGCTTCCTATGTAAATATGGTTTGGTGCATATAAGTGCACCATCATTTTTGATAAATGTTTTGAGTCCCGTTTTTTGTGCAATTGCTCCAATTTCTCCACTGCACCACAGGCGCAGGTCTTTAGTAAATCACCCCCTAGGGCTCAGTGCAGGTAACCTGCAGGTAAACTGCTCTGCACCTGTGGATCAGTTTTAAAGCAGCCCAGTAACCACTGCAGAAAAGATATGCCCATATATACACTGATTTTAGTAATAAACTGACCTTTAATAACAGTATTCTATTCCATCCCAGAGCAGGAGGTCGCGGGCCACATCATAGGGCTCCGCGGGCCACATGTGGCCCCCCCTGCTTTAGTTGGACTCTTGGCTGACTGTCTTAGTACAAAAGGGGTAGCCAAAAAGAACAGGCCCTTGGATCATTGGTCTGTACTTACTGGAGTTGCAAACAAATCCTCTTATGCACAAATCCACCTCAGTCAGCTCTTCAGAGGCAACAGGGTCACTCCTTTCCTTTAGCTTCAGGCCCTCAGGTTGACCGGAAGACAAGGAGAGAGGCGCCTCTAAGTGCAATAGTGTAACCAGGGCCGGCCCTACCATGGGACCCGATGGTACCCCCGATCCCAGGCGGCACTTTAAGGGGGGCGGCAAATTGCCGCCCGTCAGCCAGCGACATTCTGTGTCTCCTACTAATTTTCCTTTCCTGTGTCCCCGATTTTCCAGCCGCCATGTTTAGTGCCCGGCGCCCTGTGATTGGACGAATGGGGGTCATGATCGCTCTAGAAGTCCCGCCTCCGCACATGACCGCCATACGCCCAATCACAGTGCGCCGGGAAACACGAACATGGTGGCGGGAGACAAGCACTGGAAGTGTGAGCTGTCTTCCCCTCCGCCTGTCCCTCTGCTTTGTTACGGCGCGGTGGAGATGGGATCGTGGAGGTGCAGGCGTGCAGCGTCTGACACCATAGAGCGGGCTGCGGGTGGATGGCGCTGGCGGGAAGTTGGGACGCCGAAGCAGTTCTGCACATCCAGTGCTGGATTCGCACCGAGCTGTGGGGAGGGGGTCGGGTGTGAGTAGTGCAGGAAGTAGGACTCCTACTGTTGGAGTCAGGTGGGTCTGTGTAGTAGGTCAGTGTAGGTGTAAGGTCGGTGGGTCAGTGTATGTGTCAGTCAGTGTAATAGTCAGTGTTGCTGTCGGGTCAGTGTAATGTGAGTAGTGCAGGAAGTAGGAGTGAGGTAGGTGTCAGGTAGGTCAGTGTAGGTGTCAGGTAGGTCAGTGTAGGGGTCAGTGTAGGGGTCAGTGTAGGGGTCAGTGTAGGGGTCAGGGTAATGGTCATGTAGGTCAGGTGGGTCAGTGTAATGTGAGTAGTGCAGGAAGTAGGAGTCAGGTGGGTCAGTGTAATGTGAGTAGGGTAGGGGTCAGGGTAGGGGTCAGGGTAGGGGTCAGGGTAATGGTCATGTAGGTCAGGTGGGTCAGTGTAATGTGAGTAGTGCAGGAAGTAGGAGTCAGGTGGATCAGTGCATGTGTCACGTAGGTGTGTCAGGGGGTCAGTGTAGGGGTCAGATAGGTCACATGTGTTCAAAAAATGTGCAGCGCTATGTGGTTAAAACCATGTGTGAAATAAATGTTAAACCTTGAAATGTGAAAAATTAATATATGAAAAATGTATTAAAAAGAAAACTAATGCAGAGTCCAAAAAGAACACAACATAGTCCGTGAAGAGTTAATTCCAAAAGCAAATCCGTGAAGGGTTAAGGGCTGTAGCCAATAAAGAGACTAGGGTCTATTGGAGCATAATAAAATAAAAATAAACAGGCTAGGAGCGCACATGTGGTTAAGCTGCAGAGGGTGTCACCCTCTGCAGCTTAACCACATGTGCGCTCCTAGCCTCGCTCTTAACACACTACAGGATCGTTGTCCCCGGAAGCCGGCCGCTCCATCTTCAGAGACACTCCTGTCATTCTACGCAGAGCTGAGAACCCCCTGTGACCTGCTGCTGATGATCGTCATCCTGACATTTTAAACGCCTATGTTAATTCACCTAAATGTGAGTGTATTTGCATCTACTATTAAAAACTTGTTACACTATTGCACTTAGAGGCGCCTCCCTCCTTGTCTTCCAGTTACCCCTGAACATGGTTTCTGTTCATCTATGATGGCCGCCCTGTGCACAGTGGATCCCATTTATCCCTGCTCCACCCATATACACCGGTGTGTAAACAGACTCCTAAGGACTTCCTTTAAGACTGTCTATATATATACATATGTTGTATGGTATTTTTTCATCTTATTTTTATATTTTATATATATATATATATTTTTTTTTTATGTATTTTTTTTTTTCTTGCTTCATATTGATTACTTTGGATAATACATGTTTCTGTGGATATTGTGCGCCACCACTTGTCTATATACCTCAGGTTGACCACCTGAGGCTGCATGGCAGAAAATGCCAGGGGTGGCAAGCCTGCCTCACCCCTAGCTGGTGCACTCCACCATCTGGGAAGGACCCAGAGCTTACATGTTCCCTGAATATATAAGACAATCCCAGAATGCTCAGGGGCACCTCCCCTGCAATTGGTTGGGACTGCTACATACTCATGCTGTCCATTTGCCCAACTCCCACCCATGTTCTAGAAAGCTCCACTAGTTTCTAGAAGGCGGGAGGAGTTCAGGCAACCTCAACAGCACCAGAACACAGGAGCAGCCCCAACTAATACATTGCATTCTGTTAAGCAGACCTGCTGAAGATAGATTTGCCTCTAGCCCCACCGTTAGGTGGAACAGAAAATTACACTAGTCTAACTATTTACATGCTAGCACCTGTACTACATATTTTATCTTATGTAAGTGTCTCCTCTATATTGGCACAGAAAAATCAAATTTTGCGTTATCTCCTTTCACCACATGTATGGGGGTTAATTGAAGGGTTTTGAATAATTACAGGATAAGCCCCTAAGGATTTTAATTGTTAAAAATAAATCACAAGACAAGGACATTATTTGTAAGGCTAGGCTCACGCTATATGCAGGTGCGGGACTATTTTTTTTTGCCAAAATTCCACATATTTGCTACTTCTCTAAACCAGTGTTGTTTTCTTTGTATTCACCAGCCTTGTGTTGCCTTATAAATTTTTACAAAGCAGTCTGTGAATCCAGGTTATTTGAGCCTGTTTGGAATTGAATTGTCTTTGTGAGCAGGCTCTATGGACTAACTTTCATATAACAGGAATAAAAACACACTATACCCGTACAACACCTCTAAACAGAAAGCAGAGAATGAGCAGAGAATGTCCCATGTCGGTTTTTAAAACTTTAAATTATATAATAAAAATAAGAAAATGGCCCTTTCAAGAGAAAATCCAGAGAAATACTGTTGACCTCAATAAAACCTATGAAATGCCATGTAAAGCTGGACTTCGGGCAGATATAAAAAAGAAAACACCAATGAATACAGCTATGTAACCAATAAAAAATTGTGTAAGGCCCCTTTCACATGGGCCGGACCTGATCGGACCCTCTAGTCTCTTCTATGGAGCAACGGATGTCAGTGGACACCCGCTGACACCCGCCACCATCCAATCCGATTCTGTCCGCCAAAAACAGATGGCTGGTGGTCCTATTCCCCATCCATCCGGTGGATTGGATGGCATTGGGTGGAAACAGACAGGCGGTCCTTTTCCATCTGACTGCCCCATAGAGGAGAGTGGGACTGTGTCTGTGTCCACTCCGCATAGCAGAACGGACACGGACCTGTCATCCACCTGCTCAGCGGGGATCAGCCCCTAGGTGAATGCAGCATCTATCCCCTGCCACCTCTACACCAAGAATTGAGCAATCAAAGGCTGCTGATCGTTCAGTTCTTGGTCTTCATTGAGCAAAGAGTGAGTGGCTGAGCTAGCTGCCGGTCAAGGCATCTGGGTGGATCCTGACATTAAAGTCTGGAATGCCTTAGTGACATCAGCCGACAGCGGGCTTTAGCCATCTGTAGGCTGAATATGGGTCACAGACAGCAGTGCAAAATTAATTGCACTCCTGTGATCCTTAGAGGAAGTAGGGCCAAAAGAGCATTGGCCTTACTTCTCATTTAACCACTTGCCATCCAGCCGCGGTCATTATACGGCGGCAGGTCGGTGCGTTCCTGCAAATCGCCGTAGGTGTACATCGGCTCCTTCAAGGAGCCGTAGCAGGCGCGCGCGCGCCCACTGTACGGTGGGGGACTCGATGCGCATGTCCAGGATGTCCGCCAGCCACCTGCGATTTCGGGAACGAGAGCCAGATCACCGAGTGATCAGGAACAGCGATCTCTCTCCTTCTCCAGTCAGCCCAGCCCCCATACAGTTAGAAACACCTCCCATGGAACACATTTAACCCCTTCATTGGCCCCTAGTGTTAACCCCCTTCCCTGCCAGTGACATTTATACAGTAATCAGTGGCAATTTTTAGCTCTAATCACTGTATAAATGTCACTGGTCCCAAAAAAGTGTCCGATCTGTCCGCCAGAATGTCGCAGTGCAGCTAAAAATCGGGGATCACCGTCATTACTAGAAAAAACAAAATGCCATAAATATATACCCTAGTTTGTAGATGCTTTAACATTTGCAAAAAAAAAATATACGCTTATTGCAAAAAAAAATTAACAAAAATATGTAGAAGAATATATATTGGGCTAAACTGATGAAGAAATGTTCTATTTATTTTTTTAGTATATTCATTATAGCAAAAAGTGAAAAAAAATTGTTTGTTTTTTTTCAAAGTTGGCGGTTTTTTTTTTTGTTTATAGCGCAAAAAATAAAAAGTGCAGAGGTGATCAAGAGAAGTCTCTATTTGTGGGGAAAAAAACACGTAAATTTTGTTTGGGTATAGCGTTGCACGATCGTGCAAGGGGGAAAATCTTCCTGTCTGTAAGTGGTTAATGGATCAACTGCTCTGCACAAATTTATTGAACTATATCCAAAGACAAAGGTAGGGAAGTGTTAAAACCAGGGGCGGCTGGTGCTCAAAATTTTTGGAGGAGCACAAACAAACTGAAAAAAAAATCAATTGCCACCACTGTGCCCATTAAACGCAGCCACTGTGCCAAAATGCAGCCAGTTTGCCCCCAAATGCAGCCAGTTTCCCCCCCAAATGCGGCTAGTTTCCCCCCCAAATGCGGATAGTTTCCCTCCAAATGCGGCTAGTTTCCCCCCAAATGCGGCCAGTTTGTCCCCAAATACAGCCAGTTTGTCCCCAAATACAGCCAGTTTGTCCCCAAATGGCGTGTCAGTGTTAACCAGGGAATGCCCAGCCCGTGCGTCCCCTGGTTAACTATTTGGAAGCCGATTACAGCCCACAGGCTGTAATCGGGAAGCTTATCAGAGCCGCTGGCTCTGATAGACACTTCCAAAAACCAACCAACTGAGTAGTGGGCGGCGGCGGCGCCGGCGACAATACATACATTCATGCAATGCATCAATGTATGTATTGTTGACGGTGCAGGGGAGAGAGGGAGTGGCGCTCCTGCGCCCACTATGGACGCACCGCCACTGGTTAAAACTCTTCTTTTTTTTCCTTGCCATCTATGTTTGTATGTGGGATATTTCTGTTTGCTTCTCATACTTTTGAACCAATCAAATTGAATCCCCTCCTAGACAATTGCAACAACATTGAAAAATCGTACCCTCTATTTCTATTCTTGATAGAACTTTTTGATTTTGCTTATGTTTCAGTCCCAGTGAGAGTGTGAAGCCTCATACACACGGTCGGTCTTTGCTCCATCTGACTTTTGTTGACGAAAAGTTTGTCCGTTTGCAGACCGAATTTTCAACCTGCCCGATTACTTAAATTCGATGGCTGCACGAAAATCGGCTGTTGCTGCAGCCCACTAATGGTGCGAAATACGAACAAAAATTCTTAGATAAGATTTTCAAAAGAAAATTCTTTCAAAATTTGACCCATGTATGACCTGCCTTACCAGGAAAATTAGGTAGAGCTCTTTCACACTAGCAGTTGAGGGCCAGTAATACCCCACATTTGAGAAATGTTTTACTGCCCACAAGCATTCCCTATTTAGAGGCAGAAGCTGGGGGGTGTACACATGGGAGAGGGAAAAGCTCGGACGTAACTAGATAGGAACAGGTGGTTTTATTTCAGTCTTGGTTGGTTACCACCTGGCTTGGTTGCAGTTGCACCTGCTGCAAGTTCAGTTCTTACAATACGGGAAACAATCACAACTGACAATAAATCCTATCTTCATTGTCTTCCATCTATAGCCCTTGCCAGTGTCATAATGTACGCCATGATGTTGGGTATTGCCACTATTTGGACAAAGCAAAGAGTTTATCCATGGTATTGGGTGGGACCTCATATAAAGTATTGGGTAGAAGGTCATGCAATGTTGTAAGCTGGAAGGTTCAGTTTGATGCCATTCAACTGACAATAAATCCTATCTTCATTGTCTTCCATCTATAGCCCTTGCCAGTGTCATAATGTACGCCATGATGTTGGATATTGCCACTATTTGGACAAAGCAAAGAGTTTATCCATGGTATTGGGTGGGACCTCATATAAAGTATTGGGTAGAAGGTCATGCAATGTTGTAAGCTGGAAGGGGCAGTTTGATGCCATTCATTGATGTTCTGTGGAAGGTCATACATTAGTGCTAGATGAGCAATCATGCAGTAATTTTGGGGAGTTGGACAGTTATACAGCAGTGCTAGTTTGCTGGTCATACAATGATGTTGGGATGGCAGGTATTAAATGAACGGAGCCATGTTAAAAAACTGGATGGGGTACAATATCTCAATAGTGACTTGCATTTTTTATTCAAAATACTGCCATATCCTTTAGCCCTTCCGTGTTAAGGCCCATACACACGATCGGATTTTCTGACAACAAATGTGTAATGGCAGGGTTTTGTCGGAAAATCCGACCATTTGTATGCTCGGAATTTCCGACAAAAAATGTGGGATAGCATGCTTTAAAACTGTCCGACAACAAATGTGTCTTGTCGGATTATCCGATCGTGGGTACACAAGTCCGTCGGAAAAAAGTCCAAAGTACAAACACGCATGGTCCGAACCAATGCTGACCATAAGACAACATTAGCAGAAGTTTACCAAAGGGTGGCGCTAAAGAGCAGAAAAACCACATAGTTTTGTGTATGTTGGCTGAAAAAGTTTTGCCGTCTGTATGCAGAACAAGTTCACGGCCTTCTGACAAAATTCCACGGCTTTGTCCAATGGAAATCTGATCGTGTGTATGAGGCTTTTTAGAACAAATCATGCTATGCCCCAGAAAGGTCCAGCCGCCTATCACTGTAGTCAGCACAGTGGTAACCTTCCTCTCAATCTCAATGTACTGTGAGTGTTTTATTGTAGGAAGTGTTTGAGAAGAAGGTTTCAGCTGTGCTAGTTTAATGGCAACTAGTGGGTATTATGTGAGGCTTAAAGTGGTTGTAAACTTTAATCTTTGAATTGTACCTATAGGAAAGCTTACAATAAGGCCTACCTATAGGTACCGTAAATATCTCCTAAATGGGCACCGTTTAGGAGATATTTACTATATTATTATTATTTAGGTACTTATATAGCGCCGTCAATTTACGCAGCGCTTTACATATACATTGTACATTCACATTGGTCCCTACCCTCAAGGAGCTTACAATCTAAAGTCCCTAACTCACATTCATATACTAGGGCCAAATTAGACAGAAGCCAATTAATGAGCAAAAAAGGAAAATCTTTTCCTCAGTTTAGGCCAATATGTATTCTTCTACATATTTTTGGCAATAAAAATCGCAATAAGTGTATATTGATTGGTTTGCGCAAAAGTTGTAGCGTCTACAAAATAGGGGAAAGATTTATGGCATTTTTATTATGATTTTTTTTTACTAGTAATGGCGGTGATCAGCGATTTTTATCGGGACTGCGACATTATGGAGGACAGATCGGACACTTTTGACACATTTTTGGGACCAGTGACAATTATACAGCGATCAGTGCTATAAAGATGCACTGATTGCTGTATAAATGTCACTGGCAGGAAAGGGGTTAACACTAGGGGGCGATCAAGGGGTTAACTGTGTTCCCTCACTGTGTTCTAACTGTATGGGGGATGGGACTGACTGAGAGGAGAGAGAGATTGGTGTTCATACTTAGTATGAACACAATCTGTCTCCTCTCCCCTGAGAGAACCAGGATCTTTGTGTTTACACACACCGATCCCGGTTCTCACTCTGTCACGAGCGATGCCTGGCGGTCATCGCACCTGCCGGGCACTCGCATCGGCTCCGGCGTCGTTTCGCCCAGGGGAGCCAACCTGCAGCAGTACAACTGCGGCGGCTGGTCGGGAAGGGGTTAAGATAAAACCATCCTTGTATGTCCTTGTATGGCCCCATAACCAAATTTTGGAGGCATTCTTATACATTAGTGAGCCACAATCAATGGAAAATTAAAGTGGTCCTAAAGGTTCGTGGTTTTTCTGTGTGCAGCAGTCCTCCCAGCCCCCTCTAATTATTACCTGAGCCCCAACTCGATCTAGCGATGTGTATGAAAGCCTCGGCTCTCCGGGGACCCTCCCTCCTTATTGGCTGAGACAGCAGCAGGAGCCATTGACTATCAATCCCATCCAGGGAACCAATGAGAGGGGAGAGGGGGCATGGCCGAGCCGCGGCTTTGTGTCTGAATGGACAAGCAGAGCAGTGGCTCAGTGAAGAGCTTGCTTGGGTGCCCCCACAGCAAGCTGTTTGCTGTCAGGGCACTTGGCAGGGTGGAGGAACCAAGAAGAACAGGAGGGGGACCCAAGAAGAGAAGGATCAGGGCTGCTCTGTGCAAAACCACTGGACAGACCAGGTAAGTATAACATGTTTGTTATTTTAAAAAAAGACCTAACAACTTGCCTTTAATATTACTTTAAAGGAGAAGTATGGGAATCCATTTTTTTTTATATATTTATACTTACCTCGGTGGATGGAGCATCAGGCTGATGCTCCATCTGTCCCCCGGCGTCTGTGCACTGAGAACCGAGCCACCGAAAACCGCCGCTGGCTCGGTTCTCACTCCTCCCCGAGCAGAGCCATGCTGACTGTCAGTCAACATGGCTTCTGCGCTACTTCTCAGCGCTCATTGGAGCACCGAGTAGTGGAGGGGCAGGGAGAGGCTGTCTCAGCGGCTCGCTGAGACACTGACTGCCATCAATCAGGGCAGCTGGCGGATCCCGACTTGGAAATCGTGATGACGCGCTGCCCCGACTGATGGCAGTGACGTCAGCGGAGAGCGGACTTCAGACCGCTCTCCGCTGAAAATGGGTCACAGGAGTGCAAAGCGAATTGCACTCCTGTGACCCAGAGGTGAAGCCCAGCCGAATGAGCCCAGGCTGGACTTCTCCTTTAATTTCTCCATCAGCCTCCCAACCCGATAGGCCCAGAGCAACAATCTGCTTTTATTATTGTCAAGGTGACCCTGCAATAAGTTCATGCAAACTCTTTCAGGAGGCACAGTTGCCATGCTAAGATAAATAACTGTAGCAGAAACTTCAAAGTAAAACAACTACAGGTAAATGAAAAATTGATTTGAGATTTGGCTTTGTACTTCAAAGCTTCTATACAAAGTCTTGGTAGATAGAAGTAGATCCAAATTATTAGCTGCTGATCCATACTGTTATCTTGAAACACAGCAGGCAGATGGACCCATCCAAGAAACCAATATAAAAAAAGGGTCTGCCTTGCCATGGTCAGCCCAAGCTATTACTTTCTTACCATAACACAGTATGAAGTGGAGCAGATGCTTCACTAAGTGCTTGGGTGTATTGAGCCATACATCTGAGCATACATTATCTGCCCCAGGATCAAGAGGCGTTTGCCAGGCATTAGGGACATGCGCCAAACACTCCTCCAACACCTTTTGTGCGTTGGGCTTTAAAAACCAGCTGCATTATCATCACAGATAAGTAAAAAGTAGATCTATAACTGCGTGCTGCTCGATTTATCTCCAATAACGCTCCCCGCTGTGTCTAGAAGTTGCCCAGAATATCTTTCTCTCATCTAAACTCAACAAAATAACATCTGATGTTTTAATTAATATGTGAACATACTAGTAAATACGCCATTATTTTTGCCCAGCCATCCCTGCACAGCTTCCCTTTCCAAATGTGTTTGGCGTGTTTGAGCTCTTCCAGGTTTACAGAAGAGGTGTCAGGTGGGTGAGTTAATTCAACTGCAGCTTTCAAAGCTAAAATCTTTGCAATTCAAGTGCAGCAAATGTAATCCCATGTAGAGGTATTAAAATGCTCATGAATACTAACGACAAAAACAGATTAAAATATTCACTGTGATTTTCTGTATCAGAGCAAGGAATCCCCACTGTAATGCACGTGTTTTATGAGCTATGACGGCCAGGGACTACTAGCGGCTAGCTAAAGAGAATAATAAAAGATTTAAAAAAAAATCAAGGAAACCTGGCAGTAAGCATGTTGCAAAAAAACATTCTGGATGGTACACATTGGTCAAATATTAAAGCTGGACTCCAGACAAACAGCTAAACACAAAGTTAAAATGCATACATGTGAGCTGTTTTCTCTGCCAACAAATTTGTATTTCGGTCTACCCAGTCCTGGAATTTGCATAACTCTATAAGGCTCGGTTCACACTTGAGCGGGTGGAAGCCAATGCAGGATCCACACTTCGTCCCACAGCTGCAACCACCCACACACAAAACGTGGGATTAATCTTAATTGCATGCTGCCCGCATTGAAAATTGCACCCACGCTGGAAACCACACTGTACTGCAGTTCCCATGTGGGCTGCGATTTCTGGAGAGGTGCAGGGACCTTTTCCCTGCGTTTTACGAGTCACGGCAGCTGATTAAAATTAATGGGCTGCTGTGCCCGTGCAAACGTGCCCGCTACACGGCGGGGGAACTGATGCGCATGGACGACGGCTGCGATGTCTGCTGGATGCCTGCGATCGCTTTGCAGAAAGCCAGAACTCTGTCAATGTAAACAAACAGATCCCGGTTCTGACAGATAAGTACAGAGCAGTGTTAATTTTGGCAGCAAATTTTGATTTAGTTTTAGTCTTAAGCCTCGTACACACGACCGAGAATCTCGTCGTAAAAAAAACTGTCGTTTTTCTCGACGAGATTCTTGTCAAGCTTGACGAGCTTCTTGTCAAGCTTTCCTTGCATACACACTGTCAATTCCAAATCCCGTCTTTGGAAAGCGCGGTCACGTACAGCACATACGACGGCAGTATAAAGGGAAAGTTCGATTTCAATGGCGCCACCCCTTGGTCTGCTTTTGCTGATCTCGTGTTATCGCGTGTTAGTAAAAGTTTGGGGAGAGACGATTCACGCTTTTCAGTCTTCGTGCTTTCAGTTCGTTTTAGCGTGACGAATGTGCTATCTTCATTACGAACGCTAGTTTTACCAGAAGGAGCGCTCCCGTCTTATACTTGATTCTGAGCATGTGCAATTTTTTAAGACTCGGAAAAGCATACACACGCAGGGCCGGCGCTAGCAATAGGCAAGTCAGGCGGCTGCCTAGAGCGCCGGGGTAGGGGGGGGCGGCAAAATCCGGATCCCCAGCCACTCGCTGGGGATTCGGAGTATTAAAATCCAGGACCGGCATTTTTAAAAAAACATGCCTTATGGCGCCAGCCGACAGGCTAGGGGGCGGTTGCGCCTGTGATGCACCTGCAATGCCACCCTAGCAGCGGCAGTGAGAAGATGAGGGGAGAGAGCAGGGAAAAAGAGAAGCCGGCCGGAAGTGCTGCATGATCCATGGATGAACCGGCCAGGGCGGGTGAAATGGAAGCCCTGCTGCAGCAGCATGTAAGTCTGGGCTTGCCGTGATATCCGATCCCCCCCCCTCCTCCTGGTCACCCGGGATCTGTTGTGAGAGGAGTGGACAGACAGGCAGCAGCGTCGCTCTCCTTGAATAAAGCCTTCACCGCCGCTGACTCAGGTATATAGTGGAAGCACAGGCTCAGTGCTGCAGTCTGCACCCAGTCACAAGAAATTAAAAAATGTACTCTGCTGTCAAGTTTATAGTACATACATTGCACTGTGTACAGAGGGGGAAAAGACATATGTGTATGTGAGGGGGAGATGTGCAGGGGGGTTAAAGAGGGGGAACTGGTATGTGTGGGGGGGCAGATGTGCAGGGGGGTACAGAGGGGGAACTGGTGTGTGTGTGGGGGGGGCAGATGTGCAGGGGGGTACAGAGGGGGAACTGGTGTGTGGGGGGGCAGATGTGCAGGGGGGGTACAGAGGGGGAACTGGTGTGTGGGGGGGGCAGAGGGGGAACTGGTGTGTGTGGGGGGGGCAGATGTGCGGGGGGGGGCAGAGGGGGAACTGGTGTGTGTGGGGGGGGCAGATGTGCA
Organism: Rana muscosa; assembly: GCA_029206835.1. NCBI lineage: Eukaryota > Metazoa > Chordata > Amphibia > Anura > Ranidae > Rana > Rana muscosa. The sequence continues at coordinate 238,842,025 of CM055121.1, read as the reverse complement.
GGGGGGGTACAGAGGGGGAACTGGTGTGTGGGGGGGCAGATGTGCAGGGGGGGTACAGAGGGGTAACTGGTGTGTGTGGGTGCAGGGGGGGTACAGAGGGGTAACGTGTGGGTGCAGATGTGCAGGGGGGGTACAGAGGGGTAACTGGTGTGTGTGTGGGGGCAGATGTGCAGGGGGGTACAGAGGGGTAACTGGTGTGTGTGGGTGCAGGGGGGGTACAGAGGGGGAATTGGTGTGTGTGTGTGGGTGCAGATGTGCAGGGGGGTACAGAGGGGTAATGTGTGTGTGTGTGGGGGGGCAGATGTGCAGGGGGGGTACAGAGGGGGAACTGGTGTATGTGGGGGGGACAGATGTGCAGGGGGGGTACAGAGGGGTAACTGGTGTGTGTGGGTGCAGGGGGGGGTACAGAGGGGGAATTGGTGTGTGTGTGTGGGTGCAGATGTGCAGGGGGGTACAGAGGGGTAATGTGTGTGTGTGTGTGTGTGGGGGGGGGGCAGATGTGCAGGGGGGGTACAGAGGGGGAACTGGTGTATGTGGGGGGGACAGATGTGCAGGGGGGGTACAGAGGGGGAACTGGTGTGTGTGGGGGGGCAGATGTGCAGGGGGGGTACAGAGAGGGAACTGGTGTGTGTGTGTGTGTGGGGGGGGGCAGATGTGCAGGGGGGTACATATAGGAACTGATATGTGTGTGTGGGGGGTGGAACAGATGTGCAGGGGGGTACATATAGGAACTGATATGTGTGTGTGTGTGTGGGGGGGGACGCAGAGGGGGAACAGCCATTCAGGATGATACAGTGATGGGGTGATCTGAGGTGTGAAGGTGGAAGAATTGTAGTGATCTGCTGAGACCTGAAAATACAGAAATGGGGGTGATCTGAGGTGTGGAGGTTCAAATCCACTTTTGTAAAAAAAATTAATAAATGCAGATCTTTTTGCAGGTCCAAAAAATGTGCATTTATTGTTTTTACTAGGAGCCTGTAAAGCATTGACAGTTAGCCTCTCTGTATACTGCTCTAGCCTGTGGACCACAGCTTGCGTGAGGAAGTGAGCTGGTGCCATCCTCTAATTTTCTTCGGGCCGGGTCCAGAGGCACAGGTGCAGGCCTGTGGACCACGGCTGAAGAAATAGGTGAAGAGGCACCGCAAAAATCTCGGTGAGGGGAGGAGCCAATGGGGGGGGCGGCAAAATGAGGCTTTGCCTAGGGTGTCAAAAATCCTTGCACCAGCCCTGTACACACGACCGGTTTCCTCGTCGGGAAACAGACCGACGAGAATCCTGACGAGAAAATAGAGAGCAGGTTCTCTATTTTTCTCGTCGAGATTCCCGGCAGTTTTCTCGACGAGAAACCATACACACGATCGGTTTTCTCGGCAAGAAAGCTCTCCAAACATTTTTTTGTTGTTTTTTGCAGAGAAAATCGGTCGTGTGTACGAGGCTTTAGTCTTACGACTAAAATGGCATTTTATTTTTAGTCCCATTTTAGTCTTCTGCAATTGTTTTGGTTTTAGTCGTATTTAGTCAACTAAATCTCCAGTACATTTTAGTCAACTAAAACAAATTTTAGTCGTCTAAAATCTAATGGGTGTAAGTATATTGTAATACATTAGTTAACCTTTCTCTACAAATTCCAAACTCATTATATACTGCTGGAGTGAAAAAAATCTAATATGTTATTATTTATGGTATTGAGGTATGAACATGCACCACAGACCAGTGTTAATTTTGAAGTCAAATTTCAATTTAGTTTTAGTCATAGTCTTTTGACTAAAATTCATTTTAGTTTTAGTCCCATTTTAGTCAATGAAATTTTTGTTTTTGTCGTATTTTAGTTGACTAAAATAGTATTCATTTAGTCGACTCAAACGTTTTAGTCGACAAAATTAACACTGTTACAGTGTGATAGTCTGTTGCTAGTGATTAGGAACAGAGATCTCTCTGTACTCCCAGTCAGTTCCCTCCCCCACAGTTAGAAACACCTCACAGGGAACACATTTAACCCCTTGATCACCCCTAGTGTTAACCCCTTCCCTGACAGTGTCATTTATACAGAAATCGGTGCATATTTATAGCTCTGATCGCTGTATAAATATCACTGGTCCCAAAAAAGTGTAAAAAGTGTCTGATCTGTCCGCCGCAATGTCTAAGTCCCCGCTAAAAATCGCTGATCACCGCCTAGTTTTGCTAGTAAAAAAAAATTCATAATAAAAATGCCATAAATCTATCCCCTATTTTGTAGATGCTATAACTTTTGCGCAAACCAATCAATATACGCTTATTGCTTAAAAAAAATTGAAAGACTACATATTGGCCTAAACTGATGAAGAATTTTTTTTTTTTTGGGGATATTTATTATAGCAAAAAGTAAAAAATAATGTTTTCTTTTTCAATTGTCAGTCTCTTTTGTTTATAGCGCAAAAAATAAAAACTGCAGAGGTGATCAAATATCATTAAAATAAAGCTCTATTAATGATAAAAAAAGGACGTAAATTTTGTTTGGGTACAACGTCGCATGATCGATCAATTGTCAGTTAAAGTAACACAGTGCCATATCGCAAAAAATAGCCTGGTCATTAAGGGGGTAAATCCTTCAGGTCCTTAAGTGGTTTAACCCCTGATATTTCACCAAAGCCCCCTAACGGAGCTCCTAAAAAATTTGTACAAATAATTAAAATAGTAAAAATAATATAATAAAAAAGAAAATAAAACAAATAAAAACTACTGACACCAATCTCTGCCCTACTGACACCATCCACTGCTCTACTGACACCGCCAGTATATACTGTATACACACATGCACACGCACATATGTGTTTGAGCTTTGGGGTGCACACCCTAATGCAATAGGCAGTGCACACCTATGGTGACTGGACAGTGAAAGGAGAGGCAGCAGACTGATGAGCTCATCTCTCTGCCACTCAGATCACTCCTCCTATCAGCATGGTCACTGCTGGCACATGAGCAACACAGCATGACTGATTGGCTCCTTGTGCTGCTTCCACCTCTCCCTTTTGGAACTTTGCTGTACAGTGATTGCATTAGGCTGATACCAGGTCAAATGCAGGCGCTTTCGCTGGTTGCATTAAAAAATACATTTAATTTGAATATTAGCATGCATAAAAAATTAGGATTTAATAAAGAGATGAAGCTACAATTCTACCACTTTACAAAACTCTGGTTCGGCCACATCTTGAGTATGCCATCCAGTTCTGGTCTACAGTCCTCAGAAGAGATGTGCTGGAACTGGAGAGATTTCAGAGAAGAGCAACAAAGCTAATAAGGGGGCTGGAGGAAGAGATGCTTAAGAGGGGATATGATAGGGATATACCAACCAAATCGTCCTCTTCGTTCGTCCCAAGACCTCCTGCTCTCTAGCTCCCTAGTCACCTCCTCACATACTCACCTGCAGGACTTCTCCCGAGCATCTCTCATCCCTTGGAATTCCCTACCCCAATCTGTCCGACTATCTCCAACTCTATCCACTTTTAAGCGATCCCTGAAAACTTTTCTCTTCAGAAAAGCCTATTCTGCCCCTACCTAACAACTGTACTTTAATTTTCTTCATCAGCTCATCCCCCACAGTTATTACCTTTTGTATAATTTGACCCTCCCTTCTAAATTGTACGCTATAATGAGCAGGACCCTCTGATTCCTCCTGTATTGAATTGTATTGTAACTGTACTGTCTTCACATCATGTTGTAAAGTGCTGCACAAACTGTTGGTACTATATAAATCCTGTATTATAATAATATACAAATATCCTAATGGTGATTCTAGCATAGGGAGGAAACTGTTAATTCTCAGGTCACTCAAGAAGACACGTGGCCACTTGATGAAGTTGAACGAGGAGTGGTTTAACCTTAAACTGCGTAAGGTTTTTTTTTACTGTTAGAGCTGTAAGGATGTGCAACTCCCTTCCACAATTGGTGGTTTCAGCAGGTAATGTTGCTAAATTAAAAAAAAATCTCAGATGGACATCTTATGGAACTCAATATACAGGGAATATGGGAAGTGGTAGAGACATAATACACACACACACAACCCCACACCCACAGGTTGAACTGAATGAACTGGTATCTTTATCCACTTAAGCCCCGGACCATTATGCAGCTTAAAGACCAGAGGTGTTTTCCGAATTTGGCACTGCGCTGCTTTAACTGGAAATTGTGCGGACATGCAATGTTGTACCCAAACGAAATTTGCGTCCTTTTCTTCCCACAAATAGAGCTTTCTTTTAATGGTATTTGATTGCCTCTGCGATTTTTTTTTTTTTTTTTTGCAATATAAACGGAAAAAGACTGAAAATTTTGAAAAAAAATGATATTTTCTACTTTTTGTTATAAGAAAAATCGAATAAGCTCAATTTTAGTCATACATTTAGGCCAAAATGTATTCAGCCACATGTCTTTTAGTAAAAAAAATGTCAATAAGCGTATATTTATTGGTTTGCGCAAAAGTTATAGCGTTTACAAACTAGGGTACATTTTCTGGAATTTACACAGCTTTTAATTTATGACTGCCTATCATTTCTTGAGGTGCTAAAATGGCAGGGCAGTACAAACCCCCCCAAATGACCCCATTTTGGAAAGTAGACACCCCAAGCTATTTGCTGAGAGGCATGTTGAGCCCATTGAATATTTATTTTTTTTTTTTGTCCCAAATGATTGAATAATGACAAAAAGAAAAAAAAATATATACAAAAAGTTGTCACTAAATGATATATTGCTCAAACATGCCATAGTTATATGTGGAATTGCACCCCAAAATACATTCTGCTGCTTCTCCTGAGTACGGGGATACCACATGTGTGGGACTTTTTGAGAGCCTAGCCGGGTACGGGGCCCCAAAAACCAAGCACCTCCTTCAAGATTTCTAAGGGCGCAAATTTTTGATTTCACTCCTCACTACCTATCACAGTTTCGGAGGCAATAACATGCCAAAATAGCACAAAACCCCCCCAAATGACCACATTTTGGAAAGTATACACCCCAAGCTATTTACTGAGAGGCATGTTGAGTCCATGGAATATTTTATATTTTGCCACAAGTTGCGGGAATATGACAAACTTTTTTTTTTTTTTGCACAAAGTTGTCACTAAATGATATATTGCTCACACATGCCATGGGCAAATGTGAAATTACACCCCAAAATACATTCTGCTGCTTCTCCTGAGTGCAGGGATACCACATGTGTGGGACTTTTTGGGAGCCTAGCCGCGTACGGGGCCCCGAAAACCAAGCACCGCCTTCAAGATTTCTAAGGGCATAAATTTTTGATTTCACTCCTCACTACCTATCACAGTTTTGAAGGCCATAAAATGCCAAAATAGCACACAACCCCCACAAATGACCCCATTTTGCAAAGTAGACACCCCAAGCTATTTGCTGAGAGGCATGGTGAGTATTTTACAGCTCTCATTTGTTTTTGAAAATGAAGAAAGAATTTTTTTTTTTTCTTTTTTCAATTTTCAAAACTTTGTGACAAAAAGCGAGATCTGCAAAATACTAAACATACCTCTCAGCAAATAGCTTGGGGTGTCTACTTTCCAAAATGGGGTCATTTGGGGGGGTTTGTGCCATCTGGGCATTCCATGGCCTCCAAAACTGTGATAGGCAGTGAGGAGTGAAATCAAAAATTTATACCCTTAGAAGGCCTGAAGGCGGTGCTTGGTTTTTGGGGTCCCGTACGCGGCTAGGCTCCCAAAAAGTCTCACACATGTGGTATCCCCGTACTCAGGAGAAGCAACAGAATGTATTTTGGGGTGCAATTCCACATATAACCATGGCATGTTTGAGCAATATATCATTTAGTGACAACTTTTTGTACATTTTTTTATTTTTTTTTATTTTTGTCATTCAATCACTTGGGACAAAAAAATAAAAAATTTAATGGGCTCAACATGCCTCTCAGCAAATAGCTTGGTGTGTCTACTTTCCAAAATGGGGTCATTTGGGGGGGTTTGAACTGTCCTGGCATTTTTTGCACAACATTAGGAAGCTTATGTCACACATCATCCACTCTTCTAACCACTTAAAGACAAAGCCCTTTCTGACACTTTTTGTTTACATGAAAACATATTTATTTTTTTTCGCAAGAAAATTACGTTGAACCCCTAAACATTATCATTTTTTTTAAAGCAAATGCCCTACAGATTAAAATAGTGGGTGTTGCATTTTTTTTTTCCACACAGTATTTGCGCAGCGATTTTTCAAACGCATTTTTTGGGGGAAAAGCACACTTTATTTTTTATTTTTAATGCACTAAAACACACTATATTGCCCAACTGTTTTATGAAATAAAAAAGAGGATCTTAGGCCGAGTACATAGATACCAAACACGACATGCTTTAAAATTGCGCACAAATGCGCAGCGGCGACAAACTACATAAATTTTTAAAAGCCTTTAAAAGCCTTTACAGGTTACCCCGTTAGATTTACAGAGGAGGTCTACTGCTAAAATTACTGCCCTCGATCTGACCTTCGCAGTGATACCTCATATGCATGGTGCAATTGCTGTTTACACATGACACTAGACCGACGCTTGCGTTCGCCTTTTTTATTTATTTTGCTTTTTTATTTATTTTTTAAACTGTTCCTTCCATATTTTTTTTTTTTTTACCATTTTTATTGTTATCTCAGGGAATGTAAATATCCCCTATGATAGCAATCGGTAGTGACAGGTACTCTTTTTTTGAAAAAAATTGGGGGGTTAGACCCTAGATCTTTCCTCTGCCCTCAAAGCATCTGACCACACCAAGATCGGTCTGATAAAATGCTTTCCCAATTTCCCAATGGCGCTGTTTATATCCGGGGGGGGGGGGACATTCCTTCCCACTGCTTGTAAAAGCAGTCTAGAGGCTAATTATCTACTAGGATTGCTTTTACATGAAAGCCGGCCGCTGCCTGAAAAGAATGATACCAAGATGATACCTAAACCCGCAGGCAGGTCTTGGGAGACCCTGTGTAAGTGTGTCCTGTTCTGTGCAATGCTGTACCCTACGCTAAAACTTCACTTTTGAGTGGAAGCGTTCAAAACATTTACCAATGCAAAGACCAGGATTGTCAGGACAGCGTGGACAAAAATAACGGGTGTCACGCCTAAATCCACGCTTGCTACAGACACGACATCTTTTTTGGGGGGCTCGTTGGGTAGGGGTACTCTCGAGGACATACGGATAATGCCTCTCATGCAGCCGGCTTACTGCATTTGGTAGGGGATGGTGAGGTGCAGAACCGCCTGGATACAGGAGTTCTGTGACTATCTCATCCTGGAATTTTAGGAGAGATAACGTCCCGCCTGAAGCTCTGTATAGCACATGAGCGTTCAGCAAAGCCAATTGGAATAAGGATAGAGACACTTTTTTTGTACCAGCGTCTCGCCTTACGGTCAATTAGATACGGCGCCAACAACTGGTCGTTGAGGTCCACCCCTCCCATATTTTGGTTATATTCGTGGACACAGAGGGGTTTCTCCACAACACCAGTCGTCGTACGAATTTGGACTGTCGTGTCTGCATGAAGGGAGGTAAGAAGGAAAACATTCTTATTATCCCTCCACTTCATAGCGAGCAAGTTATTACACTTCAAGCAGGCTCTCTCCCCCAGCCTAAGACGGGATTATACAAGCCTCTGGGGAAAGCCCCGGCGATTAGGTCGCACGGTGCCACATGCTCCAATCTGATGATCAAACAAGTGGCACGCTCGTGTAATAATTGTCCACATACAAGTGGTACCCCTTTCCGAATAAGGGTGACACCAAGTTCCACACTATCTTGCCAGCGCTCCCTATGTAATCCGGGCAGTTGACCGGCTCAACCTGACTATCTTTTCCCTCATAAACCATAAAGCTCCATACATAACCTGTTGCCCTGTCACAGAACTTATAGAGCTTGACCCCGTATCTGGCACGCTTGCTTGGAAGGTACTGCTTGAAAGACAAGCAGCCAGAAAATTTAATCAGGGACTCATCAACGCAGCCAACTTGATCTGGAATAAACAAGGCTGCAAAACGTTCGTTGAAGTGGTTTATGAGGGGCCGAATTTTGTAGAGCCGGTCGTATTCAGGGTCTCCACATGGACGACAAAGTTCATTGTCGTTGAAATGCATGAACCGCAAGATCTGCTGTATCGTTTCCTGGGCATGGAGGCAGAGAACACGGGCATGTGGTCAATTGGGTATGTGGACCAATAAACACGCAATGACGGGAATTTATGTGTGCCCATGTTGAGGGAAAGGCCCAGAAAGGTCTTAAATTCGGAAACGGTAATTGGTTTCCAATCTTTGGCAATGGAAGGCAACTGGGGACTAGCGGCGATGAATTGACCAGCATATAAAATACTCTGGTCCACAATAGATCTATAGAGATCTTCCGTGGAAAAACAGCGAATAAAAATCAATTGGCATAAAATCAGCTGTTTCCACCTGAATACCGGGTTGGGCAGTGAATGGGGGAAGTACGGGTTCTGCAGAAGTGGTGGGGACCCAATCAGGATAAGCGAATTCTGCAGGAAGGGCACTATGGGCACGACAGGCCTGCCTTTGTCTTCTTCTTGGTGGCAGCGGGACACTACTTGTGCTTGCCACCTTGCCAGCTTGAACTGCACTTATGGGACTCGCCACATCACCACGTGATACTGCAGTGCTGGATGTACGCCCAGGCTGTACTAGGCTGCTGGTGCTTGCCAATTCACCAGAAGGAATGGCGGCGCTAGTACTACTCTGCTCCATAATACGAGAGCCCTGCGGTTCTTACTCCTCAACAACCTCAGAAGATCGGGATCGGGTACGCCTGACCTTGGCAGGGACCTCATCTTGGTCGTCAGAGCTATCTGACATGGAGCCGCTGACTTCACTGTCTTCTACGGGAAGATATTCTGAGCCTGAATCTGACAGATGCGTGACCTCCTCTTCACTATCTGTCATGCTCAGAATCTCATAGGCCTCTTTACTAGTGTACCTTCGATTTGCCATTTTGGGCTCTAAATTTAGGGGTACACTAGTAAGATTCACAGGTAAAAAAAGCACCTGACTGTCAGCAAATGTATCAAATGCTTCAATAAAAAACTTAGCGATCGCAGGGATCAGGACTGTCTCTGCGAACGCTGCAGTTGTGTGTGTTGTGTTTTTTAAGTGACAGTGATCGATCGATACTGCACTTGGGTGGGCTGGGCTGGGCTGGGCGGAGGGGCTAAACGCAGGTGCTAGCAGGTATCTGGGCTGATCCCGCTAACACTGCGTTTTTGGGAACCCTAAACCGCTGGGGACACTAGTATAGATCTGATCAGATCAGATATTGATCTGTTCAGATACTATACCACTAAGGGAGGTGTATGCTTTGCGCGTGGGTGTTAGCGTTACTGGCACTAACCTGACGCTGCCTGGGGCGACGCAGACCCTTTCTGGCGCTAAAACCTAATTGATAGCAGCCGGGCGATCAGGGGGTTAAACCTTTATTGGGTTATATACGGCGGGTGCCCTGATGCTATAAAAAGCAAACTAACCAACCAGCGTCACCCGTAAAACGTATATGGTGATCACTGGTGAAAGGGTTAACTAGGGGCAATCAGGGGGTTAAAACCTTTATTAGGTTATATGGGGGTACCTGACGCTATATAAAAACCTGACGGGTAACCTAAATAACTAAATAACTAACTGGCTAACCAGTGTCACCAGTAAAACTTATACGGTGATCACTGGTGAAAGGGTTAACTCTAGGGGCAATCAGGGGGTTAAAATAATATATGGGGGTACCTGACGCTATAAAAACCTGCAGCAAACCTAAAAATAAATAACTGGCTATCTAGGGCACCACCGGCACTAAATACAGCGATCGGAAATACGATTGCTTAGTGACGCTGGCGTTAGGGGGTGAAAGGGTTACCTGGGGGGCGATCAAGGGGTTAAACCTTTATTAGGGGGGTTAGGGGGCTACCCTGGACCTAAAGGGGCCTAAACCTAACTGCAGTGATCAGTAAATAAATGATCACTGCAATCAGTGACACTGTGACTGGGGGTGCAGGGGATGACCTGGGGGGTTATCTGGGGGTGATCTGGGGGGTGAAATGTGTGCCTATGTGTACCTACGTGTTAGTGTAGTGTTGGTGCACTAACCTGATGTCTTCTCTCCACGGCGCTCTGGACGAAAAGATCGCCGCATGGAGAGATGGCATCACTTCCTCTGCCTGTGTTTACATTACACAGGCAGAGGAAGATTCTCACTCGCCGGGAGCGATTGCGAGGGGGTGTCCGGAAACGAATGGCCGTCCCCTCATCACGGATCGCTCCCGCACTGAGAACCACCGCTCACTGTACCGGAGGGGGGTCCGATGGGACCCCCCAACTATACGAAGGCAGGCACGTACAGGTACGTGATTGTGCCTGTCCCTGCCATTCTGCCGACATATATATACAGTGAGCAGTCGTTAAGTGGTTATTCAACCTTACCAATTATGTAACTATGTAATTAAATATTATTGAGCTGCAATAATTTGTGTCTTTAATATGTGTTTGAAGTTCAGCTTTAAAGTGTTACTAAGCCCAGGACCCTGCCTTCAATATATCTGGTCTCCCACAGTACACAGAACATGGAAATGCAATATTTTTAGTAATATAAACTGCTAAATACCTTTTTTTATCAGCAGTATACATATAGCAGACTTGTGACTTCTATTAGTGTCTGACCGAGCACTGGTTAAAGCTTGTAGGAGGAGTTCTCATTCTCCTCTGATTGTCCTATGAGGCTGGAAGAAGGTAGAGAAGGAAGCGCCACCTGAGTGTAGTATTAAAAACAGCTTTAACCACTTAAGCCCCGGACCAATATGCAGCTAAATGACCAGGCCCCTTTTTGCGATTCGGCACTGCGTCGCTTTAACTGACAATTGCGCGGTCCTGCGACTTGGCTCCCAAACAAAATTGGCGTCCTTTTTTTCCCACAAATAGAGCTTTCTTTTGGTGGTATTTGATCACCTCTGCGGTTTTTATTTTTTGCGCTATATACAAAAATAGAGCGACAATTTTGAAAAAAAATGCAATATTTTTTACTTTTTGTTATAATAAATATCCCCCAAAAATATAGAAAAAAACATTTTTTTTCCTCAGTTTAGGCCGATACGTATTCTTCTACATATTTTTGGTAAAAAAATCGCAATCGCCGTTTATCGATTGGTTTGCGCAAAAGTTATAGCGTTTACAAAATAGGGGGTAGTTTTATGGCATTTTTATAAAAAAAAAAAATTTTTTACTAGTAATGGCGGCGATCAGTGATTTTTTTTGTGACTGCGACATTCGACATTATGGCGGACACATCGGACACTTTTGACACATTTTTGGGACCATCGTCATTTTCACAGCTATCAGTGCTATAAAAATGCACTGGTTAAGCCCTGTAAACATGATCGGATTTCCGATGGAATAAAATCCAATGGATTTTTCCATCGGAAATCCGATGAAGCGGACTTCCATCAGTCTTGCCTACACACCATCAGTCGAAAATCCGACCGTCCCAAACGCCGTGACGTAAAACTCTCCGACAAGCCGAGAAAAATTTAGTTCAATGCTTCTGAGCATGCGTCGACTTGATTCTGAGCATGCGTGGGTTTTTTCTCCGATGGAGTTCCACACAGACGATCTGAATTTGCTATCAGAAAAAAGACCGATGGGGCCCAAACACGATCGGTTTGTCCGATGAAAAAAGTCCATCGGACTGTTTTCATTGGTCAAACCGATCGTGTGTACAGGGCTTAACTGTAAAAAGGACACTGGCAGTGAAGGGGTTAACCACTAGGTGGCGCTGTATGGGTTAAGTGTACCCTAAGAAGTGATTCTTATTGTAGGGGGGCATGGCTACACGTTACACATCACTGATCGTCTGTTCCGATGACAGGGAACAGACGATCACTGACATGCCACGGAGAAGAACGGGGAAAGGTTTGTTTACACTCACCTCTCCCCGTTCTTCAGCTCTGTGACCCGATCGCGGGACACCGGCGGCGATCAGGTCCGCGGGTCCCGCGGACCAGCGATCACGAAGCTCAGGACGGGGCCCACGGCTGGGCTCTTAGAGGGCCCAGCCGTGCCATTCTGCCGACGTATATAGGCGTGTGGCGGTCCTTAAGCCGTTAATGGCACAGTATAAAGTCACACTTACAGGAAACAGGAAATAACAGGCTCATCTGTATGTTAGTGGTCCATCATGGAGTCCTCAGATCCGGATCTGTTTTCTATGCAGAGGTGTAAGGCTGCAAACGTTGTAGCTCGGCCTAGAGCATGTCCTGTGGCCAACAGGAAGAGGCTGGGGTCGGCGTGGAATGCACGTGACATCACGTTACTGCTCCTTCTATTGGCCTGGGGTGGTAGTGTCAGTAAGGTGCTATTTATATGCCGACGCTGTGGAACATCAGGTCCTAGCGTCGGCCACAAAGAGCACTAAAGCCATACCTCCCAACATTTAAAGATCCCACTGCCGGGACATTTGCTTATTTTAACCAGGACATCTCGCATTGCGGGAGAGCGGAGGGGGGCGGCGCACTACAGGGACATCAGGTCTTACCTCCTCCTCCTCCTTCCTCTGCCTCCTGCTGTGCGGGAATACAGTGGGTATCGCGGGAAACTGGTGGAAAAACCCAGCAGAATCCGTGCTGGTTTGGAGGTATGCTAAAGCAGATATTAAAGTGGTTGTAAAGGTTTGTTTTTTATTTTCTAAATAGGTTACTTTAAGCTAGTGCATTGTCGGTTCACTTCTTTGTTATCTTTGTCTGAATTTCTCACTTCCTGTTCCTCCTCAGTAAGCTGTTCAGTAAGCTGTTCTGGCTGACTAACCACCACTCGGATGATGGTGTGAAGTTTAGTGAGGAGAAACAGGAAGTGAGAAATTCAGACAAAGAAAAAAAAACATTTAGAAGGTAAATCAAAGGAAAAGGTAAGTGAACCAACAACGCACTAGCTTAAAGGAACCTATTTAGAAAATAAAAAACGGACCTTTACAACCCCTTTAAGCTGAACGGTGTGCAATAAAATACAATTTACAATTTATACTGTTGTTCCACAGCACCTTGCTATTAAAAACGTGCATGAGCTACTGTGTTTGTCATACGTAGGGCAGTACATTCAAATGAAAGGACTGCCCGTGTCTATGGTGCAATAAACCTGCACGTGCAGTGAAATGCTAAATGTGATTGCAGCTGTAACTTTAAACTTGTGAGTTAAATTTTTGTCCAAATTAAAAAAACATACATTTGTATCTCTGTGTAAGATCTTTACACATATAGTGGTATAATATTGTGTAAAAACAACAAATTCACTAGCTGAAAATATAGCTTTTTCTATATATCTATAAATATATATATATATATATATATATATATATGTAGCGGGGTATTCCCCTATATTGGGAAGAAACTACATTACCCATAACCCCATTCTTTAGATGTTCCACCGCAGAGACTCATGGGAGGGGTTATAAAAGGAGGAGGCGAGGCCGGGCCCGGCCTCTTTGGGGACACGAGACTTCACAGACGGATCCTCCTGTGCGGATGTGTCGGAGTGCAAGGCCTGAAGCCTGAGGCCTTGCTCTGCACCAAAGAGCCTTCCACCCTCCCCTCTGCGAGCCTGGGTGGCATCTGACTTTGTGAGCTACAGCCTTGTCGGATCGGGGGCCTGATCGTTGGAGAGATCGAGTGTGTGTGACACGGCTGGTGGAGGTTTCCCGGACTGGATCCGTAGTCCGGCGGGTGAGAGGGCGTAAGCCCAGCTAAGATACTGTTACTGTATATAGGCCTATAGACTGCCGTGGCCTACAAGTTATTTTCATACCCCTTGGATTACAAAGTTATACTCTGTTTAAAGTGCACCACCATTACAGACCTGCCGGTGAAGAAAGAAGGACTAAGCTAAATATTAGAACCAGGCCTGGTGGGGATTCTAGCGTGTTTGATTACTGCGCCATAGGGCACTTAGTTAACGGTCGCCCGTATGGCGCACACCTGTAGCGTGTGTTACTATATAGTGTGTTAGAGTGGCAGGACGCTGCCCTTAGGAGTGATTATCTTGAACTGTGATTACTGTTACCCCTTTATCCATATTGAGAATTAATGAGTAAAACACTTTACCTATTACAATTCATTACTGTGTCCTTGCTTAGTTATTCTATTGCATAGGACATATCATTGATTGTTAGTACTAGCTGTGCCAGAAGGGGGTAGAGCCTATTGCCGGGGGTTGGCGGAGCTGCACTCAGGGCCCAAATCTAATTCTGCGGCCTCCTTAGTTGGAGGTATCGCTACACGTGGGGGTTCTCGTCCGGGATCCTGATGCAGCAAGCGAACGCCAGAAGTGCCGGCATGGACCCCATGGATCCAAGAGCGGTAGAAGAGTGGTGCAAAGCCGCTAATACAGAGCCAAAACAGTCGATAGCCATTAGCCTTCCTGGCGAGAAATGGTCAAGTGAGACGGTAGAGGAACTGATGAGTTCAGTGTCCCCAGATCACACACCGTGGGTGATAGACATGAAGACAGACCCAAACATCTCATATCAATACGCATTAGTGGAATATTGGGACGGGATGCCAGAGGCTTGTAAGCACAAGTGTCTGCGGACGCCAGACAACAGAACATTTAGGCTGGCGCACGCAATAACTGTAGAAAGGGAACCATCCCCTACGGGATCGCCACAGGCTGCGGCCCGAACTCCACCTGAAAGAGAAGACAGGGCGACACCCCCGGTGGCACCTGCCCCGGCCACTGCTATATCACCAGAACTGATAAATGCAATAGGGGATTTGCTAGCCAAATGTCAGAAGACAAGTACGGTGCATGTGGAAACTAGCTACCGGAGACTAAAAATATTCTCAGGGAAGCTCCCTGTCCTGGCAGGGGAAGAAGATTTTGATACCTGGGTGGAGCAGGCATTACAGGCGGTGGAGGCATGGGAGGTGCCGGAGGCACAGAAGAGGCAGCGAGTGTTAGAAAGCCTTAAAGGTGCAGCAGCAGAAGCACTGAAAAGTTTCCGGTTTGGGAATGCAGGGTGCACGGCGCAGGATTGTCTAGCTATGCTGCAGGAAGAGTTTGGTCAATTAGACAAGGTGACAGAGACGGTCTACCAGTTTGAACACACTTTCCAAAAACCGGAGGAGAAACTTTCCGAGTATGTCAGAAGGCTAAACAGGCTGCTGTGCAAGATTGTGTTAAAGAAAGGGATGAAGCCCCAAGATGCCGATGCGGCAAGAATGAAGCAAGTCTTAAAGGGAGCGCTACGCTCCGATCCAGTCTGGCTGCACCTGAAAACCTTGGGAGGAGGAATGTTGCTGACTTATGCTGATTTAATAAAAATTATCAGAGATGAGGAGGCGCTGCAACAGGACCAGCAGAAGGATAAGACAAATGTTGTACCCGCACAGGTGCTGGTCAATCCAGTAATGACCCCTGAAAGAGAGGCGGAGATAGACACCCTAAAAACTCAGATGTCCAAGGTGTTAGAGATATTGACCTCTCTGATAGCAAAAGACACAGAGTGTCCCAAGAAGAAGGAAAGTCCAAGGAAGGAATTGTTCCCGATTGCCTCAGCACCCGAACCTTTACAAGAATGGGGAGATATAGTCTGCTTCAACTGTGGGGGAGTTGGCCACATTGCAGCCACATGTTCTAGTCCGAAGAAGAAGAGACCAGACAACCGCAATCCGGCGGGAAACTTCAGAGGGCCCCGGTGAAGGAGTCAACCGGGTGCCCACCATCTTCAGTAAACTCCAAGCTGAATGCGAAGAAAAACAAAAAGAGATATAGAACACCAAAGGGGAAACGCAATACCCCTCAACAAAGCTATACTCCAAGAAGAAGAGGGGAGACCCCTCAGGAGAGGCACGGCACCCCCCAAAGGGGGTGCCCACCCAAGAAAAATAATAGTACCCCTCAGCGGGTTCCTACACCCATTAAAAGGAGGGAAGTCAGTGCATACCAGGCTCAAGAAAGCTTCAAGTCCAAAGGGAATAGGACAAGAGAGAGTCCAAAGGGAAAAGGTCAGAAGAAGGCGGCTCCTGCCGGACCATATCCAGAGAAGCTGGTAGGCCCATCCCCTATAGTGCCCATTCAAGTAGAGGGAGTCTACACCAGGGGCCTCCTGGATACCGGGGCACAAGTGACCTTACTATACCGGGACTTCTACGACAGGCACCTGAGTCATCTGCCTATCCAGAAGATAGAAGAGCTGGAAATATGGGGAATTGGAACCCAGAGTTTCCCTTACGACGGCTACCTTCCCATCAAAATGACCTTTGACCCATCAGTGGCTGGGAAGGCCGAAGTGTTTGACACCCTGGCAGTTGTGTGCCCTAGGCCGCCTGGAGCCAACAAGAATTCCCTTATAATAGGGACAAACACGGACCTGGTCCGAAGACTCCTGACCCCTCTCGTGACAGAAGAAAGACAAGCAGCTACCAAGATCCATCCCATGCTGAAGACAGCCTACCAACGGCTGGTCCAAGAGCGGGAGACCCCTGGAGAGGAGATAGGGAAGGTGTGGAGACTTGGAAGAGAAGGGGTAGTGTTGCAGCCCGGTGAAGTAACCTGTCTCAGGGCCACTGTGAAGCTTACTTGGGAGCAGCCTGGTCCCTTTGTCATGCTGGAGTCAGACCCAAGGGGTGAGTCCTCAGGCCTGGAGGTGATACCGGAAGTGATTCCGCTGAAGGTCCTGAAGAAGGCCCATTATAGAGTTCCAGTGAGTGTTAGGAATATTACCAAAGACCCCATGGAAATCCCAGCCAGAATGTTGCTAGGCCAGGTGAGCCCGGCGGCCCCTGTTACCCTGTCAGAAGTGAAGAGGACAGGTGAAGAAGGGGATGTTTGGGAGAAGCTGACCATGGAAAACCCGAATCTGTCCAGGGCTTGGAAAGAGAGAGCCAAGGCCCAGTTGAATAGATGGGAGAAGATCTTCTCTAAGGATGAGTTTGATGTGGGGTGTGCAAGGAGTGCCACCCATCGGATCCGCCTCCAGGAAGATAAGCCCTTCCGAGAGAGGGTCAGGCGGGTCCCGCTAGCAGATCTGGAGGATCTGAGGGAACAACTTGCAGAACTCAAGAGGACTGGTGTGATACGGAAGTCCAGAAGCCCCTATGCCTCTCCCATAGTGGTGGTCCGAAAGAAGAATGGATCATTGAGGCTCTGTATCGACTACAGGACTCTCAACAGGAGAACCATACCTGACCAATACACCACTCCGAGGATAGAGGATGCCCTACAGAGCTTGTCTGGAGCCAAATGGTTCAGCGTTATGGATCTCAAGAGTGGGTACTATCAGATTCCGATGCACCCAACAGACAAGGAGAAGACAGCTTTCATAACCCCAGTGGGGTTCTTTGAATTCGACCGGATGCCCCAGGGTCTGTCTGGAGCCCCAGCTACTTTCCAACGCCTCATGGAGAAGACAGTAGGGGACATGAACTTGATCGAAGTCCTTGTATACCTGGACGATGTCATTGTCTTTGGGAGAACCTTGGAGGAACATGAAGAGAGGCTGGAAAAAGTGTTGAGAAGACTCAGTGAGGAAGGACTTAAGCTTTCGCCTGAGAAGTGTCGGTTCTACCAGTCTTCTGTGAACTATCTGGGGCACATAGTGTCTGAAGAAGGGGTGGCCACAGACCCTGAGAAATTGGAGGCAGTTACCTCCTGGCCACGGCCCACCACAGTAACAGAACTCAGATCCTTCTTGGGCTTCTGCTCCTACTACAGGAGGTTTGTGGAGGGATTTGCCCGAATTGCTAGACCATTGAATGAGTTGCTCAAGACTGAAGGAGAAGAGGATGGCTCGGGGCCCAGGAGGCCAGGAGAGTCCATCAGAGATCAGTGGAATCAGAAGTGTGAAGAGGCTTTCCAGGAATTGAAGAGGAGCCTGACCACTGCACCAGTCTTGGCCTACGCAGACCCAACCAAACCCTATGAACTGTACGTGGATGCTAGTCATGACGGTCTGGGAGGAGTACTTTACCAAGAACATGAGGGGCAATTGCGGCCTGTTGCCTATGTGAGTAGGAGCCTGACCCCCTCTGAGAAGAACTACCCCACTCACAAGCTGGAGTTCCTGGCCCTCAAGTGGGCGGTAGTAGACAAGCTCAAAGACTATCTGTATGGAGCAGAGTTCACTGTGAAGACCGACAACAACCCCCTTACCTACCTGTTCACCACGGCCAAGCTGGATGCCACTGGACACAGGTGGCTGGCTGCACTGTCTGGATTCAACTTCAGCCTTAAGTATAGACCAGGAGTGGGGAATCGAGACGCAGACGCTCTGTCCAGAAGATCTCATTCCCCGACCATTGAAATAGAAGATTGGACCCAAGTGGCACCGGAACGGGGTGCGGGCCCTTTGTCAAGGAGCTGAATTCCAAGCCCGAGGAGGCTCCAGAGCAGAGGAAATAGGAGTTACCACGGTGGGAGTCCCCAAACACTACTGTGGAGTAGCTCAATTGGAAGAGGACAACCTACCAAGACTGTCCAAGAAGGAATTGAGGTGTGACCAATTGGAAGACCCCATGGGGAGATTGGTCCTGGAGGCCTTGAAAAATCAGGATCCAAACATACTCATGCGTCAACCTTCAAAAGAAGCTCGCCTGCTGAGGAAGGAGTGGGATAGGTTGCAGTTACATCAGGGAGTGGTCTACCGAAGGGGCCCCTCTGATGACTCAGAAGATAAGTGGCAGCTGTTCCTCCCAGAGAAACATCGGGAGACTGTTCTGATTGCCTTGCATGACAATCATGGCCACCTAGGGGCTGAAAGGACCTTTCAACTTGTCAGAAGTCGGTTCTATTGGCCCTGCATGAGGGCAGAGGTAGAGGAGTACTGCCACTCATGTGCGCGATGCATCCAGAGGAAGACTTTGCCCCATCAAGCTGCCCCAATGGGCCATCTACAGAGCCAAGGGCCCATGGACCTGGTGTGCATTGACTTTCTCTGCCTCAAACCCGACCTGAGTGGACTAGGAAATGTTCTGGTGATAACCGACCATTTCACCCGGTATGCCCAGGCTTTCCCCACCAAAGATCAGAAGGCCTCCACCGTGGCCAAGGTACTTATGGAGAAGTACTTTGTCCATTATGGGCTGCCACAAAGACTCCATTCAGACCAAGGGAGGGACTTCGAGAGTAAGCTGATCCGGAAGCTCTTGGATTCTTTGGGAATTAAGAAGACTCGAACTACACCTTACCATCCTCAGGGAGATGCTCAGCCGGAAAGGTTCAACCGAACCTTGCTCAACATGTTGGGGACTCTGGAAAGCGAGAAAAAGCAACATTGGAGCAAACACATAGCAGCCATAGTACATGCTTACAACTGCACCATCAGTGATGCTACAGGCTATTCCCCATATCGACTCATGTTTGGGAGAGAAGCGAGACTACCGGTGGACCTGGCCTTTGGCACCTCACTGGACCATTCCTCAGCCACATCCCACAAAGGATATGTGGACAGGCTCAGACACAGCCTGAAAGTAGCATATAAACAAGCTCAAGCGGCCTCAGATCAAAGGGGAGCTCGGAATAAAAGAAATTTCGACTTGAAGGTCCGGGTACAAGACCTACAGCCCGGGGATCGAGCACTGTTGCGCAATCTGGGAGTCCCCGGAAAGCACAAACTTGCAGACAGATGGAGATCTGAACCCTATGTCATCTGCAGGAAGTTGCCGGGCCTACCTGTCTACAAGGTGAAGCCAGAGGGAAAGGTAGGCCCACTGAAGACATGGCATCGAAACCACCTGCTCCCACTTGCGGAGGCAGTTAGAATACCTTCCGTGGGAGACTCCCCTGCACCGGCCTCTATCTTGGATACTCCTAGGCCGCACACTCGGTCACAGACCTCCCGAGCTGGAAATGGAGAAGCCTCCCAACTTAGTGGAGATGAAGAAGGAGAGCTTGATTGGCTGTGGTCTTCCCCAACTCCAGGAACTTCTATCATAGATCTTCCAGTCACCCAAGATACCACAGATGAAACACTGAACCCAGAGGCTACAGAGTTCATCCCTTTCAGTCCTTCAGCAGATTACTGGGAAGATGCCCATGATAGTTGCTCCGAGGAAGAGGAGCCCGTGACGCCAGAGCCAGAGATTCCAGGAGAGCAAAGAGCTCGAAGAGTCATTCGACCTCCTAAGAAGCTGACCTACCCCCAGATGGGGAACAGTTCGGAAGACTCTGTGGTCACTGCTAGGAGAAATGCTGAGATTCCGGATCCCTCCACTGTCCATTTGGTGGAGGGCAACCCCAGCTCACTCTCTGGCACAGTTAGGCAGGCCACCCATGATAATGTGACCTGTGGGCAAGGGAATTCCACCCCTCAGTTATGGTGGGAATCCCCTATCCCAACATCGTTTTCAGAATGGTCCAATGTTATATATAGTTGTTGCTAAAATTTATCTTTGGGGACCAAAGAGTTTAAGTGGGGGGAGTGTGTAGCGGGGTATTCCCCTATATTGGGAAGAAACTACATTACCCATAACCCCATTCTTTAGATGTTCCACCGCAGAGACTCATGGGAGGGGTTATAAAAGGAGGAGGCGAGGCCGGGCTCGGCCTCTTTGGGGACACGAGACTTCACAGACGGATCCTCCTGTGCGGATGTGTCGGAGTGCAAGGCCTGAAGCCTGAGGCCTTGCTCTGCACCAAAGAGCCTTCCACCCTCCCCTCTGCGAGCCTGGGTGGCATCTGACTTTGTGAGCTACAGCCTTGTCGGATCGGGGGCCTGATCGTTGGAGAGATCGAGTGTGTGTGACACGGCTGGTGGAGGTTTCCCGGACTGGATCCGTAGTCCGGCGGGTGAGAGGGCGTAAGCCCAGCTAAGATACTGTTACTGTATATAGGCCTATAGACTGCCGTGGCCTACAAGTTATTTTCATACCCCTTGGATTACAAAGTTATACTCTGTTTAAAGTGCACCACCATTACAGACCTGCCGGTGAAGAAAGAAGGACTAAGCTAAATATTAGAACCAGGCCTGGTGGGGATTCTAGCGTGTTTGATTACTGCGCCATAGGGCACTTAGTTAACGGTCGCCCGTATGGCGCACCTGTAGCGTGTGTTACTATATAGTGTGTTAGAGTGGCAGGACGCTGCCCTTAGGAGTGATTATCTTGAACTGTGATTACTGTTACCCCTTTATCCATATTGAGAAAAATGAGTAAAACACTTTACCTATTACAATTCATTACTGTGTCCTTGCTTAGTTATTCTATTGCATAGGACATATCATTGATTGTTAGTACTAGCTGTGCCAGAAGGGGGTAGAGCCTATTGCCGGGGGTTGGCGGAGCTGCACTCAGGGCCCAAATCTAATTCTGCGGCCTCCTTAGTTGGAGGTATCGCTACATATATATATATATATATATATATATATATTGTGAGGGGGTTAACTCGGTAGCGGGTGTGTGTGACCCCCTGGTTGGGCTCCCCACACAAAAACAGGGCCAGCAGACGGAGGTTGTGGTTTTCAAAATCAAAAGGTGCGGTTTATTTCTCTATGTACAGTGACAAAAACACAGCAAAGCCAAAAAGAAACATAAACAAAATAAATCCTGGTCAGTTTGACCTCTGACTAAACATGCAGGTTTCCTAAACTAACAACTGGGATCAGCCTGGTGCTGTCCTAGTCCCTAAGTCCCTGGTTTAGTAAAAGTCCAAACAAATAGCCACACAGGCTTTGCCTCACCGCACAGGGGTTCACTCTCCCTAGACAGTCCACACAGGTCTGGTTCCAGGCATGAGCTAACATCTAATGAAGCTGGGAGTTTTTATAGAGGCCTTTAAATGAGCTGACAAGCTTCAGCTGGTCTCATCAACTCCCTGCCTGCACGACGCCCAGCCCTCTCCCTAGAGGTATGAGTCATCCATGAGCCCACTAGCCTCAGCTGGGCTTCATCAACTCCCTAGTTGTATAAGTCGGCGTAAAGCCTGAATCTGGGCGAAATATATCTACCCCCCTGGATGCAACCAGGTGACTTTACCTTCCTGCTGTCACAATATATATATATATATATATATATACAGTATATATAGTCTGCTGGCTGTGTGTAGGATGAATATTGCATTAAAATGTTCCATAAAGGGTTAAATCCAGGAATATCTATATCCATAGATTTCAAACATTGCCCGGGTAATGTGCAGTTGGGTTAAATATTGTGTAATATTGTTCTGCTGCTGCAAGCAAATGGCATTCCTTGATACTTGACTTTATTGATCATAATCCATCTGAGAAATAATATGTCGTAATACAGTGTAGAATGCAGTATGTGTCTCTATTAAAATGAAAAACAGTCCCATATGCCATAGGATCATGTAGATCAGGGATCTCCAAACTACGGCCCTCCAGCTGATGCAGAACTACATGTCCCATGAGGCATTGTAAAACTCGGACATTCACAGACATCACTAGGCATGATGGGAATTGTAGTTCCTGAACAACTGGAGGGCCGTAGTTTGGAGACCCCTGATGTAGATAGAAGCCTGCATAAAACATGTACACTAAAAAGTTCCTATGTACATGAACTGACACAGGTGGATTGATGTCTTCTTTCTTGTGAGCAAAGATAGGGGGATAAAAGTTCCATGCTAATTTGAGATAGATATCAATTAAGGAGGTGGTCTCTTGATATTAAGATATTAATCCTTTTCATTCCACTGTTTTTGGATTTTCATATACTCCTTTTCCATATCTATTTTTGCTACTAACATAATAAAGTGTAGGGATCTGCTGCCCTCTACTGTTAGCTGCTAATATCACAGTGTAATTATAATTATGTATTATGACTTCCTGTCTCTGAGGGGATGGCTTAAAAACCCCAGAAGAAGGAAGTGGGGAGAGAGAGAGGAGCTGACACCACAAGTCCACATACAGGAGCTGCATTACTGCAATATTGTATTTTATCCAGACCAGTATCAGAGACTATTAGGTAATTGTTTCTGTGTTTTGGATGTTTAACTGCAGCTGCCCATAACTTCTTGATCTGAATCCTAGTGACAGACAAGCCTCTGGCCTATGGTTATTATCTCACATAAACAGTGCCAGATAGCTAGCTCTGTGCTACAGTATGTATGTAGTATAAAAATGTAGTTGAACCTGTTTAATGCAATAGAGTTTATACCCTATTTTAGTTAACTGTCTCCCTTCTGGTCTGGAGTTATATAGCTAGTTTTAGCTCAGGGTGCAATAACCAGCATAGGCTAGAGCCAGGTTAGGCATCCAATGGTAACTTCTTGTACAGGTCCTTCTCAAAAAATTAGCATATTGTGATAAAGTTCATTATTTTCTGTAATGTACTGATAAACAATAGACTTTCCTATATTTTAGATTCATTACACACAACTGAAGTAGTTCAAGCCTTTTCTTGTTTTAATATTGATGATTTTGGCATACAGCTCATGAAAACCCAAAAATCCTATCTCAAAAAATTAGCATATTTCATCCGACCAATAAAAGAAAAGTGTTTTTAATACAAAAAAAAGTCAACCTTTAAATAATTATGTTCAGTTATGCACTCAATACTTGGTCGGGAATCCTTTTGCAGAAATGACTGCTTCAATGCGGCGTGGCATGGAGGCAACCAGCCTGTGGCACTGCTGAGGTGTTATGGAGGCCCAGGATGCTTCGATAGCGGCCTTAAGCTCATCCAGAGTGTTGGGTCTTGCGTCTCTCAACTTTCTCTTCCCAATATCCCACAGATTCTCTATGGGGTTCAGGTCAGGAGAGTTGGCAGGCCAATTGAGCACAGTAATACCATGGTCAGTAAACCATTTACCAGTGGTTTTGGCACTGTGAGCAGGTGCCAGGTCGTGCTGAAAAATGAAATCTTCATCTCCATAAAGCTTTTCAGCAGATGGGAGCATGAAGTGCTCCAAAATCTCCTGATAGCTAGCTGCATTGACCCTGCCCTTGATAAAACACAGTGGACCAACACCAGCAGCTGACATGGCACCCCAGACCATCACTGACTGTGGGTACTTGACACTGGACTTCAGACATTTTGGCATTTCCCTCTCCCCAGTCTTCCTCCAGACTCTGGCGCCTTGATTTCCGAATGACATGCAAAATTTGCTTTCATCCGAAAAAAGTACTATGGACCACTGAGCAACAGTCCAGTGCTGCTTCTCTGTAGCCCAGGTCAGGCGCTTCTGCCGCTGTTTCTGGTTCAAAAGTGGCTTGACCTGGGGAATGCGGCACCTGTAGCCCATTTCCTGCACACGCCTGTTCACGGTGGCTCTGGATGTTTCTACTCCAGACTCAGTCCACTGCTTCCGCAGGTCCTCCAAGGTCTGGAATCGGTCCTTCTCCACAATCTTCTTCAGGGTCCGGTCACCTCTTCTCGTTGTGCAGCGTTTTCTGCCACACTTTTTCCTTCCCACAGACTTCCCACTGAGGTGCCTTGATACAGAACTCTGGGAACAGCCTATTCATTCAGAAATTTCTTTCTGTGTCTTACCCTCTTGCTTGAGGGTGTCAATGATGGCCTTCTGGACAGCAGTCAGGTCGGCAGTCTTACCCATGATTGCGTTTTTGAGTAATGAACCAGGCTGGGAGTTTTTAAAAGCCTCAGGAATCTTTTGCAGGTGTTTAGAGTTAATTAGTTGATTCAGATGATTAGGTTAATAGCTCGTTTAGAGAACCTTTTCATGATATGCTAATTTTTTGAGATAGGAATTTTGGGTTGTCATGAGCTGTATGCCAAAATCATCAATATTAAAACAAGAAAAGGCTTGAACTACTTCAGTTGTGTGTAATGAATCTAAAATATATGAAAGTCTAATGTTTATCAGTACATTACGGAAAATAATGAACTTTATCACAATATGCTAATTTTTTGAGAAGGACCTGTAGTTAAAGATCCGGTTGCATGACAGATTAGAAACTACTAGAGACGGACTAAAGTGCACAGTAGATAGGCTGACTCTGAGTTCCAGTGCCACACCACCACAGTTTCTGTGTGTGAGAAGCTGCATGCCAGGCTGGTTGGACAACATTTGGTGGATCTCCTCAATGCCACTAATCTTGTCTTCAGGTCTCCGATAGGGATGAGCTTCGAGGTCGAGTCGAACTCATGTTCGACTCGAACATTGCCTGTTCGCCCGTTCGCCGAACAGCGAACAAATTGGGGTGTTCGCGGCAAATTCGAAAAATCTATGGGAGAAATCTAAAGTGCTAATTATAAAGGCTTATATGCAAGTTATTGTCCTAAAAAGTGTTTGGGGACCGGGGTCCTGCCCCAGGGGACATGTATCAATGCAAAAAAAAGTTTTAAAAACGGCCGTTTTTTCGGGAGCAGTGATTTTAATAATGCTTAAAATGAAAAAATAAAAGTGAAATATTCCTTTAAATTTCGTACCTGGGGGGTGTATATGATATGCATGTAAAGTGGCGCATGTTTCCCATGCTTAGAACTGTCCCTGCAAAAAATGTCATTTTTTAAAGAAAAAAAGGCATTTAAAACTCACTCGCGGCTATTAACCACTTAACGACCGCTCACTGTATATATACGTCGGCAGAATGGCACCGACAGGCACAATCACGTAGAGAATACGTGATTGCCTTTGTATAGTTGGGGGGTCCAATCGGACCCCCCTCCTATACAGTGAGCGGTGGCTAAGTGTCCGGGAGCGTTCCGGGATGAGGGGGCAGCCATTCGTTTCTGGCCACCCCCTCGCGATCGCTCCCGGCGAATGGAAATGCCCCCTCTGTCTGTGTCAGACAGAGGGAGCAGGAGGAAGTGATGTCATCTCTGGTGCGGCGCATATACCGAGCGCCGTACAAGAGAAGACATCAGGTCAGTGCACACAACACTACACTGACACCAGGACACATAGGGACATAAATCGCCCCCCAGGCCCCCCCAGATCACCCCCCAGATCACCCCCCCAGCCCCCAGTCACAGTGTCACTGATTGCAGTGACCATTTATTTAGTGATCACTGCAATCAGTGACATTTGTGACTGTAAAAGTGTCACCAAAGTTTAGTCTTAGGTCCAGTGTAGCCCCCTAACCCCCCCTAATAAAGGTTTAACCCCCTGATCACCCCCCAGATAACCCTTTCACCGCCTATCACCACTGTCGCTTAGCGATCATTTTTCTGATCGTTGTCTTAGCGTCAGTGATGCCGATCGGCAGCCAGTAATTTTTTTTAGGTTCGCCGCAGGTTTTTATAGCGTCAGGTACCCCAATATATTATCTAATAAAGGTTTAACCCCCTTGATCGCCCCCCAGGTAACCCTTTCACCCCCTATCACCACTGTCACTAAGCGATCGTTTTTCTAAACGCTGTCTTAGTGTCTGTGATGCAGATCGGTAGCCGGTAATTTTTTTTAGGTTCGCCGCAGGTTTTTATAGCGTCAGGTACCCCAATATATTATCTAATAAAGGTTTAACCCCCTTGATCGCCCCCCAGGTAACCCTTTCACCCCCTATCACCACTGTCGCTAAGCAATTGTTTTTCTAAATGCTGTCTTAGTGTCGGTGATGCAGATCGTAGCCAGTAATTTTTTTTAGGTTCGCTGCATGTTTTTATAGCGTCAGGTACCCCAATATATTATCTAATAAAGGTTTAACCCCCTTGATCGCCCCCCAGGTAACCCTTTCACCCCCTATCACCACTGTCACTAAGCAATCGTTTTTCTAAACGCTGTCTTAGTGTCTGTGATGCAGATCGGTAGCCGGTAATTTTTTTTAGGTTCGCCGCAGGTTTTTATAGCGTCAGGTACCCCAATATATTATCTAATAAAGGTTTAACCCCCTTGATCGCCCCCCAGGTAACCCTTTCACCCCCTATCACCACTGTCACTAAGCGATCGTTTTTCTAAACGCTGTCTTAGTGTCTGTGATGCAGATCGGTAGCCGGTAATTTTTTTTAGGTTCGCCGCAGGTTTTTATAGCGTCAGGTACCCCAATATATTATCTAATAAAGGTTTAACCCCCTTGATCGCCCCCCAGGTAACCCTTTCACCCCCATCACCACTGTCGCTAAGCGATCGTTTTTCTAAACGTTGTCTTAGTGTCGGTGATGCAGATCGGTAGCTGGTAATTTTTTTTAGGTTCGCCGCAGGTTTTTATAGCGTCAGGTACCCCCATATATTATCTAATAAAGGTTTTAACCCCCTGATTTCCCCTAGTTAACCCTTTCACCAGTGATCACCATATAAGTGTTACGGGTGACGCTGGTTAGTTAGTTTGCTTTTTATAGTGTCAGGGCACCCGCCGTGTATATAACCCAATAAAGGTTTAACCCCCTGATCGCCCGGCGGGTGATATCAATTAGGTTTTAGCGTCAGAGAGGGTCTGAGTCACACCCCAGGCAGCGTCAGGTTAGTGCCAGTAACGCTAACACCCACGCATGAAGCATACACCCCCCTTAGTGGTATAGTATCTGAACAGATCAATATCTGATCTGATCAGATCTATACTAGCGTCCCCAGCAGTTTAGGGTTCCCAAAAACGCAGTGTTAGCGGGATCAGCCCAGATACCTGCTGGCACCTGCGTTTTGCCCCTCCGTCCAGCCCAGGCCACCCAAGTGCAGTATCGATCGATCACTGTCACTTACAAAACAAAAACACACATAACTGCAGCGTTCACAGAGACAGGCCTGATCCCTGCGACTCCAGTGCTGTAGGAGGTGATTTCACCACCACAGTTAAAAAAAAAAAGCAAATATGCCGAAGCATTGGGGCAGTAGGGGCGGAGGAGTGATTTTGCTCCTAATGCCGCGTACATACAGTCGAAATTCCGACGGAGGCTTGCCCGTGGAAAAGTCCGACCATGTGTGTGCGGCATAACTTTTTTGCGGGAGGATGCCCCCATGCTTCGGCATATATAAATGGTGCGTGTATGCCCATCATTGGAAGTGGGTGGATGAAGGGCGGTATTCTAATGGTGGGCATACCCACCGATCAATCTCTTTTTTCGTTCAGCCAACTGGCTGCATGAAAAAAAAGATTACAATACATGTCCAACAAGGACCAGCAACGTACTGGTATGTTGCTGGACTTTGAATGTTTATACCAGAATGATGCCTGTGGGTTTAGGTATCATCTTGGTATCATTCTTTACAGCCTGCGGCCGGCTTTCATGTAAAAGCAATCCTAGTGGCTAATTAGCCTCTGGACTGCTTTTACAAGCAGTGGGAGGGAATGCCCCCCCCCCCGGATATAAAAAGCGCCATTGGGAAATTGGGAAAGCATTTTATCACACCGATCTTGGTGTGGTCAGATGCTTTGAGGGCAGAGGAAAAATCTAGGGTCTAGAAGACCCCAGTTTTTTCAAAAAAAGAGTACCTGTCACTACCTATTGCTATCATAGGGGATATTTACATTCCCTAAGATAACAATAAAAATGATAAAAAAAAAAATACTTGGAAGGAACAATTTAAAAATAAAATAAAAAAGCAAAATTAATAATAAAAAAAAAAAGAAAAAAAGCACCCCTGTCCTGCCCTGCTCTTGCCCAATGGCGAACGCAAGCGTCGGTCTGGCGTCATATGTAAACAGCAATTGCACCATGCATGTGAGGTATCACCGCGAAGGTCAGATCGAGGGCAATCATTTTAGCAGTAGACCTCCTCTGTAAATCTACTGGGGTAACCTGTAAAGGCTTTTAAAGGCTTTTAAAAACGTATGTAGTTTGTCGCCAATGCGCGTTTGTGCGAAATTTTAAAGCATGTCGTGTTTGGTATCTATGTACTCGGCCTAAGATCATCTTTTTTATTTCATCAAACATTTGGGCAATATAGTGTGTTTTAGTGCATTAAAATAAAAAAAGTGTATTTTTTAACCCAAAAAATGCGTTTGAAAAATCGCTGCACAAATACTGTGTAGAAAAAAAAAATGCAACACCCACCATTTTAATCTGTAGGGCCTTTGCTTTAAAAATATATATAATGTTTGGGGGTTCAACATAATTTTCTTGCAAAAAAAAAAATGTTTTCATGTAAACAAAAAGTGTCAAAAAGGGCTTTGTCTTCAAGTGGTTAGAAGAGTGGATGTAAGCTTCCTAATGTTGTGTATAAAATGCCAGAACAGTTCAAAACCCCCCCAAATGACCCCATTTTGGAAAGTAGACACCCCAAGCTATATACTGAGAGGCATGTCGAGTCCATGGAATATTTTATATGTTGACACAAGTTGCGGAAAAACGAAATTTTTTTTTTTTTTTTTTTGCACAAAGTTGTCACTAAATGATATATTGCTCAAACATGCCATGGGCATATGTGGAATTACACCCCAAAATACATTCTGTTGCTTCTCCTGAGTACGGGGATACCACATGTGAGACTTTTTGGGAGCCTAGCCACGTACGGGACCCCAAAAACCAAGCACCGCCTTCAGGCTTTCTAAGGGTGTAAATTTTTGATTTCACTTCTCACTGCCTATCATAGTTTCGGAGGCCATGGAATGCCCAGATAGCACAAAACCCCCCCCAAATGACCCCATTTTGGAAAGTAGACACCCCAAGCTATTTGCTGAGAGGTATTGTGAGTATTTTGCAGATCTCGCTTTTTGTCACAAAGTTTTGAAAATTGAAAAAAAATATATATATATATATATTTTCTTTCTTCATTTTCAAAAACAAATGAGAGCTGTAAAATACTCGCCATTCCTCTCAGCAAATAGCTTGGGGTGTCTATATTCCAAAATGGGGTCATTTGGGGGGGTTTTGTGCGATTTTGGCATTTTATGGCCTTCGAAACTGTGATAGGTAGTGAGGAGTGAAATCAAAAATTTGTGCCTAGAAATCCTGAAGGCGGTGCTTGGTTTTCGGGGTCCCGTACGCGGCTAGGCTCCTAAAAAGTCCCACACATGTGGTATCCCCGTACTCAGGAGAAGCAGAAAAATGTATTTTGGGGTGTAATTCCACATATAACCATGGCATGTGTGAGCAATATATCATTTAGTGACAACTTTTTGTAATTTTTTTATTTTTTTTTGTCATTATTCAATCACTTGGGACAAAAAAAAATATATTCAATGGGCTCAACAGGCCTCTCAGCAATTTCCTTGGGGTGTCTACTTTCTAAAATGGGGTCATTTGGGGGGGTTTTGTGCTATTTTGGCATTTTATGGCCTTCGAAACTGTGATAGGTAGTGAGGAGTGAAATGAAAAATTTGCGCCCTTAGAAATCCTGAAGGCGGTGCTTGGTTTCCGGGGTCCCGTACGCGGCTAGGCTCCCAAAAAGTCCCACACATGTGGTATCCCCGTACTCAGGAGAAGCAGCAAAATGTATTTTGGGGTGAAATTCCACATATAACCATGGCTTGTGTGAGCAATATATCATTTAGTGACAACTTTTTGTAATTTTTTTTTTTTTTTAGTCATTATTCAATCACTTGGGACAAAAAAATAAAAAATTCAATGGGCTCAACATGCCTCTCAGCAATTTCCTTGGGGTGTCTACTTTCCAAAATGGGGTCACTTGGGGGGGTTTTTTACTGCCCTGTCATTTTAGCACCTCAAGAAATGAGATAGGCAGTCATAAATTTAAAGCTGTGTAAATTTCAGAAAATGTACCCTAGTTTGTAAACTCTATAACTTTTGCACAAACCAATAAATATATGCTTATTGACATTTTTTTTACTAAAAACACGTGGCTGAATACATTTTGGCCTAAATGTATGACTACAATTGAGTTTATTCGATTTTTCTTATAACAAAAAGTAGAAA
This sequence comes from Rana muscosa, assembly GCA_029206835.1. Lineage (NCBI taxonomy): Eukaryota > Metazoa > Chordata > Amphibia > Anura > Ranidae > Rana > Rana muscosa. The sequence goes on along the minus strand of CM055121.1, from coordinate 238,811,365 downwards.
ATATCATTTTTTTTCAAAATTTTCGGTCTTTTTCCGTTTATATCGCAAAAAATAAAAATCGCAGAGGCAATCAAATACCATTAAAAGAAAGCTCTATTTGTGGGAAGAAAAGGACGCAAATTTCGTTTGGGTACAACATTGCATGTCCGCACAATTTACAGTTAAAGCAGCTCAGTGCAAAATTCTGAATTCACCTCTGGTCCTTTAGCTACCAAATGGTCCGGGGCTTAAGTGGTTAATGAATTGTCGGCTCCCGGCAATACATACAAAAGTCATTGATAAAAAATAAAAAAAAAGCGTGGGGGTTCCCCAGAATTCAATTACCAGGCTCTTCAGGTCTGGAATTGGTATTAAGGGGAACCCAGCCGCAAATTTAAAAAAAAATGGCGTGGAGTCCCCCTAAAAATCCATACCAGACCCCTTATCCGAGCACGCAACCTGGCCGGCCGCAGGGGAAGAGGGGGGACGAGAGAGCGGCCCCCCCTCCCTCCTGAACCGTACCAGGCCACATGCCCTCAACATGGGGAGGATGTCCCCATGTTGATGGGGACAAGGGCCTCATTCCCACAACCCTTGCCCGGTGGTTGTGGGGGTCTGCGGGCGGGGGGCTTATCGGAATCTGGAAGACCCCTTTAACAAAGGGGACCCCCAGATCCCAGCCCCCCCATGTGAATTGGTAAGGGGTACATTGTACCCCTACCATTTCACGAAGAAAGCGTAAAAAAATGTTTAAAAAAACACACAAACACCTTGAAAAAGTCCTTTATTAAAAAAAAAAAAAAAAAAAAACATTCCAGCGGTGAAATCCAGTGTCCCGCGGCGATCCCAATGTCCAGCGCTGTCCTTCATTGGTTGTGCCTGAGCGGACCTGATGGGGAACTCCCTCTCAGTATTTTAAATGTATAGACCCGCCCCTTCTAAAGTTCCCCATCAGGTCCGCTCAGCGGACCAGATGCGGGACATGAGAAGGGGCGGGTCTATACATGTATTACCAAAGTGAGAGCAGTTCCCCATCAGGTCCCGCTCGGTATGTCGGACCCGCCTACGTCATTGGCTTGAGCGGGGAACTTCCTTCACTGTGTAATTTAAATTTACATAGTGAAGGAAGTTCCCCGCTCAAGCCAATGACGTAGGCGGGTCCGACATACCGAGGGGGCGGACCTGATGGGGAACTGCTCTCACTTTGGTAATACATGTATAGACCCGCCCCTTGTCATGTTCTGCATCTGGTCCGCTGAGCGGACCTGATGGGGAACTTTAGAAGGGGCGGGTCTATACATTTAAAATACTGAGAGGGAGTTCCCCATCAGGTCCGCTCAGGCACAACCAATGACGGACAGCGCTGGACATCGGATCGCCGCGGGACACTGGATTTCACCGCTGGAATGTTATTTTTTTTTAAATAAAGGACTTTTTCAAGGTGTTTGTGTGTTTTTTTTAAACATTTTTTTACGCTTTCTTCGTGAAATGGTAGGGGTACAATGTACCTCTTACCAATTCACATAGGGGGGGCCGGGATCTGGGGGTCCCCTTTGTTAAAGGGGTCTTCCAGATTCCGATAAGCCCTCCGCCCGCAGACCCCCACAACCACCGGGCAAGGGTTGTGGGGATGAGGCCCTTGTCCCCATCAACATGGGGACATCCTCCCCATGTTGAGGGCATGTGGCCTGGTACGGTTCAGGAGGGAGGGGGGGGCGCTCTCTCGTCCCCCCCCTTTTCCCCTGCGGCCGGCCAGGTTGCGTGCTCAGATAAGGGGTCTGTTATGGATTTTTAGGGGGACTCCACGCCATTTTTTTTTAAATTTGGGGTGGAGTTCCCCTTAAAATCCATGCCAGATCTGAAGGGCCTGGAATGGATATTTGGGGGAACCCCACGTCAATTTTTTTTTAAATTTGCGGCGGGGTTCCCCTTAATATCCATTCCAGACCTAAAGGGCCTGGTAATTGAATTCTGGGGAACCCCCACGCTTTTTTTTTTTTTTTTTTTTATCAATGACTTTTGAATGTATTGCCGGGAGCCGACAATTCATTAATAGCCGCGAGTGAGTTTTAAATGACTTTTTTTCTTTCAAAAATGACATTTTTTGCAGGGACAGTTCTAAGCACGGGAAACATGCGCCACTTTACATGCATACAATACACACCCCCCAGGTACGAAATTTAAAGGAATATTTCACTTTTATTGTTTCACTTTAAGCATTATTAAAATCACTGCTCCCGAAAAAACGGCCGTTTTTAAAACTTTTTTTTGCATTGATACATGTCCCCTGGGGCAGGACCCAGGTCCCCAAACACTTTTTTTGGACAATAACTTGCATATTAGCCTTTATAATTAACACTTTAGATTTCGAACGTTCGAGTCCATTGTATTTAATAGGGTTCTAAAGTTCACACAAACATTTTGTCTGTTCGCAGGTTCTGGTGCGAACCGAACAGGGGGGTGTTCGACTCATACCTGGTCTCCGACACCAAAATTGACCCTGCATCGTGATCATTCTCAGGGGCCCCTGAAATGGAACTTTGCTGCAACATTCATCTAGAGCAGGGGACTCCAAACTTTTCAACACAAGGGCCACATTGTAGATTTTACAAGTACTCGGGGGCCAAAAACGTCTGCATGTCTGTGTCCCCATCAGAGTCTCCCCATTATATCAGTGTCCCCAGCATAATTTTCCCAGCATAGGTGTCCCCAGCATAATTTTCCCAGCATAGGTGTCCCCAGCATACTTTTCCCAGCATAGGTGTCCCCAGCATACTTTTCCCAGCATAGGTGTCCCCAGCATACTTTTCCCAGCATAGGTGTCCCCAGTATAATTTTCCCAGCATAGGTGTCCCCAGTATAATTTTCCCAGCATAGGTGTCCTCAGCATAATTTTCCCAGCATAGGTGTCCCCAGCATAATTTTCCCAGCATAGGTGTCCCCAGCAGAGTCTCCTGTACATGTATGTGTTCAGATTTATGCCCATTTGACGCTTGCCTGTACAAGCCGACTTCTTCACTGTAGGAGCCGACTTCAGCTCTCCTGCAACTCCCAACTCCCGCCCACTGCTACACACGCAGGCTGTAAGGTGGAAGGATTCCTAATGTAAACATCGGGCGGGAAGCCAGGAGGTGCCACGCTGACGACGTCACCTCCTAGCAGCCAATCCTCAGCTCAGCACAGCAGCCAATCCTCTGGCAGCACAGGAGGGTGTGCGTGGAGCGGCTTTTTGTTCTGGACCTGCCATACATAGACTGCCGATAACAGCAGCTGCTTTTAAAAGCCAGCAGATCGACAGTGATGTGTTGGCAGAGTCTGGACAAGCTAGGGGCCGGATGTGGCCCGCGGGCCGGGGTTTGGAGACCCCTGATCTAGAGGTATCTCTGTAATTACCTATATATGTGCACAATTCCAACAGGACTCCTATTGGGGCCTTTGCTGATAATAACTGTTTGTACATTGGATGTATGTACAAATATTGTTTCCATACTGGTGTGCATCGTTATAATTGCATAGTTGCCAACAGTCCCAGCCAATGGGTGCACTGTCCATTACTGCCTTGTGGTATGGCGCTGCTGTGGAAAGAAGCTGTAAGTGATTGGGGTTAGAAAGAACAAGTGTGTTAAGGCCCAACCTATATTGTATTGTACCTGTTAGTAGGGGCAGCGCTCTCTCTCTCTCTCTCTCTCCTTCCCTCCTTTTATCTCTTTTTCTCTCCCTCCTTTCTCTATTTCTTTCTCCCTTCCTCCTTTCTTTCTCCCTCCCTTCTTTCTCTTTCCCTCCCTCCTTTATCTTGTTCTCTTTCCCTCCCTTCTCTCTCTCTCCCTCTCTCCTTTCGCTCTCCCTCCTTTCTTTATTTCTCTTTCCCTCTCCCTTTTCTCTCTCCGTCCCTCTCCCTTTTCTCTCTCCGTCCCTCTCCCTTTTCTCTCTCTCCCTCCCTTTTCTCTCTCTCCCTCCCCCTTCTATCTTTCTCTCTCCCTCTCTCCTTTCTCTCTCCCTCTCTCCTTTCTCTCTCCCTCCCTCCTTTCTCTCATTCTTTTTCCCTCCCTCTCTCTCTCTCTCTCTTTCTCTCCCTCTCTCCTTTCTCTCTCTCTCTTCCCCCCCGCCTTTCTCTCTCCCTCCCCATCTCTTTCTCTCCTTTCTCCCTCCCTCTTTTCTCTCTTTCTCTCCCCCCTCTTTTCTCTCTATCTCCCCCCTTTCTCTTTCCCTACCTAATTTCTCTGTCCCTCTCTCCTTTCTCTCTCCCTCCCTCCTTTCTCTCTTTCCCTCTCCCTCCTTTCTCTCTTTCCTTTTCCCTCCCTCTTTTCTCTCTTCCTCCCTCCCTCATTTCTCTCTCTCGCCCTCCCTTCTTTTTCCATCTCTCTCTCCTTTCTCTCTCCCTTTCTCCCTTCTCTCTCCCTCTCTCCATCCCTTCTTTATCCCTCCCTCTCTCCCTCCTTTATCTCTCCCTCTTTCCCTCTCTCCTTTCTCTCTCCCTCCCTAATTTTTCTCTTTCTTTCTTTCTCCCTCCCTCCCTCTCTCTCTCTCCTTCTCTCCTTTCTCTCTTCCCTCCCTCCTTTCTCTTTCTGTCTCCCTCCCTCCTTTCTCTCTTTCCCTTTCCCTCCCTCTTTTTTCTTTCTTTTTCCCTCCCTCTTTTCTCTCTCACTCCCTCTTTTCTCTCTTTCTCTTTCACTCCCTCTTTTCTCTCTCCCTCTTTACATCCCTCCCTCTCTCCTGTCTCTCTCCCTCTCTCCTTTTTCTTCCCCTTTCTCCCTCTCTCCCTTCTCTTTTCCTCTCTTTATGCTTCCTTTATCCCTCCCCCTCTCCCTCCTTCCCTCTCTCCTTTCTCTCACCCTCCCTCCTTTCTCTCTTTCCCTCTCCCTGCCTCCCTCTTTTTTTTCTCTTTCTTCTTCCCTCCCTCCTTTCTCTCTCACTCCCTCCTTTCTCTCTTTCTCTTTCCCTCCCTCTTTTCTCTCTCACTCTTTACCTCCCTCTCTCCCTCCTGTCTCTCTCTCTCTCCCTCCTTTCTCTCCCCCTCCCTTATTTCTACCTCCCTCTTTCCTTATCCCTCTCCCTTTCCCTCTCCCTCTTTCTTTTGTTCCTTTCTCTCCCTCTTTCTTTTGTTCCTTTCTCTCCTTTTTTTCTTTTGTTCCTTTCTCTCCTTTTTTTCTTTCCTTCCTTTCTCACCTTTCTTTCTTTCCCTTTTCTTTTCCTATTCTTTCTCCCTCCCTCCCTCCATCCCTCCTTCTCTTTTCTCTTTCTCTTTTATATTACCACATTCTCAAATATGTAAGTCATATCAGGCTCTATTTAACCCCACCCCTTTAAGTCACACCCAATATTTAGCATCATTTAAACCAGGCCCATTTTTTGCCACGCATGCTTTGCGCACCACATTTTCTAACTCTTGGTAGACCACGCCTACAAATGAATGCCCCACCCCTAATTATAAAAAGTGTCCTTAAAATTATATTTTAAGAATGTTGGAAACTATGTAATTGTGGTTAATGTTATATGCAGGTTGCAGTAGTTCTTCTACTCCCTATTACTTTGATTAGATTGGTTAATTTGCTAGGAAGGAAGTCCCCTCTGTCCTCAGAGGCCTGTCCTGGGTGGAGACACTGCCAACTTTATTATCAAACCCACTCTTTCACTTACTGGAGGTTCTGGTTCTCTTATTTACCTGGGTCTAGCACAATATCCTGTTTAGAGAGACTCATTTCTCATGAGCCCCTCCCCAAAAGAGGGCTACATTGTGTCATGTTGATGGGCAGTTATTTTTCCAAAGAACATTTGGGTTGGTTTACTAAGATTTTTATATTTGCACGGAGAAACAATACAAATTGAAAACGAAAAACAAAATGCACACATGCAAGTGTGCAGAACACAGAAAATGAGAATGTATACAAATGGTAGCATCAGATTGAAATGAGTGCAGCTAGCCAAGGATCTTATTTGCATTTGTAGTCACAGCAGCCATGTTGGATCACAGCAGTCATGCAGCAAGGATAGCCGTGTACATTACATGACATGCAAAAAGGCCACTAGAGGGAATACTAGCAATAAAATATAAAAATAATGTGGAAAACTTTTTCTATGTAAATTTTACAGTGAGAGCACACATCAGTGATCACTGGTAAGACCCAATATTTTCATTTTTACATGACTATAAATTAAGCTGAACTCCAGGCAGATATAAAAGGCAGACTAATTCAGCTCTGTATTCAGTAATACATATTCAGTAATGCAATTTCAAATGTATTTTTTTAAATGCAAGAAGTGTAAGTAATTGACCTGATAAAAACCTTTTACTTTTCTGCATAATATACACAATATTGTTAAAAGTATTGGGACACCTGCATTTACACGCACATGAATTTTAATATCATCCCACTCTAATGCCTCGTACACACGATCGCGATTTCCGACCAGAAAACCGCAGGGTTTTTTCAGCAGGAAAGAGGCTGAAACTTGTGTTGCATACACACGGTCACACTAATCTTGGACGAAATTCCGACTGTCAAGAAAGCGGTGACATACAACACGTACGGCGAGCCGAGATCAATGAAGTTCAATAGGCAGTTCGGCTCTTCTGCTTGATTCTGAGCATGCATGTTTTTTTTTCAGGTCGTATTTGCATACAGATGACCGCGATTCCCGATAGGAATTTTTCCTGTCACGAAAATTGAGATCCTGCTCTCAACCTTTTCTTGGCCGGAATTCTCACAGAAAAAGTGCGATGGAGCTTACACACGGTCAGAATTAGCGACAAAAATCTCACATCGCACTTTCCTCTTCGGGAATCGCGATCGTGTGTACCAAGCATTAGTCCGTAGGGTTCAATATTGAGTTGACCCACCCTTTGCAGCTATAACAGCTTTAATACTTCTGGAAAGGCTGTCCACAAGGTTTAGGAGTGTGTCTATGGGAATGTTTGACCATTCTTCCAGAAGCGCATTTGTGAAGTCAGGCACTTATGTTGGACAAGAAGGCCTGGCTTGCAGTCTCTGCTCTAATTCATCCCAGAGGTGTCCTATCGGGTTGAGGTCGGGGCTCTGTGCAGGTCAGTCAAGTTCCTTCACCCCAAACTCGCTCATCCATATCTTCATGGACCTTGCTTTGTGCCAATTCAATATTGAACTTACGGATATAAATGTTTATAAAATCAGTGCCTGACGTCACAAATGCGCTTCTGGAAGAATGGTCAAACATTCCCATAGACACACTCCTAAACCTTGTGGACAGCCTTCCCAGAAGAGTTGAAGCTGTTATAGCTGCAAAGGGTGGGCCAACTCAATATTGAACCCTACGGACTAAGACTGGGATGCCATTAAATTTCATGTGCGTGTAAAGGCAGGCGTCCCAATACTTTTGGCAATATAGTGTGTGTGTGTGTATGTGTATATATAGAAATAGAGATAGAGATAGAGATATATTATATTACAGTACTGTGCAAAAGTTTTAGGCAGGTGTGAAAAATGCTGTAAAGTAAGCATGTTTTAAAAAATATATACTTATTAATTACTTATTTTTACCAATTTACAAGATTTAAAGTGAGCGAACAAGAGGAAAATCGAAATCAAATCAATATTTTGTGTGACCACCCTTTGGCTTCAAACCAGCATTAATTCTTTTAGGTACACACTTTGCTTGTGCATGGTGGAGGTTCCTTGCAAGTTTGGGGCTTTGATTGGTCAGGATCAATGGTGTCTTCAATGCTGAGAAACACAGGTAGATATTTTATCTATCACGCCATACCATCAGAGAGGTGTGCGATTGGCCCCAAATTTATTCTGCAGCAGGACAATGGACCCAAACATACAACCAATGTCTTTAAGAACAATCTTCAGCAATTGTGTTATTCTGTGTTGAAATAAACTCCCATTTTCCCCCCAAAAATAACTATCTTTAGCATGAAGAAGAAAAATAACTATATACAGTATACATATAATTTATATATGTTATATTCCAGTGACCACATTTAAGATTAAATATTACTGATACATATATATGTTTATTAAATCAGGCCGACAAATACAAATGTACAGCAAATGTTTTATCAATACGTCTATCAATATACCGCTAAGAATATGGGATTTACCATCAATTTTCAGATTGACAATATTGCAGACTGGTGAAGCTTAAATAAAACAGGCAAAAGTTATTTGCATATTTACTTTAAATATCTGCCTCAATGTAATTCAGTCTTCCAGACAATCTCAGTTATATTAAATTTAGTTTTTCGTCCCCTTCTATGGTTCTGAATTCATGAATCTTGATTGAGAAAAAAATGGCTGCTGAAATCACCATTAGCTAATTACTTCAAGTGCAAACTACAAGTGCAAAGTGTACTTGAAATTGCACTGAAAGTGCAGTCGCTGTAGATCCGAGGGGGACATGCAAGGAAAATAAAAAACAGCACTTTAGCTTGCACATGATTGGATGATAAAATCAGCAGAGCTTCCCCTCATTTCAGATCTACCCCTCAGATTTACAGCGACTGCACTTTCGTAAATAACCCCCACTGTTTCATTTACATTGTCCCTTCTATTTCTGTATGTGGATGATGACACTGCAATTATTTTAATGTAGCGCCCTGCTCCCAATGAGTGTGCGCTATATGTTAAATTATAGTTATCTGAGCAATAGTTTGGCTCAGAGGGATTGTGTTATAAATTACATTCTGTTTCAGTTCAGCTGGTTGTGTGATTTCCCTCCTGACAGTGGATGTCGCTGCCACCGCTGGTCAGGATTGGAAAGGCTACAGGCTGGACGTATTGGGTACCTCTTTCCTAGTAAGCAGCCCAGGGGGCGTGGTGAACCCGCTGTGCATGCTGGGAGGGGGTATTTAAGTGACAGACGCCATTAGGGCAGGAAGAGATCCTGGGGTTGTGTCTTCGGTCCCAACCTGAGGGCCCTCATGGCCTCAGGGAAGCTTTGGCAGTTTCCGCCTCTGGGCCATGTTGGCCTGAGGCTCCGTTACTGACAAGTAGGCCCAGGAGTTGCTGGGGCCTACTGATCCAGGGATGATCCTGTGTCGCCCTGCCTGCTGGAAGGGACCAAGCAATTGAGGACTCAATTGGAGGATGTATCCGGATCAAAATCTACCTCACAGTGCTGCCGGAACGGCTGAAAGATCCTATCACTGAGAGCTGTGTTCTTCATTCAGAAGGTAACCGAAGAAAAGGTTACACAAGTCTGTGGCAGAGACTGTTCTAATTACACCAAGTCTGTGGCAGAGACTATATGTGATCGCGTTACGCATCGGCTGCTAAGCTAGTGAGATTGGACCTATCCGGTGTTTGCTGAGTCCTTCGTGGAGACAGTTGTTCCTCTGGACCTAGGAAAAACTCTTATGTTTTGCAACT